>OY743136.1:35367602-36567602 GCA_963555695.1 Dasypolia templi | reverse complement strand
ACCATTACCCCCCTCGCCATATTTGAGGGAAGGAGGAAACCCGACCCCCGACGCTAACGCAAGCAGTGATATCTAAGGGAGCATGACGAACTTGCTGCCGGTTGCTCAGGCAAGAATAATATTATCAATTGTGGAGGTCGCTAGCTAACCACATATTGCAATACAGCTCATTAAAAAAACATTGTAATGAGTAGAACATGTCAATAATAAATGAAGATAACAAAATAATTGACTTATACCGTCAAATAAAAAAAACAAATATATGAACTCATATACCCTGTCAGTAGGTAAGCTGATTCTGGAGAAAGATCACGATCATTGTCTTGAGTTAATCACAGCGACCAACTGTTCTTATCGTTTAAGTAGTCGTTAATAGAATAATATGCCTTTGAACAAAGGTTGGATTTAACTTGAGCCTTAAACGCATTAAAAGGTAAATCTAGTAAAGAAGAGGGTTACTTGTTATAAAAGGTTATACCAAGCCCAACAAATGAGTTATTAATCTTATGAAGCCGGTGAAGCTAGCGACCTCGACAATTGATAATATTATTCTTGCCTGAGCAACCGGCAGCAAATTCGTCATGCTCCCTTAGATGTCACTGCTTGCGGTAGCGTCGGGGGTCGGGTTTCCTCCTTCCCTCAAATATGGCGAGGGGGGTAATGGCTAATTTTTGCGTTATGCTCGTGAACGGGTGCTGCTTGTGGTGACTGGTCGTCTTGCTGTATATGGTTTTATTATTGTTACAGTAATTGTTCTGTTAATTTATTTTACTTTGATGGTCCTAGTTTATCATTTATTTATTTTAGTTGTTTTTATAATAATTCCAGTATTGCATATGTAAGCTGCCATGCCCTTTAGGCCTGGAGGCTTTTATTTATGTATTAAGTTTTATTAACATTATTTTTTATTTTTTTAAGGAATTTTCATGGCTAGCTGACGTATGGCAATTTAATTTAATTTAATGTTTTGGTAATTACTTACAATTATATAAAATCCAGTTCTTCTAACCGAATAGACAGCTGTGCTGCTGGGGAGTTTGTTGCGCCACTTCTTCTTCCCAGCTAAAGCACTTGGAAGTGGTGAAGGGCGGGCGTTTTGTGGGGACTGTCTTATATAATTTTGACGTTCAAAAAGTGCTGATTCTCAGCCTAATTTGAATAAATGACTTTTGAATGTCTCTATATTTTGATTAGGTGATCATGAACATTTACAATTTTGTTTTGTTTTTGAGTAAAACTTCCATGACATGACGTTTATTGTATTCTCGAATTGCGCTAGCGAAAGCTGATCAAAGTAAGTCGTAGTTTCATAAAGTTGCGACTGTGTCTACAGCTGGCAGGGCTCCCGACAGTAGGCACAGGAGAGCCGCAAGAGGCTCCTAGTTCCGCAGCAATGGTGCAGCGGTAATAAAACGACGTTATTATATTTTGAAATGTACTTTCAAAGGAAATCGCTTTTGCTTTTGATTTTCCTTCATTTAAATTAAATTTAAACTCTGAGCGAAAGAAAATTGATGTTACGGTTTTTATGAGAAAACCGTTTTGAAGACAACCGTGTATTTAGTTTTATTATTGTTTGTGGAATTGCTTCTAAGAGGATAATGCTATGTAATCACAATAAATAACATGAGATATATCGGAGCTAGTTGATTTTTTAGAAAATTTGAGAAATGCAATCTGTCTTGATCAAACGACTAGTTCTCCCTATGAAATCTAATTGAAGCTGTAGGACTTGACTGTAGCAGTAGACGTCACTCCTTATTTGAAACGTTTATAGACATAAAATTCGTGAATATGAAACGTGATATGAGTGCGGATCCGAACCACTTCATGCACCCACCAGTTTTACTAGTTGGGTACTAGGACAACAGATGACTGAAGAACTTGCACTCGGCGTGAAAGTGGATGTCGACGGTTGTGATAGTAGAAGTAGGATACATGGAATGTTGTTATTGAGTAGAAATTGATGTTCGAGAAACTTATTTTGAGATTTAATAAAACTTTTAATATTTGTCAAAGTTTTGTGTACGAACCTAAGTGCGCTACTTATGTTTTATTGCGATAGATGGACTCTTGATAAAATAACACGTCGATTCGTCGTCATAAATAAATTATATGAATAAGAATATGATTCAGGAAAGTACTCTTTTTGGATTTCGAGACCTATTATTACTCGTACTTTCACGAAGTTGTACTGCACTCATGTTCATCAATCATCATTCATGCTGATGCCAAAAGACGGGTTGCCATTCTTTTAAGAAAGTAGTTTGATTTTGAGAAATACTTTTGTTAAACTAAGATTATGTTCAGGAAGTAAAGATGGAAATTTAGTTCTACGAGTACACTTTACGAGACACATTTGCACTTATTATATATTTTTGCATAAGTTTAGTGCACTATTTATCATTAACTTCAAGGTGTTATTACGTGTACTATTGTAATTTGAGACAGTTGGCATAATTTATGTCACATAATAATATTTCCCTGATGAAATGTAAAAATTAATAAAACACCTATTTCGCATTTCATCTACATTATTCAGCCTATTATGTTCCCACTGCTGGGACACAGGCCTCCTCTCTGGGAGAGGGAGTAGGCCGTTATCCACCACGCGGGCCCAGTGCGGGTTGGTAGATGTCACATGTCTTCGAATTTTTGGTTCTAAGACATGCCGGTTTCCTCACGATGTTTTCCTTCACCGCTATGAGAGCAATGGTGATGAAATAATTTACACAAAGTAAAGCGCCTGTCTGGGTTCGAACCTACGACCTACAACTCGTAAATCACGGCCACCACTGGTCTCTATTCGCATTTCATATAATTCCCGTTATTTGACGATAAAGTGTAAGTACTTAAAACAAGTACGTTTATTAAAACGTTCCTGTGCTATTACGAGTATGATGTGAATGTCGAGTGCGTGACTTTGTTACTTGACTGAATCAGAGCATGAATCCTCTTGTGCTGCACCTTTCAGACGGGTTGGCGCTGTGCCGTGATGCTTAATAAGAATAAGAACTTAATCAAATTAATTACCTGATGAATGTATGCCGTAGTTTATACAAGTTAAGCGAGGAAGCGTGGTGATGAACTGTCGCTCCTGTTACTAGTGATAGTTGCCTTGCGAAACAAAAACGTACAGCTCGGAAGCAAGTCAGGGTTATTACATTTTATTTGTAGTTACTTGAATCCAGACGATGTGTTCGGAAGGGAATTCACTTAATATCTTTATATTTGTCTGTAGCTTTTATGAATGTGGACCTGACAAGAGAACATTTATGGATAGGTTTTCAGGTTCTATATCAGCTGGTGTTTATGAGGTTCATTTATTTTTATGAACGGTCTGTGAGGGTTGTCTGTGGATGTCTTTATTTTACCTTTGTTTAGTACCTCAGAGAATATTATTAATTTGATTTTGTGATGAATATAAAACTAAAGCTTTTTATCTTTTTGACACAGGTTGTGATAGATAGGTCTTCTTGACGTAATAGTCATTCGCATGACCTGCACACCCTGTATCTACAGTGTACACAGTGGTGTGCCTAGGGGTCAAAGTTAGGGCAAGCCGACAGATTTTTTACGATAAATAAGCAGCCGACTGAGGGATTGGCTGATTATCTTAAATGGTGTTGTTCATGGTTGTTTGTAGTACTAACACCATCATTATAATTTTCGTTTGAAAATCTATTACATATTTCAAGCATCAGTACGTAACTGTCTTAAGCCATTGTCATTGTCATATGAATGCGCATTACCACACCGCATAGTTTTTTTATCCAAATTCATCATTCGTTTGTCACATGCAAAAGTTTCTAATCAAAAGCCACAGGATGGCCTCCTAATTATTGATTTTATAGTCAATTGCCGTACGCATTATTGTATTCAATTATTTCGATCGAAAAACTTTATATACTTATACATAGAGCATTTGCACGAACGTAATGCCTGACAAAAGACGGCACTTACCTATATATCAATAAAAGTAAACGTTTCTATAGCCATTTTTATGCGAAAACTGCGAGACAAAGATTTTCTAAGTCTCTCCTTTTTTGTTGTGAACTATAATTTAATAGGCCATACCAGGCTTTTTGGCTTCTATGAACGTACCGCCGCTGCAGTATACAAAGTGTTTGCGAAACAAACGTACCGCCGCTGCAGTGTACAAAGTGTTTGCGAAACAAACGTACCGCCGCTGCAGTGTACAAAGTGTTTGCGAAACAAACGTACCGCCGCTGCAGTGTACAAAGTGTTTGCGAAACAAACGTACCGCTGCTGCAGTGTATAAAGTGTTTGCGAAACAAACGCACCGTAACGCGAAACTTCGTAGTGACGCAATAAACACGTCTTATTAAATACTGTGGTATTTTGTTACACCAAAATCACATCTTATTATCTATTTATCTATTTAACACCTGAGGAGCTGTTGTGCACAGCAATTCTTTCTATGATTCAGTAGGTACTAAAGTCTTTATGAAAATTGTATGACACTCATTTAACTTACATTTGTTTATATGATAATTGTTGTACTGCTGAAAAGCAAACCTTTGGCTACCTCTGTCTATTTTCCACATCCATTTATCTCATTTCATGTGATCTCTTATTATTTTCATTTTATTGAATGTTGTGACATTTTGTATCTAACATTGTCATCTGTCAGTTTTTCTTTTTCTATGGTATAGAGCTAAAAGGTCGTCTATTTATTGTAAAAGTATCGTCAAACTAAACTAGTGTAAAGCCAGGTTCTCACTGTAAGCCATCTTTATTGTTCCTGGCCGATTACCAATTAAGAAGTATTTGGATTGAACACTAAAAAAGTCACTTCTAGAACGATCGGCCAGGGCCTATAAAAGGCAACCGTTACTTTTCACCAGGTTCTTTTGATTCCGTCTTTTGACTCGTTCTTTTGACTCGCCCTTCTGGCTCGTTCTGTTGGCTTCTTTCTTTTCGTACTTTTTCTTACTCTATGTTTTTCTAAAAGCTCTTTCAATATAAAGATTTCAAAAGTTAAAACTCAGTGAATTTAATTTTATCTTGTGTGCATGAAGGTGTTCGAACTCTCCCGATCACCTCCGACCCTCCCGCTTGAGTCTGCGGGTTTGAGACGTGTTGCAGAGAACTAATAAACGTGGCGTGAGAGCGTGAGACGCCGCCGCTTGAAGAAACACCAACCGACGCTTGAAGAAACACCAACCGACGCTTGAAGAAACACCAACCGACGCGAGCTCCCTAGCAACGGGCTGCGGGCTGATGGAGAGGCTGCTGCGAGCTCCCACTCGACGGACTGCGGGACGGAGGAGCGGCCGACGCGACCTTATTCAACCGTGAGCTGCTTCGCGACCGTGAGCATGGAGAGGCTGCTGCGAGCTTCATCTCGACAGTCTGTGGGCCGGAGGAGCGGCCGACGCCTCGAGCTGCTGCACGACCGTGAGCTCCCTCGTGTTAGACTGCGGGCCAGAGGATCGTCCTATGCTACTACTAATCGATTCCTATTACTTAATATCTTTTTCTACGTAATTTTGTATTTCATATTTTAATAATTATAATAACTTGTAACCACGTTTAGCCAGTTGGCTAAACGTTACGTTACAATACATAATAACGTTAATGTTTTCACGTCTGTACCAACCTAAGTACGTATATGTAATAAAAAAATAAAAAGTCCCTGATTGGGAAGCCAAATATAATAGTAAAAAATAAAAATATATATGTGTGTGTTTCTGAGCGTGTGATCTCCAAAAATAGTATGTAAATGTAAGAAGTGAACTTTCGGGCGCCGTGGAGTGAAAAAATATTAATGGATAGCCAGATAAAGTTGGAGAGATTGAACAATTAATCTTAGGATAGGGGCCTGTGGATGCCAATGGTGATTAAAAGTCTCACTACCTTGAACGTTCCCAGTTTATTAATTACCTTTAGCTTATTGCATACAATTATTCTATAATAAACTTTAGTTGCTATCTCATCATTGCATCTTTTAGGTAATTTAAATTCGCAGCTGAAGGCTGTTTTTCTATGATAGAAAAATATTAAAAAAAACTTAAAGGTGAACCCCGAGAGCCGGAACGTGGTACCTCTCAGGTAATCAGCCCCCGTGGAAGGCCAGTAAAAATTCCTCGGTTGAAGTAAAGGTGGAATAAGCACCCACAATTGTAGGCTGTGGACAAAAAGGGACTCTGAGATGTGGTTTCACTCCGAACTCGGACACGCGGGGACGCATCGACCAACGAAAAACTTACCGCTTAATCCAGGGATTACAAACTCGCGTCTCGCGGATGATAGCTGGTATCAAAAGGGAGGCGAACGCGGGATTCTGTGAAAACGGTAAGATGGTCAGAAACGAACCGCCATTGTGGAAGGAAATTTTCTCTCGACATAGTGTCTAACTTACCAAAAATCATCGGCACACTGCTGCCGTCTTGCCGCAAGTGCTCCTAAGAATTCATTAAGAGTTCATTTAATATTACAGTAGGTATTTAATAGTACTTTAAGGGGTCGCCCGATGGTATTTAATGGTACTTTAGGAGTCTTCCGACGGTATTTTCCAAAAGTAGACAATACGTAAGGCTGTAGGTACTCACATTTTCAGGTAACAATGTGATACCATTTTTGTGGTTAATTATGGGAGGCAAAACTACGACATTGTCCGGAGAAGACTACCAATAGGGATAAAGAAAACCTTCTGCGTCGACGCTACATACATTTTGAATAACAGCAGAAGCGGATGAATCACTCTGAAGATGGTGAATACACACATGAGGGTTGATGATTCCCACATAATGGTGGATATAAAGACTCCAGGCTAGCATGTTGATATAAAGACTCCAGGCTAGCATGTTGCCAAAAAAGGTTCTACAGACATAATGTTTGGCCATAAATAGATAAATACAACCTGATATCTAGAAACCTGAGAAGTATTAACAATCTAATTATTTTCAAGCTAGAAGCTTACCAAACAATTCTTATTAAAACATAGATGACAGAAAATTAACCGTTTATATTTTTAAGAAAACGCGGTCAAAATTAATCCCAAATAACTCGTTTTAGTAAAGAAACACGGACAGCAAAGTCTGCCCGGGGCTTTTCTTAATTAAAACATTATACCTCTCTCAAATCTTTTGACTATGATTTTATTTTAAATATTAAAATTACCAACTATTTTGTAGCATTTTTTTTCTTTGTAATAAAAGGTTATAGCCTTGATTCTTGGGCAGCCTAATAAAATACAAAGGGCTGAAAATTCCCTTGCACAATGTTTACCTCACAACGGGCTTTTGCATTGTTTCTTTTGTTTTTTTTTAACCAAGTGTAATGTGTGAGCGAGACCACCTGTTTCACAAACAAACAACAATGGGCAAACTTTTAATTGTTGAAAACGAAACTTTTGGCTTCGCGTGCCTGAAATAGTGTATTTGTTTCATTTTATTGCAATGTGCTTTTATTGAAATGAAGCTCACACCATACTCTGATACCGCCTTTTCAACTCGCAGGTCGAAAGCTGAGTACGCACTGGACTAAAATAAAGCAAGGCCTAACTGACTTTCCGCTCAAATCCATCGAATACTCCATAAAAATCTACCTTTAAAAATACTAGTCCTCTCATTTCGTGTAGTCCTGTACTAAAACTGTTCTGTTTATTAATCCTTTAAATTAACAACTAAAAGAACACATTGCACAGCTGCTAACAGAAATATAAATTGTAAAAGAAATGATTAGGATGTTGCGCCCGAACAACCCCCCGGTGGTTTCATTTACTGAAAGCTTCAGTAAGTTGAGTTTCAGAGGGAGTTGGAAATGTTCAGTAACGTGCGGGGGCGAACTAACCGATAGTGTCGTCGTCGAAACTTATATATGTGTCAAACTGCGCTGTCAATTATCATTTTAGATTTGAAATTATAGGATTCAGTTTTTAACACTGGATAGAACTTTAGAAAAAGGTTGCTCAACTATGTACTTAGACCTACCTAGATCTTTAATCCCAAACATGTACTTGCAGGAATGATAATCGAAATGTGCGTAAATTTTATTATGAGTTATTTAGTAAGTTTATTTTATTTACATTAATTAGGTAACAACTTTCTTAAATAAATTACAACATACGAGCTAACACTAAAATACATATATCGAATGTACTAGTTTATAATAAAAAAGAGGGAAACAGCTCATAGGACATTAAATAATTCGTCCGCATCATTGTCAACGGTACAAGTGCCCAAAAGGCTGGCAGCATCGCCACGTTGAATGGCAATGCTGATTCTTTGGGCAAAAAAATTGGCCAGCCCTCTGGTCACGAGAAGAGTCGACCAACCACTTGGCGATGTCCCGAAGGTCCTAGTGTTTCCACCGCGATCAATCAGTGCACGAAACATGTACTTGTAGGAATGATAATCGAAATGTGCGTTATGTTTGACAACTCGATCAATCAGTGCACAAAACATGTACTTGTAGGAATGATAATCGAAATGTGCGTTATGTTTGACAACTCGATCAATCAGTGCACAAAACATGTACTTGTAGGAATGATAATCGAAATGTGCGTTATGTTTGACAACTCGATCAATCAGTGCACAAAACATGTACTTGTAGGAATGATAATCGAAATGTGCGTTATGTTTGACAACTCGATCAATCAGTGCACAAAACATGTACTTGTAGGAATGATAATCGAAATGTGCGTTATGTTTGACAACTCGATCAATCAGTGCACAAAACATGTACTTGTAGGAATGATAATCGAAATGTGCGTTATGTTTGACAACTCGATCAATCAGTGCACAAAACATGTACTTGTAGGAATGATAATCGAAATGTGCGTTATGTTTGACAACTCGATCAATCAGTGCACAAAACATGTACTTGTAGGAATGATAATCGAAATGTGCGTTATGTTTGACAACTCGATCAATCAGTGCACGAAACCTTTCAAAATATAAATGCGTCACCATCTGCCGAGCCTTTCACCAAATATATATGTGTCAGCTTCCGATACAACCGCATGCGCACCCGATGCTGAATACCAGTATTTTTCATGGAGCTATAGCCTATGTGACCTCCACAACCCAGTTGCTGGGTAAGAAGCATCTTGACTTCAGACTGCTTGTGACGACTGACAAAGATCTACGAATGAAAGCTGGGACCAACGGCTTTACGTGCTTTCCGAGGCACGGAGGGTCTCGGTATGTTACGGAGAGTCACCCATCCACAAAACAGAAAAGTGAAAATAAATCACGTATACTCACGACGCTATGGCCACTGCGGCTGCGCAGACTGAGCCGCATCTTCCAGTCACGCTTGGAGGTCGCGCCGCCCTCCGAGCTGAAGGACCTCTTCATGGGCAGCGACATGGCTCGCACTGCACTAGCCGCCACTGAGCACCAGACGTCTCTGTCGCATAGTCCGCGCAATCACTGCAGTCGTACGGCGTCCGCGAGTGCTTACGTTACATCACTCAACGCCAAAGGCATCGCCGTCGCGACACTTACTACATCGTCTATAAACTATCCCTACATACGCCTAACATTATAACACTAGCACTGATTGAATAGACACAGAGAGAAACAAACTACGATCTAACACTACGGACACTACACAGCAATCTGAAACAAAGACAACACACGTTAGTAAGTTGAGCCTGCGAGAGCCTCCGAGAGGATCCCTTTGTAGCGAGAGCCCCGTCTCGCATAACAGCCGGATTGTCACTACCAAGTAAAGTACACAGGAAACGTGTTAATCTGTTAAGCTTTCATGTCTTTGGATGAGATACACAAGGGAAAGCTTTTGAGACCCGTTTTTGTGGTAATTCGAACGGATTCTATTTAAAACATTTAAATGTAGCTACGAGAATAAGAGAACAAACGTTTGTTTGTTTTCTGTTGCCAAATATGGACTTGAAATACATTTCAACTTGTTCACGATGTAAAACAATTGATTGAAGTCCTCTTTGGTCCTTCAATCAATCAATCAACCGCGAGTTTCACCTTCAACAGGTACTTAATTCAATCTTTGATAAAGTGATCATTTAAAATGTACAAACAACATAATTTTGATAAAGTTTTGAATCAAAACAAAGTTGCTAAGCTTCCTGTAAACTCAGAATAACGCTTTCAATAAGTACGTAGGTGCCTACCACTTTTCCAACTCCAAAATAATATGATTATATTACCAAAGTTAAACATCCGAAAACTTCCTCAAACGAAACTCAATCAAATCATGAAATTACGAAGTAAGCACATAATATAGGTGAGGTAGGTAGGCTCGTTTCTTTCACTCACATCCGTTCTGGGAGAGTTATTGGGTTGACTTTATTATATTATTTATAGCGGGAGTACCTACTTAGCTCATTATATGTCTTGAATGTCGCAAATTCTCAATGGCTCTGTCTGCTAAGCAGTGTAATATAGTAAACAGTGTTGACACTATACAATTGTGTAAGAGATTTTTTCGGAAAATAACTGTATCTCATCTCTTATACATAGTAAAAATGATTGTGGTTAATATCTTTTAAAATAAAAGAGATTCATTATTATTAAAAAAATAAGTGCTGCACTTCTGTAGTAGTTTTAGATATTTAAAAAAAATGTATGTATCTGCTTTTCATGTTTGCATAGTTTTCTAAACATATAACTTACGCTACACAAGTTGCAGCATATTTTTCGTACCACAACAAAAGGTCCATTACTACAACGAAGATTAAAGGCAAACAAACGGAACGTTTTCATTTAATTTTGGCAGCAATCGTCCTACTATAGACACATTTTTGTTTGAAGCGTGTATTGTGCCAAAGTTTTTGACTTTTTTGCGTCATATTCGGTACAGGTACAGTACTACTACTGGTCCACTTTCTGCTTATGCTCATATACCTAATCTAAATGGTAGCATTTTGAAAAAGTACTAGGTCAATTTTATAACCGCGCTCGATACAATAAAAATTTTGTGACATTGTGTCATGTCACTCTCGAAAGCATTGAACGACCGATAGACATGACAAAATTCGAGCAAAAATGATGTTCCAGTTCACACGGTTCCCATTCGATCCGCTGCCAGATACGACTAATTCGTGGTTTCGATGAACAAACGTCACTCAAACGCTTACAACAAAACCTCGTTTTTCAGCTCCGCAATGTGATTGCAACACGTGGGGCCTTCAAACAAGGTGCGACACGCTGCTCAACGTCAAGTTACTTAACTCGTACGTGTTAGAAAGTGGATTAAACTACATTTATAGGTATTGAAATCCATTTATTTGCAAGCTTTCGGTATCAGGATGGTTATTAGTTATTTAATATGTATAGATGTGAGAGTACCTATGAAATGGTGTGTAGGGAAAGGATTTTATGAAGAAAAGCACAGAAAGACAAGACAAAGCATTTCATTGAATAAGCTGAGCTTTGCATTTGTTTGGGTGATTACCAATCGCACAGCGCCTTAGGCCGATTGTCCCATTGCGTAAAAAAGGACACGTCGCTATGTGCAATCATACAAATAAAGGACACGTCGCTGTGTGCACTCATACAAAAGCATAGCTCAGCATAGGCCTCGCGGGCTGTAAAAAATTATGGGAAAGCTATCCTTATATCTATTCCAAAACTAGGCCCTCATGGAGGATAAGGATAATACTCCATGGCAGCTTGTTTTAAAGTATTTTATCAAATCATTATAACATTAGCATATAATATTGTTGTCACATTAATCTGTTGGACCAACGTTAACAATTTTATCAATGTTTTGAACCAGATCATGAATATTAATAATTCGATTTAACACATAGGTAAGCAATATTAGTCATATCATAACACATACAGGACAACATAGTTATCAGCAATAATCAAGATTTTCAATTAACTTATGTGAACATTGTAGTCAGTCGATCATTCACAAGAAGTGATGAGATGATCATATTTAGATCCATTTCACAATGTAGAAAAGCTGCGCAATTCAGCGTGATTTCCTTACTTTGTTTAGAAATATAATATTGTGGACATGGGACACCGCTGACTGAGGATCTGTCTTGTGTCGTCAAACAGTTTTAAGCAAAGTCTTCTTCAAAATTGGAAGACCGATTAGAGATGTTCATACATATCGAATCATATCGAAATAATGCTGCATCCGGGTAATACACAGGGCATGGTTCTTAGATGAAAGTTCTTCGACTGCCCTGTATGTATATTAGAGATATCTACACTTTTACAAAGACTCACATGCATTCGTTTAAGCAACATACCGAGGTTTTACCACGACAGAAAGCAACCTCTTATATCATCCAGCTGGACATAAAGATATTTATAAAAGAAATGTGTTCAATATGTGTATATTAATTTATAATACAATACCAAATGAATTTAAATTGTTGCAGGGTAATGTTTTTAAAACGAAGTTGTCAGAGTGGTTACAAAAAAAGTGTTTCTACAGCATTAAGGAATTTTTAAAACATAAAAGTATTGGTTTCAAGTTATAATATATGACATTTGTATGTCATAATAATGTGTGATAATAAAGCAATAATAATGTACTATTACTGCAATAATAAAATGAACTGATAACAACTATGACATAAAAACACAAATAATTTCCACGCTTGCTTGCAGGCAGAATACAATGACTGAACGCTGTAAGATTTTGTCTTGTATTTTCATTATATTTAAATATTTATTTTGTAAATATTTATTTATTAATATGTATTTTCTGGCAAATAAACAATTTGAATTTGAATAACTTCTAACATAGATAATAATTAACTAATCTTAAGTAGAGGAACTATTTTAAAACTTAATAAGATTATTTAGCTATTTGTATATATTTATTTGAAATCGTTAAATAAAATCTTATGAGAATCGTCTAAAACAACTTGTTGTTTGAAATTTGCAATATTTAATCGTGAGAAATATTTTTAGTGCCATATTAATTATTACTTAATCTTTTAATACTGAGATAATAAACATTTGTTTTGATTATATAAAACCATCAATCATGGCTTAAGTTCGGAATTCTTCTTTTTCTCTTGAATCTTTATTGGAAAAGTAGTATTTTAAGTCACAATCAACAAACCATTTGCATTATAATACCTATGAAATATCAATTTAAGAAATGCACATATCTTTACAACCTTTCTGATAACAAAATAATAACCACGTATTAATAAAATATTGTTGAAATTGAATGTTACGATACGTCAATGTGGTTATTCTTTGACAGCGGACGTTCGTACTGTGATTTCTTGTTGTACAAATCAATATGTGATCAATAATGAATCAGATATTTTCCTAAAATATGAATAACCTCACACACGCGTTAGTTGGTGAGCGTAATTAGCTAAAAGTCTATTAATACACGGTTTGTCGATGTAGCAGGTAATCTAATTCGGTCCCTCACTTACTTTGAAAAAGGACATGGTTTGATATTCTAGCAATTTCGAAAACCTTGTATTTTAGTAAATCAGCAGGGGTTTTAGTTTATCAGCAGTCGAGTAGGGCTTCCATATTTTTTTTACAAAAAAAATCGTACTAATAAAAGCCTCCACTTCATGTTTTACATTGCGGAGTTTAAGAGTTCAGGAGAAAACAAAAACAAAATCGAAGCACTTTTTTAAGGGCTCGTTCGTTCGTCTTTTATACGACTCTTAAATTTTTCAGTAGAATCTTCACTTTTTTTTTGTTATATCTTGAAGTACCTCACGAAGTTCAGGAAATAAAAAATTACAAAAATTTGATTAAAAAAAAACTCAACTTTTGTTTAATACTTATCACATAATGTTGACAGTTTCTGCTATTTTAGGGAGTTTTAATAACACGTTTTGATTTTGCAAAAAATAAGAAGAAGCTCGAGACTGAGAACTTCGAGGATGCAAGAGCGAGTGGAGCGAGATCGGGAATTGAACACCCCGACTCGAGATGGCTAAAAATAGCCTGGACGAAAAAAAAAAAAAGATTTTAAACAATGTATTAAAAATAACTGAATTTACTAAACTTCCCCTTGTGTGAGGGGGGGGGGGGTAAACTCCAACCTTCCCCCCCTCAAATATAGGGGTCTAAACCCCTCTCCCCCTTTCCCACTTCCACCCCTTAAATCGACGGCCGATAATGTAAAGTCCTACCAAGCAGGGAATTGGGAATTTGAAAAAGCATTTTAGTGAATACCATATTCCCGTTTAAAGCCGTGGTAATATGAGTCTTATCAATGATTGCGCAAAGGTTAAATTACTGGAAGTTGAATATTTCCACTACTTGAACATTGGTTGAGATGTGTCTACATATGCGGTGTTCTTTATTCTATTGAATTTGAGCTCTTATAAGTCGTCGCACCTTGCGTATACTCACGCAGACTTACACTTACGAAACGAATGAAAATCGATGGGTCGCTGTCACCGGAGACGGTGGAGAGGACTAGACCTACTCACTCATCATGTATGTGACAGTTCCTATCATTTCATCCCTAAAGTAAGTAAATATTGAAGGTACATGGCCCGAAGTAAATACAATTTTCAAATATACTAATTCAGTAAAAAAAATGAGTCCCCAAAATGCCATTAAAAGAAGCAGTATATATGAAGCAAATGAGCCATTAACCCTTTGTATCAAACGCCGGGCGTCAATGGCGACGTTTTGACACACGAACAACATCAGCCGCCGAAATAAAAACCAAACAATTAGAAAGGGACCCAATTTAATAAAGTACATTCAAACATTTATCAATTTATCTACATCGTTCAGAACAAAGAAGAAGGCTGAATGCCAGGCTGGACAAATAGTAGCGGATTTTCAGTTGCGACGCTGTTGATGACAGTGTATATGCCCTGTGTCATGCTCAAATAGCAGAATACCTGGAGGATGCTATCCGCTGTGGATTTGTCTCGGAAGCCACCCCTGGCTGTTGGTGAGTGATAACAGTGACCATTGTAGATTTTGAAGCCACGTTTGTTATTCCGGATGAAACACCGGCTATGTGCCACCGAGGGTCCATTCATGTTCAGGTTAACTTACAAGTAAATGAAATAGCTACTTTCTAACCACGACAGTTAGCAGATTCTATTAATATTTCATATTAACAAATAAGTTTTAGAATCCTCAGTTTAGACTAGGCACAGTTTATTATCCTTTGCATACTTAAATAACCTATCCAATATGATTGGATCTAAGTCCTGGCTGGAGGCCTTAATTTATTAGGGCAACCACAGGCAAGTCCGTCTAAGCAGACGACAACCTCATAGGTTGACCTGCGAGATGCCATTCCCAAAAAAAACAAAAAATAAGATTGGATCTAACTGCAGGCGCTCCTTAGAGTTAGTAAATGCTAGGATGGCATTACAAATCCATCCTCTAATTACTGTTGGTACTAATTGACCTTGTCGAACTACTACTTAAACCTACTATAAAATATGTATATTTAACTATTAGGATCTTCATTTATTTAATAAAATCCATCACACGTCGAACGTGGCCACGACGTGGTTTGCTGACGAATAACTTTCATTTATTTAGGAAAATTACCTATTTAGCAACAAACCTTCTTCATTCTTCTCAAAACTATTGTATTCTCTCTTCAATAACTAGGAATTCATATAATTTTAATGGCATTATTTCTGTTCTTTTATGTTATAGTTCTAATGTAATAAGATGATTTCACTGAAAGTGTCACCAAACTATTAAAGTTGTAAGAAAATAATTTTGTGTGCTTTCCCATACTTTAAGAGCTTGTCAAATTAGCAAAAGAACTACATTATGATGATTAAATAATTACATACATTTCTTAGATAGTCACCATAGTGACAAGTTTATATATTTTTGGACACCAACATTTTTGTTGAGAAACTAAGGTCGACTAGGGATACCTACTGTGTATCCGCTCATTTGTTTTAGACGTCAAATAGCTAGGATATTAACTTTTAATACCCAGACCTATTAATTAGTATGTCGAAGTCATCTACAATTAGCATCACAATTAGTAATAGTACTAATGTTAAGGTAATTAGCTCAAATAATGTAAACTAGTTTGGAAGACAACAGAAAGTACCACTATGCGATGTAATCCCCAACTAATAAAATGCCTTCCTGAATAGTTTACGTTTTATAAAAGATTTTTATTTCGTCTCATTCAGTTAAAGTATGTGGGAGGTATTTTAGTGTAACATTTTAAACAGTGCCCCATTAAAGATCAGTATCCTTTAGCCAGTCAGAAACCTAACCAGGTTCAATAGTACCATCATTATCAAGAGTAGGTTAAACAAGAAATGTTTCTAAACCCACAAAGGCGTCGATTACAAGTTTAGTCCAACTGAAATAAAACTCTGACGACTCTTCAGACTACAAGGATAGACGACATTGTGATAGGTTATACAAAAAATAAAATTATTGAACATTGTTACTTTAAAAATGGTCGAACATAATAATAATTTCTGTAACATTCGTTTTGTCATAAGCGGTGGTCATATGGTGGGACTCTTGGTGAGAAATAGTGGTATGAGTAGATACTTGCCTAGTCAATAGTGGTTGCCTTAACCAACATTCAAACTCTGCAGCTAAACCCTTAACTCATATTACAGGACAAATACCACTGCACTACATCCTGCGACACAACGTCTCCGTGGTTATTAATTAAACGGGATCAGCAGCGAGCCGGTCTGACGCGTCGGTCCGTTTATGGGCAATTATTTTGTATAACAGGGTCGTCCGTAATGAATAATTTTGGTGCACTCTCCCGGCAAACGTGGGCAAGCTAAAAGAGGGCTATTTCGGAAAATTACAATTTGAAATGTTGCTTCTGGTTTCGGTTATTACAGTCGTCCACCTGTTACTTCTGGCTAATTTAATCGATATTTATTTATACGAACGATGGGGAAATACGGCCCGTAATGAATTCAATTGGCATTTTACTTAATTATCAAATACGTGGGACACTCTAAACTACTACTAAAAACTAAATATAGTTTTATTAAATCTTTTCTAAGTACTCTCCACTAACCTGTATACAAAGTTTCATGCGTCTGAACCAGTTTTCAAAACAGTTTGTGCAGTCCGTCGTAGACACTTCGTTTACAGCCTGTTCGAACAGACAGCGCGTCTTACGGCACCGAAAATTCTATCCCTTTTAGCAGATTTTTTTTATTTTCAGGAAGAATAAGAAGTCACACGGTGTTAGGTCAGGGCTGTAAGGAGGGTGACCTAGGAGTTTGACCGGTGTGCTGTCCAGGAAGTCCATCGTTTTGAGCATGGCGTCGTGGTGGAGCACTAGCCCGCGGGGCCCTTGTTTTTTCGCTTGTTGGTCACAAAAGAGAAAACTTCTGCCAATCATTTGGTAGTATAGCATTCAGCATTGATGCTCCTTTGGTTCCGTAAAGGAATTGACACCAAGTAGCCAGTCAAATTGAAAAAGCACGCGATCAAAATCATGCCCTCGCTTCTAGATCGCTTCACTTTGGTAGGCCTTGATTCGTTTTAAAACACCCAAACCGTCTACTGGCGCTTCGTTTCTGGATCGTATTGATAAATCCAAGACTCATCACCTGTAATGATGTCGTAAACAAGCTGAGACGAGCCTGCTTCAAATTTGTTTATTATCTCATATTATCACGGCCCCATTCCACCCGGGCCTGAGCATCGGTGAGGTTGTGCGGCACCCAGCGTGAAACTATCCTCCACACACGAAGATGCACTTGTAGAATTTGGTGAAGGCTTCCAGATCGAACCTGCAGTATGTGATGAATCTCTTGATACGTAACAGCCGTCAAAGGGCGACCTCTTCTTTCTTCATCCCCCAAAGTTAGTCGACAGCGCTTGAGTTCGTTATACCGATAACGATACACGGTTGCCTTAAAAGGGCCTTCATCCATGAATGCCATTTGAAGTCCATCGTACGATTCGTCCGGTTTCAGGAGACACTTGAAATCGTAAAAATCGTAACACGAAAATGTTCCATTTTTTTATGAGACACGATAATATAAATTAGCTCGCAAACAATGTGGAGGGTTTTTTTTTAAATTGTAACGTACCTATTATTGTTACTTACAAATAATCATAATTTCAAAATATACTATAACCGGCCAGTCTCTCATACATAAAAACTTTTGTTCGCAATGCTACCATTGAATATAAGTGAAAACTTTCTATCTGTGAAAATAAACACACCAGCACCTGGGAAATCATATAAGAATGTTTGAAACTATATTATATCAACGTTGCGTTGCGCTCGCACCCCCTCCCTTCATCCCCTATAGGGGGCTGAAACAAAGCTATTCCATTAGGGGGTTATCAATGGAGTTCCAGTTTCTCTCAGTTCAAATCTTAGTTTGTAGTAAAGACGGATCAGTACAGACGCGAAACAGACTCCTTCGCAGAAATTGTGAGAACTTCGCAAACAATCTTGTATTTTAGCGAATAGGTTTATTTATTTAAGTAATACCAAAATCATAAATGTTATTTGACCGAAACGAAAAATTGCTCCAAATGAACATACGCCACGAAGGACCACACACTTTTCTCCAGCTATATGTAGACAACATCGCGTTTGACACTAGTATTTTAGATAATAATACATGATTTACATTCAAGTGCAAGTCCGTATCCGTCCGAGAAAGATAAACAAATCACGTATCTTGACTTGGAACGCGAAGTTGTCGACGTTGTACTCGTGACAGCCAATAGCTTAATAGCCAAGAGCATTGACAAACCCCTGAGGAGGCTCTCGTTGGGCAGCTTGATTCAGAAAGCGGTACTCCAGGACAAGGCTCATATTGTTTGGAGGTTCCTATCTCTGGAGCCCTGACCGCCCGTAGACCCTGTTTAACCCTGTTCCCGATACCGGTAGGCTACTTTTTAAAATAAATATTTTGTATATTCATATAACATCACGCCTTGTTTCCCCGAAGGGTTGGGCAGAGGTGTACCTATAGTACACCCACATTTCGCTAGTTATGTTTTAAGTCCCATGTAATAGGGGGCGAGGCACTAGACCAACGAGGCAGGCCTGTATATTCTTTATACAGGCCTGCCTCTTCTTACTATAGTACACCCACATTTCGCTAGTTATGTTTTAAGTCCCACTAGGGCGAGGCACTAGACCAACGAGGCAGGCCTGTATATTCTGCCTCTTCTTACTCTCCTGCCTAGACCAACGAGGCCGGCCTGTATATTCTGCCTCTTCTTACTCTCCTGCCTAGACCAACGAGGCAGGCCTGTATATTCTGCCTCTTCTTACTCTCCTGCCTAGACCAACGAGGCCGGCCTGTATATTCTGCCTCTTCTTACTCTCCTGCCTAGACCAACGAGGCCGGCCTGTATATTCTGCCTCTTCTTACTCTCCTGCCTAGACCAACGAGGCCGGCCTGTATATTCTGCCTCTTCTTACTCTCCTGCCTAGACCAACGAGGCAGGCCTGTATATTCTGCCTCTTCTTACTCTCCTGCCTAGACCAACGAGGCCGGCCTGTATATTCTGCCTCTTCTTACTCTCCTGCCTAGACCAACGAGGCCGGCCTGTATATTCTGCCTCTTCTTACTCTCCTGCCTAGACCAACGAGGCCGGCCTGTATATTCTGCCTCTTCTTACTCTCCTGCCTAGACCAACGAGGCCGGCCTGTATATTCTGCCTCTTCTTACTCTCCTGCCTAGACCAACGAGGCCGGCCTGTATATTCTGCCTCTTCTTACTCTCCTGCCTAGACCAACGAGGCCGGCCTATATATTCTGCCTCTTCTTACTCTCCTGCCTAGACCAACGAGGCCGGCCTGTATATTCTGCCTCTTCTTACTCTCCTGCCTCTATTCTTAGGCCTTTGTATATTCTTATATTCAAAATAGTGATTTATATGTTTATAATGAAAAAAAGGAGATAGTAATACAATAATCCTCTGAGCACACTGCTGGAGGATTCAGGTCTAGGCTATCGGCTGAGGAGATGTGTTCAGGTTATATCTCTCCTCCCCTACATGGATTACCTAAAACTCTTTAACTCCAACAATTTGCAACTGGTGGAGCTACTGAAAGAAACTTTCAGTTTTAGATCTATAAGTATTTGGGTATGCCGGAAGCGGTGGGCAGCAATATAACTGACGTAGAGAAATCATTGAAGAAGCGCTTGTTTGTCCGCCTGAAGAAAGTATTTACATATTAATCTTCTATCAGGCGGAAACAAGGTGCGGCCTTTAACAATTGGGTCATGCCGGTTTTTATGTACTCTTTTGGCATACTCAAATAGACTTAGTTTTGGATAGGAATAAATACAATCGCGAGTTATGTAGTCTCAGGGAATATTTTTTCTAGATGCTGACGACGTAGGGATGCATCGAGAGGTGGTCGCGATGGACACGAGCCCCGCGAGCAACAGTTCTTGGCTAATGAGAATTATTTTCTCTAGGTCACTGCAATATTCTTGTCTAAGTAAGAACACAGAATAATTACCACAGAATTAATTTACTCCATGTAATATAATAAAAACTAAAAATGATTGCAACACCTCGGCAATTACGCTATACCTAATAATTTGGAAAAATAATATTAAATGGCAATACTAACCAACAATTTTCTAATCTTTTAGAACGAAGTAGTCAAATAACTTTTCATTAAACATGTACAAACACTTTTAGACGTCAAACATTTTTTTAAACTAGATGAGTTCGCCGTTTCCTATCTGACTACTCTGAGAAGAAAGAACCACACCGATTGAGTGGACCTGTCTAGTCAGTGCAAGCATTTGTCAGTAATCGTGCAGCTCAACTCAAAACATATGGAGCTCAATGATTCGACGAACAATACCAAATAACGTACATTTGAGTGCGCCGCATTAAGAAATTATAACATTATACTTCACTTCACAAAGTAAATATATCATTGTTTATATAATAATCATGAAATGTCAAAGTGTATTCTAAATACCGAAAACAAAAACCACTTTCAGTAGGTACGCACAACTTGGAGCAGGTCAGTCCCAAGCCTGTTTGTCCTCTATATTCTTTAACGGTTTCAAAAGCTTTCTGGCACAACTTACGTTTAATAAATGATTTGAATTTATTAATTTGTAAAATAGCCAACCGCAAGACAGCTCTCTTAGCGTATCATGGTTACGTAGCTTCTATCATTCGATACGGCATTGTGTTATGGGGGAATTCTGTTCATGTGAGTAGGGTATTTATAGCCCAAAAACAGTGTATAAATGCTCTTTGCGATGTGCCACCATTGACCTCATGTAAACCTCTATTTAAAGATTTAAAAATATTAACTGTTCCTGGTATATTTATTTGAATGCTGTAAATTTGTTAAAATGCACTCAAACTTATTTCAACGTCTGGGAGACACTGTTACGTTTAAGACAAGATATCCTGATCGATTAATTATACCACCAATGAAAAGCCATCTATATCACAGAAGTTGCTTTCCAATGGTTATAAGGATATTTAATAAACTACCAAAATCTTATAGGGAATTGCCAATCAATCGTTTTAAAACAGCGTTATTCAAATGGCTTATAGAAAAATCATTTTATTCTGTGAATGAGTATTTGAACTTTAAAGATTCACGCTGACATATATTATATGATAACTGGACAAATAGGTAATTGACATTAAATCTAGTTTTTAATCATTTCCATGATGTACGAATTTTTATTAGATTCATTTAATAATTAATGTAACATAAAGTTTGCATGCTAGTTTTAGCGAATTGTTTAGAAATTGTAAAAAAATCTGACCATCTTTAATGTACTACAATTCTTGCGAATAAATTTCATTTCATTTCATTTCAAAGGCTTAGATCTTGAACGTGGCTCGGACGTTTAATAAGAAAGCTTATACATTGACATCTGAACGAGCCACCTATTTTCTTGAGCCTTGTTGAAGGTACAACAAATCTGTGTTTGTTGCTAGTATATTATGGATATCACTGTTTTTAAACAATTTTATGTTTAATGGGCATATAAAAAAATATTTTATATTTTTTTACTCGGCTATATCTAAATAATCTGAAAGTTAAAAAAAAGGAATGAATTAATTTATTTTCTTTATAAGTGTCACTTTTACACGTTTAAATTTATTTCAAATAACATTTCGCCATTGTTCTTTTATCATTCATTTTAAAGAAGGATGGCGAAGTTGGACCCACGTTATTTAAACATTTACGGACCACCGTTCAGGGGCAAGTTTATATTCATTATAATTACAAATTTATGGGAGTTCTATATAAAAAATATTGAGTTACTAGGTGATGGGAATTAAAAGTTATTGATGATTTTACTTTATTTATACATAAGTTGTAGTGCAGTTTCCGAACGCAACGTTTTTCGAGAATTACATTGATACATTCCACTCTACAATAATGATTTACCTACTTACACCTAAGTACGTTTTTGCATGGCGGTTTTCCTTCTTTTACACTCATTTCTTAATAAATAAACAAAAAATATTTAAAATGAAACATGAAAAGTACCTACAATGTAATAACATACCGTAGTCGTTCGAAGTTTCGAAGACATTCTTTTTAGGGATTCGTACTCAAAGGCCCTACCCTCCCAGAGCGGGTACAGAAAAATATAAAAATAGTTTTGTGCTAAAACGATATTGAACACATGAATCGGAAAATGGAACGTCAGTGTCAAATTCTCATGTCAAATATCATATTTGTGATTTGCCATTCAACGGCTAACGAGGGATTTATAAGCTATTTTTGCGATTTTGTGGATTCTTGACGACTTGGCTTACCTTTGTACGGACTGTTCTGCACACCAACCTAGACTAAGGCATTTACTTCTGGATAACGATTTGCAAGTGATAATATACACATGTAGGGCACTTGAGAGCGGAATGTATGCAATTGAAGTTTTCCGGGATGAGACTCCTCTAGAAGGGATATTTGTTGGCATCCCATCTATTCTATGTGCCTGAATTCAATCTACGCAAATAGCTAGCAAGTCATATTACATATTATACATCGCAGGTAGGAGGAGGCTGGAGGGCCGAAATACCACATTATAATATTTTTTAATTGCCCCGCGGGAACACGAAAATTGAGCTATTGCTCTCATATAATGAGCATATTGCGGTACATGAGCGATGCAAGAATCCAGTGAGTTGTCTCTGCTCCAGCTTCATTCTTATAATTAGATAAATAAATTATATTTTAATAAAATGTTATCTAGGATTGAATTAGAAAATAAAAGGAAAACAATTATTTACAGTGATTGTATGTCTTGAATATTTAAGTAATAAAAGAGATTTTTTATTCTTTTTATTTAACAAACCCCTAGTTTATATGAAAGGACGGACAAAGTCAAAGTCAAAGATTTATTTGCAGATAAATATGGTTACAAAAGTTGTTAAAATGGTAGTAAAACAGTAGCTTGGCATATTTAATCATAACATAATGACACGCAGATTTTGGTACAGGTACAATTAGTTCATTTACATTTAAACTGAAAAAAATCTTTTAAAGTATAGAAGGGATTCTCAATAAGCCACCTGTGTAAAGCCCTTCTGAAGCGGACCATTGGAAGTTCTTTAATTTGGTCAGGAATCTTGTTATATATTTGAACATACATAGGATAGCAACTTCGCCTATATAGCTCCGTTTTAGTAGCTCCGTTATAGTTCAGATGATGTTTTTAAAACTATCTGATACCTGCTTTTTTCAGCTGGGTATAATCCGTCCACCGTAATTAGAGTACATGGAGTTCCCTAATCCCTGCAGACGTACGTTAGCAGTTTTATGAATCATCAATCAGGCGCCAACGTGTATGTGTTTAGTTATACGAGTTTGAATAAAGACGAAAGTCAGGATTAAGTATACCTAGTTTTCGCCGAAAATCCCAGTGATGCAACTCTTCCACTACATTAACCAAAAGGAACTAAGTACTTCATATATACCAGGTTTATCTGGCTAAACAGATGTTGAAGGGACCTATTGATACCTCTACCTATTGATAGAGATTTTATACAGATTCAGGAATATTTTTATTGTCCAGGAGAAGACAGACCCTGATGTCCTTAAAAGGTCAGGTAAGTAGTACTGCAACGCACCTACTCCTAGGTATCAAAGAATCGTAGCAGGTGCTACCTTCCCCCACGGTTTATGTGTGAGTTTTAAGTAAATATTTATAAACAAGCCATTCTGCTACTAAATAATAAACAATAAGTCCATGCCCAAACTACTTTTAAATTATTTTAGGTTATAACCTTCTACCATTCATATCGTTTCTCCCCAACATCTCTAACCTACTTACCATTGCTTTTTTGTTAGTCTTATTTCGTTTTTAAACTATTCATAGGTTTCCATAATACACGCAACCCCTACCAATGGGTCCCAAATTACATGCAAGCTCGCCATTCTCCTTATACTCGTATTAGTAAATAACTTTTGTCCCTGAATGAAAATAAAAACCCCATTAAAATCCGTTTCGTAGTTTAGAAGACCAACGCAGTCACACGATTATGCCTAACAGGAACAGGTACTTTATAATTACAGGTAAATTATTTTAAAGTAGGTAATACGCAGATAATATCGGGTATACGTTTTCTATTAATCTAAGCAAAGCTAACCTTTTTTTATATTATCACCTATATATTATTCACTTAGTTTACAATAAACATACACTCTGGTAAGTGTGGTATTTATTATTCTAGCTTATACGAGTAGTACTCGTGAGTTGCAGCTGACAATCAGCGTCAGCTGGTTCGCCCTGCGTTGTCATCTGACATGATGCTGAGCTGAGGCCCTTCTGGCCTTATTACCGTTTTATGTTTTTTTACAGTTTTAAGTTGTTTTTTGTGCCGTAATGCCAATGAATGCATTTTTCTTTCTTAATAGTTTTATATACCTATAAATAGGCTCACATTGCACAATATGTCTTCAGTATTTATGATAGCCTCGAAGCATGCGGCTTACATTGTAGCCACACTTTGTGCGAGAAGTATAACTATCTGTCACGTCGATCTTAAACGAGGATTACAACAGTGTTAGCTGATGCTTATCAACAACGTTGGAACCTGGAGTGTCAACCTCAAAACGGTCACGTTTAAAGAGAATTTTAAACGTGGTAAGCAGATAATAGAGAAGCCAGAAAAAAATCTGCACCCTTTAAATGGGTAGGTACCGCATTCCTGAACTACTTCACAACAGGGTAAAAAAAGAACGGCACTGCAGATTTTTGATGAATGGCTTAAAATTCTGGATGTTGTCAGCCCAGCAATGAGATTGTGGTACATGAATACGGTTGGATCTATTATCGAGTCGCCTGAATTTGAGGAGCCTGTCACTTTGGGGGGCGGGCAAGGCGGTTTCTCTCAAGTGCCCCCATGAAATTTAGCTGCAGGAGCTGCGTCGAAATATTGGAAAATCACAAACTAGCGCTTGAAACGGAAATTAATTTTAAAGAAATTCTTACGTTTTACAAGTTGATGCGTAATTTTCTTGACGCTGACAGTGGCAGATATACTTGCCTTCGCGTCTTTCCGTTGCTTCTGAGTTTACGCGAATGCGCTGCCATCGCTGTACCGACCGGAGAATTCGGGTGATGCCATAGTGGAGTGTGGCGGCAGAATATTGTAAAATATAAAGAAGATCTATTTTTGGAAATGGTTTAGGCTAATAAACATATTATTTTCATTTTAAATTAATTATCAAAGTTGACATTTTTGTGTTTTATTGGGTGCAAGAGCGAGCGCAACGAGCTCAGGACTTGAGGCACCACGACTTGGACAGGTTAGGTTCGAAGGGGATGGCAGGGTTTAGTGAGCAAGCAAAGCGAGCGAACAAAGACCCCGCCATCTCTACCCTAATTCTCTACACCTTAACCCCCCGCCCACCCCCACCCCGCGCCCCTTTTTAAGGTGACTTCATTTAAGATGTAACCCTCCGAAGACAATGATTAATGCATTGAAACAATGACGCTCTCTTTAAAATAAAATCAAAATAACAATAAAGGGACCGCGGGCCAATGCATACAAATATTGTCGTCTGTGTTACAGAACTACGGACTGAACGAACCGAAATGATTAAGTAAGTAGATGCAGCAGCATATGTTTACGTATTGCGACTTTGAAGATTTACAAAAATATGCAAAGGACGCACGACTTAAAGTACATGTATACTATTGTACCATTATTAAGTCTGACCGCTTCAGAAATAGAGCTCTTTAACAAATTAAACACAGTTTTATTTCGGCTCGTTAACTCGGAGATGATTTGTTTTTGTCTTTGTCTCATTGTGATATTTTCAAAGCGCCTCTGAGACTGGAGATGGTAGTGGCACATAAGTATTTTTATTTCCTACATTAAGTCCGTTTGTCTTTAAACCCAATTTTAAATAGAAATAATCAAAACAAGCTGTTGTTACCATACCAACACTTTGTACCACCATCATTATCATCATTTCAGCCGAAAGACGTCCACTACTGGACATAGGCTTCCCCCAAGCATCGCCTTGAACGGTTCTGTGCTTCCCGCATCCAGCGGATCCTGCGGCCTTCACGGTCGTCGGTCCACCTTGTGGAAGGCCTTCCAACGCTACGTCTTCCGGTACGCGGTTTCCAGAACCTTTCTCCTTTCTCAACAATATGTCATAATGCGATATCTACCCCAGTACCCCAACACGACACTCGAAACAAATTACTATCCATCCAAACCGAACACTCATCCCATAGAACTTACATATATTTAAACAATAGATCTTTAAATATGGGTACCTATTATTTGGAACAGGGTCGCCTGATTTAATTAGTTACTCATTAATTAAGTTATTAGAGAGTCACATTGATATTGTGAATCTATTTATGATATGTCCCGCTCGTAAAGCATATGCGTGAATAAGATAGAAATAACAAATGAAATATTTGAATGCGAGCTGTCGAAGAACCTTTGCAACTTTTCAAAGCCGTGTACTTAAATGAGAAAAAAGATTTAAATCACCTAATGGATGCCTATTACCCTATTACCAAGCTGGCTTAAATGAAAAAGGAATACATAATGGGTTTAAATGTGACAGCGCGATGGAGCTGACAGATTAGAGCGATGTTACTCTGATGTATTTGCTTTTACTGACAATACAATAAATTGTTAAGATGACGTTTTAAAAGCTAACTCGTGTTTGTCTGTAGGCTACATACTCGAATGTAGCACGTTCTGAAAACATACTCAACAATTAAGATAGTATAAGTAGAGAATTGTGCGTCTTTAATTATTATTATGATTGTTTATTTATTTCGGACAGAATCCATATAAGCCAATTTTCTTAAGATCTATGTTAGTAGGTACCTAATATAAGAAAGAAAGAAAACATTTTATATTTACAATTTCCCTGTAACTATTCCCACCCAGTATGCCTGTATGGGACAGTCATGTCGGGATGCAATCATTTGCAAAATGCTGTTGGTGCTACCGCGCAGTCTTAGGAATAGCGACGCCACTTTCTTACGCACTATAGCGTGGAAACAACTTGCGCATTTGCGAACATTTGCGATGCACTGCAATGCCGTGGCAACCCACAGCTCGAGTAAAAAGATTAGCAATATGCCCTAAAAAGTTTTTTTACACTTCTTTTGTGCATCGAGCGAACCTACGGGCCAGCATATTGCTCCTTACTGCCAACGCCCTGCGTTCCCTCTCGATATCTGTGTCATCTCTTAAGTCCTCCGTGACCAGATGACCCAGATATTTAAATTTCTGCACCACTTTCAACGCAGTCCCATCGACCATGATCGGAGGCACTGTACTAGGTCTCTGGTTTCCAGCCCTAAATATCAGTACCTCACTTTCCTGTGAGTTGTACCTGAGACCATGCTCGGATGTGTAGCGTTCACAAATTTTAACCAATGTCCTCAGGGCGTCGACCGAGGGGGCCAGCAGAACCATATCATCAGCGTAACTTATGTTGTTGACACATGTTCCATCAATGTAGCATCAGACATGATTCCATGATAGTAATCAACTGGTTTACATATAGGCTAAAGAGGCCGGTAGATGTGAGGCCACCCTGCCTTACACCGCATTCCAACTTATAATCGTCAAATAGTGCATCCACCCATCTCACCTGGTTAGTTTGGTTTTTTATACCAGAATTTAAGACTACTGGTATATTCCGTTGGCATACCCGTTCCCTCTAGCTTTCGCCAAAGTATGCCATAGGCCACTGTGTCAAAAGCTTTTGACAAATCGAGGAAACAGGCATATATCGGTGTCTTTCTCTCCGTATAATACCTGTCAGTATGCTTAAGGCATAAAATAGCACTCTCAGTCGACAGTCTCGCCCTTTTTGTTCTTTTTTTTTTGTGTGGGAAATCATCAAATGACTTCTCCCGCTCTGGGTGGAGCGAGAGGACGTGTCAGACTTTTACTGACTAAAACCCACCCGTGTTCCTTCAGTTGCCTGTGCCAGGGCCACGGTTATCTCTATCGAATTACCCGCGACCCTGAGGCGTCGGCCCTATTGGAACCCGTCATTTTGTGCTGACATCTCTTTGAGGCGCGCGTGGAACACGACGCGCCGTCGACCCGGGCCTGGTCCTTACTGGACGGCCAGCTACCCATTTCTTGCCATTCGCAAGCACGCGCCTACGGTGGCTGGGAATCTGCTTGCGATTCCCGACGCCCAGGGCGTCTCCTGTGGCGACTAGGGGCGTGAGGGCGCAAGGCTCTCTCCCTCACGCGCTCCGCCTCCTCCTTCGCGAGCATTACTGCTTCGAAGAAGGAGGTGACGGCTTTCCATTCCCTCTCGCTCCGTACCATGGCCTGGACCAGGGCCGGACGCGAGAGGTCGCCGCCGCCGATCGCCTCTGCGAGGACACTGCGGTGCTCCGCCCAAGCTGGGCAGACCTCCACCGTATGCTCCGCCATGTCCTCCGGGCGATCCACACAAGACAGTCTCGCCCTTAGATCGAATTGTGCGTCATGTAAATGTAAGTATATACTGAGACTGATTAAGCAAAGTGTCAAGTATCTTAGCTGTTGTTACAGCAAGTGAGATGGGCCGATAATTTGTCCTATCTGATACATCCCCCGACCTATTTTTAAGGTTTTCATCAGCGAATGTGGAAAGTATGAGTGACCGATACACAGCGTAAAAGACATTGCCAGTACACGCGCGGCAGATGTACACCTGCATGCCTAAAATGCTCGATGCTGAGACCGTCATACCCTGGAGACCTACCCTTTTTCATCCTTTGAATTGCAGCAACAACTTCTAGCCCCGACACTGCCAGAATCAGTCGTCGCTGGCCCAAAGGGAGATCTTACCATAAAGTGATTTCTAAAATTATTAGCAATACCTTTAGGACCACTGATGCCGCCGACGCTCACAGGTACACTTGGCTTAGGGTTCACCTTGTTCGTATTCTTCCAGAAAGCTGAAAAAATCCCAGCTGAAAGATTTGAGGCAAGAATATCCATCTTTATTTGTTCTTTGCCTGCTCTGGCACCATTTTAGTTTTGACTAAAGTCCCTCCGACTCTCACACATTTGTTCATAAACAATACCAGTTGATGGTATATCCGCTAACACCCATAGCTGAAACCCTAGCCGAGCCTTTCTGTGAGCGCCTGCGACATGCCTGTTCCATCCGGTGATGTACTCAGGGTGAGTACATCACCGGATGGAGCAGGCAACCAGTTCTGAAACATTTACGACTGTAGGATCTAACAGACGCATGCGCTAAAGTATGTATATATTTCTTTCTATTTAATTTTAAATTAATTAAGACGTTAATATCATACAACTACCTCCATTGGCTCTAAAGATGTTTGTTTGTTTGTTTGGCATCTCGCAGGTCAACCAATGCGGTTGTCGTCTGCTTAAGCGGACTTGCCTGTGGTTGCCCTAATAAATTAGGGCCTGCAGCCAGGACTTAAACTTAAAAACTAAGCGACAACGCTAAGGGCACCCCCTGTGGGGTACAAACCTCGGCTTAGGGCGTCGCTGGAAGAGGGCAGCAAATGACTAGCTGGAGCAGGATTGATATTATTTAGGGACGAATTTAAAGCTACAGGCTCAGCGGCGCGGGCTGGCTCGAGCAAGGGTCGGGGGGGCGTCGATTTGGGCGTCGCGGCGGGCCTCGGCGGCGAGGACGGTAGGACGGCGATCGGGTTTTGGGCTTATGTAGCGTGCTAGTGGCCTTACTACTCTCCTGCAGGAGGGTAGTGGCGTCGTCGGGGTCGATTAAAGTATGCCTTGGTCGGCGAATACTGCTAATTCGAGAGGGAGTGTAGCGGGCGGCCGCTGTAATCGGGGGGTTAGAATGTTTGATGCCGCAGTCGAAGAAACGCTTTGATAAGCGTTTCATGAACTGTTTTATGGTTGGCATTCTAAGGTCGACGTGAAGATCTATATTCCGGACGTAGTAAGGGGCACCCGTAACCCTTCTGAGGAAACGGTTTTGGAGGGTCTGCATCTTATGGAGATGGCGTGGGTGAGCATGCGCAAATACGACGCAGGCATAGGTCATGATGGGACGGATGACTGCGGTATAAATGCGGAGCTTGCATTTAAGGGACAGTTTACTACGGGCTGTCAGTACGAATTGGAGCCTGCTAAGGGCGAAGGAGGCGCGCGCGCGAATCGCCTTGATATGAGCCTTAAAGGTAAGGTTTTCATCGAGGATCACGCCTAGGTATTTGGCTTGCTTCTCCCAGGGGATCGGCTTACCGTACATAGTGATCGAGTGGGAAGTGGGAGAGGGAATCGACAACGTCTCGAGAAGAGAACCGCCTGACTCTTATCAGGGTTGACCTCGATTCTCCATTTCCGGAACCAAGCGCCTAAGACGTTTGCGGAGGTTTGGAGAGTACGAGCTATAGCGTTGGGACAGTGACTGGTATAGTAAACGGCAGTGTCGTCGGCGAAGAGAGCCAACTGAGCCTTTTTACTTTTTGGGATATCGCTAGTGAACAGCGTGAAGGCGAGACGAGATAGTACGGAATCCTGAGGGACACCGGCGCGAATATATAATACCGGGACGAGAGTGCTCCCTCGATGCGATAGCGAAAGGTGCGATTCGACAAAAAGTCTCGTAAGATGAGCACGAGACGATCTGGAACTCCTAGTTGGTAGAGCTTGTATATCAAGCCATTGTGCCAGACTTTGTCGAAGGCTTTCGCTATGTCGAAGAATAGCACACCCGTCGTCGCGTTACGCTGCAGACCAGCGCATAAGTGCTCTACGATACGGTGGACCTGTTGGGTGCCCGAGTGTTGGCTACGGAATCCAAACTGCTCGTTGGGTATGAGGCTCTTTGCTTCGGCGTAGTCTTTGAGACGCTTATAAATAAGCCTCTCGTAGATTTTGCCGAGAACATTGAGTAAGCTAGTAGGGCGGTAGCTGGAGGGCTCAGACTTTGGCTTGCCTGGCTTTGGGATACCGATGACGGTGGCTTCTTTCCATGCTTGTGGGAAGATGTTGTTGCTCAAGGCGCCATTGAAGATGGCGGTCATAAGCATTATTAGCGGGGCAGGAAGGAGTTTGTATACCTCATTGGTAATACCATCCGAACCGGGGGCCTTGCGAGCGTGGAGCCCTTTAATGATGTCGTGCACTTCGCCTGGAGTGACGGGAGGCAGAGGATCATCAGGGTCTTCGACGGGAGGGAGGGAGCCTCTTCGTTCGACTTCAGCGTCGACCTTGTTCAGGTGAGCTTGGTCTACTGGTTGGGAGCTGGGAGAACATTGGGACTCTAGGCTGTCGGCAAGACATTCAGCCTTACCGGGACTGTCGAAAGCGACACTATTGTCGGGGTGGATGAGTTGGCTCTAAAGAGGTCTCTGAAAATTATTTATTTATTTTAATTCTCAACCCGTAACGTCGAGATGATGTCGAGTCGAGTTGCTTCCGAGTCGTTTGTTCCATCGGGACAAGCTGTTCACTGATTTATGGACTTCGCTAATACTTTTTATGGCCTGAATGTTAAGCTAAATACGGACAGACAGTTCTGCAAACTCCTTCAGGCTATACCTATTTAACAGTTGCGCAAAAATCCTATTTGCATTTAAAATTACGAAGCTCAGTGCCCGAGAATGTTCACTAATCGTAATGGAAACGACGTCAGCATCGAATTTCATTAACACATGGTGACAAACATGGCTTCAGGCTTTAAAAACTAATGAAACGTCCTAACAAATGATCACAACATCACAGATTCATACCAACCTACTAAGAACTTCTGTACGAGAGTCAAGCGGGTACCAAAATGTGTTAAAACCGACAGTAGGCAGTTTAAATATGGGCTATCATCAGTATTATATCATAGTGTAGGATATCATCGGCTGTTCTGCGGTGGTAATGCACTCACGCCTAATAGCCCCAGATTAAGAGCAAATATGATGAGCCTTGTTAAAAATCCTACGTATGTAGTGGCATAATGTGTTTTTTCGATAATGTACTGGTTTCAGATTATTTCTAATAACGGCGAGTGGGTGGAGGTTTTTTTTATTCAGAATATGAATCAGAACTTTATTTGGTATGAATATAAGTACAGGTATAAGATGTTGTACATGTCACGTCATTCTAACGCATATTCAAGCGGTGGCTTGTAATAACAAACCTATAGTCACCGTGTTGCATAGAGAACTTCCATCGTTTTTATAAACAATAAAAATTAAATGAGAAAACAATGTTTCCCTACTATATTCACGAGACATAGTTTGCAAATCGCTACATCATAGTCTTATTTTTCACGTGTTGAGGTAAAACATTCAGTTTATTAAAGCAGATTGTGAAAACACCAGCTTTTACTATTTTTTTTACCGATTGAATGCATGCGTTTTCAGTTAGTTTAGTGTTTCATTGAAATAACAAAATGAATGAATAAATGAAATACATCCATGTTGATAGCTGATAACTGACCACTACGAGTAACAGTAATAGAATGTTAATTCACACACATATTTGCTATATTCACAATTAAATTTCCCGTGAATACATTGTTAAACATGTTGATTTGCAGCATAGTTTAATTAAAAATTAACGAACAGTGGTTTTCTCTTCTCATTAAATGAAACAGCATTTTGCAAGAGCAGCATTTTAATGCAAAGTTTATTTACCAGCGGAACCGCAGAGCTAAGTTGTTCTATTAGTTTTGTATTCTTTGACGGGCGTAAGACAGTTTAACTTTCCAACAAAGCCAACTTCATTAATAATATTTTTATAAACTCTGAGGAAGTAATTGAAAGAAGATGATAGTGTAGAATGGGAATGTTGGTGAAGTTGTCCGACTGTGATAATGTCCTTTTTTGCTTGTAAACCCAAGATTATATTCAGAGTAATCCGCAATGAGGTAAAGGGATATGTATTTACGACATTTATGTCTCAAAAATAATACAATTAACTTAATATGAGAAATACAAGGTAATCTTAAAACGAAATATAAGAATTACTTATGAGGAAGTAACATATACCTATTAGTAAATAAATAAGTTACATATTAGACAGACAATTTTTACAGTGTTGTGGGTAAAAGGAAAAAGTGAGTGTACTATTACATATCGTTTCTTGAAGGCAAGTCAATGGCAATTACACATTGAACTATTTATATGTACCGCAATGTTTCGGAAATTCGGAATAGGTATTCAATTTTTTTTATACTTAGCAAATTAGTAAATAATAATAATTGATGAGGATGTAAATCAAGTTAGTGTGGTAATCTATACATTTATTATAAATTTATATATCTGTGATAGTGTCATCGATTTAGTTTCTTTATTTAATAAAACTGTCGGATTTAGGCAGTGGTAATGGACTAAGAGTTTTATTACTTTGTGTTGACATATTGTGATTTGTTTTAAATATGTAATTCTAAGTATACTACCATAGAGTTGTAAATGATATATCTAACAGATGACGGAAAGCAGCGGACGATCACTCGAAGCGCGCCTATGACAGAAGATAGTTTATATCTTTATTTATCTAGATGTGTCTGCCACGTCAGATGTTTGTCTAGATGGAGACCAAGATACTTCTTTGAAGAAACTTGGGTTTTAGGTTCGTTATTTGATGGTGACGCCAGTGGTAACGGCTCCGACTTACGAGTTGTAGGTCGTGAGTTCGAACCCAGGCAGGCGCTTAACTTTTTGTAAAGTAATTTCATCACCACTGCTTTCAAAACGGTGAAGGAAAACATCGTGTGGAAACCGGTATGTCCTAGAACCAAAAAATCGAAGACATGTGACATGTGATCTACCAATCCGCACTGAACCCCCATGGTGGATTATGGCTCCCTCCCTCTCATAGAGAGGAGGTCTGTGTCCCAGCAGTGGGAACGTTGCAGGCTGATCATGCATCATGCATTTACGTACCTATAGATTAAAGTTGACTTCTTTTGTGCTTAGCACTAAAAATAATATAGTTTGTTTTAGAGGTATTAACAGTGGGCTAATTGTCTTGGAACCATCTGGAGTGTCAAAATCTTGCTGTGCTTATTCGATGACCTCTTCGATATTGTTTCCAAATAAAAATAGGCTCGTGTCATCAGCATAAAGTATTATGTCGCTTGCCAAATTTACGTTTTGTATGTCATTTACGTATAATATGAACAGCAGGGGACCAAGAATGGATCCCTGCAGTACGCCGTAGGTTAATTTTTCCCACTTACTTTGCACATCACCAATCCTAACAATGTGTAGTCTATTAGAGAGATAAGACAGGAACATGTCGTGGGCATTATCCCAGATGCCGATCTGGGATAATGCCCACGACATGTTCCTGTCTGACTGGCAAGGTCAAACTCAAACTCAAACTCAAACTCAAATCATTTATTTCAATTAAACCATTTACAGGCACTTTTGAATTGTCAAGGAGTCGGTCAGTCAGAAATATGAAGGTAGTTGCCCATTCCAAAGCGTAGTAGGTACCTATGGAGAAGAACGGGCAAGAAACTCCATGGACACTCTTTTAAATAATAATGTTTTTACATATATCTTAGTTACATCGATTAATGTTGTTCACTATAAGTGAGAACGATGTACAAAAAACCGTACACGTTAAAAGCGTCCAGAGTGCATCAAAACATAATTAAAAACAATCCAGCTAATAATTTATTAAAATAAGCCCTGGCAGCTAAGAGATGACCAGTCCCAACTGACGGCGCCCGTTCACGAACATGACGCATGGATCAGCACCATTCAGCTCAACCATTTTGAAGGGAGCTAAATGATCCGACACACGCGCCACCGTCAGCGAGACATTTGAGTGAGCATGACATACTATCAGCCGCCAAGGCACATTCAAGTCAATCTATGACATTACCCGGTAAATGGTAGCTCTATAGTACAAAGTACTCACATCTGTGCAATGCATCTATATAATAAAAAGGAGATTGAGTTTATATAATGCAAATAAATTCTTACTATCTTCAGCAGCTTCAACAGTGATTCGAATGTCAATTAATTAGTTGTGTTGTGGAGCAGGACCGGCATTAAGCCAGGCATTTTTATCAGTTATGTAGTCCTCCAACCTATAATATGCCTGCCTGAATAGTGTGCGTTTGACAAAGGATTTGAATTTTGTCTCATTCAGTTGAAGTATGTGGGGAGGTATTTTATTATAACATTTTAGACAGTACCCCATGAAAGATGAGTCTACTTTAGCCAGTCTGAAACCTGGTTGAACTAATAGGTCCCGATTTCTAGTACTATAATTATGGTCAATTTTATTGTTGCAGTTAGAGTGTTGGGTTTTGCGCGGAAACCATATTGTTTTAAGAAGAAGTTTATGGTTTTGAGTCAATCATCTAGACGTTTATATAATATTTTAGAAAATATTTAACCTTTTTCTTCATGTTTTGGAAAACCCTGAATCGCACAAATGAATAAAGTTCAATGAGATTAATGCTAAATATAAAAGAGCTTGACAAACAACCGACGATCAACTTATTTCGACCATTTTGGTTTTTGTCCCGATATTGATATGCTACGAGTATGTTCTATACTTTAAAAGATTTTTTTCAGCGTAAATGAACTAATTGTACCTGTACCAAAATTTGCATGTCATTATGTTATGATTAAATATGCCAAGCTACTGTTCTACTACCATTTTAACAACTTTGTAACCATATTTATCTGCAAATAAATCTTTGACTTTGACTTTGAATGGGTAGCCAAGAAATTGAGTGAGGTAATTGCGAAACACAAACAAAATTATAATTGACCGCAATGGGTTTCATTATGTCATTTTACCCATCTTCACTGCGTTATTTAAGTTGTTTTTTCAAGGCGAGAAAACAATGGATTAACAATAACCTTCAAAACTCACGGATTGTGATTGAGTATGTTACGCAACGGGGTGCTGAACTAATATTACTTCCTGGTCCTTCGAATCGAAACGTAGGTAGGTACTTAAAGATTTAAGAACTTACCTTTAATAACACTGTAAAATATTAACTAGGTTATAAGTATATATAAATGGTTTTAGTGCTTAATATACGAGTACTACGTTAATGATAGGTACTCCGATATACTCGAAGATAGTGACTTTTTAGAGATAAAAGTGTATAATTTAACATAGACAGAGGCGTCCAGGACATCAATTAGTTTTTTATGAGCTTTTCAAATGGAATATATCAGATTTGATACTCATTGCGTTAGCCAAGATTAGCCAAGATTAGCCAAGATTGTAGAATATACCACATGTTATCGTTGTTTATTCAGTGTTGCGTGTTTTGTTCAGAACGATAGTATTTTTTTCTCAATAGTTCGCATTTTAAATAGGCTTTATTCTGTGTTAGTAAAAGGCCAAAACATTAAATAATCTTTATTGATGTAATAGCAGCTAGATAAGATAAGCGCGTGTGTCATGTTCGTGCGATCAAGTGGTAGGTACCTATTATGTAAAGTGACAATTTTTTTTTTTTTTACTTGACTTTATTGACAAGAAACGTCACTAGAACAGACTTCTTTATTATTTCCAGTACGCGAAGCATGAGGAATAGACATGATGACAGATTGTAAACTTAATATGTATTCATTTTAACACTGCTGCCCGAAAATTTTGCAGGAGCTGTTAAAAATTACATAATATACATAACAATTTTACATAAAACCAATTCGGCTTAAAATGAGGCAGATTATTAACGAAGTGCCAGTTTCAACACAGTTAAACTTTGCTGTATTATATAAAGCACGTGTTACCTAACTCCGTCCTACCGTAATTTAAAATAAGGTCGTATCTAGCGATCCCTGGATCTAAACTTATAAAAATGGTTTATTTACAGCTTAACCACGACCAATTAAAACCGCGTTTTAATTAATCTGAACTCTTCCTGAATAAACATAAAGTAGGTATTACTGCGAAATGATGTTTGAATACGTTTTAAAGAATCTGTCCAACCACAAAGGGAGTTGGAACTTTAAAGGTGATAGAATAAAGAATGAATTGGTGTAAACTTGTTGTACAAAAAATTAACGATAAGCTGCGATAGCAAGGTGTTTTACAAGTATCGGATAACGATCGATTATCCGAGAGCCGATAATCGATACCTGCGCGACATGTATCTCAACAAACTGCAATCATCGTAAATACATAATAATAGTTTATCTATGTATGTTGAGCCGTTTCGGTATGTAGCGTTCTACGACTTGTCCATTTTATTTATCAAACACACTGCAAGTGTTTAGCTTATTAGGTTTAACCTTGCTCAAAATCACTTCACATGAATTAAGGCGACCAGTGCAACCGCCAACCTCACTGCAGCAAATGATCTCGATTTCTCAAAACAAGAGTTAAGTACAGTTAACACAATGCATTTATGTGTTCACAATCTGTGTTCCATAATATTGTATAAATGTGTAGCTATAATCAGTGTGTCACCAATGTGCTGGGTACACATTGACACCAAAATGTATGTAACCTAACAATGATTCTGGAAAATCATTGAATTCTTGTCAATGTTTGCGTCAGTTTGAGGTCGACTTTCCGTACAGTCGTAATAACTGTAGTACGCTGTAACTACAGTTATTACGACTGCTACCTCTCTCTTTGAAAGGGGGTCAGCTCAGTAAGTGGCAACTGTACTGGAGGCAGCTGAAAGCTCGTCAGTTCTGATCGGTAGCAGAGAGCTTCTGGGAAAAAAGATGTGATGCAGGAGAGACCATTTAGCCTGGCTGCACATAGGCTAAAAGGATAATTTTAGAAGCCAGCCAAAAAAGGCTTTCAAAAAAGATCAAAACGCGTTAAGGGAACATTTTCCTTGGTACTTGGTACTCGCCCAAGTACCAAGGAAAATGTTGCCGTAACGATACATTGTAATGTAAGTATACTGATACAAAATAAGCAGCACTGGAATCGCTCCGTTTCGTAGTTTAGATGCCACAAATAGACAGACAAAAGCGCAAACAAGGCTTATTCTTAGCTCATAAAAAAGGCAATTGCACTGGTTTTGATTAAATAATCTAACAAGTATTATTTGTACTTACTTTTATATCAACAAACTCTGTAGGCACAAAGGCTGTCACGTCCTGTCGATAGTCCCGGACTAGACAATTTAATATAAAAACTGTGACAGTGACAACACAACAATGTCTACGGAATGTTCCAGTCAAGTTAAATACAAATAAATGAAAACGTGATAGATTTTGGACGGTTCAGTTGTATTGTTGAAGAGGAAAAATATGAACGGCGTGGACAAATAGATTTAAAATTTGTGTTGCTCGAAATTAAGAACCATTTTGATTAGATCTCTAAATTGTGTAAAGTAAATACCATAAGAATCTATTTCAGCCTAGAAGCATTTATATCTATATTATGTTTTTTTTTACAAATTATGTTTTAAATTATACACTTTGTTTGTGAATGTTGGTCGACCTGTCTAACATATTTGCACTTTCAGCAGGCACCCGAAACAAACTAATTAATTGTTACTCTTGATCTCGCGTCTGTGCGTGTCATTAGAAGAATATACGGAAATAAATCACGGACGGAACCTCTGATACTATACAAAACACTGGTCGTTTGGGAATAGTTATTTAATCGCCTTTAATATCTTGCCAACTATATGTTAATAGTATCTAAACTCCAAAATGAATATCAGAATGGCACAAGATATTGGTTCTTTGAGTCGAAATCGGGAACTGTATTTTTCGGCCTCAAATAAAAGTGAGACATTCGGTCTGCAAACGTATGTGAGCAGAGCTCTAGTGTCAGTGCTCACTCACGCAAGAAAAGTGCTCGGCCAGGCAGAACGACCCTACTAGCAGGCAACGAGAATATTGAATTATTTCGAATTTTCAAGTGGCCACTAATTTGGGTTGAAGATCTGTAAGGTACGGAAGTCAGAATTGTCTGGGGACGTTTAGATTGAAGATTTAAAGCTTGTGCTGAGGTTGGGTTATATCAAATACTAAATGGGATTTTAAAGATGCACATGGTATTTTAATGATGGGAGCACAAAATAACTGTTTATAAAATCAGACAAGATTAACATAGAGAAACGAATTCTTTTCTGAAATCTCCAATAGGGCAACCGTGTCGGAACCAAAAGTACACTGACAACAAAACCGATTTCTTAGAACTTGTCTTTAGTCAGAGCTATCCTTCACAGGTCGCCACCGTTACCAGTACCCTCCCGTGGGCCCTACCCGAGCACTCACAATAACTCCTGGCCGCCTGGAGCGCTGTTGGCCCTCGTCACACGCGGCATGCTCGCCCAGACGAATACACACAAATTAGCAAACAGCGAGGGGCTTCACTTTCATCCCGAGACGTCATGGCGCCGTGTGTACTCCGTGTGCTGGCTGTTGGCCGAGCCCCTGTCTGCGAACTCAGCTTAATTGTGGAATGGTTTAAAGATTCTTCTTGTTTCCATTTTGTTTGCAAAAGTTTTACGTTTGTTGTTGTTGAGGTATGGTTTGAGGAAGTGTCTCTCAAGCCTCAGGTCGTGAGATCAAAACATAGCAAGCTGTCACATAGGGTATGGGTAACTTACAAAGTACATTACCTATCAATGCGCGTTTCTCCTTAGTGTAAGGGGGGACTCTCCCCCACAATAGTATAAGGAGAGTCCCCACAATAGTGTAAGGAGAGTCCCCACAATAGTGTAAGGAGAGTCCCCACAATAGTGTAAGGACAGTCCCCACAATAGGAAAGTAAAAAGCTAATATATTGTACCTTTTTACCTCTATCAGTTTTTATTTCTCAAAGTTTTCCCTCAGGCCAACAAAAGATTCCTTTGAGGTTACTTAATATGTACCTTAAAATATACCTTTGCATATTCCTCTAAGTAATAAGCTTAAAGTAACTCCACAAAACATTACGACTGCATAAAAAATGTGTTTCAACTGCCAAAAGAGATGCTGTCGCTAAGATAAACCACAACTCCGTTTACAGATGATACATCACGACACAGCAAGACTGAGGAAACTACATTAATTTAATCTTTCATCCACGTTCCTTTAGTTATATCCAAGGCAAGCAGCAACGAAAAACTATGTATATTTATATTTAAACTTATTTGCCGACTGCAAATGAGCTGTACGAGTATGTTAAAGCTAATGGCGTTACTTAGGGCTGCTATTGCCCGCGGCTGCGCAAGCGGAGCTCGGAGATTATTCTACTGGAACGTGCTACCGGGATCAAAACTTTGTGTTAACCCAGGTTGTAAAAACGGGTGAACCTATCCATCCAGCGGTTTTTACTTGATTGAGTCCGTGATTGAGTCACAAACATTCAAACATAAACTTTCACATGTATATTATCATAATAAGTAAGAAAGTATCATATCGCGCCAATGGTAACATCATCATCCTTCATTTCTGCCATAATCATGATTTCACCCCGTGTAAGTGTAAAAACACCCTGGACAAAGGTGACGTTATCGAAAATTGACATAATTAGCGGACAGGTCCACGATAAAATATTTTACTGGTATTACTCGTATATATAGGTTCTGATATTGTACATTTCACCACGTGCATTTTAAAGCAATATTAACTCCGACTCTTTAGCGCAAAAAACATCAACTATATGTAGCAAATAACGTTATTTTTTCAATACAAAGAGCACTGCAGTGTTTTCGTACTTGCTTTTCATCCCATTTCCGCTCATGTACATTTCGAGCAGAAAAGACAACACACGAGGTGGATGCTGGCCGGGCGATTATCTGTGCTCTTATTTTATTCATTTGAGCTGAAATACAAATGCATTTTCTGTTCGTCCATTTTAAAGTTTTTAAAAAAATAGTTAATTCACACAGTCGTGTAATGAGAAAACCAAGTCCAGCGATGTCGGCGACGTAGCAAAATCAAATTTAAAAAAATATAAATGTATAAAACTTGATCGACCTTAGGAGCAGGAGATAATGGAGTTGAAAAACGTGCATTAGAACATTTGTTTCATATCGTTATGGCTGTTAATTGGAACTGCTGTACTGGACCGCCTTTATAATAATATGTACTGGAACGATTTCGTCTTGTATTTTTATTTGTCCTCAATCTAACTCCGAATCATTCGTCCTGTCACATCTCCAAAGGCATGGGTTAAAAATATGCGATTTTTCAGATGACCACTGAAAAAGTGGTTCAACAGCGTTTGCAGCAATAGTCTGCAATGCGTCTGCTATTGATTCGGTAGGATTGCCAAAAGCGTGGCAAGGCCGCTCGGCAACCGCATGGCAACAGCGGCTCCGGGCCATAAATAACCGTGTTTTTACTTCCACATGGCTATGTTTACACTTTGTCGACTACGTTCTTTTTAAATTAACAGTAAGACTACAGTTTAAGGTTAAGGTTGAGTTGGTGTTCAAGCTATGTAGTATACGGCTAGAACGGCTGTGTGAGTACTGCAATATGAACTACAGATTCGATTCCCGAACGAAACTAATATTTATGGCTGTAAAGTACTTTTCGATAGTGTTACAGTGTCTGTTTATGCAGTCATGGAAATTCATTGTTTTTCAAGTTGATACACTACGTCAATTTGCATTGTTGCGATTTGAACATACAGGCAATTTAATTTGGTTGTCAATTTAATAAAAAAAAAACATGTTAGTTTGACCATACTTGTGAGATTCCACATTATCAAGAAATCCAACGAATCTTTCAAGAAATGAACCAAATATTTTGTCGATCGACGAAAATAATAAATAAATAACGTTATAGCAATCAGTTAGCACCTACTTCTCTGACGTCACTTATCAAGAGGCAGCCTGCTCCGATGGCGGTGATAGCGCTCAGCGCCGGCGCCGGTTATCGCGTGGTCGCTGTATCTCAAGTAGGCGTTGTGCGCGAGTGCTTCTTGCCGATAACAGCTGATAAACTCATGCTGTAATTAGTTGGCGTTTTCTTGCTACTGTAGTTCTAATTAAAATGGTAGAGATTTTTATTGGTTTTGTCTCTCTCAGTTGCCACTTTTCAGTGTAACTATATATGTAGATGGTAATAGTTGTAATAATAATAATAATAATATTTTCATAGTTGCGGACACCAGCCCGTATTACCTATTACCTATATGTAGATGGTTGGGTATAAATTTGGTTTTTATTACAAGGGAATTAAACATAACTTGCGAAACGTGTACTATAAGTTCACTTCTGCACAGCCCTTCTAGGAAGCAGTCGTGATGTCGTGTACGTACAGACAGTGTTGTGACGGGTGCTAGGGGTTGGTGAAGGAGGGCTGCATGATAGGTGTTCCCAGTGAGGATACGGAGTGGACTCTAATATAGCGTGTATGTCTGTTTTAAAACCTTTCTACTGAACTAAAAAACCGTTAGTTTTTAGTGAACTGTGGCGACACAAGGTACACCGCTGTTGGTTGGTCGGTGTCAGTGTTGTTTCTTCTTATGTACTTTAAATACTTACTCAAATTGACAAAGGGCTTACCCCTTTAACTACACAAAGTATGTTGACGATATCATTTCCGTACATTTCACAGAATTAAAAAAAAAACAATCATAAAGCATGGGGTCCGGAAATAATCGGAATATTGTAGGTTTGTTTGCAACCTTGCCTGAGGACCCCTTTGATGTCAGTCTCGTTGCCATGGTTACGGGTTTTTAAGAGAGAGCCTTGGGGCGTATGGACGAGCTTGTATGAACAGAGCAATAGTTGTGAACGTAGTTTTATGTATTTATATAGTACATTGAAAGTTGTCTGACACATGCATAGCTGTGCGTCTCTCTTTGCAACCCTACTGTAGTAGAGAAAACCAATACCGTGTTTGTATTGTATGAACACTCGGCTGCCGTTTATTATCTATTCCGGAATGCGTGACTGATAACACGTTTAATCCTTATTTATTAATAAGTTAAAATTATCTAATAACAGACTATTACCAATCTCTACTACTACTGTGCAAACAGGAACCTAAAAATATATCTACCTACATAAAATAAAAAAATGCCAACAAGCAGAGTACCGGTAACACATACAAACGAAGCAACTTTATAAATACTTATTAAAAATTTCTTCTTATTGATCAAGAAAGCCAGTTCGGTAGGCGGTTCTACACATTTCGATATCGTCAGTGAGCTGTTTGTAGGTAATCTGTTTACTTGTGTAGGCACCGTGACGTCGAGGCAGCGCGGAGTGACGTCACGCTGGTGATGCGGTTATGAGCGAGACGCGGCAGAAGTGTACGCTTGACTAAGCGAAGGTTCTAGTGTCTAATTGGCTTACTGTGCTTGGGTTAAGATAGCTTAAAGGTGGTCTTTCATAAACTGACGCTATTTTTGGGTTTTCTTAATTGCCTATCTTGAACTGAGAGCATAATCTTGCACAAAAACGAATTCGAAACTTTTGGCACTGACTTTAACTTAATTAAATCTAGCGCAATGCGGGGGTAGGAAATGTGTATTTAGAACTACACCTCAGCCTAGCGTTTTGGGAAAAATTGGCGTGATGTTATGTTTGTCTAATGGTATCCTGTGTGACCAGTTCTATGAACTACGCTCGAAGAAAATATTACAATATTACATGTATGTAAGGCCATTTATATACTTCCATATACATATTGTTGGACAGCTTGTTGTTATTTAGTAGATAATAACAATTCTTAGTAGCGGTATTTAAAAAATATTTATGATCACGATTTACATATTCTTCATAATTGTGACGGTCAAGCATCCGTGTGCCTGACTGCCTGACATGATACTCTGTTAATTAAGGAAACTTTGCTACGACGGAATATTTCCGTAAGCTTATTTATTTTTCTTTTTGTAATTTGCTAAAATGGAAAGTTTGTTTAAGAAACAACTTTTTGTTAAAGATAGTAATTACTATGTAAGTCATTTTGGCCTTCAACTTAACTTTACAAACACTTAAGTTTTGGCGATTGGTATTGTTGATTTGATCATAGATAAATGTATTAATGATGAAGAATATTATTTAATATTTTTAGGCTGTTAGCTTGATTTTAAACCAGAAATTAAATATTATATGATGAAACTCGAAGAAACTTAAAATTGATAGCATTTCATTTTTTAATCTCACCACATGCGTAGCCATGTCGTAGAACCGCTACGCAGCCGCTACGTTCATAGCGTAACATCTGCTACGAGCGTAGCGTAACGCTACGAGCGAGAGTGTGAGAGTGCGAAGCCGGCTATCATCCCGGGCTATTTTGAGCGTGGACAAGGTTTTATTTTCAGGGTGCTAAAATAAGCCGCTTCAGTCAACGCTGGCTATTAAAAGGTTCGTTTAACAAAGACGCAGCATGTATGACACCCACGTGGCTTTTTTACATTAACTAATCTGTACGGTAGACATTAGTAACGATGTTCTTCGTTGGGCTTTAAATTGGTCCCTTACATGTCTAATTCAACCCCGTCATGTGCCTGGCGCATGCTCGCATACTCCTACCGCAGGAACGTATAAAATTAAAAAGTATAGTTGATGATATTACCTCACGATCTCCTAGTCTACTATACAGGGCTGACTCACAATTATATTCTCGTCTGGTCACTTGTGTAACATCGTGTTACGTGTATACCTTTTGGTTACGTAGAATTGCAACAATTGAGGAAAAGAAAAGTTACTATGATTTGTTAAAGAAATGTAAAGCTAGAAAAAACAATCACCAATTCTTGTGTAAGTCAGTAATTTTCTAAGATAAAAACAAACAGATCCCATACAAATCAAAATAAGATTTCGCGAAACGAATGATACTAAACTTGCCTACAATAATGTTTTCGAGCGCCATCCTTGTTGAGAGAAGGATATGATAAATAATTATCATGAAATCACAAGTAAGATCTTGTTCCCTAGTCGCCATTGTGTCTGCTCGTATTATTATAACTTTCTCGGAAAAAATCCCGTAGTGTATTTATCGGGAAATTCTGTGTCGATGTAGACGACATGAAACATTATTAAATTTATTATTCCATGAAGAAGATAAGAGTTCTGAAGCTTCTATTGTGAGTTTTTTTTTGTAGAATCGTGTTTTTTTTAATACTTGGTATTATTGAAACCTGTTAATGGAAGACAGATACGTGTATTATAAGACACGGTTAAAAATATTATAAAGGGTACCTATCTCTTCCATTTTGTTTACTAAACTCTTTTCATAAGGAATCTGTATTGAAATCTGAATTATTCTGTTGGCATTCAGGTCACAGTCCAGACCGATTTTACAAGTTTCTGAAACAATAACTGCGATCAATTCGCACATTTTGTTTATCATTGTGTTTTGGCCCATTCAGCTGGAAGCAAATGGAACACCACGTCAAAGCAATGACACGTGTAAATGTACATACCTATAAAATATTGTTTTAGGTACATTTTCTACATAGCTTTCAAATCCTGATCTACACCGTAGTAATTAGCACCTACGCAAAAACATGGCTGTTTTTTAATAGCTCACTTGAACTTAAACATTGAGCAATGCAGTGTAATCAGTGTATAATGGTCTAGATAGTTTCAAACAATTTTTTTTCGATTATTGCAGAGCAACACCAAATTTTAATAGTTTCGATTGCAGCTGAACAGCGGATGCCCAGTATTCGACGACGAGAGCTAAACTAACACTGCTCATGATTTTGTAGACGAACGAAGATTGTTTGCTCAACTCAAATGGCTTGTTGAATTTCTAACAGACCTGCAGCAGCACGGGGCTAATATTTTAATAGTCTACAGATAGTTGCCTTATTTCAGTGTTAGTGAGATTAATAAGAGGTTGTAAATAATGGCGCACAAGGAATGCTATGCTATTTTAAGCTTGGATGCGTTGTAAGAATGGCATTTATTTATGAAATTTTGTCGTGATGAGACCTACATTATCAGAAGCGAGAATAACTTTCAAATAATGCGAACCCGCGCTTCCTTGGGGAGTAGGCCGGCCTTCGCCCCCTGCAGTGAGAGCATCCAAGCTAATAATAAAACGCAACAAAACTAATCTCCAGAAGAAATGTTGTCAACTGCCTGGGAATTTAATTTACCGACAGACATTTAATCTGGAATTTAAATTGTATAACTTTTCCCCTTAAGAAACGGGAAAGGTGAAATCAATTTGCAATATAATTAAAAATATTTTAAATGTCATTCCTTGCTGCTTTAACTCCCTCGCTGTCTGTTTGCTTTTATATTAATTATCATTTTTAGCTGAATATATTCAGTAAAAACAAGCAGTATGAAATTAGCGGCAGCACATATTTTATTAATATTTAGTTGATGGTCCTGTTCCACACTGTTAGAGTTCAAATCACAGACTTGTTATAAACATTTAGTATGCTTCCACCTGTTCCCCGGCGTGTTATTGATGCCGGGAATCAGCAGATCATCACTTGCTGAAAATTGCATTTACTTTGGTGCACACTGTAACTGGCGACTTATTAAAAGGTATTAAGGGTCCGACGTACAACGCACGTAATAGCAATTCGAGGCCAGTACAAAATTCGTTCGGAATATTGCTATCTCTGTTTGACAAAAGAAGGCGAGTGAGGGACGCGGTGCGCAGCCGTGAGTGTGTGTATGTGTGAGTAGATAGATAGCTATTATTAGGTGTACTGTACTTACTGTACCTACCATTCATTTATAACGACTCGGAAGATATTTCTATCTATTAGTAAGTAGGTATGTTCGTGATTTGCTTTGGTTTTGTTGACTACTTTGGGGAATCGTTTGCAAAACTACGGACTAGTAATGCGTTTCTTGGAAATTTCATCATTTATAAACATATAAGAAGTTTTGAGATCTAGGCCTTGTAGAGAAAATCTAGCAGATAAGTCATACATACCTTTTCTAAATACTTAAAACCAATGTTCAATGTACCTATATGCTGTTGGTGTTCTCGAATAAATTATTTATGGTACTACTTATGGTACCTATACATCCTCATCGATCGTGGCCGACGTCGTAAGTCGAGTAAATACAAATCATAGGGATATTTTCTATGTTAATTTTAAGCCCGTATAAGTTTATTTATTCCCTTGGTCTCCACTTTAAAAAACTAAGCCTTCTTCTGTCATATATATGTACTTATTACTTTTACTAAACTAAAAATTGTTACTAAATGTATAATTAATGAATACAATTCAATTCATAAAAATGTTATGCAAAATAAAAGAAAAATAATCCAATACTTTATACCTATTTATGCCATATGAGCACATAAATAACAGCGTTCTGAGCTAAGAATAATAGAAATGTAGGATCTGGAATTAACACTTATTTTGTTATGTTCTTACTTCTTTTCTACTATTGTTATTATTTATTCATCTATAAAAAAAAATCGGAACGTAATAAAGTCTGACAAACGTTACAGTACTAATAACGAAGAGCAGTGTCCTTGAGATAACTACCTACGTTAGGTCACACGAGTATGTCCACGTTCGCAAGGAGGTAAAAATATCGCGGCGGGATTTTTTCGCCCACTGGATCTTCAACGCACTGCTTAGCGCCTAGACTTGAAAATCCAACAGTGTGCAGCAGTCTGTTGGAATTCTCAATGCTCATAGGTAGGTAGAAAGGTAGGTAAATAACAATTTACACAAAATATACCTAGGTACCTATTAGAGTGGTACTCGAACCGAAAAAAAAAAGTTTATTTTCTTGGGCTGAGTGGATGCCCCCAAGCATTAAGTCGGTAAATTTAGACTTTTTATTGTTATATCAACTTCGTCATTCGGGTTGGGATACATCTTAGTAAATTATTTTTAATTTTTCGTAGAGTGATGTACAAACATATCATGAATAGCACATTGTAGGGAAATTCAAAACCGAAATTATGACAAGAAAAGTATCTTTACTTATCAATACAAAAGTGTTTTGCGTAAAGTATTTAATTTTCGTAAGTTGCTATTACCGGCCATATTGGCTAATTTAATAAATCGTGCAATTCTTAGTTTTGTTAGAACGTGGTTATTGTCGAATTATTTTGAGTAAGCTCAAACCGTTATGAGAACTTACAAGCTTTTTAAAGTAAATAATTGATATATAAATAATTTATTAATAATATTAATAAATTATGTGTTAGTTACCAGTGATTTAAAACGGAAAAGAGTCGGAGTCTGTATCTTACCTATTTTTCTGAGCATTCCGGCAAGGAAATTTCAAAATTCAAACTCCAAGTTGTAAAATTGATATTGGCCACTAGGAAGGCACGAGAAACTGGACTACGTGGAAATTTACGGTACTTCTTAGAGGTATGCCCATTGGATTGGATGCGGTTACCGGTACACTAGTGAAACCCGTGAAACCTGTTACGTACCATAGAACCCCAAGAAATTTCTCAATACCAAACGACTCTTGATTAATACAACCAAATAAATAGTACCGCATTACGAGTACTATTACTTACTGCGAATATGTCAGACGAAACTCTTAAAAAAATCATGCGATTCAACTCGTCTAAAGATGTTTGGGATGAATTGCATCGTTTATTCGACAGCACATCTGAAGGCAAAAGTTACGCTCTTTGTATGGGGTTTTTCGGCTATCGTAAAGATCCTTCACATGACATTACGACTCATGTCTCCAAAATCAACACCCTTTGGTCAGATTTAAAAGCTGAATTAATGAAGATAGAGAAATACGACTTACCAGATATCCTCATAATCTGCAAGATTCTAGATACTCTACCTGAAACCTACTTCTCCTTTAAATCAAGTTGGATGTTAATGTCAAAGACAGACAAAACCATAGAAAATCTGACGACGCAACTCTGTACCTATGAGCGCTCTATGTCGTTGAGAAACGAAGGCGCTGCAGAAGCTCTAAATGTAGAATGCAGTAATAAGTCAAAAAAGAAATGTGGATACTGTGGAAAAGTCGGTAAGGGCAGACAATGTCCTAAATGGAAAGCTGACGGGAAATCATCCAACCCAGAAAATAAACAGCCAAGAAATCTGAACTTAATGCTCTTGCCAGTTACCACCGACGTAAATTCAATGCTTACAAACTACGATACTACAAGTTGGTTCGTCGACAATGCAGCTACCAGTCATGTCACTTGTCGAAACGACTATTTTTCTAGTTTTTAGCCTTTTAATGATACTCGGACAGTGACAACAGCTAATGGAGCTACTGTCAAAGCTGCTGACAAAGGTACTGTTGATTTAAAGACAATGATCAATGGCAGAGAATCCGGATTAACACTCTGTGATGTATGGTACGTACCTGATATAAAGCGAAATCTATTTTCTATATTGGCTGTTCAAGACAGACTAAACAATAGTGTTTTTATGTCTGAAAGTTGAAAAGAAAAGTTGTCGAACAGATAATACTGACTGGCAAAAGAGTCAAGACTGGAAGCTTATATCGTCATCTTTAAACGTCTTGTCTACAGATAATTTGTTACAACTTTACCACGAACGATTAGTCCACCAGAACAAGAAACACGTTAAAGAAGTTATTTGAAAAGGAACTCGGTATTAAAGTTCGTCTAGATTCTGAGTTATCTACTGGATGTATTTATGGAAAAACACACCTTCAAGCATTTGGAACGAGAGAACGTGCTAAAGTACCTGGGGAAAATATACACGCTGATGTATGCGGTCCATTTCCCCTTTCCTTCAATAAATTTCGCTACTTCGTTCTATTCAAAGACGATTACAGAAAATACCGTCACGTTTATTTCATGCGACAGAAATCGGAAGTTCACCTAAAGCTTCGATACATGTTACAAGAATGTAAAGTGGCTGGATACACTGTTAGAGAATTTATTAGCGACAATGGAAGCGAATTGAATAATGAGAACGTCAGGTATACTCTACAAGAAGCTGGAATAAGACAAAGGATCACGATGCCATACACGCCTCAACAAAATGGCCTCAGTGAACGTGAAAACAGAACCTTAGTCGAAGAAGCTCGTACATTGATGCATGCTCATGAAGAATTACCTCTTGCTACGTGGGCAGAATTGATTAAAACTGCTGCATATGTCTTGAACAGAACTGGTCCAACTTAAGAAAATGGTAAATCGCCATTCGAGTTGTGGTATAAGAATAAGCCAATAATCAGTCACCTAAAAATAATTGGATGTGAATGTTACGCTCATGTTCCTCAACAAAAGAGGACAAAGCTTTCCAAAAAGGCTGAAAAATGTATTCTCATCGGATATGACGGTGACGAGGGCTATCGCTTACTGAATAAAAATGGTAAACTCATAAGATCAAGAGACGTTATTTTTAATGAGTCAGTACTGACGCCTATTGGTCCAGCCGGGGAATCAGAAGAACAACCCTCAGTAAAAATCTATTTTCCACTTTCGGCACCACCGATGTGTAATGCAAAGGAGGATGATCGCACAGAAAGCAGCTCAGATCGCACGTCAAGTAGCCCTGATGAGACTAGCTCAACTATGCATCTCACATCGCCGGATCAAGTTGTGAGTCAGGAAGTAGAAACTAGCCAATATGACCATACTGAACCATCTCGACGTTCACTAGAAGCATCACTACCAGGATCACCTCCTTATGAAGGTGCCCTAGATGATGATATTGATGATGAGACACCAGACAACTTAGATGAGATAACTGATAGGATGACTCTACGAGATAGAAGTCAGATACGACAGCCTACTCGATTTGGAGATTATGTCATGATGTCAGCTGATGTTCTTAATGAGATCAATGAACCCAATACCTACAAAGAAGCAATATCTAGTCCGCATAAAGATCAGTGGGTCAAAGCAATGGATAGTGAGGTGAAATCTTTAAAGGAAAACAAAACCTGGATACTCGTTGATGAACTTGTTGAACTTGTAAATGGATATATAAAATTAAAACCAATGCAGATGGCTCACTAGACAAATTCCAGGCAAGGCTAGTTGCTAGAGGATATACGCAGAAAAAGGGCATCGACTATGATGAGACTTTCAGTCCAGTTGATTAGATGACAACGATAAGATCGGTCCTAAGCGTTGCTGCAAATAAAGGTTTAAAACTCACACAGTTCGATGTATCAACTGCAGTCCTGTATGGTTCATTGAATGAAGAAATTTACACGAATCAACCTGATGGGTATTCCGATGGATCGAATAAGGTGTGTAGACTCAAGAGAAGTCTATATGGTCTAAAGCAATCACCTCGGTGTGGAAAAAATGTATGGTGGACTATTTAAAAACAAATAGTTTTAAACAATGTGATACAGACCCCTGCCTATTTATCAGAAAATGTGGTAAAAACAAAATCATTCTTGCTCTCTACGTAGATAACGGCCTTACATTAAAATCAAGATGATTCTGAAAAATTCCTTAGAGAGTTAAAAAAAAGGTACAATTTCACTATAAAAGATGCAACATATTTTCTTGGATTAGAAATAAAGGAGCAGAATGGAAATATACTAGTGTCACAGAAACACTACGCTCAGAAAGTGTTAGACCGCTTTGGTATGAGTGACTGCAAACCCGTTACCACTCCTATACAAAAAGATGGACTGCCAGAACAGAATAAAGAGTTAGTAGAACCTACGTCGTTTCCGTATAGAGAAGCTGTGGGTGCACTTGCATACCTGACTGTTGGAACCAGACCTGACTTAGCATACGCTGTAAGCGTAGTTTCCCGCACTTTGGAAGACCCTTCTAAACAGGACATTCAAAAGGTAAAACATATCCTAAGATATATAAAAGGAACTCTGGATATTGGAATAGTTTTTAAGAAGAGTTGCAAAACTGGAATTCTGGAATGCTACAGCGATTCTGATCATGGTGGAGACCGGCGGTCTCATTTTCGACGACAACGTTTTGTAACGTTACTGATACTGTTTCAATCTAAAATAACCACAGTAAAAAACAATAACAAATTACGTATCGTCTTTGAAATCCTGCCTGTCCTAATAATCCTTCTATCCTACCTACTATCACTATCCTACTTCCTATTATAATAATAATAATATTACAAACCCAAAAGTTTGTGAGGATGGATGGATGAAAGTGTTAACACTTTCACGCAAACAATACTTATTGCTTGGGGGTATCTATGCAAAACACTTAGTAACTAAGAAGGAAGTAGGTAGGTAACTTATAATACTAGTATATCATTGGGTAATACTAACTGCTAAATACATCCCAACGTTCGGAGTCCATATCGGCAAAACCAAACCAAATCGTAAATCATAAGTCTTACGGACTTATTATAAGTCCGCAAGCAAAGCTAAGTTCGTAAGACTGGTTAGGTTACTCGACACCAATTAACAAGGCAAATCTAAATACAAGTTCACAGCATAAGTCAATAGTGTCAGAAAAATTACAATACAATTTAGAAAGCAAATAAATACGCACGCACAGGACAATAAATTAATAATCTAGTAAAATAAAGTAAAAGTCTAACACAAACACGGAAGACCCCGGCGGGCGCAACGTTGCGGTGACGTGTGTGCTTGTCCGAGCACACACCTGCTACCGTGAGCAGTACGACCACGCACACATTGACATTTGCTTGACGCGATAGCACTACTAGAGATTGAAAATTTATGATAAATTTTTATGTGTTTTCGAGTATTCGTAATAAGATAATATGAGCTATGTTTCTAATAAAACAACATTACAGATATTGTTGTTTATAGTACAGAAAAAACGATAAGAAAACATGTCATTAACGCTGTAAAAAGTGCGAAATAAAATTAGCTTAAACTTCGTTTTAGGTCAGTAGCTTGGAGAAAAAATATGTAGGAACCTAGATAAACACTGTCTAAATCCGATGTAAGCAAAACATGGTGGAAATATGCTTAAGTTGCAAATGGTTTAGGTATTACGTTTTATGGACAATGCGTCGCCCTACTCTTAAGGTGGATTTCGGACTGTGACAATACACAACACATTGCAGAATCGAGAGCAGTGGTGGCCTAGTCGTAACCTACGTATCCTGGGTTCAAAACCGTGCAGACACTTTACTTTCATTTGAAATTCGAAGACATGTCACATCCACCAACCTTCACGTGGCCGGTGTGATGGATTATGGCTGATAATGCTATGTTTATGATATTCTGAAATTATAGAAGGATCATAATTATCACTTAGAGCGGCACAAATTGCTAATAATTATGAACATTAACCAACGACTATAACTTACATGTTCCTTGAAATAGAAACGTATGTGCGCGAATATGGTTTTAGTTTTAGGATTAGTACGGCATGAGTCTTATGTACTTGTGTTATCTATGTACATAATAAAATAAGCCCCGATGGAACATTGCGACATGAGGAACGTAGTGAATATGGGATATATGTGGATGTTAGCATGGTATGAGTCAGCACCGCGGCGGGTTGACATGTTGAGTAGGTCCAATTAAACTCCATTAGAACTGAAATTTGCAGGTTGTGGTAACCTGTACTTACGCCAAACCCAATGACATAAGACAGATCGCTACTGATGATAGGCAGTACAATTCTGGTCGACTCTGTCTAACCAATAGCAGTGAACACGTAATATGGTCGCATGCTTTGGCTTTATTGGGAGACCAGATATGGATAGGCTTTTCAATCCCCAGTACGCCAAAATTGAAAATAGATACGTTACTTGGTTTGGCCGTTAGACATAAATAACTCAACGGGTGTAACGCAGTTAAGAATTCTTCAAGTAACTCAACGTGAGTAATGCAGTTTCTGCGCAAACCATAAATTACGACAAAACGCAAATCAAATAAGTGTTGTGCCAGAAGATTTTAATTGTAACTAAATCAAGTCCACGCGAGCGCTTGATCCAATTCTGTCAGACAATGCAATAAAAACTACTGGTAGATCTAATGCAGCTATGTTAGACCCCACGTGTGCCGACGCCATTTACATCGACACGTGTCGCTCGCAAATGGAGAAAAGAACATGGAAATTGTTTTTTGTATTCATTTTACGTTATAGAAAAGATGCGTGTAAAATAAAATATTACTTCTTGTTGAAAAGAGTTATTTTGGCTCTATACTATCACTGTAATAAAAACTCATTCGATATGTTGTGCGGATGTGAGTATCCAAAAAGATAACTTCATATCCACACAAAGTTAACATCAAATAATTAAGTAAAGTAGGATTTACAAAAGGCACTTTTGAACTTAACAATTTATAAGAAAATGGAATTGAATCTAGTTGCTCGTTTCAAACGGTTCCAGTTTCAGTTTCTAATGGAGAAAAATTTATTAGTAATCACAAGCATTATTAGTAAAATAAAAACAAATTTATAAACAGCTTATGAACCTTTCAAAACGAAACACAAACCTATCAATAGTCTGACGCACTGAATACAGAGCACAGTCACTTGGCACCTTCCGAACCAGATTCTGTACAAAACCGTGGGCTATGCCTTGAAAAACACCTCTTTGGACGACTTAATTACTGTCTAATGAGACCTACAGATAGAAAATTCAACAGGAAGTTTTTGTATTATATAGTTTTCTGAATCTTGTTTCGTGATTATTATTGTGTATATATATGTGTGTGTAGATAAATGTATATTTGTATTTAATGCATATGTATATGGTACACCACTGACTACCTGCAGTATTGTCTCTCCTTCTCACTGTAATCCATCAAAGGTAGTCTGTAAAAGACCGGTTTTAGCGATAAGACCGCCCATTGTGTCACCCAATGTAGTAACATTTCTAAATCTTTGTCTGTAATTGATAAGGTGTACATAATAAAGAGTACTCGTATTCTATCTATCTATCTAAGAATTTTTGTAGTTATTTTGTGGAGGGTATTGAAATTACTGAGGTTTGATAAAAAAAATAGTTTTCTTACGCTTCCTTTAATCTTGCAGTTAAAAATAGGCAAAACAGCTTTTACTAACTAAAGTAACTACAAGTAGGTAAATAAGCTTACACTCTTATTTTCAAAAAGTTAATTTTCCAAAAACAATAGAATGAAATAAATATTTTTGTATTAAATCCGTACTACAATTATTTCACTTTGTAGCACAGAGTTCTTGGAAACACTATATGATAATCGTTATGACTCAAGATTTTTAATAAATGTACGTTATGTTTTCATCCATTGAAAGGTTGAAAGCTATTTAACGTTCATGAATATGTAATTACATGGTGTTAACTTAATAATTTTTAAGTTATTATGTTCGTCAATATTTAATCAAGGCTCGACGTACGTACAATGTACATACTGCAGTAAATATGTGTTTCTGATGCATACGAGGGTATATTCAACACAATAAACGTACCACAACGAAAATTAAATACCAATAGCACTGTTACGATATCATTAGAGAATACGGAGTCTAGTATAATAAACAACAACTAACTTCTTTTGTTTTGGGTGAATGGAATTAGTATGTACTTTTAATATGACCATTATATTTTTGTCTACCCTGACATCAAGCTATGACCAACATCTGACATCAAGCAATGACCAACATCTGACATCAAGCAATGACCAACATCTGACATCAAGCAATGACCAACATCTGACATCAAGCAATGACCAACATCTGACATCAAGCAATGACCAACATCTGACATCAAGCAATGACCAACATCTGACATCAAGCAATGACCAACATCTGACATCAAGCAATGACCAACATCTGACATCAAGCAATGACCAACATCTGACATCAAGCAATGACCAACATCTGACATCAAGCAATGACCAACATCTGACATCAAGCAATGACCAACATCTGACATCAAGCAATGACCAACATCTGACATCAAGCAATGACCAACATCTGACATCAAGCAATGACCAACATCTGACATCAAGCAATGACCAACATCTGACATCAAGCAATGACCAACATCTGACATCAAGCAATGACCAACATCTGACATCAAGCAATGACCAACATCTGACATCAAGCAATGACCAACATCTGACATCAAGCAATGACCAACATCTGACATCAAGCAATGACCAACATCTGACATCAAGCAATGACCAACATCTGACATCAAGCAATGACCAACATCTGACATCAAGCAATGACCAACATCTGACATCAAGCAATGACCAACATCTGACATCAAGCAATGACCAACATCTGACATCAAGCAATGACCAACATCTGACATCAAGCAATGACCAACATCTGACATCAAGCAATGACCAACATCTGACATCAAGCAATGACCAACATCTGACATCAAGCAATGACCAACATCTGACATCAAGCAATGACCAACATCTGACATCAAACAATGACCAACATCTGACATCAAGCAATGACCAACATCTGACATCAAGCAATGACCAACATCTGACATCAAGCAATGACCAACATCTGACATCAAGCAATGACCAACATCTGACATCAAGCAATGACCAACATCTGACATCAAGCAATGACCAACATCTGACATCAAGCAATGACCAACATCTGACATCAAGCAATGACCAACATCTGACATCAAGCAATGACCAACATCTGACATCAAACAATGACCAACATCTGACATCAAACAATGACCAACATCGTCAATAGTATACACTATTGACGATGTTGGTCATTGCTTGGGTGGGTACTTTGTATTAGGGTGTGTGTATTTTACGTCTTTTCTGTAATGTGCGTCTCGTTTGTGCAGAATGAACTTATTTTATTTCCTTAACTGATTTTTGGAATCATTCCTACAAAGTACCAAGGTACTAATGGGTCAATGCCAAGGACAACGTGCCATCGATCAATTTCGTGAAAGGGGTAGTAGGTATAGTTGGTGGAGGCACAATGCCACAGCGAGGATTGGATCTGGTCCAGGGAAGTCAAGGTTGCGCCCGCCCCCCTCTCCCGTTCCGCCATCATGGATAGCGTGCTACTCCGGGCAAGGGGAATAAGGCAGAATATGTTTATCGTATTATCACCGTCGGGGGTAAGCGTTGGACCTTTCTGAATGACTTGGCATAAGATAGGTGTATACTAACGTTTAAAAATCAACATGGTAGGAAAAAAGTCTATACATTTTTTTTTTACGAGAGAGGAATAGTTACAAGTTTGAGTTTAATCTATATTCATCTGTTCCTTGTTTGAGTTTCATCAACATTCGTCTGTTTCTTGTTTCATCTGGAGCCAGAACTATCACACTACCTTTAGTTCAAATTTTCATATCTAATCTCTAATATATAAAATTCTCGTGTCACAGTTTTCGTTGCCATACTCCTCCGAAACGGCTTGACCGATTTTGATGAAATTTTGTGTGCATATCGGGTAGGTCTGAGAATCGGCCAAAATCTATTTTTCAAAAAAAAAAAAAGAAGCAAAACAACGTTTGCGGGTTCAGCTAGTCTAATTTATAAAATTCACGTGTCGCAATGTTTGTTACCAAACTCCTCCGGAAAGGCTGGACCGATTTGTATAAAATGTTGTGTGCATATCGGGTAGGTCTGAGCATCGGCCAAAATCTATTTTTTTCAACAACAAAAAAAGAAGCAAAACAACGTTTGCGGGGTTAGCTAGTTATATTTAGGTTGGGGGAAAAGTCTTTTCGCATTATAGTATGTATGAACTGGTAATAAAATCTCTTTGGCTATACTATTTGTATCTGGCTGGTTTTGGTATCATTGAAAGTTTAAATTTTAGGAAAATGTGTAATTTTTATTTGTTTTTCGTAGTGTCAAGATGAGTGAATCTAGTGAAGAAATTCGATACATTTTAAAATTTTACTACAAACAAGGTAAAAATGCAACGCAAGCCGTGAAAAAAATTTATGGTGCGTTGTTTATGGACCTAGTGCAGTGTCTGTGAGACGTTAGGTTTTCAATCCGGAAATATTGATGTCAAAGATGCACGTCGCTCTGGTCGCCATATTACGGATAAAATGGATGCCATTTTTTAAAAAGTGGAGCAAGATCGCCATATCAGTAGTTACGACGTAGCTGAAGGACCGGCAATTGACCACAGAACAGTTTTGGCGCATTTGAAAAAAACTGGGTACAATAAAAAACTCGATATTTGGGTACCACACGAGCTCACTGAAAGAAACCTAATGAACCGTGTACTCATTTGTGATTATACATACGGCGTAATGAAACCGAACCATTTTTGAAAAAGCTGATAACTGGTGACGAAAAGTGGATCACGACAAGAACGTGCGAAAAAGGTCGTGGTCAAAGGCCGGTCAGGCTTCACAGACTGTGGCGAAACCCGGGTTAACTCGCAACTAGGTGATGCTGTGTGTGGTGGGATTGGAAGGGCATTATTCATTATGAGCTGTTACCACCAGGCAGGACCATTGGTTCTGAACTCTACTGCGAACAACTGATGAGATTAAAGCAAGAAGTTTTGCTGGGAGGTGTATAGTACTGACCTTGCACCTTCAGATTTCCACCTGTTTCGGTCTCTTCAGAATTCTTTAGGCAGTGTCAGGTTAACATCACGAGAGGACTGCCAAAACCACTTGTCGCGGTATTTTGATCAGAAGTCCCAAAATTTCTATACCAATGGGATCATGTCCCTACCTACAAGATGGCAAAAAGTTATCGAACAAAATGGTAACTACAAACTTTAGTTAAATGTAAATAAAGTATGTTAATTTATTTTTTTAATTTTCTTAACATATGCGAAGATACTTTTTCACCAACCTATCCTGGGTTCAATTCCCAGGCAACGTGTTATTGGATTTTTCTTATATCCATTAACAGAAGGCCAGTTCTAGTACTTAAAAATCGATCAGAATTTGTTCGATTTTTAACGTTCAAACGTTTAATCTTTAATCTCATCTCAGCGACAATCAATGCCAAAAATTTGTCAAGAATGGAAAATTTGGAAATTAATGTTTTTTATTTGAGATTAGAATGCGAATGTTCTTTAAACTACGAACTGCCGCCATGCCGCTCAGAACTTGAACCAGATTCTCAGCAACTTTATTTTTCGGGTGAAAATCGACGTAACAGCCTTTTTAATAATGGATAAAATTCTATACCAACATACCATACAGCTACTAAGTTAAAAAAAACTTGTTCAATGTGTCACTTAATAGTATGATGGTAGAACTTCTATAAAATTTACGAAAGTTCATATTTTTATTTAAGTAGTTGTCAAATCTAATTCCAATTTCCATTTCTTAATTACTATCTCCGAGTTTGTTAACATTTTTAATTTATCACAAATTTTATGTAACGGTAAGAGGTGCTCCGTAACAGCGCAAAGCGACTCTAGTAGAACAATTTCTATGAAAATTCATGGGAATAGTTCTACCAGAATCGCGTCGCGTTTCTGCGGAAGTCTTGCTATTAACAATATGTTGGATCGAAACATATAACAAAGCTAAGAAACCTACAAAATAAAACAGTTAAAGTTAACGTACTTCAGATTCCATTGTAACTTTATATTGTAACTTTATAAGTAAACAAACTAAAATACTCGAAATTACGAAACAATTAAAGTCGTCACCGAACCTATTCCGAACTAAAATGGCGGACGATAAAATAAAAGCGCCGAGCTATGAATCTGTGCCGGAAAAAAAAAAAAACCACGTCCCTCAATGAATTAAAGTTGTCACCAGTATAGGTGGCTATTTCCACTTTCATTAATATTAGCGAATATTCTTGGGAAAAGATACAAAATAAAGGAAACTAGCGAGAAAAATTAAGCTTTAAACTATAAAGTTACTTCTTATATTTGAAAAGTTCAGGCTACTGGGAATATACACAGTTTAGAAATATTGAAAATGGAAACAGTGAAGTGGCATTGGCTTAATAAGTTAATAATTATGTATTAAACCAACAAAAGTAATGAACTCAGACAGCGTAACAAAATATACTTGATGTACATAATAAATATATTTATTAAAATAGAAAATACCGGCTGATGTTTCAGACTCATAACAGAAGCTGCTAATAAATATTGACGTATTGAGTAACTTAGCAGCTATAAGTGTAGCATTAAGTGTTAAAATACTCGTACAGTGGATCTAAAGTGACACAGCTTAAGAAGCGGGTTCCACGTTAGGTACTACTGAAAATCGACGCGTATTCGGCAAGGCTACAGGTTAATTTAGCGTCAAAGTGAAATTGGTTAGTTCAAATACAAAAAGAGCTCTACCAAACTTCGGTACTTAACGATCCGGACAGTTTTAACTAGTCGGTAAATAACGTTCTTAATCAATAAAAAGCCCACCTTTGACTATTTATTAAAATTCGCAATTTCCATTTAACATAACAGTCATTGTGATTATAAAACCAGGCCAAATCTGCGGCTGCCGATAACAAATTGTATGCATCCGTGGGTTTGTGTAACTATCGTAAATGATCACTGGTCAATTTCATGGAAGACACCATTTCATGGACATAATTTGAGTTTTAACGCGTATCAATAAATGCTATTTTTTACTTAAATATGAACTTATATAAACTTGAATGAAATTACTGATAAATCCTTCTGAACAATTAATAAAACTTAGCGCTAGAGTCGAACTTCAGAACTGCTCAACAGAACTTGTTGGAAACGGAATACTGAGTGGCAGTTAGTTAGAGAATAGTTGCAGGGAAGTAACTGATACTGACTTTTATCTTTTTGAAGATTAATAAACCTTGCAAATATTTTCTGGAGAGCCTGGAGATAGCATTATGGTGTAGGGATTTTGAGACAAATGAATAATAAAGAAATGACATCACATTATTTTTACATGGCATTAAAATTATATTTAGTACCCCACTACATCAAATTTTGGCAAAACCGCAAAAAGATAGCAATATAGGGAAAGACACGCGTTCAACCCTAACGATACCACCCCATTCACTTGCAAATATCGTGCCGACGCGGCGACGGCCCTCGGCGAATTTAAATTATTAACACCAAAACATTAAGGTCTATGAGAACTCCAAGAGACGCTTTTGTCAAAAAAGGATCTTAAATCGGCGAAAAGATATTCGTCATGAAAGGGTGAAGATTTCAGGGAGGTATTACGAAGTTTTTGTATTTTTTGTTCCTTTTTGATTAACCAGCGAGAATGTTTGAGATAAAATGGCCGTCGCGCGAATGAGATTCAATTATTTATTAGAATTTGCGGAGAGATAAAAATTTGCCCACGTAAATGTAGAAAGAAAATCGGAACAGCAGAAGAGTCTATCCAATTTAACGCGTGCAATGTAACTTTGTTCTTTTAACTAATAATTTTGTGAGTTGCAGAAAAGAATTGTGAAACAAACGAGCCTGACACCGGACGTGAAGTCTAGGCTAGAGTTTAACATACAAACGGCTAGACCGATCTGGCTATGTTTAATTTAAAATGTTCGTAATAGTTCAAATTAGGTTTTAATGAAAAGAAATCTTATACTTTGGGAAAAACTCTTTCTATGAATTATTGAAATACGGGCAGGACGACGTCAACCGGGGCTGCTAGTTAAATATAAATTTTTAAGTAAAAGATTCTCAAAATGTACCCACAGGAACAGCTTCTGAAACTGGTCACCTCATTTGAAAGCATCTTAAGTTTAAACACACCTACTTACTTACGACATAGGTTTGTTTTAAATAGGTAGGTTTATGAATTTATGTGTTTTGCTTTTGTTCTCCTGATTTGAATCCAAATCGAAAAAAAAGCGTATAAAATATTCTAATTTCAACTAAAATGCTACCTGACCTGAGGAAAATATGAGGGACAGCGAAACGATGAAGTTCACCTGTTCTAATATTATGTACCTCTTCCTTCCAAAGTTAGAATATCGATATAATGCACATACGACGTTATTTTACGAAGGCTGTGAAACCTACCCGCACTGAAATTGAAAAGAAAGTATGAATATGTAAATTACAGCTAGTGACGATGTGCCTTTAAGTATATACTGGGAATGATCATACCTTCTTACTTTGAACCTCCACGAGATGACACACAGCCTTTGATTTCAATTTGTAAGTAAAATCAGTGAATTAATGTTAGTTATTCAGGTTTCGTGATTGGTTGGGGGGGAAATCAAGCGCGACGGGAAAAAAAAAGTGTTTTCAGAGTTACATTTACTTGGCAGTAGAGTCCAACCGAAAGTTGATTCCTTTGTCGTCCCTTTTAGTTGTTATAACTATCGATTTTGTTTTAGTAAATGAATTGAAAGAATTGATTTTCTGGCACTTAAGTTTTTACAGCCACGGACGAATGTCGGTCAAAAATTAAACTTGCCGAAAATTGTTAAAAACCGTATACGAATTTCGGTCGAACTTTACTTGGCAGTAAAAAAAATAAAAAATAAACTTATTACTTAACTACTTAAATACTTATTTAAGTAGTTTTTCTAGTTTCCTCTACAGTCTATAAAGAATTAAATTCCGGTCAGGAATGTTGAGTTCAACGCGGTAAGCACGCTAAGAGCTAGTTCAACGCGGCAAGCACGCTAAGAGCTTGTTCAACGCGGCAAGCACGCTAAGAGCTAGTTCAACGCGGCAAGCACGCTAAGAGCTAGTTCGACGCGGCAAGCACGCTAAGAGCTAGTTCAACGCGGCAAGCACGCTAAGAGCTAGTTCGACGCGGCAAGCACGCTAAGAGCTAGTTCGACGCGGCAAGCACGCTAAGAGCTAGTTCAACGCGGCAAGCACGCTAAGAGCTAGTTCAACGCGGCAAGCACGCTAAGAGCTAGTTCGACGCGGCAAGCACGCTAAGAGCTAGTTCAACGCGGCAAGCACGCTAAGAGCTAGTTCGACGCGGCAAGCACGCTAAGAGCTAGTTCAACGCGGCAAGCACGCTAAGAGCTAGTTCAACGCGGCAAGCACGCTAAGAGCTAGTTCATTAACAAGTCGTGATTTGTACTTTAATTACAAAAAGCAAGTTAAATATTCTCTAAAATGGCGAATATTTTATAGAAAGGCGCTTAGACTCGTGTAATAGCATTAATCAAATTATTCGCATCCGCTTCCGGTTGTCGAGTGCTCCTGTAAAATTGTTAACGAAATTTTTCAAGTGAACTTTTTAACGTTTATTAAATGATCAGCGTTGTCGGTTTCGTAATGAAAAAAGGTAAACTGTTAGATTCTGTAGGCGTTTTTAATTGTTCGTTACCTGTAACTTTAAAGTAGTTACTCCTTTGTCTAACAAATACAATATAGGAAAATAAAATAAAACCGTGAGCATTATCAACTATCAACCTTTACTTTTGTTGAAGGTATGATACAGAATTATTAATTTTCTAAGGTTTGCAAAATAATTTATACACGCAAAAGAAGAAGATAAAGTAAAACTATTGAAGTAGATAGGTAACTATGCATACAAATAAGGCTGCGTGGAGTAACCCTCGCCTCGAACGCGTCCCAAATCACTATTAACCGCGATTCATCGACTGACACACACAAGTTTGCTTCTATGCAACGAACTGTAAGTTTTATTTCCTCAAGGGTGTTCATTTATTACCTAATCAACCTTTCCATACTTTATTACTACAACGAAAAAAAATTTGTCCAAGAACAAAATCCTCAAACTTAAACCTTAAAACGTTCACTGGGTTACAATCCTTTAAGTACAGTTGACCCGGTACTACTCACTTACGTCGCTCGCCGATACGAGGGCTTTTAAGGTTACATCGGAGGCCTCTTCCGTCCAATAGACACTACTTAGCGGCTGTCGTCCCCGGGGGAATCTTTTGTCTTAAGATAACGTGGTGATAAGGAGCCGAAAAGTTTATGTGCTTAGTTTAAATGATCAATGAATGTTGATTACAAACGTGTGTAGAACACGGAAGGTGGATCAACGTGAAGCGACTGTGGACCTTACCTAATAATGGGTACCTTTTGTAAGTATTTAACAGGAGCCAAAGTATATGAATGCACAAAACAAACTGTTAAACCTAATAAAACTCTTATCACACCTAAAATATTTTTGAATAAAAAATAATCATAAGACATAAACTGATTTCAATTCTTCATCGTCACTGAAGGCCAAATGTACACATTGTTGAAAATATTATTGGTACTTGAATGAGTATGGTAGATCCTGAAAATAAACACATATCCATTTCAACAAATCTTAGGCGATACAACCATTGCAATCTGACGTAACAGGTTGAAACAACGCAAGGACAAATTTATTAAAGGTAAATCTAACTACAGGTTTAAGCCCGGACCGAAGAACCAAGTAAAGAACGCAACCATCAAATCCGCACAACATACATTAGGATATAAAATGCTGCCTTCCAACCCTTCCAATCGTCGCTGCAACGTGCACGCCGCGTGCAAGCGTGACCTCGAGGGCAGTACCGTGCTATTCCCGTCACGCCGTCGGCCCTGACACGGCGCACCGACGTGTAAGCCCGTGCACACGGACCCTAAACCGTAATGCGTGGAAAACATCGCGATTTTACAAGAGATCTTTCAGGAAAGAAAGTTCGTGCGATGATCATCTGCCTAGCCCTTGCCAAACCACGTTGGGCCGAGTCCATTCTAACAGAATGCACCTGAATACCAGCATTTTTATCGGTAATTTGTATCAGAAGAACAGTCTTTTAATAAATTTAAGCCAAATGTTTCCTTGCAAGTACTAAGATTATTGTCTTCTTAGGCTTGGATGTTGTGAGTTCCAAAACACGAATTTTGTGTTCCGGAGTTGAAAACCTTCGCTGACTCAACACTAACAAAGAAAGAAAGAGAGAGAAAAGAAAGAAGAAAGATAATAATAACAATACATAACATACTCAAATCAAAATTAATTTATTTGCCAGAATGTAGGTTCCCAATGTATGAGCTTGAAACCACAATGGTCCCTTCACATTGTACCTTTACATAAGGTACATTATACAATATACACGATGATAATAAAGCTCGAAAATTATACATTTGAAAATCCCCCTTGTAAATTAACAATGCTCTTATAGAGTTAGCCCATACCCTCATAACATTCAATACACGCCATGGATGGCAGGTAAGACTGCTAATCTTGAAAGCCCGAATTTGATGTTAATTACTCTACAATGGTTATCTTTAGAATATTTTTGAGTAACAGTCCCCACACTGTACCTACCTACTAACTTGGTTAACAAAAACTTGAATTTAAACAGTAACATCTCTATACGCCGCGGTCTTACTCTGCATAACTTACATGAAAGCCTTTTTGAATCGGTGTATCCGTTTTTTTTTTTATAAACGTTGTTAAATTGAAGCTTGTTAGTCCATTTGTTTTACATTTTAAATACACCACCAGCTCTGCGTAACACTTCGTTGAGACCACGGGTGGTGTTATGAGTCGTTACCGCTAAACATGCTAATGAATTCCAATTTAAGACATAATGAAATAACTTTAAAGTGCGGACCCCAAAGTTAATACACTAACAAACGGAGCCGCGAACTCACTATCCTAATATTAGCAATAAAGCCGTAATAGAGGCAACTGGTACGGCCATCTACAAGTAACTTCGTCGCGGCTTGTTTTACGAGCGCCGCTATTAGCCACCATCTATTATGAGTGTCGGGGTTTTATTGATGGCTCGTAACTTCCAATGCAGACGGAGGTGTGTTGGTCTCACAGTTATTAATGATTGACTCAAATAGAGTTGTCAGCCCGAAACTATCCGGTAAGTCTTCGGAAAGACACGTACCTTCATTATGTATTGCAGTAATTGATTGCAAGAATTATTGTTATTAGATTTAGAATATACCTATCTCATTCCTGAATCAGCACTCTGTTGTAACATATCATATCAGACGCTATTCACCTCGTTTTTCGGTAAAGCACGTTACACAGTCGGACAAAGGCCCAGCAATAGATAAAACCATTAAACGGTAGATTAATGGATATGATTGATTGTTATTATAATTTGACTACTAATCATGAAAATAGTTTTATATCAGTTTTGTGAAGTAAGCAAGATCTTAGCAAGAAAATAACGTAGCAATTCGTTTTATTACATTTTTTTTCCAAAAAACAATTCAACAATCACGTTAAAACATCGAATTGAATCTTTCAGTTACATGTCCATTTGTTTGATGTTGAATGAAACGATTTGTTCGATGTCCATTTGTTTGAAGTTGTATTTTAGGAGCGGTGTAACGCCTTCATTCTAATAATCGTTATTTCTTTATAAACACTGTCGTTTTAAATACTAGTGCCACAACAACGCGGACACAAATAAAAATGTAATATGAGTATTTTATTAATAACACTCAACTATATTCACCCTTACGAGTTAACGTAATCATATAAATTTAACTTTTTCGAGACCACTGTCTTGAACCTTAAGACTATTCAAACTATTTCAAATCTGAGAAAACCCTATTTATTAGAAGATTTCCAATAACGCATAAAGCATAGAAAAACTATCTTTTTCTTCTATTTTTCAGGCTTACAAATTAAAAAACACTTATTTAAAGTCCTTACTTTACATTTCGCAACCCTATTTTAACAGTCAAATAATTTAATCGCATTTAATTAAAATTAACCAATCAAAATAGAGACAGATCCTAAAATGACGGAAATTTTTTCAGTTTTCAGTTATCAGTTTTCATTCTTGAATGTAATTGTTGGTTAATTAATATGCTCAAGCGTTAAGTTGGGGAGCAAACTGGCAGCTCATTAACAGGTCGCTGGCAGGTCAGTGCCTGCTATTCAGTAGCTTAGTTAAGTCTGATTGGCAGTCATTAAGGCCTAAATTATTGAGATTTTGTTTGCTCAGTTTTAAGTTACTTAAGCATTCACTGATGTTAAGGATTTTCCTATAGCATTTTCAACACGATAGTTAGTTTATAAAAAAAATACTCATAATATTATCTCCCAAAATGAGTTTTGTAACTATTAGGGAGATAGAAGAGTTCTAAAATTCTTATTAACGATTCTTCTTAATGCTACAACTTTTGCTCGTACTTTTAGTGTACTTTGCAAAAAATATAACGTCTTTCGGGGTAGTATTCACCCGTTTAAACAAATATTTTAAGCTAAACTTAAAAACTTGAAGTATAAAACGACGATATTAAGTTTTTCAGAGAACAGAAGATTGATTTTGCATTTTCAGGTCTGAAATAAATTGTAACTCATACTTACAGGCAGTTTTAGAAATTAAACTTACATTTAATAATTTAAAACTAGAATAAAATAGAACTTCAAACGAAAACATGTAAAATAAAACGTTTTACTTACTAAACTCCAATCAACACATAATCTCATCATATAACTTGAACCAAAGAACCGAAATCTCATTTAAAAATCCACACTCTGACTCTGAATCGATTAATAACGCCTGTTTTCAATTCAAAGGATTGGAACACGAAGTAGGTACCTTTGAACTTCACCTCAAACTAAACTAAACCGCAGGATCTTAAATTCAAATTAACGTTCCCTACGCATAAAACATTAAAATCACGACGTGCCCGTCGGTACCCCAACATTATTCCAACCCGTCGGAGAAAATAAAAAATAAAAAAAATAAGTAAACTGTTTTTTTTTGCAGAATACGTACCTTAAAATTACGAAGAGAAAACTACGAACTAGATATGTTCGCGCGAAGATACACAGTTGCGAGTCGCGTCGGAACAAAGCGAACACGTCTGTCCGGCTCGACAGCGAGCGCGCGATGCCGACGGCGACGGGGCGCGGCGAAGTCCTATCTGTTGCTTCGCGCATGCGCTGCGGCTCACACCTGTACAACACACAGAGTCAGCATGTTAGTGTGGACCGGACGGACCCCGCCCATTTGGTAGAAGCGAAACAGCAACATGGCCGGCCGCCGCGAGAGGCGAGAGAACCAAGCGCCCGCTGATGCGCCCACAGCATCACTCGCTGCCTCATACATATGCAGCTGCACTTTGTGTGTGTGACGTTACTTTTTAATAAAAACGCACATACCATCTTAAATATTTAAAATTGGAATATATGACTACGTAAATTGATTCGGTTGTAAAGTTGAAGTTAGCGTGGAGTAGGCATCTTCAACATTAGGTCGGAAAATTCGGGGGGCGGAAGTTGGTGGCTTTTAACATCCGACGGCGCTTGGTTTAAAGACGTCAGAAATGTCTTTTTTGTAAGATAAAACCATTATTGACAAGCATAAACAAGATTAAATCAATAAATGAAACAGACATAGTTTAATTTTACCTGTAATATTTTTTTTAAAACTAATAGCACAGTTTTTAAAAACTCCCCAAAACCCTTTGAAAGAAAAACGATGGGTTGCACTCCGTGAGTGCCGGCAGACGTGAAAACTTGAATACGAGATTAACGTTGTGCATTTTTGATATTTTGGAATGGTTAGGGAATAACTTGCACGAATTGCTTTAATTATCAGTATAAAAGTACTATCATTTATGTGGTAGAATACAATATTTATTTATTGCGCTATCGTACACAAACATGACGATTTATATTACATTAAAAAGTTTATCTCTCAGAAAAATAAATCAATAAAAATTAAAAATCAACAATCAACGGTCTTACGAAATTTTGATCAGGTCACGTGTCCTGACGCGAGTTTAACATTTATTACCCATTACAAAAAAGTGTACAACTCCGCTAAAGAAGTTTTCATCTTACGAATTTTCGACCAGGTCACGTGTCCTGACGCGAGTTTACCATTTATTACCCATTACAAAAAAATTGTACAACGCCGCTAAAGAAGTTTTCGTCTTACGAATTTTCGATCAGGTCACGTGTCCTGACGCGAGTTTAACATTTATTACCCATTACAAAAAAGTGTACAACGCCGCTAAAGAAGTTTTCATCTTACGAATTTTCGACCAGGTCACGTGTCCTGACGCGAGTTTACCATTTATTACCCATTACAAAAAAATTGTACAACGCCGCTAAAGAAGATTTCATCTTACGAATTTTCGACCAGGTCACGTGTCCTAACGCGAGTTTAACATTTATTACCCATTACAAAAAAGTGTACAACGCCGCTAAAGAAGTTTTCATCTTACGAATTTTCGACCAGGTCACGTGTCCTGACGCGAGTTTAACATTTATTACCCATTACAAAAAAGTGTACAACGCCGCTAAAGAAGTTTTCATCTTACGAATTTTCGATCAGGTCACGTGTCCTGACGCGAGTTTAACATTTATTACCCATTACAAAAAAATTGTACAACGCCGCTAAAGAAGTTTTCATCTTACGAATTTTCGACCAGGTCACGTGTCCTGACGCGAGTTTAACATTTATTACCCATTACAAAAAAGTGTACAACGCCGCTAAAGAAGTTTTCATCTTACGAATTTTCGACCAGGTCACGTGTCCTGACGCGAGTTTAACATTTATTACCCATTACAAAAAAAGTGTACAACGCCGCTAAAGAAGTTTTCTTTTCAACAAACTAAGTTGAGCGGTCAAAAAATTTAATTACGCATTGAATGTAGAAAATATTTGTCGTTACAAGGTCCACCCTTGATGCGTGAATCTGACTAGCTGCACTTTGCCGGGTTTTATAAAGTAAATTTTACGAAACACATGAAACATGAATTTCTACTTATTATTAACAAGGTTACTAACAAAACACAATAATATGTAATAAAAAAATCCAACAGTTTCTCGTAGGATACATGTCATACATCCGGCGGAAGCTGGGAACTACAGACAGTGTAGGCAGCCGTCGGCGTGCAGTGTATACGTCCCGTTCTCACTTTTGTAATTAACCTAAACTATTGGAGAAAAACTAATTTCATAAACTCTATAATGACTAAAATGGTCTAGCGTTTCGAATGTCACATAAACAATTTATAAGCAATCATATGAAAAATGTTTACGGAAATATCAGTCTTAGCGTATCCTTATCACTAATCCGTTGCATCATTTTGTTACTTCACTTTTATTTATAAATAAATGACGTAGTTCCTTTAAAAGGGAAACAACGTGCAAACGAATTTGGGTTTTTATAGCAATATGATACTTATACCGTGTCAAATAGCAATGGTTTACCCACATGGATCGTATAAGGTAAGAAATAATTTGATGGACGCTGCCGCCAAACGATCTTACTGATCTTCCCGCTAAAAATGACTGGACATCAATATTTGTGTTTTGATGAATTAACTACATGCACGGAGGGAATAGGAACGGCCCACCAGAACATATTATTGCAGTTTATTGCCACATCAGATCCATAATCCGACAGTAGGTTTAGCCTTTATTTTTCAGTCATGTGTCAAAATTAAGTAAGTCTTAAAGTCCTGCTACTTCTTTATAAATGAATGGTTCTATGAGTGGTTTAATATAAGGTATAAACCTTCAATACTCGCAAAAAACTGCTTCAAACATTGTTCGGCAAAAAAGTTTGGTGAAAATGCGTCACGCAGTTGCATATTGCCAACCAACTACTTCGTTCACAGCTACCTCTCTGCCCTGACCTCACCGGCGAGGGGGAGGTATTGACAAGATTGATCTGCTTGTTATACGCAGATTAATTTTAAATGAATGAAAGATTAGTGTATTCAATGGGAAAAATGTTTTATGTGAAAATGGTTCCATTTTCAGGCAAAATGTTTTTGTCGTTGGATTCTTTTAGTGATTTAGTAAGGCTGTTCTGAGGTATGCTCCTAACATTGCGTGTACTATCTAGCTAATCTTAAGATGAAACGTTTTCTGGCTAATAAATTATAAGTGTGGTCAGCAAGATTCAACTTTTCCAATAATCCCAGAGATCCAACTGAAATAAATGGTTGTAATATTATATGAATTCATTACTTTAGTTGGCATGAATGTATTCTCTTGTAGCGCATTATTCAAGCGAATATTTGTTATTACAGAGGAATGACTTCAATGTATTATAACAAATTGTTTTTTTTTCTCGTTAAACTTTTAAATTGGGACACAGAAGTATTCATGAGGGGGTCGTCATTATCGTCGGTACATAGCGATTGTTTCTGCCCATACTTTGGTAACTACTGATGGATCATTAGCAGCTTTAAAAGACTTATATTTAACAAATAGTGCAATGGACACTGTTTCTTAACCGACTTCAAAAATAGGTGGTTATCAATTCGACTGAATGTTTTTGTAAATATCTTCAACGATTCGGCCGTCTTTTAACTAAAAGGCCGTTATGCTGTAACGTACAACTCGACCCTAAGATGAAATTATACTTGGTACATATAGTTTCATAAATGGAATATAAAATACAGGTCGGAATATAAAAATAACACAATACGGTTCATGCGACACTGAAGTTAATAGGCTTGAATTGTAGTCCGGAGGAGGAGGTGGAGAAAAAAGGTCTTAAGGCGTCGAAGGGACACTTTAGAGTGCCAGTCTCCTTCGACAAAGCTCGACGTAAAATCTCCAGGCAGATGGTTACTCAGCAGAGTGCAGACGTAGAATTGATAGGTGTTTGTTGATAAAACCCGGACGCCGTATCCTCAGGCAGATGGTTAGTGAAACGGGTCCAGACGCAGAATCTGAGGCAGATGGTTAGTGAAATAGGTCCAGACGCGGAATCCTCATCAGGTGCTTCAGACTTTTCTTTTATAGGAAAATATTCCTTTTCCAGAATTAATTTTTGATGATTTTTGAAGTTTCAAAATTGTTTTTCTTCATTCTGACATCTCATCTGCCAGTCATAAAACCAGCCTGTGTGTTCAGCCAAGACGTATTAAAACCTCCACGATCGAGTATGAGCGTGTCCTTATTAATTATTGTAGATATCGAAATTCAGTTAGTAATCGGTAATTATATAGAAAATACAATATTCCAGCTAAACCTATTGATAAAAATAATTCAAGTTATATAAACCAAAAAGTAATCTTCATAGACTAAAAGAGAAAATTTAATGACAGTTTGACAATTGACTTGTGTCACAACAATGGAAAATGTAAACAATAAATGTTTTTTTAAAGATATTTTAAAAGAAATCGTTTTAGAACGATTCGTAAAATGCTAGCAAATAAAAGGATATGATACGGGACATGAATGAATGAATGATGCACAATGTTGTAAGTAAAAGTAGCATATACTAAAATGCCCAAAATGTTGTCTCCGAGAAAATGGCAAAAAACGCGGTAATCGTAGTTTTTTAAAAACTGTGATACTAAGGTCCGTATTACAGAAGGAAACTCAAGCATTGATCTCTGTTTAAAACTAGTTTTAAGCCTTGTTTGAATTTTAGAACGTTCCTCAAGCATAGATTCATTGATCATAGTTCAGCTGAGTTATGCTTTATTCTAGATCATCGCTCAGTTATTGAATCGAACCCAAGCAGTGATTTGATCTGTATTCACCCAAGTGTGGTCGCGACCGCGCTTGAGCATCATTTTGTCTTGTCAATGTCAGTTTTTGTTCTGTTCAAGTGTATGCGTTGTCGAGTTTTAAATATTGTTGGTTTTCTTTATTACTATTATAATGGATGTATTTGGAGAAGTAGATCATTACAATAATTTATTCAATGATACAAATAGAAGGTTGAATTTTAGCGTTCCTCTCAGATATTTAAGGGATACACAGGACCCTTATAATTGTAAAAATTTCAAAAAGAGATACAGGTTTTCACAGGATGTGGTGAAAAATGTAATTCTACCCATTATATACGACGATTTAAGAAAACCACACAACCGTGGGCATCCCATAGCCCCAGAATTGCAAATTCTTGTGTGTTTACGTTTTTATGCGACGGCTTCATTTCAGGTGAGTGTTTTATTTTCACCCTCACATTTAAACGCTATTCAATGAATTGTAAAAACAATATGAATCAATAATATAACTGTTTCTATCTTTTGCAGATAGTGTGTGGTGATCTTTTAAACGTTTCCCAACCAGCTGCTTCAAACATAGTTGCGAATATCTCTCGCCTTATAGCTCTTCAACATAGACAATATATTAAGTATCCACAAGATATGGTCTCACAAAGAGCGCAGTTTCAGCAGCTGGGCCAGTATGGAGGATACGCTGGCTTCAGAAACGTAGATGGTGCAATTCACTGCACACACATTAAAATTGATAATACTCCTGGTGTGGAACACCATGAAGCGTTTAGAAACAGAAAATCATATTTTTCTATAAATGTCCAGGTTAGATAAATATTGATTAGGTACATAACTATCAATATTTTTATTTTTTTTCATATACCTAACCATTAATTTATTTATTGCAGGCAGTTGTTGGTCCATTTGGCAACTTTATGGACATTGTGGCACGATGGGCAGGCAGCACACATGAATAGCAGAATTTTTCAAATGTGCTCCTTACGAAATCAGTATATTCAGCAACAACACAATGGTTACCAAGTTGGTGGCAGTGGCTACCCATGCCTTAGGTTTCTTTTAACCCCAATAAGTACACCAACAAGGAATGCCGAAGTAATCTTCAATAGAGTTCATATCAAAACACGAAATGTGGTTGAAAGAACATTTGGTAGATGGAAACGACGATTTCCATGCCTAAGTCGAGGACTGGGCAATAAACTGGTAACAGTTTGTAACGTAATCGTTTCTTGCGCTGTACTTTTTAATATATCATTAACATGCAACGATTCAATGCCAATAGACGATGAACAAAGTGACAGCAATGTAAATGAAATTGACCTGGATCATCCTGAAAATCAAGGGACTGTTGATGGGTTTGCGTTTAGAACTACCATAATAAACAATTATATTTAACAAGCTGTTCGTGCCCAGCGTCGCCTGAAGTGAATTTCATAAAAAGAATTGTATCAAATTCCTGACCTTCCCGGTGGATTTTCCAATTGTATTTTTTTTCATACAAACCTTGTCCTGTCAGTTACGAACACAACAAAAAATAATTAGCTAAATAGGTGCAGCCGCTTTGAAGTAATGCGCGGACAAACATTTTTGGCAATTGGTGTTTATGTATTTAGATTTACAGCTACTACCCTAGTTATATTATGTAGTTTTCATAAATAAAACAATACGTAAAATAATAAACTTTTTTATTAATAACAATCAGTCATAATTGAATCTTGTACATAAAAATAATACCTAGCACTTGTTATTTATCTATATACCTACATAAAAGGCGAAACTTGACGGACTGACTCAGCACAACCAACATTAAGAAATACACGAAACAAATTAATATTAATACTAAATAAAAACATACATAGAGCTGAACATAAATACAACTACCTCGTTTTTAATTAGCACTAACACATTAAAATCATTTTTAATTAGCACTGTTGTTATGTGCTGACTCGGCTTTTGCAGATGCTTCGTGTATTTTTTTTTTTAATATTTCTATTTCGAGTTGGTACTTTTGTTTTTTATATTTGACATCTAATATGTGCAGTTCATTTGCTCTTTTTTCTCTATTTATATACTCATTTTTTAATATTTGCACTCGGAGTTTTTTTTCATTTGACGACAAATCCGGTGGACAAACCAAGCTGTCTTGTGTTGTGTTGTTGTGTTGGGTTGAGCTGGAATGTTGGGATACAGGTTCGATTTCTATGGGAGCAGTAGTGGCATCAATTATTGTTGTAGTGTGATCTGGATCGATGGCAATAGATTCTTGGGTCGGCATTATTATTACTTCCTCTCTATTTGAATCTGGATCTGCTTGAATTTGTGTCACCATATCTGAAAATAACATCAACATGCATAAGCAGTATCTGAAAGAGGAAGCCCAACCATTGCCACGTCCTAAGCTGATAATAAACAATATTACCATATTAGCTGCAACTGAACTGGTAGCACTCCATAGTGAAGAATATAATTCAAAGATAGCAATTACCCTGTTTACGTACCATTGCAGTCAGAGTCTATGCTGTCACGAACTTCTACAAAGAGAGCTGGAGATATTTCAGCTATGTTCGGATCTATTTCAGCATCAGGACAGGGACCACCACCACCCGTGGCCATCCTATGCTGACGCTCTCTTGTGAGAGCATCTCTTTGGCGGGTTTTCAGGTTTTGCCAAAGGCGTCTTAGCTGTTCCCCTGATGCCTGTAACAATAAAGAAGTTAAGTATTTTATTGATCGCTAATTGAATAGTAGAAAACTACTAAGATAACCCCATTTGATATTACTATATTACCTAATTTAAGGAAATAAATTGTTACTTACAGTCTCACATATCATAGGCGAACTATTAAATTTCTCCGCAATACGGATCCAAGCAGCCTTTTTTGTTCCTGTGCTCACACTATCTGTTTTTTTTTATTTTCAATTACATTTTTGAAATCTTTTATAATTTCTATTAGAAGGTTTTTTTCTAAAGTAATAAAATTTTTCTTGCGCCCTGCCATTATAATAGTCTTACCAGTTTACAATCAGCAAAACAAACAACGCTGACACCTAATTGACATACTGAATTACTGACTGATAGTGGCAAATTTTAATATAGATAGCATACCTATTTATGGCCATAGATACAAGTTTAATAAGCTTGACAATTTTGCTTACAAACTTACTATTGTTTACTTCAAAGAGTTTTACTTCAATAAATGTGGAATTGTACTATTCGGGACCGAAATAATAACGCTGAATTACTATATAATTGGCCACCTACATTATATTTTACTGTTTCTAATCTAAATAAAATAAAATCTAATCTGTAAATAAAATAAATCGTAAACGAAAACAAGCTGATCCATTGACAATACATCTCTGCTTGAGGCTCGATTTGAGCCTCGATTCAGCTGACTATAGATTGATTACCGTTCTGGAATAAGAACTATGCTCAAGTATTGATTCTATACTTAAATAGTGATTGACTGATTGACGATCAAACAGAACGTTCCTCAGACCGTGGTCCCCGCGGTGACAGTTGGTGTTCCAGCAAGTAATGCATCACCTTCATAGTTTGACGCGACTGTGGTCCCCGCGGTGGCAGTCACCGCTCCAGCACGCAATGCATCACCTTCATAGTTTGACACGACCGTGGTCCCCGCGGTGGCAGTCGGCGCTCCAGCACGCAATGCATCACCTTCACAGTTTGACACGACCGTGGCCGCCGCGGTGGCAGTCGGCGCTCCAGCACGCAATGCATCAACTTCATAGTTTGAAATGACCGTGGTCCCCGCGGTGGCAGTCAGCGCTCCTGCACGCGTAGCATCATCTTCATAGTTTGACACGACTGTGGTCCCCGCGGTGGCAGTCGGCGCTCCAGCACGCAATGCATCACCTTCATAGTTTTACACGACTGTGGTCCCCGCGGTGGCAGTCGGGGCTCCAGCACGCAATGCATCACCTTCATAGTTTGACGCGACCGTGGTCCCCGTGGTGGCAGTCGGCGCTCCAGCACGCGTAGCATCACCTTCATAGTTTTACACGACCGTGGTCCACGCGGTGGCAGTCGGGGCTCCAGCACGCAATGCATCACCTTCATAGTTTGACGCGACCGTGGTCCCCGCGGTGGCAGTCGGCGCTCCAGCACGCGTAGCATCACCTTCATAGTTTTAGACGACCGTGGTCCCCGCGGTGGCAGTCGGGGCTCCAGCACGCAATGCATCACCTTCATAGTTTGACACGAACGTGGTCAACGCGGTGGCAGTCGGCGCTCCAGCTCGCGTAGCATCATGTAGTAATAGTCCATTTGCGTCTCTGTAGTCAATAACAATCAGAAAACGTACTTGTATTTAAGTAGAAGGCTAGAAAAAAATCGGGCTGTTAAAGTATTTTAAAGTAAGAAAAAGTGTCGGTTACAACCTTTCAAGTGATGGAGTCATCATAAAAATGTTACATAACGGCCTACATTTTTTTCATATATTTGAAACTTTTTATTTATATTGCCAAAAATGTTTCTTAGACAAAAATATAGAGAATTTTGAACTCTGTAAATTTCCATTTAAAAGTAAAAATTTACCGTTTGAGGGTTAACACTTTCTGAGTATAGGACGGCAGAATTGTTAGAGACTTTGTAATATTTTTTTTTGTAGAGTATTGTTTCGAGGCTCTTTAAAATTGGTAAAGATTTGATGAAGAGCTGTACAGGTAGACAGACAATCAACAACAGGGGAAAGGAAGGATATCACTGCCTGCTCTGTTGATCGCTTATGTGAGGTAGCATGCGCAGAGGTTGAAGGCCATACTTTCTTATGTGTTAATGGACCACCAGCCTCAAATTTGTCATCATTTTTTATCATTATGGAAGAAAAACTGAGTAAACTTTATAAAGATAATAAATTAGTTTTTGTTTGTGGTGATCTAAATGTTGATGTGCTAGTTATTTCAACCGAAAAATGTAAGTTGAACTCATTGTTTAAATCATTCAATTTAAAATATACATTAAATGAAACGACTAGAATAACAGCAACCTCGGCTTCATGCATAGACAAAGTTTTTAGTAAATGTAAAATAAAATACTCCACCTTAATCAGTGCCGTCAGGTCAGACTATACTGTTCAACTAGTATCATTTGACATAGATAAAAAGTTAAACTTAAATAAAACCATTGAAATAAGACCTCTTACTAAAAATAAATTGAAAATGCTTTACAGTAACGTCAATGGTGCCGATTCTCTTGTACACCGAACTAAACTAACGAAACTATCACTAAAATTCCTTACTTTTTACTATGAAAATCTTGAAGCTATTCTGCGAAAAATAATCTCTAAATTTAAAAATAATTTTGACACAACTATAATCGAATTTGACAATCGCGAGTCCACGTGTTTTTTTTTTCTTTTGGTTTCGCAACGTCTTTGTTAGAGCCGGAGGCAGCCTGGGGCAGCCTCGACATGTTTTTTATGGAAGTTTTGACTTTTTGTGTGGAAAATATAAAATAAAAATATCTTAATGTAGAGATTTGTTGGTTTCAGGGTTACAGAGGGGGTCGAAATTTTCATTATTTTTGTGATAGGACACCATTTTCGAGATATGAGCAAAAAAAGAAAAAGAAAGTTAAAGTACCGTTTTTGCACGTCTGAGGTCGAGGTGTTGGTGTGAATTTTAGTCCACGCCACCTAATTTTAATCCACACCTTTTTAATCGCGATTAAAAACAGTCAGATTCATGTTCAGATTTAGTTAGACAATCAAATTTTTAGTTGAAAAACGTAAAATTCAGAATAGCAAAACTGCCATTTTCACTAAATTAATAACTCAGTGCAATCGTATTGCTGTCAAACTAAAATATAGTTAAGTTGTGTCACTATAGTCCATTTCAGAATGGAAAATCGTCATTTGACAGAATTGAACCAAAATTTTAGTGATTTTTAGTCTAGTTTAGAGGCATTTGTGACAAGAGAATCGGCACCAATAGCAATCTTTCAACAGCTAGTTTTGATTGACAAGACCCCAATTTAAATTATGGTACACTATTTTCTACAGTATGCTAAGAATTCAATAAAGCATGTCCTGTATAAAAATGCTACTATCAATACTAAACCAAAATGTTGCGAATGGACCACTTCAGGCATTAGAAAATGCAAAGATATTTAATATAGTTTGTATTATGAGAAATCATTGACGTCTGATAAAACTCTTCATGAATATGTAAAAATATTCAAAAATATTCAAAAGAGCGCTAAATCTAAATGGGGAAGGCAACTGTCAAAATGGCGCTGTCGTAGCTAGTTCCCAAAACAAGCTAATAATGCAAGGCGTGAGTCGGTTTTTATTAATTTTTGATAAAATTATTCATTGTTATGTTCCTAAATGCTCTAACATTTGAGTCTACCTGTTTCCGAAATACCCTAAGCTTAGTAGATTGTGGCTTAAAGCTATTGGAAGAGAATTCTTTCAATTATGACATAGTTCGAGGTTATGTCGGAAACATTTTAAAGAAAGTGATGACTAGGAATTAAACTATAATAGGTTTTCAATTCGAACATATTCCAAATCGAATTTTATAAAATATTGAAATCAATGAAAATAACGAATTATTAGAATTAAAGCTAACTCATGAATGAACACGAAACGGAATGAATGAACGAAATGTCAAAATTGTATTAGTCTGTAGGGACCTAGCTATGGTCGCGCCATCTACAATAAGCTTTGACCGACCTTCCCCATTAATAAGTAAGAAAATTGGTATTTCTTACTAAAACAGCGAGATCAGAATAACTTGTCTCTAAAAATTGATATGATTCCGATTCCGATTCTCTTGTCACAAATGCCTCTAAACTAGACTAAAAATCACTAAAATTTAGTTTAATTCTGTCAAATGACGATTTTCCATTCTGAAATTGACTATAGTGACACAACTTAACTATATTTTAGTTTGACAGCACTAAGATTGCACTGAGTTATTAATTTAGTGAAAATGGCAATTTTGCTATTCTGAATTTTACGTTTTTCAACTAAAAATTTGATTGTCTAACTAAATCTGAACATGAATCTGACTATTTTTAATCGCGAATAAAATGGTGTGGAATAAAATTAAGTGGCATGGACTAAAATTCACACCAACACCTCGACTTCAGACGTGCAAAAACGGTACTTTAACTTTCTTTTTCTTTTTTTGCTCATATCTCGAAAACGGTGTGTACTATCACAAAAATAATGAAAATTTCGACCCCCTTTGTAACCCTGAAACCACCAAATCTCTACATTTAGTTAATTTTATTTTATAGTTTCCACACAAAAAGTCAAAACTTCCATAGAAAACACGTCGAGGCTGCCCCAGGCTGCCCCCGGCTCTAACAAAGACGTTGCGAAACCAAAAGAAAAAAAAAAACACGTGGACTCGCGATTGTCAAATTCGATTATAGTTGTGTCTACGATTCTCTTGTCACAAATGCCTCTAAACTAGACTAAAAATCACTAAAATTTAGTTTAATTCTGTCAAATGACGATTTTCCATTCTGAAATTGACTATAGTGACACAACTTAACTATATTTTAGTTTGACAGCACTAAGATTGCACTGAGTTATTAATTTAGTGAAAATGGCAATTTTGCTATTCTGAATTTTACGTTTTTCAACTAAAAATTTGATTGTCTAACTAAATCTGAACATGAATCTGACTATTTTTAATCGCGAATAAAATGGTGTGGAATAAAATTAAGTGGCATGGACTAAAATTCACACCAACACCTCGACTTCAGACGTGCAAAAACGGTACTTTAACTTTCTTTTTCTTTTTTGCTCATATCTCGAAAACGGTGTGTACTATCACAAAAATAATGAAAATTTCGACCCCCTTTGTAACCCTGAAACCACCAAATCTCTACATTTAGTTAATTTTATTTTATAGTTTCCACACAAAAAGTCAAAACTTCCATAGAAACACGTCGAGGCTGCCCCAGGCTGCCCCCGGCTCTAACAAAGACGTTGCGAAACCAAAAGAAAAAAAATACACGTGGACTCGCGATTGTCAAATTCGATTATAGTTGTGTCAAAATTATTTTTAAATTTAGAGATTATTTTTCGCAGAATAGCTTCAAGATTTTCATAGTAAAAAGTAAGGAATTTTAGTAATAGTTTAGTTAGTTTAGTTCGGTGTACAAGAGAATCGGCACCAGTGAAACCATTTCAGATAAGTTAAAAGTTGCTGAGACACTAAAAAATTTCTTCACTAACATCCTAATTGAGGTCTTCCCTTATCATCTGTACTAACTGTTTTGAATTCGAGCTTATTTCTATTGTCACAATTAAAAAAGCGTTCAAAAGTCAAAAACACTGAAAACTTATGGGGGATTTCCGTTAAGGTTCTTGGAGATATTATTGACACAATTGCCCCTGACCTAACGGGCATTTTAATCAATATTTAGACAGCGGTACGTTTTCTGATTTAATAAAACATAGTAAGGTAGTACCAATTTTCAAATCGGGTGGTAAGAGTGATCCCTCTATTTATAAACCTATATCTGTGCTACCAGCATTGATTTAAATCTATGAAATAATCATGCTAGACCAGATGTTGTCACATTTTAATTCAAATGGAATTTTACATATACGCCAGTTTGGTTTCATGAAAGGGAGGTCGACGACTGATGCGGGAAACTCATCAGTTACATTTTGGAATCCTGGGAGAAGTCCCAGGATGCAATTGGCATTTTCTGTGACCTCTCAAAAGCATTTGACTGCGTTGACCACAATACACTGATCTGTAAATTACACCACAACGGAATTCGTGGACAAGCCGCTAATCTTGTTCTTTCCTTTCTATCAAACAGGCAACAAAAAGTAAACATTAACGGAGCGACGCACTCGGGGTCATTAGTTAAGATGGGCGTGACTCAAGGTTCAATTCTTGGCCCTTTCTTATTTCTAGTTTATACTAATGACCTTCCTCAAATGATGGCTAACTTACCAGATGTAATTCTATTCGCTAATGACATTTCTCTTATTTTTTTTATAGATAGAAAAGAGACGGATGTCTTACATGTGAATGATGGTCTGGGTGTTCTTTCGAAGGGGTTTGCAGCTAATAATCTTTTACTCAATGCGAACAAAACTAAATGTCTTAAATTCTCATTACCAAATGTACCCCAAGTGGGTTTAAATTTAAAACTTGAAGGCAAGAAAGTAGATGTTATTACGGAACTGTATTTCTAGGAATTACTTTAGATTCATAATTGCAATGGGGCGCTCATATTAGAGCTCTTTCAGGTAAATTAAGTTCAGCTGCATATGCAGTAAGAAAAATAAGGCAGTTGACCGATATAGCCACAGCTAGGTTAATATACTTTCTTTATTTCCACAGTATTATGACTTATGGCGTTCTGTTGTGGGGACCAGCAGCTGACGTAGATTCAATTTTCCAATTTTTCTTTTACAAAAGAGGGCAATCCGCGCGACCTATGAAATGGGTCCTCGCGATTGTCTTAGAAACAAATTCAAAGAAATTGATATAATAAATCTGCCTTCTCTTTATATCTTAGAAAGCCTTTTTATATGTTCGCATAAACTTAAGACTTTGTAAAATAAGAAGCGATTTCCATAATCAAAAATCCACGTAGTAAAAATTAAATTTTTAAACCCACATTTAGATTAACTAAAACAAGCATGTCATTTCTGTTCAACAGTTCAAAACCCACATCAAAAGTGTCCTTATCAAAAAAGCATATTATAAGATTTTAAAGACTACGTCGAAGAGAAGAAAGTTTGGCAATAATTCCTTCTGCACATGTGGCTTCCCTGGTACCTCATAAACGGCATCACTATGTCAATTTCTAATAACTGCTCCCAAATAACGGTGTTTAATTTTTATTTTTTATTAGATATCAACTTTTTACATAACTCTGACATAATATTATCATTATTTGACCTGGGTTCGATCCCCAGGTCGGGCAACGTGTTATTGGGATTGTCTATCTGGAATTTCTCAGTAGCAGCCCGAAGTCTGGATTTGTGCCCGATCGATGGCAATAGGCTCGCCCCCTATTACATGGGACTTAAACATAACTGGCGTGTGGGTGTACTATAGGTACACCTCTGGCCAACCCTTCGGGGAAACAAGGCGTGATGTTATGTTATGTTATATACCGACAATTTTAATTTCAACTCTCCATAATCGGCTTTTGGTTTAAATTTGTTTTTTTATTATTTTACTTTATTAGATTATTTTGTAAATGTGAGAACGTTGTAGGCCTTGTAGATTGTAAAATAGACCATAGTCTATTTGTTACCAATGAGTACCATATGGGTACTTGTTGACAGGTCAACACTGTCCTCCTACACCTATTAACACTGTAATTTGAAAAAAAAAAAACTGTTGTTTTTAACAGAGTAACCATGGAGTTTCTTAACGGCTCTTCTCCTTAAGAAACGACCAACTGGAACCGTGCACCTAGATTCTGACATTTCATAAGTTGGTAGGTTTATGTGAAATAAAATATTTTGGTTTTGATTTTGGAACAAGAGTAAAATAAACATTTAAAACATATTTTTTATCATGTGCTAGTAACAATTCTTCGATTCGTTTATTGAATTTCTGATAAACATACTGGCACGTTTAGTAGGGTTATATAAATAAATGTAGAGTTTGTCAACTCGGAGTTAAGTAACTAACAAATAATGAATTAAATTTAAATATGCATATTATTTTTGTGGATCTTATAAATTAAGGTACCTAACTAATACTCGTATTCGGATGCTTCGTTATTCTGGGTTATGTTTATACAGCTCTAGTCTAGGTACTGTTAGAATTCGATTATATAAATTATACTTTTGTATATTATTGATTGTATTACTTATGACAAACGGATTTAGGGCATACCGTATTTAAGGATTTCAATTTTATGGAATGTGATAAAATGTGACATTAACTTTGGGCAAGTTATCATTCGGTCAAATGATGATTAAGACAAAAAAAATGGCACTTTAATTACGGATATTAAAGTTAGGGAACATAATAAAGAGCCTCCTTCTACGCTTTGGAATGGGCAACTAGCTTCATAATTCTGACTGACCGACTGCTTACTATGGCTTCCTAAAAACTACATTAATTATGTGAGCATTTTTAATATTAGTCATCATACATATTTGAAATAAATGCTCGAGTTTGAGTAATCCGGCCAAAAATGAATAAACTAACTATGAACGGAAATTGTATTCCCATCTCTTTTACACTACATTATGTTACGTAATACCTTCTTGACTTTGAATTTAATAACATGCCATTTAATTTTAATCGTATTGTATGTGGTTTCCATGGCGATTTAGTTTATAGATTGACGAAAACGTCAGATAAGGAAAAATATGTTGTAAGCTTTTTATATATTTTAATTCTGTGTTTTTATTTAAGTATTCGAGGTAGCAGCTAATCTCGGAGTAATTTAAACTTTTCGCTACAGTTTAGTAAAGTTGTCGGAGTTGGTGTGACGTAGGTGCTGCTACTTGCTTGTGATTTTGTTTTGACACAAAATGATAAATCAACATTGCATAAAGAGGATAGCAATGAATTGCATTTTGGATTAGATCATCAACTGAAAACAATTGATTTTCAACTAAATCCTATGAAGTTAGACTCTTTGGTCAGATGTACTGAATTAGACAAAGTTTATTTTATGGTAATACTTTTAATACGAATGTTTTAGTTGAGGTTCTTATTTCAAATCACATTACGTTATTGACGGGGGTTTTAGTGAAGTTCAGTACAATATTGTTTGTCGGTTAGAGCCTAGCACTTTTACGTTTTAGGTTTGGTTTTCATGACTTATGTCTTATTATGTCTTCTCAGGGATCAGTCAGCTGTAAAATGACGTCTAAAAGTGTCTTTAAAAGATCTACTTACAGTAAAAAACATTTCATTTCATGTCATTATAGTTTGAAATTATTTGTGCGTTTGCTATATCATTTTTTTGCGATTGAATCAGAAATTCTAATAATAAAGTAAAAACCACTTGGAAAATTATTAAAAGTCGGTTAAACAAGAAAATCTACTTGAAATGATGGTCAATAACAAATTAATTAATAAGGCAGCTGACGTAGCTGAGACATTTAATGAGTTTTTTGCCAAAATACCTATAACTACGACTTGCTCCTTAAATTCGTCCCCGTCTAAATCTGAGAAACTTTTGAATGGTAGTGTGCCAAAATGTACGTCCTTAACACACTTAAGTCTAAAACACTGGTGAGTACTGATATAATAGACATCGTAGCCCCCTATCTAGCTGTTACTTTTAATAAATGTGTTGATCTAGGAACTTTTCCTGACCTCATGAAGAGTATTAAAGTCATACCATTATTTAAATCTGGTAATAAAAATAACATTGGCATATTCAGGCCTATTTCTACCTTAGTTAGAAAAGTTAATACTTAAGCAGTTGCTCAGACATAAAAATTTAAATAGCCTCCTTCAAAATTAACAATATGGCTTTACAAAAGGACGTTCGACTACAGATGCGGGTGTTGTTCCGCTGAAAGACATATCTAATGCATGGGAGAAATCGCAAAATGCTATTCGAGTTTTCTGTGATTTCTCTAAAGCCTTTGATTGCGTGCACCATGACACACTTTTGCGTAAACTACGTCATTACGGTGTCCAAAACGTATTTAATAATGTTATTTTTACATTATAGGTTCCAATTTGTAGATGTCGATGGTGACAAATCTTCCAGGTTACCAGTTCAGTTAGGTGTACCTCAAGGCTCAATACTGGGTCCATTCCTGTTCTTAGTTTATATCAATGACTAACTATTCTATTTAAATGATATCTGTGATGTTGCTCTGTTTGTAGATGAGACAGGGATAGACAAGATTTTGACGACGTAAACAGTGCACTCTCAATGGTTACGCATTGGTTTACGTCAAATAACCTAGTTCTCAATGTTAAGAAAAGGAAATATGTAAAGTTCGTCTTACCGGATGTTAGAAATCTAGGACCCAACATCGTCTTAGATAAAGAGCTGCTTGAAACTGTAGACTCGGCAGTTTTTATGGGCATAACAGTAGATGCCAAGTTTCAGTGGGGTCTATAAATATCAAGCCTAGCGGGGAGGGTCAGTTCAGCCGCCTACGCCGTCAGGAAAGTAAGACAATACACTGACGTTGATACAGCTCGGTTAGTCTATTTTAGTTAATTCCACAGCGTTATGTCCTACCGTATTCTGCTGTGGGGCAAAGCGGCTGATATTCAAAATATATTCGTCCTTCAAATACGAGCTGTCCGAACAATTTATCAGCAAGAAGCCAGAGTTTCTCTTAGAGATTTTTTAAAGATACTGGTATTCTCACGGTGGCATCACAATTCATTTTCGCCAACCTCTTTTATATTAGGCAAAATATACACTCAAAACAGTGATACTCACAAAATTAACAATATAAATAATAAAAAACTACGTGCTCCCTTTCACCAGCTTCATAAGGTTCATAACTCATTTGTTGGGCTTGGAATAACCTTTTATAACAAGCAACCCTCTTCTTTGCTCGATTTGCCTTTTAATGCGTTTAAAGTTAAAGTAAAAACCAACCTTTTTTCAATAGCATATTATTCCATTAACGACTACTTAAACGATAAGAATAGTTCGCGTCGAGTAGGTCGCTCTGATAAACTCAAGACAATGTTTATGTACTTTCTCCAGAATCAGCTTACCTACTGACAGGGTATATGATACAAGTATGTTCATATATTTGTTATTTTATTTGACTTTAAGAGTCAACAATTTTTAGTTCTTCATTTATTATTGACATGATCTACTCATTACAATGTTTTTAATGAGTTGTATTGCAATTTGTGGTTAGCTAGTGACCTCGACAATCGATCATAAATTATGCTTACCTGAGCAACCGGCAGCAAGTTCGTCATGCTCCCTTAGATGTCACTGCTTGCGGTAGCGTCGGGGGTCGGGTTGCCTCCTTCCCTTAAATATTGCTAGGGGGTAATGGCTGATCTTTCCGTTATGCTCGTGAACGGGTGCTACTTGTGGTGACTGGTCGTCTTGCTGTCTACGGTTTTGTTAGTGTTATAGAAATTGTTCTATTAATTTATTTTACTTCTATGGTCTTATTTTATATGATGTGTGTATAATTAACCCAATATTGCATATGCTGTCATGCCCTTTATGCCTGGAAGCTTTTATTTGTGAATTAAGTTATGTTGTTTTTTATTTATTTTAATTGTTTTCTTTTTTGGGTATATTGGCGTGGCTAAATAACGTATGGAAGATAATTTAATATGATGTATTTATTACTTTGCATACTATGTATACAACATAGTATGCAAAGTAATAAATTCTACAGATTTATGTTTTTTTCTAACTGAACAGACAGCTGCGCTGCTGGGGAGTTTGTTGCGCCACTTATTCTTCCCAGCTAAAGCACTAGGAAGTGGTGAAGGGCGGGCGTTTTGGAGGACTGTCTTAAATAATTTTGACGTTCGGAAAATACTGATTCTCAGCCTAATTTGAATAAATCTCTTCTCTCTTATAAGCTCTTTCTAATATATATAAATGAAATAAGGTTGCACGGTCACCGTACCTTGTATGCCGATGATACATGTTTATTCTACTTCGGGTCTTCGATTCATGACATTATTTCACAAGCCCAAGAGGACTTAAACTCCATATTCATTTGGTTGCAGTTCAACCTTCTTACAATAAACACCTCCAAAACATGCTACGTAATATATAAGGCAAAAAATAAACATATTCCCCCCTTTAACCCACTTACAATTAATGACACGCCGCTACAGCTAAAAACTTGCAATAATATCTCGGGCTTAGAATAGATAGTTCCCTTTCCTGGAATGCTCACATCGAATACGTGAAGAACAAGCTCTCGACACTAGTCGGAGCTCTGCACAACATAGTTCAATGCATTCCACGAGGGATGCGATACACCATCTATAATTCCCTAGTGAAGCCACATCTACTATACTTGGTCGAAATATGACGTAGTGCCGCAAAAACAAAATTAGCTCAACTACAAATTTCCCAGAATAAACTGATAAAACTGCTCTTTAACTATCCACACTTAACATCAACGACTAAAATATACAGAGACACAAAAATGATGAACATAAAGCAGCTATACATTTATAACACATGCATCTTTATCAGAAAAGTACTTAACAAAAGCATTCACACAAATATCACACGTACCCAACATAGACAAGTTAGTCAACGAAGCACACGACGAGCAAGTTTACTAGTTTTACCAAAAACCAGGACAAACTATGGCAAAAAAATGCTTACATTTGAAGGAGCACAGCTATACAATAAGATACCCTCACGCATAAGAAACCTACACTCATTCAATGCATTCAAAAGTCAGCTTAGCATGTATCTAATTGCAAACCGGACATTACTAGAAAAATGAATGCGCTGTGTGGGTCGAGTTTCGGGTAGTATTTATTTAGTTTGTGACGGATGTTGTCGAACCTAATATAAGTATTTAATTAAGTATTCGTTTTTGTTCTCAAGTAAGCGACATGTTATGTTTTTATTGAGAATAAAGTTTATTTAAACCCAAATGACTTTTATTTTTGATTATTGAGGAGGTGGTGTAATGATAAATGAAAAATGATTTTATTTCTATAAATAGGTTTGTACAAACACTTTTACACGTCAATCATATTTTAAAAACTAGGTGAGATCGGCATTTCCTATCTGACTACTCTGAGAAGAAACGCCGAAACAAACTCAGAGGTCACAGTCTCTTTTAAAGTCCAGACATAATCTTGGTCAGGTCATGTGAAGACCATGTGGATTGATATCTGAAATGGTCTTTCGAGGAAAGAACCACACAGAATGAGTGGACCTGACCAGTCAGTGCACGCATTTGTCAGTTTTCATGCAGCTCAACACAGAACTAAAGGAGCTAAACGATTCGACGAACATTACCAAAAAAGGACATTTGGGTAGGCCGCATAAATTACTCAAACTGCCAGACCATGATTAAAACTAATAATTAAAAAAAAATGCATTAAAAAAAAACAACAAATCCACAATGTCTTCACATTCACAATAATTAAAATAGCATAATCCTTTACAAAGTAAATGTCATTGCATATATAAAGTGCATCAATGTCAAAGTGTAAATAAAATATGAAAATAATCTTGGTCATATCATATGAGGACTATGTAGACTGGTGTCTGAAATGGTCTTTTGAGGAAAGAACCACACGGATTTGAGTGGACCTGTCCAGTCAGTTCACGCATTTGTCAATCATCGTGCAGCTCAACTCAGAACTAAGGAGCTCAACGATCCGACGAACAATACAAAAGAAAGACAAGATACAAAAGAAAGGACATTTGGGGAGGTCGCGTAAAGTACTCAAACAGCCAGACCATCATCATTAAAAGAAGAAAAAATAAATGCAATGACCCACATAGTCCTCACATTCACAAAAATTAAAACAATATTATACTTTATACAGTAAATATATACATGTCATTGTTTAGATAAAAAGGTACGTATATAGAAAAAAAAACATTAAAAGAAAAAAAAAAGTAAAAATAGCAAATTACACATCAATTATGTCTGTGTAAACTTATTGGAGCAGCTCAATCCCAAGCCTTCTTGTCCTCAATATAGTCCTAGACAGTATAATAGGCTTTCTGGCATAATTTCCGCTTTATAAAAGTTTTAAAATTTATTAAGGCTTAGTTCTTGAATGTGGCTAGGAAGTTTATTATAAAAACGTATACATTGACATTTAAACGAGCCACCTATTTTCTTGAGCCTGGTAGTGGGAACAACAAATTTGTGTAAAAACCAATTAAGTAACTTGATGCCTAAGAGGCATGATCACAACATTGCCTACCTGCTAACTCCACACTCCCGAGGGATTAAAAGTTATCAGTTCTAATACATAGAATAAATGTAGAATGTTAGACGGGGGAGGGTGGAGCAATCTGGGGATTGGACCAATTCCATTTTATACTCCCTCACGACTCATTTCAGCTTATAATGATGTAGGCATCCGGCAAGCGAGATTAGTTTATTAGACACGTTTGTAAAAAGTCGCAGAGTGTAACCACTCTTCAGCGTCATTGCCTCTGAACGTTAGTTATAAATTCTGAATTCTTTCGGGAAAACGTTTCGCAAAAGGGATTTATTTAACATTCTGTACATTATGTAAAACTTTGTTACAGAGACAAAATTTGAAACTGAACTGAATTTGAACTTACCCCTAATTTGAAAGGTTAAGGTTACGTCCAGCAATCTCTCGTTCTGACAGAGGAAGCTCTGGTCAATGCTGCGCACAACATTTCATCTCATAATAATTTATTTACTGTTTAGTTTTGCTTTGTGTTAATTTGATCGCAACCACTTTTTACATTCTTTTTCAAAGAAAATTCTTTAGCGAACCGTTGGCTTGTCAGTGAACTTGACGCCAAAGCTCGGTCCACCCTGCAGCGCACAATAATAGTATGTTTTTGTTAAAAAGATGTTACATTTTTCTAGAGCACTGCCAGAAAATTTCCGATACAAAGGAAACCCTCCTAAGTAGTGCAGATACAAATGTTAAGTTTTCAGCGAAACCTAACAACATCTACACTATCTATCCACACAGAAATAACTAATTGTTCAAAGTAAATAATTATTATATTTTACAGCAAGCCGTATAGTGTCAAGTGTTCAATAAATAAATATAACTTTCTGTTTAGTTTTAGTTTGAGCAAGAAAACGATTGATGTTTCCGTTCAAATAAAAAAGAAGGTGATTTTATTCCATAAAACTGTGGCCAAATAATGTACCTTAAGAACAAAGACACGAAAAAAATCGCAGCTTCAGAAAAAAAAATTGGATTTATTTAGACATTCGTACCACCTGAAATTGTTATTCAAAGATGTAAATAACTTGTAACCCAAGTATTTTAATCTGGCAATCTAGTGATACACTTATTCTGTTGCGTTTCGTTCCTTTATTTTATAAAGGTTTCAAAAATATATTAACCTATAAATGTAATGGTTATTAGGTTATTTTTGCAATAAAAACTGTTATCTTTTGCCTAGAATATAATTTTTGTGAAATATTTAGCAATTATAGTTTTGTTTCACATGAGATTAATGAACGCGTTTGGTTAGCTTACCAATAGTTTGGTTAGCTTACCAAAAGTCTGCTTTTAATTTGTACCTCGGTACAAGTTATGGCCGAAAAAAAAACACCTCTAGACTTTTTATTTTTTTATTTTGGCTTCGCACTTTTTACAACGCGCATACAACCAGTGTCACGTTCAGTTTCATACGAAGTAAACAAAACTACAGAAACGATAATAACTATAAGGTCAGTATTTATAACAGTGGTATCACTGAATATAATATATAATGAATAATGAACTAAATACCATAACGAAAAAATTTCAACAATATATCATTAAAAGTAATAAAAGAAACTATACATTTATACACAGGAAAGCTATTTGTACAAAGTGAAGAAAGTATTCAGGTATGAAAAGGAGTCTGAAGGGGCAAGAGGTTACTGAGTAAGGGTGAGGTCATATAAGGTACCATAGAAAAAAATGTGATCTAAGTCGCCTACGTCTGTGCCACATAGGCAAATGGGGTCGTCGATGAAATGAAATTAAGACTTATTTCTGGAGCCTTATTAAAGGAAACACGACATTTACTGTTTAAATATGATATTTGATACATCTGGATGTTCGTTGTTTACTCCATTAAATAGAAAGAACCGTTGTTAATTCAAGTTAAAACGACAAAATATTGCATCTTGATACCAGTATTTGACATGGAGCGCCTGCGTATTTGACCTCAACAACTCAGTTACTGGACAACACGACACCTTGGGTAATACTGATTCTCGAGGATTTCGGTGTAAAGACATATATTTCTCAAAGAACAAAATTACAGTTAATTTAAAGAGAAACTTAACTAAATTAGCAATAGGTTGTATTTTACTTTACGACGTTCAAGCCATCAAAGAAACTGGACACCATAGTTTTATTTATAAAATATAGCAAGTCTAGCAAGTTATAGCTTAAGTCTAAACAAAATACAATGTTCAAGCTAAACATAGGTATCTAATCTAAATGGTCGTTGTGTCTAATATATTATTCCTTAGGCCTTTTTTAAATGCTGGTATGCTTGTACACTCTCTGACTTTTTTAGGTAGTTTGTTGTATAGCCGAACCCCCTCATACTGTATAGTTTTCCTGCCGTAAAGGGTTCTCACTCTTGGTAGTTCTAGGTCGTCTTGATTACGTGTATTATACCTACGAGTCTTTTGTGTAAGTGAAATATTTGTGTGTATGTTGGTCTTAAGGATCTTTCTAATGGTCATGCATGTATGGTATGTATACAATTGTTCTAAGTTAAATAGTTTTGTTGTTTTGTAGAGTAATTCTGTAGGGGTATAGTAGCTATATTTGAAGAGGACTTTGATGATTTTATTCTGTGTTCTTTGTAGGTGTTGTTGATTTGTTTTTGCAGATTGTCCCCATACTTGAATCAGATATTCCAGATGTGGTTTGACTAGAGTGTTGTAAATAGTATGTCTTAGCTTGTATGGTACGCAGTTTGCAGTGTTACGCATGGCTCCAGTTAGTGGGAGTATTCGTGATCTTACGTAGTCGATATGCGCTCTGAATGTCAGCTTACTGTCCACAATTAGGCCCAAGTACTTTTCATGCATTGATTTTCGTAACGGTTGGTTATTTATTGTAAGATTTGGAAAAGATGGTATTTTTCTGTTCTTTGCTGCAAAAATTATAGCAGTTTTACTAACGTTCATAGTCAGAAGGTTTTGGCTAAGCCATATATTCAAAACATCAAGATCCTTCTGTGCTTCTGAGACAATATCAGTGATGGAGTCGCCAAAATAAAAAAGACAAGTGTCATCTGCATACAGTGATATGTGTCCAGTCAGACCAGCGGTGCTAATGTCGTTAATATATATGAGAAAAAGCAATGGACCCAGGACTGATCCCTGAGGTACTCCGCACTGTATATTGACCGGGGCACTTGCAAATTCATCAAGTTTGACGATCTTTTGTCGATTAGAAATATAAGATTCAAACATTTTGTAGGCTGTAGAAGTACTTCCTATGATTTTAAGCTTTTTCAGAAGCATAATATGGCTAACAGTATCAAAAGCTTTTTTTAAGTCAATAAACACACCTATAGCGAATTGTTTTTTATCTATATTATCTTTTATTTTAGTAATTAAATCAATAGTAGCAGAAAGTGTATTCGAGTGTGGTCGAAAACCATATTGGTGCGAGTAAAGAAAGTTGGCATTGGTTAGCTGCTTAGATAAGCGCGTATATAAAACCTTTTCAAATAGTTTGGAAATAACGGGCAACACGGAAATTGGTCGGTAGTTTCCGGGGTCAGTTCTAGTTCCAGACTTGTATAGGGGTTACTTTAGCTATTTTACCAAAACATTTGCAAATGACAGCCGGATACCTAGGCACAAAGGGGGCTCGCTATGTAATGGGTGGTCACCCATCCTCGAGCCGAGGGGAAGCGCGGCCGGCCAACAGCCCCTCTCATGTTAAAATGACATAAATACTCATTTTAAACATTTGCAAAGCTGTTCTTGGATCCGCAGTAACACACATATCTGCACATCCAACTGTCGGCTGGTATCACCGGGTCAGGGCCTAAGTCTCAACAAAAGGAACTTTTTCATGTTTTTTTATATAAATAAATGACTTTCACTAAAACAATAGAAAATAAAAGATTAAATTAAATTAGTTGTATTATTTCTACTAGGGCACATTATGGCTGCCTTTCTACTCGTACTACTGACTGAATATACCTCTGTAAAAAAATAACGTAGCATTTAATGACGTTAAGAGCAAACATAACAAGAAAGTCAATTAAAAAGTGAGCACAAATCACTGGCGACAAAGTTTGTTAGAACTTGGCTTGAGAACAATCGTAGTCTGCACTTAAAGTGACGGAGTTCTGTGAGTTGAAGTCGTCGTATTTAAATACAGACATTGGCTTAATACGATCATGTTCCATGTCCAGCTAAAAAAAGCTTACAATTGATTTCTTTTCATAAAAAATCACAGTTTCTGGTCGGGGTTTTTAATAGTACGTAATTCAATTATTTTAAATAACTATACAAAAGTACAAAATGCTTTTTTTCCCAATGCTTAATGCGTTTAACCGAATGCGCTTTTGCCGCAGAAGCAAGACGAAGTTTTAGGGGTTAAGTTAATAGCGAAGGCTACTTGAACTCCATTTAAATTAACAGAAACACTTTGCTCTTCCTGAGGGACCGAAAGTAATTGTTTCAATCAATTATTTAACAGCCACTTCCACTTTCTGAGTGCTTCTTCTGCAAACAACATTCACTCCAATACAGGGCTTATTTGGTTAGTTATAAATGCTAAACTCCTCTGACAAATAACAGCGTCCACGTGGAAACTTGTGACTAAATAAGTAATCGTATTTAAGTTTAATTTTGATTTGTGTGACATTAAGCGGGTTTAAAGGTTTGTGAAAACGTTCATGCAACAAACATGTTTGTTTCCGCATCTATACGTAATATTATAATGAGGTTAAATTTATGATTTTGTATGAAGGCGATGATTTTCTAAATTACTTAACTAATCCGATTCCGAAAATTATTTCAGTAATGGTAAGCTTGTGCTTCTCCGTATGACACGAGGGCTTTGCCTAGCAGTGACACAATGTAGGCTGGAATTATTGTTACTATTAATGGGAAGCTACAGGATTGTCGTGCCGAGCGTCATACGACAAATTTTATGTGAAAACAAGAAATTCCACTAAGAAGTCGTTGTCAGTAGAACTGTAATACTTTTACTGGAGCTTGCATTGAAAACCGTAACAAAAACTACCATTCAATGAAAAAACAAACCGTGATAGTTTTAATTTTCTCTTGCACTTCCCATCGAGAGGCATTGAGACCTTTCTGCAAGATATTACTAGCGGCAGACTGAGTGCATATAACATAAAGAAAAAAGAAAATGTCCTCCTCCAGGCATGAAATTAATGTGTAATATAAATCCAGGCTGCGACGACTGGGCTTCATCATGTCAAGATGGACGCGAAGCAGGTTTTTATTTAATAATAAATCCGGAATATTATCCCTGACTTTCTTGACACCTGCATAACTAGGTTTGGAGTTTTTTAATCTTGAAAGATGCAAGATGGAAATGGAATTAAACCTACGACTTTTTTCAGTATAATTTTTTAAATTATCTTTGCTATTCAGTCTACTGCAGTACTACATTTATTATCATTTCACAACTGCACGTGTACGTATCACGGAAGTCCGTGTAGAAATATGTTACCTGAGCGAGCTAAATTCAAGTTTTACAAAAAAAAACAAAGGAAGCCAGTAATGCAGGAACTAAATATAATATTATGTAATAGGTACTGGACTGGAATTTTGTATGAAAATGGATCAGATGCTTGACCAGTTTCAAGATTGAGAAGTAATTTGTTGGTTTTGGAAGACTTTGGATTGTATCGATACAGGTCAGTAGAAGAAGTTCTACCTACCGCCACAAATGACTTCGGCTAGCAAAATTCATGTTTTTGATAAACACTTTTAAGGGCTCAACGGAGCGCATGAAAATGTTGATAGGCAGGCAAGTAACAAGTCACTATCTAGTTGAAAAATTGCAAAACTTGCACGTGAATAAAACCGCAAACCAGTAGGTAAAATATTGATGCATATTTTGAATGAAACTGTTTTTATTACGTGATGTCAGGCGCTCCTTGCTTTCAGCACGGCCCACTGTGACACCAATTATAGCTTTTATGAATTTTCAAACCAAACATTACCTACGACAAACGTATCTTTAGAACCGACTGAAAATGCAGTAAATGCCAAGAAAATATCGAATAGGTAATGGTGCGCGATAGATCAACGAAATATTCCAACATAGGTGGCGAATCATGTACTCGTCAAATCTAAAAATTGGTCAGCTCAGTCGAGTAATCATTATTTTCTACGAATTCAAACTAATTCATTTCCCTCTTAATATCCACCATGGGTAGGTACTATTCAATCTCTTTACTATCGTAATCTTATTAATATGAAGCCACAGACTTACAAATCCTCCTAGATAATCCGTTTATTTCATCCAGTGCCACTAACACTTACTATGTATTCGACATTATTACAATATTCATGAACGGAATGAAAAAAACTCTTGTGTTTGATGCGGAAGTGATGTTATGTGCCATAAATATAATGTATGGGACGTCTATAAATATTTAGTATGAGTGCGAAAGCCTGTCTGTCTGTTTCAATTTCATAACTCAACTTGTAGAAAGCACTCCATATATCAATATTATTTTAACTGAAAAGCTTTAATTCAATCAGCGCTAGGTACAGTCAACCAAGACAGCAGTAAGGGCTGATGTTGTAATACGGATGTTACTCTTACGCGGTGTGATCGTACGTACAAATCTTCACATCTTGTTGTTTCACATTAGTGCATTTCAGAATATATTGATCAATGACGACTGCATCTAATGGCCTATATTTGTACAAATGTAACAATGGACGTCAAATCCTCTGGTGCCTTTGGTTTGATTTGAAATGTACGAGTAACATAGACACGTGTAACATCGCTGCAAATTTATTTTCTATGCGTTTTAGCAATTTGACTATCAAAACTCAAGTTCTATAAGCACTGCCGTCCATAATTGAATGAGGAATAAGGACTGACAACCGGATACCATTTCTGTATGGCCGTGGGAACTGTCAGCTAACAATTATGTAGGTACCTATGACAAAATGACGCGTCCTTCACTTGTAATGTACTCGGAACTAATAACCATTACGTTCTTTGTTATCTCGAGTAAGTGGCGGGAATCAATACCTACCAACGAATCTAATTTAAGGATACACCGATACAGACACGTCTTACTATGTTCCTTTGAACGAAATGATCGCATGAAGAGGCTTAATTATTATTTTAGCGTGTCCATTATTATTTCCGTACCTACCCAAAATACGCGCTTGGAAACCAGCATGTATACTTTAGGTACTTTACTCTTTTTTTAAGGAAATTAAAATGGAAATTATACAGGATGGCTAGACAATAACGCGCAACCGTTACCCTGGAAATTTAAGAAAACCCCGTTGTAATAATTCGTCAGTTAATTTAAAAAACAACTAGCTGTTCTTTGCATTGTCTATGTAACAGCGGAGAAATTAGTGTTTCAAGTAGGTAGGTATTGGTAAATGTGCCAATTAGTTTGCGGCTTGATAAGAAGTACATCTATCTATATATTTATATAAAAAGAAACCGTGACTGACTGACTGATCAATCAACACAGCTCAAACCACTAAACGGATTGGGCTGATATTTGGCACTTAGCTAGTTACTATGACGCAGGCAACCGCTAAGAATGGTTTTTGGAAATTCGACCTTTAAGGGTATCAAAAGGGGGATCTTTTTGTATAAAAATTTAATTCCTAAAGTTGATAAACTTGAACTTGGCACAAATATATTCGTAATTACCTTATACTGATTATCATATTGATTTTCCTAAACTGCCTACTAAAGTGGTACTAGGGCGTGTCTAAATTGGATGATGATTAAGTCGAAACTTAGTACTTATACATAATATCAAAAATAAAGAATTAAAAAGTTTAGAGTTTTTCCAAAACTGTCCGCTGGAAATACCCCAAAAGACAGGATTCAGTTTATATGGAAAATATTATTCCTGTGGTGAAACTTGGCAATATTTTCCTCATTTTTTTTTGCTTTAACCAACACTCCACATAGGATTTGGAAGGTGTCAAAGTTAGCGCTTTCGGATTAACTCCAAACTTCCGTACCTAATAACATTTTTCATTCATAATTATACATACGTAATTCAGGGCTTTTAAAAAATCTACCCCCTACGGAGTGGAAAACGGTAATACTTGGGATTTTACATTCATCAATAAACTCGAAAATGGAAAAAAATAACGTTGAATCAGAGGACACTATTTATTTGAAATATCTTATTCCACCGATCTATTTACTTAAAAATTGGCTCGAATAAGAATAAAAAAAACTTGGTCCTTGGGCCCCATAGGTATCTCCTGTTCAGGTAGCAATGGTACAATTTTGTTCAAATCTGTCTTCTCAAAAAAAAGCTGTAAAGTATTTCGTTCAACGTTCGTACGACGCAATAAAATATATCGTTGACATGAGAATGTAATATGAGAATCTAAGAAAATGCAAAGCAATTCTACGTCCGAGAGAGTCCGTCCGTCCCTCTGAGACTTTTATTTTTTCTTGAAACAAAATAACCTCACAGCAGCCATCTATCGTACCTACAGTAGGCAAGAATAAGAGCCGTAACTTGAGACTTTATTCAATAAATCGTAAAGGAACGAGCTCAGAGCCATTGAACAGAGGAAAGCAATTCCTATTCCACCGTGTGACAATACAAGCTGCGTTTTGCATTGAAATCGGCATCGAGCCCCAGCGCCTCAGTGCCGCTGTGCCGCGGTGGTCGCGGAACCTACTGCATTCTGTTTACATGTTACCGGAAATAATTTTGCAAACTTTGCTTTTCCGCAGGAAAACATCTCGTTATCCAAAAGTTTAAATCTTAATCTATCTAGGTATTTATAGAAATCAACATGAAAAACTGTTCGTTGTTAAGCGCATTACTTAAGAATAAGTTTTATATGGAAAATTTTAAAAGTTGGAAAATTCAGAAAAACTGAAAGTAATTTTTTCTATTGGATTTTTGTATGAGCCCAAGACTTTCCCAAGAATTCCAGATTCGTACTACTATTGTTTTAAGTTTACTGATTAATCCTAGGATTTTATTTTGCACGCACGTGTTAAATCAAACATTTACCTCCATGTAATAATAATAATAATATAACACAAATAATAACGCACCTTCTAATTGATATCGTATTGAATTGACCTTTTCACCGCTTTGGGAAATCACAGGTTCGAAGGACCCACAATATTGTGCGAAGAAATTGAACCACACAACATAGTCAATGTTTTCTGCAAGATTGCTTGAACCATGACGTGATTTACTTTTATTTTGTCTTTATTATATTTTTATATCTTTTTAAAAGCATTTATTTTCAATAAAACCAATTACAGGCACTTATTTAATAGGTTCTTATGGAGAAAAACGGGCAAAACTCTATGGACACTGTTTTAAAAAAATCAATAGATACTCGAATAAGATGCGCGAACGATTGCACGAGATGTGCAAGTTAAAAGCGTAGATTGACTGGCGAAGCAGATAGTGTGAGGCAGATGTGCAAGTTAAAAGAGTAGATTGACTGCCGAAGCAGATAGTGTGAGGCAGATGTGCAAGTTAAAAGCGTAGATTGACTGCCGAAGCAGATAGTGTGAGGCAGATGTGCAAGTTAAAAGCGTAGATTGACTGCCGAAGCAGATAGTGTGAGGCAGATGTGCAAGTTAAAAGCGTAGATTGACTGCCGAAGCAGATAGTGTGAGGCAGATGTGCAAGTTAAAAGCGTAGATTGACGGCCGAAGCAGATAGTGTGAGGCAGATGTGCAAGTTAAAAGCGTAGATTGACTGCCGAAGCAGATAGTGTGAGGCAGAACTCCTTCGACAACAAATTCACTAAACAAAAAAATTGCGGCCTTTTCATAAACATGTTGCCTTATTTGACAACTCAGTCAAAGCTCGACAAACTTAAGATGATTATTTATTTACAAACATCAAGAATGTCCAGCGCTTCACAAAAATATATTTTTACTCACGAAAATATTGCTCAGAGCATAATTTATTCAGAGATTTTCTAATTAAGCTTTGCGAGACTGTTTAATATTTCACAGCCAGAGATACGCATTTCTTTAAAGGTAAATAGTGCAGGGCAAAGGTATCTAACTATGTCATTTAAAGTTAATTAATAATAAAGATTAATTTAAATCATGACTTACGTGGTGGTTTGAGGCGGACAATGAGTAAATAACAATCACTTGGAATTTTATAATTTATAATTTTATTCTCAGATTGTACATGTACTATTCATTGCTCCCACGTTTTGTATTTTAGATGTAGATTAATGCATTTTCTGCAGTAATTAGTAGGTTCCGAGGACGGATCATATCAAATGCTTTTCACTGAAAAGTTGCATGGAAACACTGCGGATACTATTGTTGCACTAGATCGTACCTCAAACTGACTAGTCTAGGTAAATAATTGGTATCGTAGCTTGAAATATTTTCTTTATAAATAGATTTTATAAAGAAAAGCCTTCATGATATTCCTGCAAATGTCAATTTAGGTAAATGATGAATGGTACTCGTATTATTTGAATGGTACTCTTATTATTTGAATGGTACTCGTATTATTTGAATGGTACTCGTATTATTTGAATATTTAAGAAACCCAAAAGTAAATATTACTTTGTTTGTTTGGTTTCGTTTTAGGATATACCTCTATGTGTAACTGAATTAATGCACATTAATAATTGATAAATGATATTTAAACACTTTTACACATCCAAGTTGAACACAAGTTTAAAACTGATGAGTTCGGTGTTTTCTATAAGACTACTCAGAGATGAAACCAAAACCAACTAGGAGTTCTCGTTTAAAGTCCAGTCATACTCTTGGTCAGGCCATATTATGGGGACCATGCAGATTAGTGTCTGAGAGGTTCTTTTGAGGAAAGAAACAAATAGATTTGAGTGGACTTATCCAGTCAGTGCAAGCATATGCCAGTTATTGTGTAGCGATTCTCAGAACTTAGGGAGCTCAACGACTCGACGAACAATACTAAAGTAAGGACATTTGCGTAAGTGACATACAATATTCAAACTGCAAGATTATCATTAAAAAAAAAAGTGAAAATAAATACCCACATAGTATGTGAGAACTGTGGGTAACTTTTTGTTTACAACAATACTTTCAATAATATGAAATAATATTATACTTTACAAAGTAAAAATATTCATGTCATTGTGTATGTATATAAAAAAGTAAGCGAAACACCAACATTCAGTACCAGTACAAAAATTAGAGCAGTTCAATCACATGGCATTTGGAGGGTCAATACAATGTTTAATAGTATAAAAGGCTTTCCGCACAACTAACGTTTAATTAATAATTTGAATTTATTGAGGCTAAGCTCTTGAACGTGGCTTGAAGTTTAAACACGAAGACATCTAAACAAACCTATTTTCCTGAGCCTTGTTGTAGGTACAACAAATTTGTGTTCGTGTGTAAAGTGTTTGTAATTGGTGTTTGCAGGAATACAATTATAGATTAAGTGATGCAACACTCAATGTTTAAACAATAACAAACTCTTGTGTTATAATTAGTGTCATGTACCTAAAAGATAAAGTGAAAATGGTTGTCAATGAAACATCGATACTACATCGCGCAGATACGAACAAATTGGTAATACTTGTAACACATTGTGATTTCAAGATTTTGACATTTTACAAAAGATAAAGATAACAAATTGGACAGTTAATTTGACTAACTCACTAGTTTAATTACCTATAAATTTATTATTAATAAAATTATATTGATAGTAAAACGGCGAGGAACGGATTGTGGACAGCGACAGCGGTTTGGACAATCCATGCCTCGCCGTTTAATGCTAAACTACGCTAGCATAAGACTTCGATCATCCATCGGGAAGCTTCATAACTTATTGGTTATTCGTTTCGACAGTACATAGAGGCGCGGGCAAACAGGCGCGACTCGGCAGCGCGACACGAAGGCACCGTATGTCTCGCGACGAGCATTGCCTTTGTGTCGCGCCGTTTTTTGTGGTAGCCTTGAGTCATACAAGTTAGTGGTCGTAAGCACTCCTGCTGAGCATGAGGCCCTGGATTCGATGTCCGAGATTTTTTCAGTGGCAGCCCGGAGTCTGGATTTCTGCCCGATTGATGGCATTGACATAACTTACACCCACATTTCGAGACTTAAACATAACTCTCGAAAAGTGGGTGTACTGTATGATGACGTCATGTGACAAACTTCACTAATAACTCCACCAAGTCATGACGTCATTGGTTATTTTCGACGAAAAGTCGTGCCGACACGAAAAGAGAAGACTTACTCGGCACGAGCAAACACACGCAGCTCCTTAACTGTACTGAAATATTTAATTACGTAGCGAAATACTAGCATATTCATAGCATATTTTGGGTCACCCTTTCACAAGCAAAGGCCTGCTGAAATATTCAGAAATAGTTCTCATAATGCTCTATTTATTTTGAAAGACGAAAATACTTTAAGCTTATGAAAGCCCTTATTTTCTTGTGATAAAAAAAAAAACTAACAGTATTTTCGTGGACATAAACTACGCTGAATTACAATGCAGGCCTGCCTAGAATAGATGAATATTACAAGAGTATCTTATACGTGATGGTTTAAATTGACACATTGTCACAAACCTGACAAGTTATTTGGTGAGAGCGTTTATGAATAGAAATGACAATTCAAAATCGTATTACTAACCAACAGTTATAGTCACTAAAAGTCACTTCAAGAAAATCTAAGAGAAAAAAAAACTGGACTATATTCACCCAGGCCTTCGGAGAGTTCCACTGTTTTCTGAGGTTAAGTTAGTTTAATCTCAGAACTAATTACTAGATAACGCAATTACGAGAGCTCACGGTTTGAGCGAATTAGACGGGTATTGTGTCTGCAAACACGATTTCCCATTCATAGTTAGTATAATTGGTATTTAGACACGAAAAGCTTTAAAAACCCTTCGTGTCCATCTGAAAACGTATATTATTATGGAAATGATGGCTGCACAGAAGAGCCACAGTGAACGGTCAAACGGAATAATTAAATATCACGATCACTACGCTTGTCAAAGCTAATGGCGATCACAGTCCGTTATTATGAGCAGACGGGAGGACGCTGACTGTTCATCCCTTTGAGCAAATTATTACGGACGTACATATATTATTGGTTGGAAAGGATATTAGGTATCACAATGTTCTAATAGTTATCACCATGACACGTAGTTAAATCCAGCAATCAGCTAACGTTGCCACAGCCACGCGACCCGTGGGAGAGCCGTGGGAAGCTACGTCTCATTGTTACGATCTCATTCTGAACAAATAGTACAATAACATTGTAATTAGTTTGATTATTAATTGTCGTAATAATAGTCTGCATTGCCTCATAGTAGATTTTGCTTCACGCATTATCTGTGTAGGGAACCCAGTAACAGTGAGTGAAAAGAAAATGTTCCGTTTTCTGCAGATCTTTTAGGAATACTGAATTTATTTTATATTATAAATACGATCTTTTATTATTCGCTCAGTAGGTTTTCGTTCAACTTAAACTAATTTCGTCATCATAAGGAGGAAATTACTAGCGTTATGTTTAATGTTATCACGTTTCTACTAAAAGAACTCTGTATACGAACTATTTTGGGCGGGCAGACAAGGTCCTTCCGTCTGTTTCCCGCACTTTGGGTGTTAGCAACTCGCTACGCTATTTAGTTTACTCGTTGTAGTTCAAGTTCACATTCATCATAATTACTTCAGTGAAGTTTGTATCAAACATTAATTTCGTTTCGCTTGAACCAAAACTGTAGAGATGAAGATAGAGCAGGATTTCCTAGAACGAATCACAGTTGGCTACCAGAAAATGCACAGTTTCCCTGTCACAATGTCACAGTATCACAGCTCCTGATAAACTAATTCACCTCTAAACATGCACTAACATTGTGCACTGACTAATAATGCAGCCGACTGCCGCATGGAATCGAGTTTCGCAAAAACAGCACGAACAACTACAAACAGTGCTATATGAATTTTCACAAAGTCACGTGAAAAAAGGTTTCTCCTCAAATATTCGGTGCATGTTCATGTTTGTTTGTACTCAAATCCAGAAGCCTGAAAACATAGATATAAGCCACGTACGGGATATGGCGAATGGCTGGTTAGCGTAAGAGCTCCTACACTCCTGCCTCGGGTGACGATGATATGTGCACGTCCGGTGAGTTCGTACCGTATGTCGGTACGGACGACTCTACGAACGAACGTCAACTGGAATCAAAGGACTAGACCGGTTTGCATAAGCCTACAATAATCTTTGTTGAATTGATTGATAATGATGAGAGAAAACATGTAGTAAACACCTAAAAAACATTGTTCTGGGTAAAAAAAAAAAGTGTTTATCCTCGTAATGTAAGCACGAGTCGCTTTATGTTATTAAAATTACCTTAGGACACAACTGGTGTAATTCCTAGGCCTTCATTGCATTCAACGGATGAAGTACAAACCCCAAGCGTGCACACTTAACTATTGAAAGCCCGTACCGAAACAGCCGCGGAGTATTTGTCAAAGTAATCATATATCGAAATATTCCACATCAGATATGTTTGCTTTTGACGCTGTGTCCGCCATATTTCAGTGTCGAGGCGACGATTCCTAGCATTTGTGCTGGGTTACTAAGATGTTGATATTGATGTGAAGAGAGCAGTGATGGCCCAGAGGTAATGGCACCGACTTACGAGTTGTAGGGCAAGTAACCCAGGCAGGCGCTTAACTTTGTGTAAATAATTTCTTCACCACGGCTCTCAAAACGGTGAAGGAAAACATCGTGAGGAAACCGCCATGTCCTAGAACCAAAAATTCGAAGTCATGTGACATCTACCAATCCGCACTGAGCCCGCGTGGTGGATTACGGCTCACTCCCTCTCATAGAGAGGAGGCCTGTGTCCCAGCAGTGGGAACGTTATAGGCTGATTATGATGATGATGATGACTAAGATGTTTCATGTGTACCTACTGGTTTATTTTAGTTGTCTCGCACTGGTTCATATTAGTTGTCTCACTTGCACTGGTTCATATTAATTGTCTCACTTGCACTGTTTCATATTAGTTGTCTCGCACTGGTTCATATTAGTTGTCTCACTTGCACTGGTTCATATAAGTTGTCTCGCACTGGTTCATATTAGTTGTCTCACTTGCACTGGTTCATATTAGTTGTCTCGCACTGGTTCATATTAGATAATGCGCGGCTTATTCTGCGGAATATGGGAACTATGTTGTAAATAGAAATCGGTGTTCTTTACTCTTTACTAGCGAATAATTCAGATGCCAACAAGTAGTTTATAATATGAAAGTTCTATGAAATGAATTAAAATGTTGTTACGATTGTTAGTATGTTACGATACTAGGATGCTGAGCTGTTATTAAATATCTTCTTTAGAACAGCAAATTTATTTACAGTCTTTTTAAAAATGACCACGCAAGAGAGTCGTCGGTTTCTTTTGTGGTTTTACCTCCTAAACGAAACCTTTGTGAAATTGAAAAAAGTCTTAATTTTGCGTGTTTGGCCGCGCACAATGAAGAGCTCCGTAGTTGGGATGAATTTATCCCAAAAGCAAACTTAACTTAACGAAAAATATGTTCTGCCCTGCAAATAGTAAGTTTATAATCGCAAAAAAAAAAATTACGTGATAAAACTATAAATTAACTTGTGCTGTGAGACCTTGCTTCCTGCCAAATTTCATGATTCTAGGTCAACGGAAAATACCCTCGATTTAATTTATTTGCGAGTGTTAACTCCAAACAATTGGAAATTGACTTGTTTTTAGAAAAAAACAATGTTTGACATTATTTGCATAACTGAGCATTGGTTAAAAGATTCTGAAATGTTAATTAATTACGAGAATTATAATGTGGCCAGTTGTTTTAACCGAAAATCAATGCTGCGTGGTGGTTCACTAATCCTAATTAAAAGTTGTATAAAATCAAAAGCTCGTAAAGACATAGTTGAACTATCGGTTGAACATAGCGTTGAACTGTCTTGTGTTGAGCTAGATAAGCATGTTATAGTGTGCGTTTACAGACCCCCAAATTATCAAAACTTCTTTATATTTGAGTCAGTAATGGAAGATGTTTTGGCTAAACTTGCAACTGGTAATAAATCAGTTATTATCTGTGGAGACTTTAACATTAATATTTTAGAAAATAATTCAAATACCAGTAGATTATTGAATTTGTTTAAATCATTCAACTTGTCAAATTTGTTTTTGGAACCAACCCGAACAACTACAACTTCTGTTTCATGTATTGATAATGTATTTTGTTGCTGCGACTATTTAGATAAAGCCATCGTTAATTATCTCCCTTCAGATCACAGCGGTCTAACCGTAACTTTTGAGTCCAACATAGCGATACAAAAAGTACAGATACAATCCAGACCAATAACATTTATTAATTTAAATAAATTTAAAAGCACTTTAATTTGTAAGTTAAGTAATCAGGACCTTACAATGAATAATGTTAATAGTTTGTATAAAGAATTCTTTTCGGTAGTTCAAATCGAGTTTAATAATATTTTTAAGAAGAAGTCTAAAAGTATCAGCCCTAAGTTTTTATTTAGTGACTGGGCAACTAAAGGACTTAGGAAAAGTAGGGAAAAACTTTTCGAGCTGTATGGCCTTAAGCCTTATATTAAAACGGAAACTTTTAATAAGTATGTTGATTCTTACTCAAAAAATTTTAAGAACACTTGTAAGCCTGCTAAAGCCTTATACATTAGCAACAAGGTAAAATAAGCAGACAATAAAATAAAGACGGTTTGGAAAATTATCAATAATGAAACGAACAGGATCAAAAAGCAAAATTCTGATTACACACTGGAGACGTCACGTGGTCTCATTTGCGCCAACAAAAAAGTTGCTCAGGAATTTGTGAATTTCTTTACAAGTGTCCCACTAAAAACCACTGAAATCTTAACTTCTTCGCCCTCGCGTGCTTTTGATTTAATGAGGGCGAATGTTTCTGCCTGCCCGATTGAATTTAACTTTAAGCATATTAACCCCTTAACATTAATAAAATCTTTTAAGCAAATCAAGATCACATTGACCGAAGATCTTTGGGGAATGTCTATTAAAGTCTGTACCTCCATAATTGAAACTATAGCACCTTACTTAGCCTTAATATTTAATTTGTGTGTGGATCAAGGAGTCTTCCCGGATCTAATGAAATACAGTAAGGTAATACCACTTTTCAAATCCGGGGACAGTAAATACACTAATAATTATAGACCTGTGTCCGTGTTGCCGGTTTTCAGCAAGGTTTTTGAAAAGATAATGCTTAATCAGATGCTCAATCATTTTAAAACTAATAAAATCCTTCACGAGCAACAGTATGGTTTCACCAAATGGCGTTGTACGACCGACGCTGGTGTTACCTATTAAAACATATTTTTAACGCGTGGGAAGAGGCTCAAGACGCCATAGAAATCCAAGGCATTTGATTGCGTCGATCACGAAACCCTGCTTTTGAAACTTGAGCATTACGGACTTGGAAAACTTGCGCTCAGTTTAATAAAATCTTATTTAAATGATAGACAACAGCAAGTTCAAATAAATGGGGTCAATTCACTTGGTTTAAAAGTAAAAATGGGTGTTCCACAAGGCTCGATATTGGGTCCTTTCCTCTTTTTAGTATATATTAATGACCTACTCCATTTATTAATAAATCAACCACAAATGGTGTTATTTGCTGACGATACTTCCTTAATTTTTAAAGTAGATAGACGTGCTTCAAATTTTGACGACGTAAATAACGCCCTACTGCTGGTCCAAAATTGGTTCACGGCTAATAATTTAGTACTAAATGGAAATAAAACTAAGTGTATAAGATTTTCTTTACCAAACGTCAAGAGTAGTGATTGTGAGATAGTATTGAATCAAGAGAAACTAGAATTCGTCGATAAAACGGTTTTCTTGGGGATCACGCTCGACTCAAGGCTACAATGGGGTCCTCATTTAACATCTCTAGCAGGACGGCTAATTTCAGCAGCTTACGCTGTCAGAAAAATCCGTCAATTTACTGATGTAGATACCGCGAGGCTGGTCTATTTTAGTTACTGTCATAGTATCATGTCTTACGGTATTTTACTTTGGGGACGGGCTGCAGACATCGAGTCTATTTTTATTCTGCAGAAAAGAGCCATCAGAGCCATATATAATCTCCGCAGGCGCGATTCTCTAAGGGAATTGTTTTAGGATATTAACATCATGACTGTACCTTGTCAATACATCAAAAAATTTACATCTTTACAGTAAAAGAGGTGAAAGACATAATTATAGTACTAGAAATCGGGACCTATTAGTTCAACCAGGTTTCAGACTGGCTAAAGTAGACTCATCATTCATGGGGTACTGTCTAAAATGTTATAATAAAATACCTCCCCACATACTTCAACTGAATGAGACAAAATTCAAATCCTTTGTCAAACGCACACTATTCAGGCAGGCATATTATAGGTTGGAGGATTACATAACTGATAAAAATGCCTGGCTTAATGCCGGTCCTGCTCCACACCACAAGTAATTAATTGACATTTGAAACGCTGTTGAAGCTGCTGAAGATAGTAAGAATTTATTTGCATTATATAAACTCAATCTCCATTTTATTATATAGATGCATTGCACAGATGTGAGTACTTTGTACTATAGAGCTACCATTTACCGGGTAATGTCATAGATTGACTTGAATGTGCCTTGGCGGCTGATAGTATGTCATGCTCACTCAAATGTCTCGCTGACGGTGGCGCGTGTGTCGGATCATTTAGCTCCCTTCAAAATGGTTGAGCTGAATGGTGCTGATCCATGCGTCATGTTCGTGATCGGGCGCCGTCAGTTGGGACTGGTCATCTCTTAGCTGTCACGGCTTATTTTAATAATTAATTAGCTGGATAGTTTTTAATTATGTTTTGATGCACTCTGGACGCTTTTAACGTGTACGGTTTTTTGTACATCGTTCTCACTTATAGTGTCAACATTAATCGATGTAACTAAGATATATGTTAAAAACATTATTATTTAAAAGAGTGTCCATGGAGTTTCTTGCCCGTTCTTCTCCATAAGTACTACCAACTAGCTTCATATTTCTGACTGACCGACTCCTTGACAATTCAAAAGTGCCTGTAAATGGTTTAATTGAAATAAATTATTTGAGTTTGAGTTTGAGTGTCAAAATACGTCTCATAAATCGCCGTATTTTTTTGCGTTGTCTTAGAAGCTTGATTTTTTGAGCTCCAAGGGAACGTAGACTTACATAATAGCTATTAATTTCAACCTGCATGCGTTGTTGAGAACTTTTTCTCTTGGTCTCTAGGTCTTGACAGCCCGACAGACAGGCAGACAGACAACTACTGATCCTTTAAGGGTCCCGTGTTTTTACTTTTTAGGTACGGAACCCTAAAAATTAGAAGTGTGTGTGTGAAGTACCTTAATAGAAGGTCTCAAACAGAGAAGGGCTATTTCTTAATAGAAGGTCTCAAACAGAGATGGGTTATTTCTTAATAGAAGATCTCAAACAGAGAAGGGCTATTTCTTAATAGAAGGTCTCAAACAGAGATGGGTTATTTCTTAATAGAAGGTCTCAAACAGAGATGGGTTATTTCTTAATAGAAGGTCTCAAACAGAGAAGGGCTATTTCTTAATAGAAGGTCTCAAACAGAGATGGGTTATTTCTTAATAGAAGGTCTCAAACAGAGAAGGGCTATTTCTTAATAGAAGGTCTCAAACAGAGAAGGGCTATTTCTTAATAGAAGGTCTCAAACAGAGAAGGGCTATTTCTTAATAGAAGGTCTCAAACAGAGAAGGGCTATTTCTTGAATCGTCAACACTCACGGGTTTCTTATGAGTTAAAATATTATGTGCAGACGTAGTAAGTGAATCAATATAAATAGTATAACTTTGCTGTAACATCTTCCGGTTCAGTGTATTCGTTGCGTCTCCGCAGTCCGGTGAAGTGGCGACACCATCAGATCGTCACCGGATCGCGTGTCAGTCCGCAATTGTGTGCATGACTGATCGCAACTAATGCCACCGCTGCCATTAACTCGGAAGCCGCCGTGACCTCCACGACTCAACCCTGACCTACAGCCTCGAACCATAACACCACAACCACCTCACACTAAAGCTAAAACCAAACTCTATACTGCTAAGACTTAAAGTTTAATCTCTTTTGTGTGACAATTAGGAGTTACGACGTAAAGGTCGAGGGACGTAATATGTCCGTCCCGCTCTAACACGCAGATTTGTCTAAGTTTTTGTGATAAATGAGATACGAAACGATCAGTGTTTCTTTCCTCGTGTTTTTGAATAATATAATGGTTCCACAAAATGTTACGGCTCATCATTTGCGTAGCCGGCAAGGAGAAAGGGAAATAAAATGTGTTTGATAAGGAAAATCGTTCAGTTTTCTTGAAAGAAGCAATTTTCCAATGTAATTACAGTTAATCGGCGAACCGTTAGTTCCTTGATCAAAAATAAAAGATGGCCGGTCTTGTCTTTGTTGTAGGAAGTTTTTATTTTCCTATTAATTTTGGTGACCACTACGAAATGCAGCTTAACCTTGAAGGGATGTAAAGGAAAACCATTCCGATGGTCTCACTCACTGAATGGTTCACAAAGATGACGAACATTGAGTCGCAAAATGATAGAAACAGACTTATAATGTGTACCTATTTCAGCTTAACTTACTAATGTTTATTCTTCTATCTTAAAAACGTTGACATGGAAATAAGAACACAATATGATTAATGTTATGAAAAACGTAACATTATTTTTGTCAAATCCAAATAGGTCATTGGGGATTAGACAAAGTTCAATACGGTTGCAATCTTTACTCTATTCATATCACTATGATATGAATAGAGTAAAGATTGCAAGTGAACTATAACCATTTTTGCAAAAAAACGATACAATAAAACACGTTAAAAAAACAGAAACTCAAGTGAGATAAAGAAAAATAATATGAGCATCTTGAACATAATGTTATTTCAAACATAGTAAGACAATGCAGATATTTATTCTTGAAACTTATTTGATATCAATTTGTATAGAATGATATTGTTTGCCACTATTTTCTCCAAGAAGCGATCTACGTATACGTATACGTACGATATACGTAAAAAAACTAGCACTAGGCCCTAAGTTCAGATGGCCTATCGGCCTAAATGGTACCCCAATAAGTCTGTGTTTTAACGTTGTTGTACCTACTTAATAATAAGTTAAATAATATGTCTATGAAGTTGCCGTTTTACAATACTGGTAATTTTAAAAGTAATTTATGTATGGCTAGCAATAAATTCTAAATTTATCAGTTTTTTTTTAATAATTCAATTTTCAAATTCACTGTGTGACACTCGTGATACAAACTATGTCAAGTGAACACTCGAAACGTACGCACGACTCGTTATTGGTTAATCGCTCGTCTCCGCTGCTCCTACACGACCACGCTCTACCCGTTAAGGCGCAACCGACGGTCTCTGAGCTACAAGAGCTATGGTTGGAAGTTGTGCGTCATCCACCGAACTCACCAAACTGTGCGCCGACGGCTTCTACATTTCCAAAATTTGGACAATTTCTCGGAAGAGAATAAATTCTATACCCGAGAGGCAGCACAAAATACCTTTAAAGAGTTTGTTGGCTCCCGAACACCTGACTTCTTCAAGAAGTCCTTCCATTTGCCATTGGCAAATTATCACTGCTCTGGCAGAGATGCATCGATAACATGTATTCATAACAAAATTACTTTGACTTTCTGTATACTGAACGGCAATTTCATAGGTAAATATCTGTTATTTAGTATTCTGTGACTGTTGTCATAACATCGCTGTGTGATACGGTATTTTCCATTCTTAACTTAGGTACAATACCTGTTTTCAGTTACAAACCGAAGTTAGAATTATTTTGCTGCATGACGTAGATGGAAATTGTTCCCTACGTTATAAGTACCTACTGAAAATAAGTTTCCATTAACAGTAACATTAAAATAGAAACAGCGTTGTCCCCAGAAATATGTTGCGATAGCGATCAGTCAAGGTGCCTGCGGTTGGGGTAGGCTCGTGCTCATGTTAGTTTTTGGATTTCCGGTCCCATTTTATGTTGTCTGAATATATTGCTGAGCAAGGAATCTGAATAGGAATACTACAGTTGTATCATTTGGTAGGTTATGGGAAACGTGGATCACTTGTGTATTCGGGCAATTTCGCTGCTTTTCATAATCCTAATTAAATAAGCCTGAAATTCAGGGTAGGTAACCATTATTTGAAAAGGCTCAGAAAGTGACCTTCTAGAAAGTTGAATGCTAAGGTATTAACGTAACGTAAGTTAAGTTCTGTGTTGAGCTACACGATTACTGACAAATGCGTGCACTGACTGGATAGGTCCACACAATATGTGTGGTTCTTTCCTCAAAAGACCATTCAGACATCAATCTACATGGTTTTCACATGATCTGACCAAGATTATGTCTGGACTTTAAATGAGACTGACCTCTGAGTTTTTTCGGTCTTTCTTCTCAGATAGGAAACGCCGATCTCATCTAGTTTTTAAAATCTGATTGACGTCGACGTCCTCGACGTCAACAGTCCTAGAAATCTGGAGTCATTAGTTTGCCGGGTAGGCGAATGTACGTCGGTAAGGTGGGACCAACTTACTCATATTTACTACTTCTTACATAACGTTTCGCTAATATGGGTACTTTCACTAACACGAAGAAGATCGCAAAAACAGCGTTCAAAAGGTTCCCAGAAGCCAACTTATTGGGCAGCGTGACGTTATTATGAAACAAGATATAGAAACCAACACAACTGCCGGATGAGGATCAGTCTTCTCATCTAAGCACTACATACTTTAGCAGCAAACGACAAAAGATACTAAACTTAGCGGAACGCTACCATTGCCTAGTCGCCGCAACAGCTATATCAACAAGTGCTGGAGAGCGCACAATGTATCACTAACATTGCGTAACAGACGTTACATACTCTAAAAACGGTCAATGCCCTCACGTCGCGTGACTCCAGATTTGAGCACAGTACCATCTAATATAATAGATACAGAAGGTTTACTTAAAGCCACTCTCAGGGATAACCAAATGAAATCCCGATAACCACTTAATCTGTCACTTTTCGCGAATGCATGAATGATAATGAAGTAATTGATCGTTTAATTCTGACTATTTTCCCGACACTCCTTGGTAATTTAACCTCGAGCTCGGATCAGCCTTAGCTTAAACTGTCTTAAAGTTTAAATTAATGGTTTTTACATTATTAATTACGTAACATAACATCACGTCCGTAATTCCACAAGGGTTTGTAAAGACTCAACCTCAACTCAGAAAAGAAACAACGATTTAAAAGATATTCCTTGATTTAATTATCTCAACCACTGTTAGCAACGCTCTGTTCGACAGTTCAATCCTTAGTGCCGCGCAAAACGAGTCAAAGTGAAACTGTCACACTTTCAAAATAATCGTGGCAAAAGTATCAACTCGCAACAGCCAAACAATGTTCATTAAATTAATCGATTACTACTTTAGTGAATGGTATCAGTGAACGTTAACCAGACGAAAAGGCAAGACTGTTCACGTGTATGTGACAGCTGACAGATACTTGTCACTGCTATATTAAAAATTTTATAACTTATATCTTGAATCTAATATAATGTTAGTCTTACAGTTCGGCCATCCTTAAATAAGTGAGTCCCCTCACTTTTAGAAAATAAATATCCGTTAAAACAACTTTAGTACTTAAACAATAATAAATCTTTAATTTTGTTACATATTATGTCATACTTTCTAATACAATCATCTCTGCATTGTATTTCTTTATTTTTACCTAAAACTTTTATCTTGCATGATCCACTATGATAAACAATCATCTGTGCGATACCTGTACTTGATATCATTCGTTTCTGCACTAATTGCTCATCATAGTCTATGCTCATAACAAAGCTATCTTAAACACACATCTTGCACGGTCTACTACGGTTTCAATCATCTGTACGATACCAATTTGTTGATACCATTCGTTTCTGTACTGATTGCTCACCATAGTCTATGCTCATAACAAAGCTATCTTAACACACATCTGGCACGGTCTGCTACGGTTTACAATCATCTGTACGATACCAATTCGTTGATACCATTCGTTTCTGTACTGATTGCTCACCATAGCCTATGCTCATAACAAAGCTATCTTAAACACACATCTTGCACGGTCTGCTACGGTTTACAATCATCTGTACAATACCAATTCGTTGATACCATTCGTTTCTGTACTGATTGTTCATAGCCTGTGCTCACATCACATTACTATTTCAATCTACGATTATAATATGTGCGGAACTATGTCAGAGTTCCATTCATTATCTGCACGAATCATTCAAAGTCTCAATCAATTTCCTATCGACAATAAATAGTTACTGCAATGCGCAAATACGGTCAATCATCTTATAATTCATATATTATTTAATACCCTTACATTGAAATAACAATAGTAACGTAATAAGTAATTAAATAATACTTCAAAATTCATTCATTTCAAAATTACTGCCTCACTCTTACCATTCATTAGCAGTTTCATCATTATTATCATTTTCGTTGCCATCGTCACTAGATTGATCAGATGAATTTTATCAATTGCTATTATGTTTTCATATCGTTTGCTTCCTTTTCCAGTTAGCGGGGTATCCTCTACTAAGAACCGTCGTTGAGTAAAGCTTTCACGATTCCGTACGGACCCTAAAGTTTTGGTGTAAGTTTTTAGCTTTTTAGATTTGCCTAGATGCTCTTTACCAATGACTGTCCTCTTAATTCTAACAAGATCTCCTACATTGAATGACTTCGATTTCTTTCTGTTTTTGCCAAACCTAGCCTTCGCCTTTTCCTGATCCTTATCGATTTTCTCATAGGCATCGGATCGAGTTGTTTCAGAAATCGCGTCTGCCAATTTATTTTCCAATGTCGAAATTAATTTGAACCCGAATAATAATTATGAAGGACTCTTGCCCGTTGCTTCACTCACAGTCGTAATCATAACTAATTGATTGTCTCCAACATAATCATCCCATGTATTTTCATTGTTGCTATGACATTGGTGCTCAACGCATCAGTTCTATTGAACCTCTCGACCTGCCCCTTCGCTCTATTCTTTATCTAGAGTACTTCGACCTCGGGACCAACTACACGGTATATTTAATTATGCCATCTTCAACTGGGTACATAAACGTCAACAATTTCTATGATATTATTGATATCTATTTTTATACACGCCATTCCTATAGGTCCAACGATATTATTACCTAATCCTCTCTAACGGTTAACACGCCTACTGACCAACTAACTCCTAATGATTTTGCTACGCTACATTGTATTAATGTGCACTGACTGCCTAAATCTACATTAACCTTTAGCGAGATCATATATTTCTCATAACTAGTATCATCGACATCAGCTTTCATAAGTTTCTTTTCTGTTCTTAACTCTTTTCGCTGGACAGCTGCGGGCAATCGATCGTTACATGGCCAAACAATTTACAAATATTACATCTCAGCAACTTTTTTGTACACTTATTACTAAAATGTCCTACTTCTTTACAGTTAAAACAAGTTACAGATGCAGTAGATTGTGGCCTAGATATCTTTGAATCATTCCCAACGAACTGATTAGTATTCGAATTCATATTACATAACGGTAAAGTCCTATTCTCATGGCTAATCTTAGCCTTGTCAAAATCGCGACTTTGTTTAATAGACTGGAAGTAATTAAGAACCTCTTCAGGCTCTTGACACTTGGCTGCTTTAGCACCAAGCCTCAACGAACGATCTTCAATGCTATAGATCAAGCAATCGACGGCACGCTTTCACGATTCACGATTCAACAGGTTTAATTTTTCATAATAATATAATTCTAACGATTCATTGTACGTTTCACGCGTTTATTTAATATTTCGGTAAGCAATTCTGCATAATCTTCACTACTAGGAAAGGAATCAATTAATTTAATTTTCCACTCAGGCCACGAAAATTACATTGAAGGCAAGGTCTGGTACCATGTACGAGCAACACCCGTCGCCTGATCATCACCCCAACGGTACAGCTTCGCACATTCGTCGACCTTATTGAGCCACATGTGGACCGTTTGTCCCTTGACCATGGGGTCAAATTCAGGAATAACATTACCTAACATCGGAAATTTATTGCCTTCTGGCTTTGCATCCGACAAAGATTTAATTAACTCATTTAAAAATAATCGAGTGTCACTGTTAGCAAACATAGATTTGTTTACCTGAATAATTCCTCGTGGATCATCACTTACTGCGGTGTTTGGTGAGCCACTTCGGTCAGACGGCCGCCTATGGCGTCCGTTATGCCGCTGCTCCCTACACTTCCTCGTCAGGCTACGGCGCGAGTGCTATTCACCCTCGCAGCTACGTTTTCGACTTCGCTGACGCCGCCCAGCAATCCGTTTTCGAGGTCTACTCCTCTCGTCCTGGTCACTTTCACTCCGCTGTGTCGTCAGGCTCCGGCGCCAACGATGCTCATCTTCGCTGCTACGTTTCTGACTTCGTCGAAGCCACCCATCAGTCCGCGTTCGAGGTCGACTCCTCTCGTCCTGGTCACTCGAATCGCTAGGCGTACTTTTATGCCGCCTGTGACGTTTCTTCTTACTCAGGCGATTCTCACTGGCTTCATTATCGCGGCAACGCTTACGTTACATGCTCACAACGGGTGGAGTAAAACGGGACCGACTCTTATTGTGATTGTTTACTGTCACGGTCCATATTGACTGATATTTTCCAAAAATTGTGGGTGTGTTGTATTAATCCCACTTCTGAGTTGTAAGGACTCAACCTCAACTCAGAAATTAAACAACGATTTAAAAATATTCCTTGATTTAATTCTCTCAACCACTGTTAGCAACGCTCTGTTCGACAGTTCAATCCTTAGTGCCGCGCAAAACGAGTCAAAGTGAAACTGTTACACTTTCAAAATAATCGTGGCAAAAGTATCAACTCGACAGCCAAACAATGTTCATTAAATTAATCGATTACTACTTTAGTGAATGGTATCAGTGAACGTTAACCAGACGAAAAGGCAAGACTGTTCACGTGTATGTGACGGCTGACAGATACTTGTCACTGCTATATTAACAATTTTATAACTTATATCTTGAATCTAATATACTGTTAGTCTTACAGGTTAGACAGATGTGTACCTATAGTACACTCACATTTCGCCAGTTATGCTTAAGTCCCATGTAATAGGGGACCTATTGCCATCAACCGGACACAAATTCTAGACTCCGGGCTGCTATTGAGAAATTCTAGATAGAAAAAACCCAATAACACTTTGCCCGACCTGGGAATCGAACCCAGGACCTCATGCTCAGCAGTAGCTCTTGCGATCACAAGACCAACGAGGTAGGTTATTTATTAAATGTGTTAAAAGTGAGTAATAACTAAGAACATTACTGTTATAATTCTTAGAATAACGACTGATTAGTTCCATAAAACAATTAAAGCATACAACAGCAGCTGTCTAGTCGGTCTCAGGAAACATTTTCTACAGATTTTGATCAATCTTGATATCTTGTTTTGTTACGTAACCATGAGACAACAGTATTCGTTGATATGATACTAATACTAATAATGAGTGTACCTAGTACCTTGTCCGGCAAAGAATAAAAATAAAAAAAATACATCTGGAAAAAAGTGCTATTAGTGTAAACCAGACCTTCTGACCAAGTCTTTTGTGTGACACGTTTGAGAAGCGAAACGTATGAATTCGTCATTCGCTAATTTTATAACTGAATGTAACTAAGTGTACCTAGATAGTGCGCGTGCGGTGAATTTAAATGGTTTATTTGTAGACGCAGTTCCGTTTGCATACCTGTTGTGACAGCCGTTGATGGTCGGAACTTGGAATTGTAGCTTACCTAGGTAGTGTTTGTGCAACCAGGGTAATTACTTGTAGCTTACCTAGGTAGTGTTTGTACAACCAGGGTAATTAATTGTAGCTTACCTAGGTAGTGTTTGTACAACCAGGGTAATTAATTGTAGCTTACCTAGGTAGTGTTTGTACAACCAGGGAAATTAATTGTAGCTTACCTAGGTAGTGTTTGTACAACCAGGGAAATCAATTGTAGCTTACCTAGGTGGTGTTTGTACAAGCAGGGAAATTAATTGTAGCTTACCTAGGTAGTGTTTGTACAACCAGGGTAATTAATTGTAGCTTACCTAGGTAGTGTTTGTACAACCAGGGTAATTAATTGTAGCTTACCTAGGTAGTGTTTGTACAACCAGGGAAACTAATTGTAGCGAAGGGAGCCAGCTCATAATGTTAATACACTTGTAAAGGAGACTACAGTTAAAGATGGCGGCCTAATATACTGGTTCAACAAATGTCACACAGAAGTGGGGCATTTAGTTGCTGGTTTATTGCTTACTTAATAGGTTGTTTTGTTGATGACAGCGGCGTGGGTATCTCTATAATAAATATTATAGGTAACGTTGTTAGGTGTTTCCTGTATCAAGTTACTAGTTACAACTGTTATGTAAGATGCATCTGTAAATATACTGTACTTTGCTCGTGGTTTTAGAAGTAGGTTTCGATATAGATAAGGATTTTGAACAATGTCATATTGTAATTTAAATGTAATTTACGTTTCTCAACGCCTACTCGCCAATTGGAAAAGGCCTTTGTCCAAAAACAAGAAGTGTTAAAATTTATTAACAATTTTACCTAAAAAGGACGTACAGATATGTTTTACCCACTAATTAACAAGTGATAATGATTTTTTTAACAGTAATTAAAGTACTCAATGCCGAAAGTTCTAGCCTCTTAAATAGTTTATACTTACAAAGATGACGGAAATCTATATTTGGATAACCTAGTAAGAAATGTGGGTATAGTTAACAGGAAAATTTTGATAACTTATTAATTATGTACCTGCACACACGTACCGCATAAGTATCGACAAAGTGTCAGATTTTCCTACGATACGAAATCAAATATTAATATTAGATTTTTTTCTGTGTTTTGATCGTGTGGAAATAACTCTGGCATTTGAATCCGCAGTCTTGGGTTCGATTCCTGAGTTTAGTGTGTGTGTGTGTCGTGCTAGGAGTAGATTCACGTCAATAGTGCAACGAGTAAGCATTAAGCCTAGATCCCTCGTCCTTTCGCTCACCGTTGGGCTATCGCCGTTAAACTAACATTCAAATAGGAACACTATTTTTGGTAGATAAGTAACAAATTGATCAGCGAGCGCCACGACCGCGTTACGAAAGAGCCGGCTGACTGCTAAGCCTATTACCGGTCTCGTGACATTGAAGTCCAATCGATAATAATACGGATTTGGGTATCGCCAGCTGTTTATTAAAATTTTGGGATCATTCTCCAAAATAAAGAAACTTTTACTAGGGCATCGTAATTGTGTTAGAACACTATGCCACCCTAAGACACAACAAGTAAGCTCGGGTCTCGTGGGTTAAGAATACGAGTCTTAAAAGTACATTTAAATGTAACTATTGCATGGATCCGAGACGATAAATCTTCAGTTATCTCTATCATACCCGCTCAAGAACTAACCGCTTACTTCGGTCATTTTTTGGACAAAACCAAACTGCGTTCGAAGCCAGGTTTTTTGGCAGAAACTGAAACTTCGGATATTTTGGTCTCTCCAGGGTAGAAAGGTTGCGAAAGGCTGGTCAATGGTAAGGTCTAGGACCATAAGTATCGCATGGCGAAGAATCTCCGGGGACAGACGGAAACATAATCAAGGCAGAAACGTCGACCTCCCGAAATATAAAAACGGCGAACAGAGCGTCGCGTGAGCTCTCCGGAGAGCGCGGCACTTGTTCCGACGTAAAAAGTCGGCATAATATGCTAATATGACGTCTGAAGCTTTAGGCTTTCGACATATTTTTGTTAATAATTGAATCCTGCCTCATTGCTTGCAGGAAATCAATTACATAACGCCTGTATTCAGGGGTGTTCAGTAGGTGAGCCGGGCCAGTTATGGCCAGTATGATGGCCAGTTATGTTTACCTAAGTCTCACGTTTAAGAACTCCCAGGTTGCTTCTTTAAAGTTCCTAACGGATAATCAGTGGATTAAAACGTTCTTGAATTAATGAATTAACAGAAGATAGAGAAGAAACTACTTGTTTAGAACATGTTTAGATATGAACTGTACTTTGATATAATCTAACACTTGTAAGCGAAACCAATTTGAGTGACATTACTACCTACGATTAACTATCTTGGAAATCTAGATAAATGATGTCAAGTCATTAAACTGGCTATTATATTATATCTACTCGGTTTCGTTTACTTGGTTAAAACGAACAATAATTAATCAATGAGTTTTAATGTGGTATCGAATGTTCTATGAAAATCATTATAAATTAACACATTAGGAAGGTCAATCGAGAGATATCGGACGAAGAAGACAAGCCAGTTCGAGGGCGAAGGGGTGATAATGCGCACAAGTCTTCACAAAAGTTCGCCGTGAACCGATCAGCGGCGCCTCAGGCGAGGTAACATCACTGAACATCAAATGCTTATCAGTAATAAGATAGTGAAGAGATGGTTGTACATCAGTGATCCATTATCACGACATCTACCGCCCATTATCGGCTCGACGACTAATCCGGATAAAAATTGGGGCTGATTCGAAGAACGGTAAGTATTATCTAGTCAGAGACACATCGTCCCTCCTGCCGCCATACCACCTCACTGCATACATCTATATTATCTATCATCTCTTAAATCAGTTCCTACCTAGCCACACAGTCCATCCATATTTTCTTCAGTCTGCCTGTTTTCTTACAATACTACGGAAGCACTTTTATTGTCACAATATGTTCCTCATTCCATGTCATGTGTGAAACGCGCTTTCTAACTGACTCTGTAATATTGTCCCTGGAGGGCCTAAGAATAGATCTGTCTGAATAGACTGTAAATGGGCATACCTTAAAAGCATTTCAGAACGTTATTTACGTCTCCTAAAGCTTTCTTAGCTAGTTTCTAGTCTAGTTTCGTGTCTAAACACGAGTGATCAATATTTGGAAACATTCCTCACGAAAGTTATTTTGAAAAAAACTGTTTTTATCGGATAAAAGAAGTTTTATAAGATATTTCTTATCTTAACTGAAGAAATGTTTATCACCTTAATGATTATGAAATTTGCTTTAAACGTTTACGGAAAATTATGGTTGGTAGAAATAAAGTTTTCTACCGCGTATATATAGATTAACGAATGATCATAAAATGTAAAATTATAGAATTAATCGGTTATTTATCGATCATAACCTTTTAATTGTTGAACAAAAACAGCTGTTCTAGTGAACGAATCGTAAAATAATGGACCTTGCCCCCCCCCCCCCCCTTCCCTCCCCACCCCGTGCGGTTTGGTCTCCGTCGTCGTCGCCTACAGTTACGTGTACCTAAGACTGGTTATATTCTGTTTGTTTGTTTACATTTATATGTACACAAGGCTCTTTAGTTGAAGGACTATAAATTTTATTTTAAATCTCTGTTTAATATGATCGCTACAGAACTATTTCTTCATAGTAGGCACTAGTGAGAATACCATCAATAGGTAAATTGCTAAAGACTAGCTTGTTTTCATTTTCAGTAAAATGTTGTGAAACTTTGTACCAAGAAACTCTTGTGCAGCTGGATTCATAGAAACCTTTAGACCGATATAGTGGCATTCACAACACTACGAACTAATGAACAGCCGACACAATAGACTATTACTATTACTAATAGCACAATAACAGCTGCCAGTAACTTCCGAAGCACTCCGACCAGTATGTGGTTACCTCCACTCCTCACGAAAATTGGCTGAAATATTGGAGCGAAACAAATATAATAAGATTTCCGTAAGCGCGAGAATCGTCTCAGTGTCGGATAGCAACCAGGCAGCTACCCACATAGCTAACTAGCAAACACTTAACACTGTGTTCACAAAGGCTCGCCGTATCGCAGACTGACATTTATCTCTCTTACGAAAACTCTTGCCACTGGAAAACAACCTCACGAAAATCATCTTAACTTCAATATCTACTAGAACATTGCCTGCAGTGCCCCGTGTCGTCATCTTCATAACAATTCTATGACGGTTTCAGTGAACACTTTCAGCTAAGTGGCGCCCGCATAACTGTACACGGCTCCATGGTTTTGTCACAACCATAGTTAGAAATTTACGAAATTGTGACGAACAACAACGGATTTGACGCTCGGCCACCAGAGGCAGAGCCATCTAACGCGATAACAATATCCGAGCTGATACACTAAGACCGACAAATTTGCTTTGGGATGACGTGGCCTTGGTGAGTTGCTGCGTTTCCAGTGACTCATGTGTAAACTTAAGAAAAATTCAAATGTTCCCCAAAAATTGTGAAGTAACAGCGCGCTCACGACGAGTTATATACCTATAAACAATTAACGGTAATCAGAGAACTGAACACCGTTTGTTTAGTCTGGCTTAATTAGATGTTGATTTGTTTAATTGCCGCGGGGCTATGAGCGCAGTTATGTGGGGTTTGACACTTACGGGTGTTGTGTGGCTACGGGAGCGGGCTGCGCGGTGCTCGGACCAACAACGTGCGCTTGAGACAAGCGTGGGCGCGCGACTGGACGAGCACGAGGTGCGAGGCTCGCGGGGTGATAACCGCTGATAAGCGTCGTGTCATCGCTTACGCAGCGTGCCGTTAAGGTGACGCTCCGCGGCACACCGGCGCGGGCGGCGGAGGTATCATTATGTTTGGTAATGACAGGTGAGAATATGTCGTCGGCGAGGTATATTATTTATTAGGTGCCTTTGCGTCTTATTTCTATGTTTATCACTTATAATCATTTTAGCCATCAGACCATTGGCCGCTACAATAATCGGCTCTGTGATGGCCGAGTCCACATTCCACGTGTCGACAACACCGTGAGCGTCAAGTGCTAAGTCGAAAAATATTATTTGTTTCTTTTTCTCGGCCTCCACGAAGTTCTCGTTATGACGAATGGTACCCAATGGTAACATCGACAATCATTGTGAGGCTCTCTAATCGATCTATCACCATTATATCAGGCTTATTGGCGACAATAGTCCAGTCAATAATTGTAGATCGATCCCAGTACAACGCGATGTGGTCAATCTCGAGAAATGGATGGTGAACCATCCCGTCCTTCATAATATCGTTCAAAGTCCAAAACACATACGATAGTTGAATAAAAGCTTCAGGTGAAGCCATTTTTATAACTGAATCTAAAACAAGCTATACTAGCTATCATAACTAGGCATTTATGGAAGCTAAGTGTAGCAGTTGCTGCTAACGTGGTACACAACCGCATGCATGCAAACTGCATGAAACGTCACTTTTCAGCTAATATCAGTGTGAGGTAAGACCCCAACGCAGTAGGTACATCCATTTGCCAAGCAGTGCTACAGCGGTGTCCAACTCGGCTGCCCGTCAATTAGCATACACACGACGAAACAGAAAAACTGTCTCGTGCTTGACTGTCGCATGCAGCTTGTACAATGACCGACAGAGTGCCGGAGAACTTAATTGCCTTTATACAGTAGCCGGCCGCGTGGCCGCCGAAAATTATTCACGGTAGCGCACTGCTAAGATAAAAATCATATGTACTGGCAGGTCATGGTCTACCTGTGTGCCAACATCAGCGAAATCCGTTCAGGCGTGAAACGAAGACAGACAAACTTACGATCGGTTTTATAATATTAGGGGGTATGAATGAATACACTTGCTACATCCCGCTACTTCGTCTTCGTGAAATTTTTTGTTCTCCCGAGCCACCGCGTGGCATCGCATCGCCCGCTCTATTACTTCGTTTTCGGCTCCATGCGTCATGTTCGTGAACGGGCGCCGTCAGTTGGGACTGGTCATCTCTTAACTACCACGGCTTATTTTAATAATTTGTTTGATTTATTTTTTGCTGCACTCTGGACGCTTTTAACGTGTACGGTTGTTGTACATCGTTCTCAAGTAAAGGATCAACATTAATGATGTTACTAATTTATTTGTAAGAAAATATTATTTAAAAGAGTGTCCTGCCCTTTCTTCTCCATAGGTACCTACGCTTTGGAATGGGCAACTAGCTTCATATTTCTGACTGACCGACTCCTTGACAATTCAAAAGTGCCTGAAAATGGTTCAATTAAAATAAATGCTTTGAGTTTGACAATTCAAAGTGCCTGTAAATGGGTTTATTGAAATGAATGCTTTGAGTTTGAGTTTCGCTAAGCGTTCCTTTTACTTTGTTTGCTTTCGCTTGGCTCCTAAGGGTTGCAGCGTGATGTTGAGTAGTCTTGACCCTCTCCATGAGTTGGCGTTTCAAATGTAAAAATTACTTTTCATATCCGACTGGTAATTTATAAGTTTAGCGTGTTCAAAAAAAACACACACTTTAGCTTTATTAAATTAGTATAGATTTAAAAAAGTCGTGGAATATTTTTTTTCTAATAAATGGTGTCCTCAGTGATACCCTCTAAATACTATATGAGGTGGTAAGTGCTGCCAATGTATATTATTTAGAGACAAACGTATTGCCAAGTTTCAAGTTATTGAACCAAAGGAATAAGGTTTTTCATGTAAACTGTAACCCCTCTTCCCCCTGCCCCAATTCACCGGGTATGAATGGAATTTTGAGAAATCATTACGAAAACCTCTCGTTTGCATAACTTAAACTAAAGATTATTGATATCAATATTTGAGTAAATCAAACCATACTGTAATATCCTCCCCTTCCAAATTTAATAATCCCAGTGCCATTTCAGGGGAAGATTTTAGCAAAACCCCGATTCACGTTACTTTTTTTTTTTTGTTTAAAGTATAAGTACTGAGTTTCGAGTTAATCGGACCGTGCGTTAAAATTCTTCCATACACACTTCGACACCCGCCAGTCAACCTTTTTATAGGTACTTACATTATATTATTTACCTTTATATACATATACAACCATTATAACCTTTAAAGCCTAGAAAATTTAAAAAAATCAATCGTCAAAATTTACTTAGATATGTATTCGTGCCAAGTTACAAGTTTATAAACTCAAGGAATAAGATTTTTTTCCAAAAAGTCTTTCATAGCGTATGGTTATGTCTTAATAACTACGAGCATCTAAATGCCAAATTTCAGGCCAATTCGTTCAGTGGTTTGAGCTATGTGTTGATAGATCAGTTTCAGTCAGTCAGTCAAGGTTTGTACATTAAAAAAGATAAAATAATATGAATGTCTCTTCCGATGATCTCCATTGGTTGGCTGGGAGCAGCTAAATGAGTAGAACGAGAATCATAAACAGTAACGTATTTTTTTATAAGTAGTTGAATCTTCACAGATTTGATATATACTTTTTTTTGCAAAAATATAGATGACCATTCGTTATAGTTCTAGTAGATTGAGGAATAGGAGGGCAGAACGGACCACCTAAGCAACGAATGTAGAAAAGAAACTATTCGTTTCACTCAACAGTTTCGAAAGTGAAACGCTACGCTACTCATTTATTCGACTTCAATATATTCATAGATAATTGAATGTTTTTTTTTACCCTCTATCTAAAATAAGTTTAGTTAAGTTGGGACATACTTTTTTTTATTATTCATTAGGTATGTATTATTGTATTTTATTAATTATATTAGGTATTAGTATGCAATAATATAAAAATAAAGTAGCAAAATTTTCCACAACTGTTTATGAACATTCAAATAGATAATTATAATCGTATACGTACCTTTGTAACTTGCGAAAGTCAGAGCATGGAAGCTATCCTCCACTAAGTTCTAAAACAAGTTTATCGTCGTATAAACTGTAATTTTTCTTCTTTGCCTGTCTGATTTTGGCACCTTTAAAACGTTTTTTTTCTTTTATCTCTTTTTATTTTCTCCGATCCGTTATGCCTTTTGTCATAAACCACATTAACTCTTAATTTCTTGCTATTGTCCACAAGATACCGACAGCTGTAAACTTCAAGAACATAAAATACTCACCCTCCCCTGCCTATACATACTAGAAATTTGCAAATATGCTCAAAAGTACCAACACACCACAAGAGAAGAAATACAGTCAAGATACACATTATGTCATAAAACAGATTAAACCTACCAAGGTCTAAGCCAAAAATGCACTCAACAAGTACCTACCTACCCTAATCATGTCAATTCCAGTATTAAATAAATTACTGAAAATATTTAAAAATTAACAAAAAAAAATATTAATTCACAAATTAATTAAAACAATTTCTATAATCTAAATGGATATCCAAGAATATCCAAATGACAAATTAAAAGGATAGGCCATAGCACATCTTTAATTCACTTGTACACTTACACACACCGCAACAACCATAGCCAAGTATCTGATCGCTAAAAAAAGATTATACAACACCATAGACATAGAAACATTTAAATCTAAATTAAGTGAACAAAACTGAAATGATTTGGTTCTACGAGTACCAGATAGAGATATAAAAGAAAACTATAGAGCATTCAAAAAAGTATTGGCTGACTACAGGCATTAAAATGACAATGCCAGATCCTGACCCAGCTGTTTACAGGAAATGTCAATTAATGAAAATAATTGTAATGATTAAAGAACCTTTTCATAATACACTGTTTTTCAGTAGAACTTGCCGATTACAAATCAATGATAAAAGGAATTCAACCCCCGAATTTCCTATTGCGTTACATATTGCGCATGTTAAACACCAAAAAAAGGTTTAAATACCAGTAAAACAAAAACTCATATTACGATTATAATAATTGTGATAATCGTAACTTATATGTTGTTTAAATCGCTTTTTAACAATTATAAACTGCACCTAACCTAAAATCAATTTCATTCGTTTTAAGATTTAAACAGAAACCGCAAGTTCTACAGTTATTGAAACGCTTGGAAAATTAACAAAATAATAAAAAGTCTAAAAATTAAAGTAGCCATGGGATAGACGAAATTCCACCTACCTTACTAAGACAGTGCGCACACGAACTAACGTTACCATTTTATCTCCTTGTAAACCAGTCATTCCAAGAAGTTGTTTTCCCTGATTTATTAAAGGCATCTCTAATAAAACCATCCACAAGAAACATTCTAAACTAGATCCAAACAATTACCGCCCCATAGCCCTCTTGCCTTCATCCTAAAAAAGCTTTAGCTTTAGCTTAGCTTTGCTTTTTCAAAGGTTTGATAAATATTGTGAAAAATATAAAATATTTGACGAAAGCCAAAACGGTTTTCGTAAAAACCGCTCAACAACTTTGGCAGTCTACAAATATATCCAAGAAGCACTCAACATAACTAATAATAAAAAATACGCAGTAGGTATATTCCTAGACATGACCAAAGATTACGACAAAGTACAATTTAATATATGTTATACGGAATAGGTATTCGCGGAAGAGCCCATGAATGGCTTGTATCCTACCTGAAGAACAGAGAACAAACAGTAGAAATAGAATTCTTTAATCACCAGAACAATGAAATAGAAAAAGTCCGATCAAATTGCAAATCAATTAGCGCCTCTATTCCTCAGGGAAGTGTAATAGAATGTCTCTTGTACCTAATTTATGTAAAAGACTTACCGAAAGCCACAGAGGGACCATGTGTTATATTCGCGGATGACATATCTCTTTTACTCTCCTGTCAAAACAACCATAACTTAAACTAAAAATTATATTCAACACTTACAAAACCCGTTACCTGGATGAACGCACACAACCTCGAAATAAACGACTCCAAAACTAAACTAATTACTTGCCATCCCCATCAAAAACCACCTATAAATATAGAATTTACTTTTAATAACACACAACTTGAAATTGTTAAAGAATTTACCTTACTTGGACTAGATTTAGACACACATAAAACTGGAAAACACACAACCAAAAATTTCAAAATTTTCGTATGCTATCCGTGAAATTTAAAAAAAACACCGATCTTCAAACAGCGCTCACCACCTGCTATGCGTATGCTTATGCATGGCTGAGCTACGGCGTGACCACTCTTCACCCTTCAAAAGAAATTAGTTAGAATCCTGATAAACATCGATCAAACTGACAGCTGCAAACCTCACTTCCAAAAGTATAACATTTTAACCCTCCCGAGTATAAACATATTAGAGACCTGCAAAGGAGATGGACAAAATGTACCCCACGGAGTACAAACGTACATTTAATGCAGATAATTAAAATCAAATAAATAAAGAATTTTGAACAACTTTTTATGCATCATAGCAGAAGTGGAGAAATAATCGTAATTAAATGTTTTTCTGTTTGATTTGCGTTTTATATACCTTTTAATGTTGCCATATAATATTAGATAAGTTCAGAACAGGGAAAAAATATTATATGAAGGTTTTTAAAATAATAAATAAACGATTAGCAGGCCTTAAATATATACATAAATTATTCGTAACCATAATGTAATAAAACGTATTTTTTGTATGTGTTCTTGTCTATAAATCGAACCATCTATGACTGAATTTATAGATGTTAGTGCAGTTACGGATAGGATGATATAACGTTATTACTGGCAACACCGCTGACAAATGTCAATGGTCAATACCATATTCCTTCTTTGACGTTTGCGCCGGTTTTCTCGTTCGAATCGTGTTTTTGTTTCATTGTTTTCGCATTAGACGTTTATATTTTATAGTGTCGTAGCGCCACACGAGTGCTCTAACTAATAATGACTGTAAACTGTATAATTACAAACAACGAATATGGACCTTTTACAAGCGTGTGTTGACTGTAGGTTTCCCAATAAGAGAACGCGCGCAGGCGGCATGTAATATCATCATTACCCCCTGATGTGATGAGTTCTTCTAAAGGAGTGGTTAACTTTTGAGGTAAGTTCTAGTTTCAATAAGTACCTCCTACTAAAATATACACGACAGGTATTATTTACTCCATATTCCAACGTCGTGGTCAAATCTAAGACTAATAGGTTCCTATTTTACCTTCACAGTTGTCACCTCATAGCTGTGTCTGTGGTGCCTGTTATGAGAATAAACCAAGACGCCTTGTAACCAATTCAAGGGAAAGACAACTTGGTCATACCAATGTTTGTTATGGCTGTTGGAGATCAGTTATACGTGCAAGAAGACACGACATTTTGGAATTGAAATAATGTTTTGATAACATTAAATGATTAAAATAATGTTCTTTGTTTTATTATTTGCCATGGACAGAATATGCTACGGTAGATATTTTACTTTAAGTTCTATAAACAATATTTATAAACTATAGATTTTATCAGATTATAAAAATGCGATTTTGTTTTTTTTAACTAAAGTACTATTTATATTAAACGCCTGGCACAGTTATATACACATTAATTTACATGAAATATCTTAGCCATAGTGCAAAAATCAATCTTTTCAAACGTTCATAACTTTTGTCCACAACTGCTCAGCAATATGCCTCTTTTTAATTTTGTTTGTAGAAGATCAGTACTATTAAATGACAAATATTTTGGATCTGTACATTCTGGGGCACAAGCCCATACAATTTTTGGCCATGTCCTTTGTTCGTAAGCATCAAGAATTCTACACAACTCACGTTACACACTCCGACATAAGTCAAGGTTAAACATACCTACTTCACGGCTAAAAATACATTCTACGGGTCCCTATGTCCATTAAAATATACAAAAAACTGCCTGAACTAATTAAAAAAGAAGACAGTATTAATACATTTATTAAATAACTAAAACAATTATTACTAAGAAAATGCAACTATTGTATCAACGAATATTTAAACAACATATAAGTGCAAATTGGGTGTTTAATGGGTGTCGATTTAATTTTGATTTTATTATTTATTTTTGATTTTATTTGTTTGTTAATAATTTGATTTTTATTTTATTTACTTTGATTTTATTTTGTTTTATCGATTTATTTTTGACATAATTTTATTTTATTTGTTTGATTTAATTTGTTCTCTTTTTGGTATTATGTAATATCTGTTAATTAGAAAAAAGAGACTATGATCTTTGATATAGAGATTAGGTAAATTTTACAAAGTTTCCTCTCGCCTACTATTTTTGCTGTGCCCGCCAGGGTCCACAATGATCGTATATAATTTTAAGTTACCACCTAAGTAAACATGTGGAATGCAAATAAATGATTGAGTATTGAGTATTGAATCCCGAAATCCATCTGGCGATTCTCAGTAGCAGCCCGGAGTCTGGATCGTTTGGTGAAAGTAAACTCTCCCCATATTACACGGGACTTAAACAACTGTAATAAAGTGTGGGTGTACCTGCTAGGTACACCTTTGCCAACCCTTCGGCCCAAACAGGCGTCATGTTATTTTAGCCGTCACCAGTGAGCAGGTCAACACCTCCCCGTGATGCACCTCCTCCTCCCACTCCTCCAACTCACTTCCAACAGAAGAAAGTATTTGCCAAAAGTGCAAAGTCAACTTCAAGGGCATCTCAGAGCAGCAATGAACTGACTCCGAACCCCAGCTTCTTGGAACCAGCCCCGACGAAAGGGCAGGCAGACAAGGAGGGCTTCGTGATGGTGGAGTCGAAGCGAAGGAAGCCCACTTGCCTTGCAATAGTTTGTTTATATAACTAAAATATGTATGTTTAGGTTAAGGTTTTTATCTATGGACCTGCGGCGCCTGAAATAAATGGATTTAAAATACTATTACAAAAGTATAAAATCGCCTAGGAAAAATATAAGAGCAACAAAATTTTACATTACGCGTTGCTCTTTGGTAACATTTGTGAGGCATTATCACATCAGGACGAGGCTCTTGGGTGCAAAGCAAAGGACTTTACTGACGTAATCCCCAGATGGCGGCTAAAACTTTGATGCTCATACCTATAAAGCTCGGAAATCTCACTGTACATCTCATTACAGTAAGATCTGGGATAAATACCTACTTTTATGTTTCTATTGAGCCCAACGGTGTAGCGAAGTTAATCACTACGTATAATATATGAAGCATGGTACAATTATGATAGAATGTAGGTACGTAAATTTGCCTAAGAAAATATTGCACTGATTTGCATAGAAGGAAGAATAAGTTTGGCTATTTATGCAGTTGGCATCGAATGCAGTTCAAGTCTAAGACACACCTTTACTACATTTTTCTATGCAAATCAGTGCCATTCCTAATATCGTCCGTCGCGCGTCGTATGAACCGTAAGTCGACGTCAAGCCGTGATAGGTAGTCATAATGCTTAACAGAACTATTTTGATAAAAACGAGTACATCTACTGCCTGTGACAGTCTTTTAGCATTTTTTTTTATTTAGTTTTCTGTGAAGTATTATGACTCGACCTATTAGCCGAGTCCGGCTTGACGTCGCCTTAGGGACAGCCTGCATATAGCTGCACGAATGGGTGGCATTGTACCTATAGGTGCCCCTAACATAGAATAGTTGGTTGCTTGATTGGCACCTAAAATAGTTACCTTTTGAGGCAGTGTTTTTCGGCTCCATCCAAGTTTGAAAAACTGTCGAGCCATCGGCATAAAGAAGATGAATGATTTTATAAAGCCACATTAGGAACTGAAATCCTACGTCATCTCTGGCCACGTACCTGACCATCTCCGACTATTAAATAGCCATTTGTTACTCTTACTCACTGTCTTCTACATGTCATACACCTATGTCATATACCTACATACACTGGGCACTTCGATTAATTAGCTCACTGTGCCATTGAGACAAAGTTGAAACCAAACTAACTTATGGCTAAGTATTTATTAAGACGAATGGTACAATAACATGTATTGTGAAGTATTAACATCTCTAGAGAATTCTGTTTTCTGAAAACTTTACAACAGTAATAAAATGTTTGTCTTCATTTTGAGGTTTCCTTTTCAGTTTTTTTTTTGCGTTTGACGCAGCAATTTGGAAAATCCACAGAATGTAAGTAAATAGGTATTACAATTAAATGTCAGAATACAACTCGTTCTTTATATTAGCTTGTTTCTTTTTATGAACAGTTAATTACCCAAAACCGATTAGTTATAACAAACAAGAACCGACATAAAAGCAATAAAAACAAAGAAGAAACGCTTTCAATCACAGATTTTAACGATCGATAATAATCGCCTGAAGTTTACGGCACCGTTCCGAGTTCCAGCACTAGGTGGCGCTGGCTAGCACTCATTCGAAAATAGAACGATAGACTCGATAGTGTTTCACGCACATGTAATTTTAGCTACGTATCGCGCGCATCGGTACGGCGCGCGCGCCTCTGGCTCTCTATACATCTAGTAAACAAAAAAAGGTAAAAAATTAAATAATATTTTTCTGTTGGTTTTTAAGCGCTAACAAAGCAGTGATTTTAAGTTTTAATCGAAGCGAATTTTTGTGGGTTTTGTGAATCCCTAACACCTGCACATTATTAGCAAGGAAATGCATAACAGCGAATATTATTTTTATGATATTTAATTATTAAAGAATGCAATCGTTTTTCTCGCGGCATTCGATTTTATTCATAGAAACTGTTTTATTGTTAAATAGAGTTTTTGGGTAAGTACCTACCTACTTACAAGGCCGTAATTTGAAACGACTCACTATAACATTACTAGTAGTTTCCAACTCCAGATTTCATGACATTATGATTTGTTTAATAGTTAATATATAATGTATTTAATATCAATGACGTTGGACCTACTTGCAATGCGATTTAAATGAAAGGTTTAGAGATTTTCACAACACTTTTCAGAATATTCCAATCTAAATGTTGGATAAGCACTGCGCCTCGGAATTTCAAATGTGTATGTATTATTTTGATCTATTTGCATTGGCAACCAGAGACACGGCTGGTGGCCATCGTAACAATATCTGCCCCATTTATTTAGCTGCAGTAGGTAGGCACCTAGTACGAGTATTGACCGCACGTACTTGACTGACATTCATCATCAAACTATTTCAGTTACCGCTTGTTCCGAACTCACCAAACATTGCTGTAACGGTGCTGAACCACTCATTAAATAATAAGTTTTATGTACAATTAGAACGTACCTACATTTACCGTAGTTTAAGAACAGGTGCAACATAATTATTACTTAACAATTTTATTCTAACAATGCATACTATAGCGATGATGGCTAATGTTAGAAATAATGTATTTTCAAAGAAGGCATCTGTAAAATGATATTATCGAAAATATTATTAAGTAAGAAAAATAGAGGTATTTTGACAGATTGAGATAGATTATAATGCGAACGTTCTTGGGAATTACCGCTCTGATTCCCAAATGAGAAGTAAAGTCAAATGATACATTTTAAGCCGCGGTGTTTTAGTGGTCGTAAGCGCGGCAGTTGAGCATGGAGTCCTGGGTTCGATCTACAATTCGTACAACTACTTTAAACTGATTGAATCGGCGTGAGTCTCTCAGAGAGAGCTTGATGTCTGGACTTGTGCTCAGTTGATGGTAATAGGCTCGCCGCCATTACTTAAACATTACTGGCAAATTGTGAGTTACACTCACAACAGCTATTCCTATGCATAACTCTTCGGGGAAAATAGGCGGGATGTTATGTTTTAAAGCTCTTAGTGCCCCGCCGTGCAGCGATGTTGTTGTGCTAGGTGAAATCGTTATAAAAATTATTGGATTGGCTTTTTTACGCACTTGTGACATTTAACACAAATCCACCTTCCATGACCAGTCCTTGTCATCTGCCTCGTGCCAGCCATGTTGTGGTCGGCTTCCAGTCTAACCGGATGCAGCTGAACACCAGTATTTTACATGTAGTATGCTCTTGCAGAAACGATACACTTACGCCAACGAATAATCCAATCAGCGTAATATTTTTGAAACGCTTTTTCCGAAACTGAGTTCAGTTTTCGCCGCGAATTCTCCTTTATTTATGTCGGTTTCGGTTCAGTTGGAAGGCGCCACTCCATAGTTTGTTGACTAGTTTGCATGTCAAACTCGTAAACCCACGTCTCGTCACCAGTGCGTTTCATGTCCTCAGCGACTCTTATGCGATTGAGTTTTTAGAGAAAATTCGGGTCTTGTGGAACTTGCAGAACGGTTTGAAATGAAATGTTTCATACCCAATTGATTATTTAAAATGGTACGGATCGACCAGTGAGACACAGAAAACTCAGCGGCTATCTCTCTCAAACTTGGATGAGGATTTTCATTGACAATTTCCTTCACTTTTGCGATGTTAACTTCAGTTGAAGACGTTGATGAAAAACCTTCCATCACATCTCGACCGCTTTTTAACGCTTTGTACCACTCATAAGTACGTGTTTTTGATAAACTCGATTCACCGTAAGCCTTTTGTAACATTTTCTGTGACTCCGGACACGAAATTCCATTGGCGATGCAAAATTTAAGACAAACTCTATATTCATGGTTTATGTCCATTTTGAAATTCGCACTCCATTCATACACACTAGATTCTCACACATACAACCACATGCGTAAGTCATCCCTATTTTTATCACTTGTGCGTTTTGTAATTACTGTGCATGCGTATATCACATCTCATCTCTATCAACTTTGCATAATTCTAACCCACCAGCATCAATAAGTTTAAATTGCCATATGCCTTATTTTAATCATTTCTGTTATTTCTGTGCCGCATTTTAGGCTATCTTATATTTTTTTACAAAAATGGCTAACCATAATAGCGTAGACCACTAATTAGACGCACTGTCTGCTGCTAAATCTTATAAATGTCAACCTGAAAGCTGCATGCGGTATATTAAAAATCCGAACAAAGGGTTAAAATACTACATCTTAATATTCGAGTATAACTAAAAACTTTGACAAAACCTCTGTGCTTATGGAACTTCAAGAATTTCAGTGTGATGTTATTGTAAAACCAGGCACCAACTTTAATTCACACACACACACACACACACACACACTTCCTTTTTTACGAATAACACTTTCAATCAAAATGACGGATGCGCTGTTTAAATTAAATCTTCTATCAAACATGATGTTATAGAACCCTATTTTGTTAATACAAATTGTCTTATCTGTAATATAGACAGCGTCTCAATTGTTGATCTGTATCGATCACCTTCCTATAAAAACATCAACAATTTCATTGAAAGTCTGGATAAAGTGCTCATGTCCGCCACACAGTCTGTTGTCTTGATTGGAGATATTAATATCAATTTCAAGAATGGCACAACGACACACACTCGGACGAGTATTTCTTGTGCTGCCGCTCACGGTCTTGTTCCCGCTCACCTGTTCCCCACACGTGTCTCCATCTATCTGGATCACATCCTCTTAAAAACGAATTTATCAGCCACAGCTATTGTCATTGAGTCGTCTATAAGTGATCATGAACCTCGACTGCTATTTTTGCAAACTAAAAATAAGTATCGTAATTTACCCCGTACCAAATGTAAAGTTAAACACAATTCAGTTGTAAAAATTATCAATGGCAAAGGCTGGTCTCCTATCATGGCGGTGTTTGATCCTAATAGAGCGGGGGAAAACCTAATAGGAGGTCTCTCTACAATTATAAAAACAACACGCATGAATAAATAGTTCCCAGGAAGCATAGATCTCTTAAGCCGTGGATCACGCCTGGCTTACTACGCTATATCCGTTACCGTGACTGCATGCACGAAAAATTAAAAAAATCTGATAATAACTACTCGCTACCGTAGCTTCTAAAACTCATTGTTAAGGAAACTTAACCATGGTTTTGAAAAGGAAGAATTCTTTAAGGCAAAAAATAATATTAGAGAAACTTGGAATGTGGTAAAAAATGTGTCTTACCTTCGTTCACACGGTCCTCCCCCTGTTGAGCTGTTACATCTTTCAGACTCTCCAGAGTCTTCTCTTACTAAGGTCAATAGCTACTTTGCTGGCATTGGTAAAAGCCTGGCTACTAAAATAAAACCTGCGCCTACCACACCACACTTACAAAATCGGCAACGAATTCAAGTGGCTCTATGGTTCCCCTTGAGGCTACAGAAATGGACGTCTAAGGCATCTTCTTAAACTCAAGTCAGACTCTGCTACCGGTTGGGATGGAATCCCCATTAACATCATCAAGTCCACAAGAAGTGTATTGGTCCCAATCATAACACATGTTTCTAATCTCGCCATTTTATCTGGTGTCTTCCCTGAGGTCTTTAAAAAAGCCGTAGTTCACTCTGTTCATAAGGCCGGTCGCAGAGACGACGTTAACAACTACATACCTATCTCGGTTCTCTCTGCCATGCCAAAGATCTTGGAACAAATTTTAAATAGGAGTCTCTTCAGTTTCCTAGATGTATATAATATTTTAGCCCCCAACCAATTTGGTTTCTGGAAGGGCATTAGTACTGAAGATGCAATAATTGCTCTGTCTGACTACGCAGAAAGGTCTTTTGACAAGAAGCGAAAGTGTCTTGGTATCTTTCTTGATTAATCTAAGGCCTTTGATACCGTTTATGCGCCGGCCTTGCTAAATAGGATGGAGGGCATTGGAATTTGAGGCTTGGTGCTGGATATCCATTCAAAACTGTAAAGTCACTGGATACACCGATGATACTTCCTTGCTTATAGATGTCGTAGACTGGGCCCAGTGCTATCGGAGTGCCGGAAAGGCACTCACACGTATATTGAATGGTTTAGTAACAACCTACTCACTCCTAATCAGTAAAATTGTTTATATTTCATTTGCTATCAGGTCAAATTTTTGCCCATCACCTTCCCTTACTTTTAAAGCCCATATAATTATGTACACCTTCTTTTTTTTGAGTTTGACTGCCTTGAAATTTCTAAGTCTACTAGTGTCAAATATCGAGTTGGTCGAAATGTACGTACGAGTACCCTAGACATTTCGACCAACATCTCAATTGGCATAAGCATCTAGACAAACTTTCTCGTAGAACTCGCAAGATGATTTACGTTTTTGTTTAAATACACAAGTTGAGGGTGGTTTATTTTGCTTTGTGCCAATCATTCCTAGCTTATTGTATTCCAGTCTGGGGTGGTACTACTGAAAACCCTTTCATCCGACTCGAACGAGCACAGAGCTGTTCTGAAGGTTCTGCTCTCTGGGCCGCGGAGATATTCCACAGTACAGCTTTATGCGGAATCTAAAGTGTTAACTGTCAGGCCGCTGTATTTCCTTCTGTCAATGCTCCGTAAGCACCCTTCTCGTCCGTCCTCAGAGCCAACAGGCAGAATAAAATGCACGGTTTTCCATCAAGAGTCGCATATAAATTCGTTTGCCAAAAACACTATTTTGTCACCAGCACGAATCTCCATAACCAGCGTAATAAAGTACAAAAAAAATATCCCGATACCACAGATATTATAATACTACGTACCGATACTAAATGTCAGCTCAAATCTAAGTTACAGGAATATCATTAAAACTAACTTATCGCACTACGGAAGATCTTCTGTTTGGAAATTTTAGAAATTAAATACATAGGTAGTTAAAATTAATTATGATAAATTATGATAATTATAATACTCACATACGCTCGCACACTTACTCATACTTCACTTCCTACGGTCACACACACTCCCTTAAACACCCACACACTCATAACTCTATACACACACTATAGACAAACCCAACACTTTCTTTTAATGTTTATGTTTTTCTTGTATTTTGTACTTTTTTTTTGTTTCATTTGGACTTGTCCAAATGGTTTTTTGTGTCCTATTTACTATATGAACATCACTTTGAAGGGACACTGGCTTCTAAGATACAGGTACATAAATTTAGTTTAGAAGGCAAGGTTTTTCACAAACTAACACACTATCTAAAACCATTTTTAGATTTAAACATAACATCACGCCTTGTTTCCCCGAAGGGTTGGGCAGAGGTGTACCTATAGTACACCCACATTTCGCCAGTTATGTTTAAGTCCCATGTAATAGGGGGCGAGCCTATTGCCATCTACCGGGCACAAATCCAGACTTCGGGCTGTTACTGGGAAATTCCAGATAGAAAATCCCAATAACACGTTGCCCGACCTGGGGATCGAACCCAGGACCTTTTAGATTTAAATCATGTAAATGCATTTATGGAGAAATAAATATTAATTGTTTATTATTACTATTGGTTATTGATCTAACTAAAATTCCGCGCCAAAATGGAAAACAGTTGAACTAACCTTACAAAAAAAAATGATTATGGAAACATAAAAAAACATCATTTTCCGATACTTTATTGACAGAATGCTCATAACATAGCACAGTAAACGATAAAAAAACGTGTAAATATCTGTACACGAATTTCAATCCGCTTTGAAGTTCATTTTCGAATAATCATCCCGGGATCCCTGGATCACGTATACGACTAACAAATCACGAAATCCCTGGATTGAAGGAGATTCTCGGGATTGTACTCTCTACCTACATGTCATAAAACAACAATGGGCAATTTGCCTTAACAGATAGACAAGTACGTGTACACCTTCTTGTTTTATAATGTTGATTTAAAGTTTTGACCTTAGTGAAGTTTCATTAACTTGTTTTTATTTTAAAGCGTTAAAGCAATCACGAGGACGCTTATACGTACTGAAATTCTTAACTTATAATCCTGGCAAAATCATGCCCGCACAGCAGAACACTGATCCGGATAGCGATGAGTGTTTGCCTATATACTTAGGTAATGTATATGCCTACCTATTTGCTTAATATAATAGAATACAACAGAATGATTGAATGTGTGTAAGTGAATAAGGGATAGACATAAATTTAATACTAGAAATAAAGATAAATACATACATCTTTAAAGGGGTACTGTGTTAAATGTTACAACAAAATACCTTGTGAGATATTGCAGTTAAATGAAAGAAAATTTAAAACTCATAATAAAAGTACACTTTGTAAACAAGCATATTACAAATTAGAGGATTGTATCCTAGATAAGAATGCTTGGAAACATGATGGCTCCAAGGGACAATCTAGAGGCTAGACGAAATCAAATTGGTCGCCTAATGAATTATATAATTTTTCAATACGCATTGATTAATTTAATTCATTTTTTTACATTGATTCTGTAATTTACAAATTAAAGGATTATATCCTAGATAAGAATGCTTGGAAAAATGCTGGTCCTGCTCCATAGGACAATCTAGAGGCTAGACAAAATCAAACTGGTTGCTTATTGATGTGCATATTTTTTAGTTTTTGAGACATTGATTCTGTAATTACTTTAACTCACACACAAAATTAGCACTTGTTAATAATTTCAGCCCTGACCTAGCACCGTGTGACTTCTTTTTATTCCCGAAAATAAAAATCTCATCAAAGGAATACAATTTTCGTCGCCGGAACATGCGCTGTCAACTGGAAAGAAGTGTTTTGCTAGCTAATGCCCCGGCATGCGTTGCAATGCCTTTTAAAACCATCTACGTCGCGCACGAACAGCAATGAAATAATACTTATTTAAAGATTTATAAGCTTTCAGTCAATAAAATACAGTACTAATAATAATATACATGTATTACCTACTATGTTTTCTAATCTAAAGCCTTAAAGAGGGGTAAAGAAAAACGAGTAAGAGGCTTGAAAATAACTTTGTATTTTGTTCAATTTGTCAAGAAACAACCATCACTACAGAGAAGTATTATATCTAAATGAATACGTTTATTTACGAGCGCTCTGTTCTCTTTAAAACAAGTCGTAAATAGAAGCGTTGTAAAAAAAAAAGCTATTTTGGGTATTTCATTTTATGCTACGAGCAAATAATTGTCACGTTAAACTTAAATATGAGAATCAGCTCGACCAATTAAAATTATTGCTACTGAAGTAAATAGTTTATGAGTGAGCGTCCCACTTATAATGGTCACTAATACAGGGTGTAAAAAGGCCCATAGCATAGCCGTCAACTACGCATTCTTGACATCGAACTTCTCGTAAGTACTCGTAACATAGCACAAAATGAATTGCTGGGACACGAATTTTATTTTTGGTGCTTAAAATCGCTGTTACCGGTAGTGCGCGACGTAACGCACGCAACACATAGTGCATAATTAATTTACCAGCCACTGATTTATATTTAATTATTTTTACCTATTATGGCATATTACATTTTTTCTAGCTGTATCGTCTACACGTAAAATTGAATAATTAATGTTCAAGTACAAAATATTATAAAACATTTTAAAACAGTAACGGTGGAGTTTCTTGCCCATTCGAAACTACCTTTTGGAAGGGGCAACAAGTTTTTTTTTGTCTGAACTAAATAATATAATAAATTAAAAATTTAAGAGTTTATAATGTTTGACTTTGACTTTGACTTAGTACTTCATGAAAAAAAACACGGATAAATATCATAGGCAGGGAAATTAATTATGCAAAATTGACATCCCAGAACAATTTTCCCAGCTACCACCACCATATTATACAAATGTTTAAGAGTTTTATTTGTATATACGGACATATTACAAAGTACCTATAAGTCAATTTGAGTACCAATAAATTTTCCTGGTTAAGTATCTAAATACTTCACCTTCAAATCTAATCAAATCCTTATTTAGATTGCAAACATGGGTAAGTATATGGCTGTATTTTTAATAATGTTCCTCCATGTTGTGCCATCACATGGGTATGGGCATGCTCATCACTCAGTCATTCATATAATATTCTGTTCAGTTGTTCATCTTCTGATTTTGATCACACTCTTGATTCTGGTGCCATTAAAGAGCATAACTTTATGTACATTATTTCTCTATAAAACACCAAACCAGTATAATGTACAGAGTTACTGTTTACCAAGTGCTCGCCGCAAGCAATCATTGTAATGTGTTTAAAGGATTCTGCATCTTCAATTACTTGGTGTCGATGCGAATGGAATCACTAGGGTACAATCAATGGCAAGTAGATATTAACAGTTTTATTCCGACAGCGTCATTATGTCATACCATTAAGGCGGATTTAGAAGTAGTTCGAGTGTTCTGACTGACGTGGTTAAATGTAACCGTACCTAGATGTGTTTTCTATGTACTCTCTCGTGGAAGCCAAACTTCCTCGTAGCATTAAATTGCATCTATCTTTATCTTCTCTACTCGAAAGCGGATGTTTTAATTACTCTGATGGACGCCCGTTGTGTTAAACGCTCGTTTCTGAAAGTTTCGTAAGTTGAAGTAGATGCTACAGCAATACAATAATATAAATATGTAGGTACAATCATCTACAATCGTTCTTCGTATTGAAGTTCGTAAAAAATATAATCAACCGGGGACAACTCCAGACTCTTGGCTGCTACTGAATAATTCCAGATGGAAAACCCATTATCAATTTACCTGACCTGGGAATCGAACCCAAAACTTCATATTAATCTTCAGTATTGTCTTATGTTAAACTAATTAAAATAATGGATAAACCACACCACAAGTTATAGAAATAACAAGCGAGCAATTGGCTGGCGTTTCCTGCAGGCTTCACAGGGTCAGAGAACCTCAACTTACCGTCCATATTCTTAAAATAAAATACAGACTAGAGAACTGGCAAAGAACATCACTCTCACACAGTGTGTGGCGATATCTGTACATTTCGTACTAACTTCTACTCGCGGCTTCGCCCGAATGAAGCTGCGAAATTATCGTACGCGACGCACTACCGGGTTAAAAAGGACGGTCATGGTCTATGTTTTTGACAAAGTATTTATCTTTTCATAGTCATCATGTTTCATCAAAATTCTAATCAAGAATGTAATTTTTTTTTTCAAATCGGTCCAGTGATTTCGGAGCTCATTCAATACAAAGAAACAATCAAACATTTCCTCTTTATAATATTAGTATAGCTAGATAAATAAATAGAGATGAGCTTTCTTTTTAAGATTGTCACTAGTTTGTTTTTCAATGGTTTTAACTTAGGTACTGGAACTGGCCTTGATAACACCAATGATTAAAGCATTAAGTCCTACAATTCCAGGGCCCAAAATGCCTCACATCTACGAGGAGACCGACCCTGGGTACGCGGCCACCTGCAGCAACATCACGCTGTGCTCCAACTCCAAGGGTTTTTTCAAAGGCATGGGTGAGGAGCTGGTGGCCATGGCCGAGAGTGACGGCTGGCTGGAAAAGTTCGAGGCAATTGAGGATGGGAAGAAGGTGGCTGCTGTACTGGAGAACGAGACGGTAAGGAGAATATAATAGTTTTCATTCAGTATAGGAAATCAGCACAATATGAGAAGTAATGGGAAAGGGTTGGGTTGTGCGTTCGTCCATGGTTTGTTATTAGTGTTAAAATTTTACATTATTTGCATTACATTGTAAGGTACACCGACTTTACTTAAACAAAAGGTTAACAACCTAAAGACAGCCAATGATCCTAACATAAAACCAGCACCTCCTCAGACCCAAACACCGTTCTTCATGAATAACCTTCGAATCCCACAACAATATCTTACAAACGCTAACGTACTACCACTTCCCAACGAACGTAACAACCTTAAACAATAAAAAACAAACCGAGAAAATAACAATAAGTATTAGAAAAAATAAAATTTTAACGAAATGGAACTACTTGCCGTCCATAGTCGATGCAACTGACGTCCCAAATAATGGTTTTCAATGCTCCAGCAACTGAATATAAATATAATATAAATGTCCTGAACTACACTCAGCTCATTTTATTTCGTGCCGAGTTCAGTTGGAAAAGTTCTGAAATGTTTGCTTCAGTCTTGAGTTGTTCTTTCTGACGGCAACTGGTCACTAGGAGTGATGGATAATATTAAAAATGTTCGTAAAAATAATGTAATATCAAAAAAAGGCATTGTACAAATGAGATAATCGGCCGGTCCCTGGCCCTTGCATACATTTAGTTTTTTAAGCTATTTCGGGGATAGTCTTGATCTTTTGGTAACATGTTCTGTTTAATACGATGAGGTGAATTTTGAAGAGAGATAGTCAGCCAAGAGTTTGCAGACCTCGTCCCCGGAAGTGGCTATCTGATGAAATCTGATTCGGTCAAGGGATTTGCAAAGTTGATTTTTACCGGGTTCAATTGTTCAATATTATTCAGGGACTGGCAGTCTCTAAATGAGTAACCTAGCAGAGTGTTATAGTTACTTGGTGACGTGGATGTGCTTTTAGTTCCGGTTTCGTCCAGATTCCATTCAATGGATTGCAGTCGCCAGCACTTGAAGTTTGATTTTCGGTTGTGTCGATGACTGAGGTCACATTATCTAGGAACGAGTCAAGTGTTGGTTGCTGTACAGGTGGTGTTAGGTAAACAGCACAAATGTTCAGGCGTTGGATATTTTCCCCATTAACTTCACCCATAAGTTTTCTAAGTCCGTCTCAAATTGTGATAGTTAGATGTCAGTTTCACAATAAATGTTTAATGGAAGCCCGCCTCTTATTTGAACATTGGCGACGAGGAAAATTGGAAAATCTTGTTTAGTGCTATTATTTGTACATTATAATAATGTCTATTGGTAAAATAGGCGAGTATAATGTGCAAGCCGGCAACTGGTTGGCGTATATTGAACGGATTGAGATGTATTTCGTAGCTAATAAAATCGGTGACGATGTGAAGCTACCAACGCTTATTTCGCTAATGGGGGAAGCAACTTATGAGCTTTTATCAAGTTTAGCAAGTCCATCGAAGCCGTCCTCTATGAAATATGATGAAGTTGTTAAATTGCTGCAAGATCATTTACAACCCACACCTGCAGAAATGGCGGAATGGTTCAGATTTCGTCAACGGAGACAGTTAGCCGGTGAGTCTATTGCCGATTACATAGCCGAGCTTACAAAGCTTTCGAGATTCTGCAATTTTAATACAGTTTTAGAAGACAATTTAAGATATCAATTTGTTTGCGGCTTAAAAAGCGAATTCACAACGCAGCGGTTATTTGCGGAAGGGTATCTTAGTTACTCAAAAGCGGTAACTTTGGCCACAACTCTTGAGGCGGCGGAAAGAGATGCCTGCGCAGTAGAATATATCGGAAGCGAGGTGAACGCGGCAGGGGGAAGCGGAGCCATAAACAAATTGATAGTGAACTCATGTACATCTTGCGGGAGTACAAACCATGGGAAATGGGACGGCAGATATAAAAATTTTGAATGTAGTTTGTGTCACAAAATTGGGCACTTGAGGCGAATGTGTTCAATACGGTCACATACTGAGGGTGTCCGGCTGAAACAGTCAACAGACGCCTCAAAAACAAAAGACGATCATCGGAATGCGACGTCACGCGGAGAGCGCGGCCGTCGCGGTGGTCGAGGGGCACGCGGTGCTGCAGCGCGCAAGCGCGTTACTGGACAGAAACCCGGTACATATTGGGTACAAGAAGCAGATAGTAACTGCTCAATATTATCTTCTAGTGATGATGATGTCAATGATGAAGACTTGAATGAACCTATGTATCAAATGTCTTTGTCTAAGTATAAGGCGGTGCGTATTACACTATTAGTTAATAATTGCATATTAGAAATGGAAGCAGATACTGGTGCGTCTTTATCTTGTATTAGTAAAAATACATATAGTAAATATTTTAAGGACCTTGTTATAAAACCTTGTCGAATAAATTTAAGTTTTTATGATGGGTCTAGAATTAAGCCACTTGGTTATGTAGAAACGGAAGTTTGTTACAAAAAAATGAACAAAATTTTAGATCTATACATTTTTGATAATCGAACTACTAATTTATTAGGTCGTCAGTGGCTAGCTGAATTAAATATAGATATTCCCAAACTCAGTGTGCATTGTATTCAAAATGAAAGTTGTAACAAAAATAAAATGTTAGAAACTATTACTTCCAGGCATAAATCAGTTTTTGATGGCACTTTGGGTCGGTACACCGGTGGCTCAGTTAAGCTGTGTGTACGTCCGTGCTCGCCCATTACCGTATGCGCTGCGAGGCAAAGTTGATGCAGAGCTGGACGCTATGCTGCGCGCGAATGTCATCGAGCCTGTTGACCACTCTGACTGGGCCACTCCTCTAGTTATAGCCCGTAAAGCAGATGGTGGCATAAGAATATGTGCAGATTATAAGGTAACACTTAATCGTGCTTTGATGATCGAAAGGTACCCGGTTCCAAAGATAGACGACTTATTTAGTGACATTTGTGGAAATGTTTGGTTTACAAAATTAGACTTATCACAAGCTTACAATCAATTAGAACTTTGTGAATACTCTAGATACTATACAACAATTAATACTCATCGTGGATTATTTAAATATAATCGTCTAGTGTTTGGGTCGGCTTCAAGTCCCGGTATTTTTCAGAGATTTATAATAATTTTTTTCAAAAATGTGCCAATATCGTCGTATTTTACGACGATATTTTCATAAAAATAAAGATTTAAAAACCCATTTACAAACAGTTGACAAAGTTTTCGAAATTTTGGAGTCGAACGGGTTAAAAATTTAGCGGAAAAAATGTGAATTTGTGACGCATAAAGTAAGATACTTAGGTTACATTGTAAGCAAAGACGGAGTGAAGGTAAATGCGGATAAAATTAAACTTATTCTTTCTATGCCGCATCCAAATAATGTTACTGAACTAAAGTCTTTCTTAGGTATGGTAAATTTTTACGGAAAATTTATAAAAAAATTGAGCACATATTTAAGCGTCCTTTACGATTTGCTTAAAAAAGGCAAATATTTCAAGTGGACTAGAAAACATAGCTTAGCGTTTAAACAAGTTAAAAAGTTGTTATGCAGTGCAGATGTGCTGGCACTTTATGATATGTCATTAGAGACAACGTTGACTTGTGATGCTAGCGGACACGGCCTGGGTGCCGTGCTCACGCAGCGTACTCAACACGGAGGGGATGAACGAGTAGTAGCATATACGTCGCGGGCTCTCACCTCTGCTGAGAAGCATTACAGCCAGATTCACAAAGAAGCTCTGGCTATTATTTTTGCAGTTGGTAAAATTCACCAAAAATACGGAAGAAAATTTACTCTACGCACCGATCATAAACCATTAGTGAGTATTTTGGGACCTGAGACTGGTATTCCAGGAACAGCAGCTGCTAGTAGGTTACAAAGATGGGCGATCAAGTTATCGGCATATGACTTTGACATAGAGTACGTAAATACAGACCAAAATATGGCCGATGCTCTCTCACGGTTGATGAAATCAAATAAAGATACCAGTACCACAGATGATGACTTGCCAGAACAAACATACTTACATTTCGCCACTGAAGCACTCCTTTTAGATTACAATGTTCTAAAGAAGGAGACGTCTTCCGATGCTTTATTAAGTAGAGTTTATAGTTATATTAATGTTGGTTGGCCGCGGGAAGTAGAAATTAAGGAGCTTAAACCTTATGTTAACCGCAAAAATTAACTTTATACGGAGCTAGGATGTGTTTTGTGGGGTCACCGGGTTGTGATACCTTTAGCTTGTAGGGATAGAGTTCTAAAAGAACTACATGAGCCACACATGGGAATTGTTAAGACAAAAGCCTTAGCAAGAAGTTATGTTTGGTGGCCAGGGATTGATGAAGCTGTAGAGGCGGTGTGTAGGGCGTGCACGGTGTGTGCCGCGGTGGCGGATACGCCACACCAATATGCGCCACAGCCAAATCGGCCTTGGTCACGTCTACACATTGACTTTTTAGGACCAGTGGCAGGACTAACCTATTTAATCATTGTTGATGCTTGTTCCAAGTGGATTGAGGCTATTCAAATGAAGCGCACTACGGCACAAGCGGTTATAACGGTTCTCGGGGATATTTGGGCTAGGTTTGGTCTGCCGAGACAAGTAGTGAGCGATAATGGTCCACCGTTTACTAGCGTTGAATGAATTTTTTTTTTGTAAGTAATGGTTTTGAGCAAATGTTCTCCGCGCCTTACCATCCTGCCTCTAATGGCGCAGCAGAGAGTGCGGTGAAAATATATAAGCGGGTAATTAAAAAAAGCACTTAAGCAAAAATCATATCCAGATACAGCTTTGTGCAGGTTCCTTTTAACCTACAGGAATACTGAACATCACACGATAGGGGAAAGTCCGGCAAAAATTTTGCAAGGAAGAAACTTACGCACAAGACTGGATGCTTTAAAACCCGATCGGGAGGCGCGTATACAATCGCTACAAAAAACACAGGAAGGTGTTATTATTATTATTATTACACCGTATTCGTTACTTGGAACGGAACGTTTGCGCAGATTACGTCGTCGAAATGTTGGTAGCACCGGTAGACCAGCGATGAATGCGCGCAATTAGGACTTTGCCATTTATGCCGTACGCATAAGCACGAGAATTCCTTGCACTCTCGAATCAGACTATATGTTAGTTCACATATCTAAAGTATTATGATAATAAGTTATTGGTGCCGATTCTCTTGTACACCGAACTAAAGTAACTAAACTATCACAAAAATTCCTTACTTTTGACTATGAGAATTTTTGTTAGAGCCGGAGGCACGCATGGGGGGCAACTCCGACGTGTTTTTTATGAAGTTTTTACTTTTTGTATGGAAAATAAAAAACATTACGTACATGTTCAGTTTTAGGGGTTTATAGAGTTCCTAAAAGGGGGTCGAATTTTTCATTATTTTTGTGATGGGACACACCGTTTTCGAGATATAAGCAAAAGAAAAAAAGATACACTACTGTTTTTGCAAGTCTGAAGTCGAGGTGTTAGTGTGAATTTTAGTTCACGAAAACTAGTTTTATTCCACACGTTTTTAATCGTGATTAAAAATAGTCAGATTCATGTTCAGTTTTAGTTATACAATCAACATTTTTGGTGAAAAACGTCAAATTCAGAATAACAAAATTGCCATTTTCATTAAACTAATAACTCAGTGCCATCTTAGTGCTGTCAAACCAAAATATAGTTAAGTTGTGTCACTTTAGTCGATATCAGAATTGGAAAAACGTCGTTTGACAGGATTAAACCAAATTTTTGTGGTTTTTAGTCCATGTTAGAGGCATTTGAAACAAGAGAATCGGCACCACTGTATTTTATAAACTATCAATTGTTCGTGCAATACAGAAAGATTATTACCACTTTATTAAACTTGACTTTTCATTAATTAGTACACGAATAAGCACCTGTGTTGGGAAGGATTATACCTATATCTATAGTTATACGGAACGTTTAACTTAAAACATTTCGTTGTTGATAATGATAAATGATAAATGATTTTATTTCTGTAAATAGGTTTGTACAAACACTTTTACACGTCAATCATATTTTAAAAACTAGGTGAGATCGGCATTTCCTATCTGACTACTCTGAGAAGAAACGCCGAAACAAACTCAGAGGTTGTTGATAAAGTAGTTGAAAGTAAAGAACTTTGAACTAAATACTCGTCTTAATTACTCCATTTACTGTGACAATCGAAAGTGAACCTTAATACGCAAAACAAACTGATAACTTATTTTGCCGATGAAAAAACTTAGGACAGTATCTAACTGTTACGGAGCGCGTTATGTTTTACAATACGAAATGTATTTATAAAATCAAATCAAAGGACACCTGACATTGCTCGTGTTTCAATAATAATAAGAATAAGAATAAGCTGGCAACACCGTATCAACAAAACGTCTTTTTTCTCATTCACGTTATTTTAATTGTTAAAAGTTTTTTGACCCAATATATCAAGACATTTTTAATCTGAACTAAACCTGAAACCTGCAAAACCAGAGAAAATACAAAAAAGACATCAAACTACAACATAATGTTATTTTTTTACGAAAAACTACCGCATCGGAGGTGACATGACAGATGTCACCTCCGGTAAAACATCACTGAACCAGAATAAGAAACCGAAAATGAAAAAATGTTGACAAGGTCAGCCTCCAGACGAGCACGCCTACCACCTCCGGACTCTTTGCTCAGCCAGACTTAGGGGCCATCCGGCCCCGAGCCGGGTCCCCGCTGCCGGTGGTTGTGTGCAGCGCATGAGATGGACTCAGTCTATGAACGAGAACGTGATGCGCGCATATTATGGGTCTACAGAGGGGGGAACTCACTGCGTACCGTGATAGGATGCAACTTAAAAATCAGTTTTTAAGTTGCGAGTTTTTCTGTATTGCGCGGCTGTTGCGGCGTGTCGTTTAGCTATAGTCAAGTTTCCAAACTGTGACGGAGCTGCTCGACCAAAACCAACCGTACCAGCCTGGCAATGCAGGATCGAGCTACGTATCGATGGGGCCAGGGTACTCATAGGCAAACTATACTGTTTCAGGGAGGGCAATACAAGACCACAAGTGATGCGCTTTGTGAGGCGGGCATTTTCGGGGACTGAAATAAGCCCTCGAGAATACATGTCCCGTGTCACAGAGCGCATCGACTTCCTGAAACAGAAAGTTTGTGCATGGGCGAGCCGTATTCGGCGGTATAAGCGGCGAGTTGATCGATATTCGCAGAATCGCATGTTCCAGAGCGATGAAAGGTGGGTATATAGAGCTTGGGAACGACCTGAACAAAATTTGATGGACGTGTGCCGCCCAGATGATGCCGCCACAAGTCCATTCTGGCGCAGCATCTGGTCAGTACCCGTCTGTCACACTGAGGCTAGCTGGATGCAAGATGTCGAGCGAGTGTGTGAAACTATACCAGAAATGGAAACTGTCTTAATTACGCCATCAGACGTTGCCAGAGCAGTCCGTCCGTTACCGAATTGGAAATCGCCAGGACCGGATGGATTGCACAACTTTTGGTTGAAATGGCTTATTAGTTCACATACTTGCCTGGCATCTCAGTTCCAGTCATCCTTAGAGTCTGGGTCGCTACCACAGTTTCTATTAACAGGCGTTACCCACCTGCTCCATAAGTCAGGTAGTCCCACGGAACCCAATAATTATAGACCGATCACGTGTTTGTCGACGATCTATAAACTTCTTACATCCATTTTGAGAACGAAAATATAACACACATTGACAGTAACTCGATTATGTCTGCCTCTCAAAATGGATGTAGGAACGGGTCCCGAGGTACTAAGGAGCTACTCCTCATCGACATGGCCAACAGGTTCGTTGCTCCCGCAAGGATCTGTCGACATGCTGGATAGATTATAAGAAGGCCTACGACTCGGTGCCACATACATGGCTTGTGAGGGTGCTGGAGTTGTACCAGATAGATGCAACTGTACGCACCTTCCTTAGGTCCTGTATGGGGCAATGGAAGACGGTCCTTCGCTATCCGGGGTGTCAACAGATCCAGGGGAATAACGAGCCTGTCTGGATTAAACGGGGAATATTTCAGAGCGACAGGTTGAGTTCACTTTGGTTCTGCTTAGCTCTGAATCCTCTAAGCACATATCTCACCCAAATCTTTGCACCCAACAAATTGCATCTGATGGAGCTACTGAAGGTAACTGAAACATTCATTAGCGCCATCAGAATGGAATTTGGTGTGGACAAATATGCAATCATGGATGTTAAGCGAGGTGAGATTATGGAATCCGAAGGTACTCAACGTTCGGATTCCATACACCTTAGATCCCTCTCTTCATCCGAAAACTATAAGTATTTGGGTATGTCGGAAGCGTTAGGCATCAACGTTATTAACATGAAGCAATCGTTGAAGGAGCGCTTCTTTGGCCGCCTGAAGAAGGTATTAATTAGTCTTCTTTCGGGCGGAAACAAGGTGCGCGCCTTCAACGGTTGGGACATGCCGATTTTGATGTACTCTTTCGGCATACTCAAATGGATCCAAACCGAAATCGACGCCCTGGATAGGCGGGTCCGTACACTTCTGACCGCAAATCGGATGCATCACCCGCGATCATCGGTGATGAGACTGTACATCCCGCGAAAGTGCGGGGGTCGAGACTTTTTAAATGCGAAGACCGTCCACAACCGCGAGGTGTGCAGTCTCAGGGAATATTTTTTAAAAACCGAAGTGGGTATGTACCGCGATGTGGTCGCAGTGGACAAGGGGCTAACCCCGCTCTCCATGGCTAAAGGAAACTGGCACAAACCTGTAGTACTTACTTCCGATGACTGCAAGGCGGTATGGCAAAGCAAGGAGCTTCACGGGCGCTTCTATCGGGTGCTTCATGAGCCTGATATAGATTTCCTAGCGTCCGTATCCTGGCTACGTTTTGGTGACCTTTTCGGGGAAACTGAAGGTTTCGACTGCGCGATTATGGACGAAGTTATCTTGACGAATAACTACCGGAGACATATTATGAAGGACGGGACGGTTGACGTGTGTCGGGCTGCCACCGTCCAGGTGAGTCCATCAGACATATTATCTCTGGTTGTTCTCGTCTGGCTAACGGCGAGTACTTGCACAGGCATAACCAAGTAGCCAGGATTATTCACCAGCAACTTGCTTTGAAATATAAACTTGTGGATTCTGAGGTACCGTATTACAAGTATGTGCCCGACCCAGTTCTCGAAAATTACTTTGTCACGTTGTACTGTGATCGGTCTATCATTACTGACAGGACTATTATCGCTAATAAGCCTGACATAGTACATAGTGATAGATCGATTAGCGCGCCGCACAATGATTATCGATGTTACCATTCCACATGACGAGAACCTCGTGAAAGCTGAGAAAGAGAAACAAATTAAATATCTCGACTTAGCACACGAGGTTGTTGACATGTGGAATGTGAGCTCGGCTGTCATTGTGCCGATTGTCGCATCGGCCAATAGCCTGATGGCAAAAAGTCTCGACCAACATCTCTCGAGGCTTTCGTTAGGCGGTTGGATCAAGGGCCTGATTCAGAAGGCAGTACTCCTCGATACGGCTCGCATTGTGAGGAGGTTCCTGTCTCTGGAGCCCTAACCACCAGTAGCTTGGACCCTGCTCCCGCTACCGGCGGACCACTATTTTTTTTTATTTTTAAATGTTTTTTTTAAGTTTTTTATAAAAATATTTAAAAATGTAGCAAAATAAGGATAAAAATAAATAAATGATATAATAATAAATCATTTTTAAATTTTGAAATGTTTCTTTAAAGTTGTTTTATAAAAATATTTAAAAATGTAGCAAAATAAGGGTAAGAATAAATAAACGACAAAATAAATCATTTATATCAGATCTTACGATTACATCCATAATTGTTAGTAAAATTGCGAGCTTACAAACTAGTGTTAGTAATAATTAGAAGTAAATATAAATCATTAATAATAGATATACATAAATACATAATTAATTATATAATATACTCTAATTATTATTATATTATTTAAAAAATAAATAAAAAACAGTAAGCGTAAGGTGGACTCCCCGATGATAGCGACAAATCATTATACGTATCCAGCGCGAAAGCATCGGAGAGTCCCACCCATCGCAGGTTGGTGTTGGGACTGTCACGCGAGCGGCGCATGATAGAAGCGCACCGTTTGCGCATGATAGCCGCAAAGCCATCTGTGTCAGCCTGCGTGAACATCGCGGAGGTGCTGCAGTGGCGCGGTAGTCCCATCAGTGCCCGGAACGCATTATTGGATTGAACGCGCAGATCACTGTATGTTCGTTGTGTATAGTTAACCCACAGGCTGCAGGTGTAAAAGAACTGACAGTACGCTTTAAAAAGCGCAACTTTGACAGTCCCCGTGCACCGTGAAAACCTGCGGGCCAACATGTTGCATCGGACAGACAGCGCTCTGCGCTCGCTTTCAATATCCACACTATCCTTAAGGTAAGTATTTGGGTCCTTAAGGTCCTCAGTGATGGGTCACTGAGGACCTTAAGGACCCAAATACTTAAATTGCTCGACTTTGTTTAGAGCTGTACCACACAAAGTAAAATTCGGAACGAATGTGTATCGCTTGTTGTCCGGCTTGAAAATAATTTTTTTCGCTCTGGATCGCGTTGTATTTGAGCCCATGAGTCACCGCGTAGGAGTCACAAATATTCAGGAGCCTTCGTAAGCCACCAATACAAGCCAAAAAGTATTATAATACTAAGGCATTTACCAGCTCTTAGCACGGACCCTAATAGTCGGATTAAAGAATAGTTTTAAGAAACACAATACTTCTATTCATACAGACATATGCAAGACTGGAACGTTGAGCTGCTGTCGCTGACCCTATTTTTGCTTCGATGCTGACTTTTAACCACCCTTTAACGACTGCTGAAACTGAACATCATAACCGACTGAATCAAACATATGATTTTAAGCCTTATGGACATATTTCCAAGGGCATATTTGGTACGTTGCATTATCATCTTGTATGGTGTGATGTAGGGTTACAAAACCATGTGGCATAACCCCGTATTTTTATTTTACCACATAAGTACATAAATCCACACACTGATTCATAATAATGAACTCACAAGAGAAAAGTGTAACGACAGCTTAGCTAATTAAGGTGATTGATAAAGTGTAAAGGCTGAAAGAATATGCAGGTGATGGAAGCTCTCAACGAGGTGCTAACAGGCATACAGCCTCTCCACCGAGGCAAGGACGTGCAGGTGTCCCGGGATCGTCGACTCGCAGCACAAAAGGCACTGGAAGATGGAAACCTTGACAAGGCCCTGGGACTCGCCAGCCAAGCTGTGCTGAGAGCCCCTATGACTGGTAAGTACTGGAATAAACAAATCAAATCATTTAATACTTTACACAGATGTTTTTTTTATTAAGTTCTCCATGTTCAACCGTAACATGGGCACACAAATCATACTTAGTTACAAAAATTTAAAGATATTATAATACAGTTTTCCTAAAGACGTCCACTGCGGCACAGACGGAACTTAAGCGTAACGCCTCGTCCTTTATTGTTCACACCCTTGATCGAGAATCACCTTGCAGGTTAAACGAATTTAAAATGAACTGGAATCCATGTAGTAAAACAAGAAACACTTCGTTAAGTATCGTTTTAAAGTAATGGATAATGAACAATGTACGTCATAATAGCAATGCTCCCAAACTGTTCCAAACCGTTATATTCAAATGCTTCATGGGTATCAAAAACAGGGCATTCCATTCTAGTACATTCAATAGAGTTATCCACTGGAATAAAATATATATAAAATATGTGAAAGCTAGCTTGGTAGACACTTGGTATTTTATTATTTTATATTTCTAGTAGTAATTGAAATATTTCGAAGTAATGGAAGTCAAACTTGAGCTTCAAACATGCAAGTTTTAGAACAAGTTTAAACCTGAAACTTGTTGCTTACCCGCATGACAGCACTTTGAAAACTTGGGCGACGAAAACTGGTTTTACCTTTTATAATTCTGAGGGCAGCGACATACGCATACCTAATACTCGTAGTTGCAACAGAGATGAAATGGGACGAAGAAGATTTCGCCTTCTAGATGTTATGATGAGAAAAGGATGGAAGTAAACATGAACATTTCGAATGATAAAGATGAACAGAACATAAAAGGTAGGACATTATCAATACTCGCATGGCCGAGCGACGCAAGCCTTTTTTTTTTTTTTTTTTTTGGGTGGGAAATCATCAAATGACTTCTCCCGCTCTGGGTGGAGCGGGAGGGCGTGTCAGACTTTTACTGACTAAAACCCACCCGTGTTCCTTCAGTTGCCTGTGCCAGGGCCACGGTTTTCTCTGTGGAATAACCCGCGACCCTGAGGCGTCGGCCCTATCGGACCCCGTCATTTTGTGCTGACATCTCTTTGAGGCGCGCGTGGAACACAACGCGCCGTCGACCCGGGCCTGGTCCTTACCGGACGGCGAGCTACCCGTGGCTCGCCGTCCGCAAGCCCGCGCCTACGGTGGCCGGGAATCTGCTTGCGATTCCCGACGCCCAGGGCGTCTCCTGCGGCGACTAGGGGCGTGAGGGCGCAAGGCTCTCTCCCTCACGCGCTCCGCCTCCTCCTTTGCGAGCATTACTGCTTCGCAGAAGGAGGTGACGGCTTTCCATTCCCTCTCGCTCCGTACCATGGCCTGGACCAGGGCCGGACGCGAGAGATCGCCGCCGCCAATCGCCTCCGCGAGGACACTGCGGTGCTCCGCCCAAGCTGGGCATACCTCCACCGTATGCTCCACCGTGTCCTCCGGGCGATCCACACAATGGTGACACCCGGGCGTTTCCTCCCGCCTTATGCGAAACAGGAACCTCCCGAAACAACCGTGTCCGGTGAGGACCTGTGTCAGGCGGAAGGTGAGGACGCCGTGGCGCCTCTCCAACCACTCCTCAAAGAGGGGACTTACCGCCGCTATTGTGGCGTGCCCAGCACTGGGTTGCGACAATCGCACCCTCCATGTCGCCATGAGATCCCGCCGGAGCTCTGTCCGCTGTACCGTGATTTGTCGCGGCAGCGGAGTTACACCCCGGCGTTTTGCTTCCTCGCGCTACTCCCATACGTGCGCGAGGGCTTTTGCCTCCAGATCCCATGGCGGCAATCCGGCAAGGAGGCTCGCCGCCTCGCATGAGACCGTGCGGTATCCCCGGACCAGCCGGATGGCCATGACCCTTTGGGACGCGTTCAACCGGCGGGCCGGTCGGCGCCTCAAAGAACGCGCCCACACCGGTGCCCCGTAAAGGGCCATGGACCGCACGACTCCCGCGTCGAGCCTCCGGCAGGAGGCGTTTGGACCCCCTAGATTGGGCAGGAGCCGCCTCAAGGCAGCCCCAGCCCGCTCCAGTCTGGGAGCCAAACGTCGGAAGTACTCCACGAAGTTCCACCGGCTGTCGAGGACGAGTCCCAGGTACTTCATCGTCGACTCGACACCGATGTGAACCCCTCCCGCCGTTATCTGGGAACCCGACAGTGGCGCGTTCCGAGGACCATGAAAACACATGGCCTCGGACTTGTGCAGGGCCACTTCGAGTCCCAACTGCCGGATCCTATCGACGATTGTCGCAACCCCGAGTGTGAGCGACGCAAGCCTAGGGATTTTATTTATATGAAAGAGAAACTAAAAGTTAATCTGATTGATTTCCTTGCTCAGCCATCGGGTTACAAACTGTAAAGTTTTCGTTAAAAATCAAAATGTTGACCTGTCCCTCAATATTGAGGAGGGAAGTTCAAAGTTTTTAGGAAAACAACGTAGGTAGTACTTACATAATTGTTTGTTGTACTTTTGTATGATTTGAATATGATCATCTCATCTGATTTCTTGAGAAATTAACGATTCTGGTATCAACTTAAGAGTTTGTAAATAGAATTTAATAAAAGCAAATTACTGAAATCGCTGTTTATAAATTCTTATTTTGGAGTCAAAACTTCAAACAAGAGACAGGTTTTTCCCAAACAGTACATAAAATCTGTCTAGCATTTTGCACTTTAATTGTGAAGCTGAAAAATGTGCAAAGACTAATGAAACAAGTTTTTTTTAAATAAGGTGTCTTGGTGAGGCGACGCGCGGCGGCGGCGGCGTGCAAACCAAAGCCCCGCAGTAACAAGTTGCGGCCATATTCTTGAGACAGACTACTTTGAAAATATTTAAAAAATGTTTAAATCTTTTTTTGCATTCCTAATAAGTTAGTCGCACACACTTACCTTAAAAGTAAGCAATTGCACCATTATGCTAACATAATAATATCATGCTCATAATCGGTGTGTTTACATACCTCACCTACTATTGTGCACTTACGCTTCCAATTGAAATCATACTTTAGGCAGGATTTACTGTTATTCTCAATTTCCATCTCCATTTCCGTGTGAATACCCAAACATATTTAGTGACTAGGTATATATAGGAATAGGCAGCAAGCTTTCCCTTCTGACGAGCTGACCGGCTCCTCGACAATTCAAAAGTGCCTGTAAATGATTAATTGAAATAAATGCTTTGAGTTTCAGTTTGTACATTCCAAACTTATAACCGAGGAACAAAACTAATAACATATATTTTCCTGAATTAATAATCCAAAACGTCACACGGTAGCTCAGCCAATCAGAGACATGAACAAAAAAAAACAAAAAAAAACTGGCTAGAATAGTGTCACGTTTAATCCGCTCGGGGGTTTAGTAATTAGGACACGAAGAGACTCCGCCACAGAGGCGTTCTGAGCGGCGTGTTAAACAGATCAGCTGAATAATGGGACAGTGCTATTTGTAACCTTATTCTATCCCACTTAGATACTTGTAAACCCAGGCATATTACTTGGCAGTTCTTGACTAGTTCATTGTTGAAGAAGATGTGACAATAAATAAGAAGTTTAACAAACATTAGAAAGACTGTATCATTTCAGTTCATTTCGAAGGACTACTTTGTCGATGCAATTAGTAGCGATATAAACTTGGAGCTGGTGCCATAGCTTTGCTGTTATATATAGCCGATGCGCTCCTGAAGCGTATGGTTCTCTTTTGTGTTACTTAGTAGTAATTTTTGGACTTATTGAATTTTGTCTTTTTATATAACATAATATGTACATTGAGAATCATTCTTGTGACTTTATATTATTTTACATATAAAGTCACAAGAATGATTCTAGATAGAGATGTTGCCAAATACTGCTGCCTGCCCTGTCCATTATCAAAATACCATTATCATTTGTGACTGGCTCACTTTTGATAATGGAGCGGTTGGGCCTTCATTTGCAAACAACCTTAATTTTTCATCGTTACTGACTGCGGTTTTTCTTTCAGAACATTGGTGGCTCAGTGAAAACAGCCGCGACTCACGAGTTGTAGGTCGTAGGTTCGAACGTGAGAGGACGCCTGTGTTGCAGCAGTGGGAACATTTTAAGAATGATTAAGCTTATGCTATGTTACTGGCTGTTTTATGCAGGTGGAGACGATGCCATATCTGAAGGTGGCATTTCCCTCGCCCTAGCCTTGTGGCTTCGTTCGGAGATCCTGTTGCGCTGCGAGCGACCTAAAGCTGCTCTTGAAGACCTGAAACTGGCGCTGAAAGAACGACTACCAGCGAAGATGAGGGCCCAATATTATTGGAGGATGGGGCATTGCTATCGAGGTCAGTATTATTAGATCCTTGAGTTTGTATTCCGCCTTACCCACGACTTGCAAAAAACTATCCAATGTAAAAATATAACAATACTATGAATTCCACAATACAATTAAAAAACCTCAAGTTCAAATGACAACAGCGGGTGAACAATGTTGCAATTAGTATTTTGATTGTCCTCACAATGTTTAATGTGTCAATTATAAACTTGAACCTCCAATGTGACACTTGCAGACTTGCAGGCAATACTTTTGAAGATATTTTACTCCGAACAGTATTGTTGCTAAGGGGGCCCGTGGCTAAGTAACAACAGGCGCACGAGTCGCTCGAACAGGTTGCCGCGGTTGGTCTGTGGATGGATGACAAAGTATTTGTACAGAGACCACTCAATGTCTCGGAAAGCACGTTTAGCCGTTGCTCCCGGCTGTTGTTCGTGGATCTTTGGCAGTCGTTGAGGGGCGTCAGAAACCCGAAATTCTGACAACTATTCTCCAGTTATTGGGTAGAAGAGGTCAGATGCAGTCGCTCCATGTGAAATGCTGGTTTCGAGTCAGACTGCAGGCCGATCCCAGAAATAAATAAGAAAAGGCAGGCATACAACCACTCATGCAGCATAGACTTTTAACCTTCCTGTTACGAAGTCGAATGTTTTAGTTTTTAATCCTCCGTATGTTAACACAGAATGATTCTTTGTGACTTAACTACGTGAATACCTCGAAAATTATGTGCATGGTTTGCTTATCCATTAAAATTAATGTAAGCTGTAACACATTTTCATTGCACCCTCGATCAGCTGATGGATTTTATTATTATATTAAAGTGGTGTAAATTACTGTGGACTTATATCTTAATTGAGTTTTCGAGCGGTCGAGTCACCATATGCTTATACGTTTTAAAACACTTGTCATACGAGTAAGCATCAATTTACATCGATGGTGGGTATTTATGACCTTATCTATGTAAAAACAAAGGCCTAAAGATGTCGGAGTTGGCAGTTCCATATGCATTAACAACGGATAAAGAAAGATGCAAATTCATTAAACAGTGGGGGATGTTTTAAGGTCAGTAGGTATTTAATATGATAGAAATTTGTTACGTAAATTAATTTAGGAGCTTAGTTGATAGAAAAAAGGATATTTTTTCGCTTTTCAGTTTTTTTTCGTCGATATAATGTTGCGGCTAAAATCTAATAACTACCAAATCTTTTTACACTTATATAACATACTTAGTTACCTCGTCCATATGTCGAGGTAACATTTGCTTGCTAAGGTTGGTCCGTGGATGGGTGACCATCTCCGTGCCTCTGAAAGCACGATGAGCCGTTGGTCTAGGCTGCCATTTCAACAAGTCACAGTCGGGACCAATGGGTACAATAGATCAAAGAACCCTGAAAGTCCTACAACCAGTCATACCAACGGGTTTCGTGTTACCCAGTGCCTGGGTTGTGCAGGTCAGGTAGGCCGTCCCTTCCATATAAAATACCGATATTCAACTACAACCAGTAAGATTGGAAGGGTCATCTTCCAATCTTACTGGTTGTAGTTGGTCACATGGTCGGGAAAGGCAGGCAGGTGATAAACGAAAACATTACGTACATTACGTACTCTTTTCTTTTAATCATTTGATTAGCAAACGAAATGTAAGTTTTTGAGTTTTCTTGCAGTAATGCATTATAAAAATAAAATATAAGAAAGTCAGAATTAACGTTTTTCTAGGTGACTGTACCATTTTTCCAAAATCTGTGAATGCAGCTAGCAATTACCTACATGAAAAGGAAACTCAATTGCATACAAACATACGCTTAACTGGTCAAAAGCTAGAACAGGAAAGAGGTTAATGGCGCAACATAAGTTGGTTAGTGATTGACGAAGTTTATAAGGTATCGTACGAGAACTGAGCCGCGGCTTCAGGAACGATAAGTTTTTCAATTCAATTCAAGTTTGTTTGGAGGTGTAAATATCGTTCTCTTTGGCGACATCATACAGTCACATCATCCGTGATAGGATATTGGAGCCTTGCACAGCCACCTTGGCACGCTGCAGAAGTTAATGAATGCCAAGCATTTTCATTCTGCGAATCAACCATCGGATTCGTTGACCTGTTAAAAAATCTACGTGTAGGCAAATTGATAATACAGTTATGTGGTCCGAATATTCCTTACCGACTAACAGGTTGACGAGTACAATAGTAAGATGACAGCTATGAATTCAAAGCACCATCGCGTTTATACAATTCGCTCCATAGATGAGTCTCGCGAAGTTACTACTATGAAAAGAAACCTCCAGATAATGTCGTTCCAAAAGATGTGTACAGTTGTGGTGGTCTTTTATCTGAGGTAAAATTGGCTACCGAGTCAACTTTGCGGTGGGTATTGTGAGAGAAGTTTAACGGCCAGCACTGCTCAGGGATCAACTATGGGGGAGAGGAATCCGGTAACTCCCCCTGTAACCAGATTGCCTTTTAGTCAAAGGGGGTTGACCATTTTTGGCCAGAAAGGCACAATAACTTCCGTATATGTTAAAAAAAACATGGTAATTTCTATTTAATTGACTAGTTATTCATTTATCCGAACAAGATTGCAACATTAATTAAAAGTAATGAAAAGTTAAATGACATTCACGATTGTGGACAAAGCAGCAGTTTTACAAAACTTATCAATTTCGTTTACGAAATAATAGATTATGTTTTCATGGATTTTTTCCTTAATAATATCACATACGTAATGCTTGTTATACAATCTGTTATAATATATATGGTTTAATGTTTTTATTTTTGATATTAAATGAACAAGTGAATTCACTTCATTGGGGTTTAGTGGTGATTATGATTTTGTATTAAATTGTGATTCGAAAAATATCGATATCATTTTTTTTTTGTGTATGTGGCAACATTGAGTTACGCCGGCCGGCTGTCAAGTCAAGACACAGTTAAGTGTCAAATCACAAAAACCTACAGAATCTACTTTCATTGTTTTTATTTGCCTTACTAAGGTTATTTTCTTGCGGATTAACTATTCTAACTATTGAACAGCTTATTAAATGGATTCCGACGATTCTTTTAACCTGACTTATATATCCAATGATTGTAAACCAATTACGTTAGTCAAGATTAAAAACACTAACTTTTTTTAAACCAATTCCTTGACCAGTCAATTGTTGAAATTGCATATTATCCTATCCATATACTTTAAAAAGTGTGCACTCATGGCCGAAGTGTCTATGGACGGTGGGCATTCCTCTTTGACGATGAAAGCAGACTTATTGATAGCGACGGTTGTGTTGATGCACCTCCAGTACTTGCAACTTTTCATGGTACTAAGGGTCATGGTTATAATGATATGTTGCCGATAATGTGCTAGACCCTTGATAAAGCTGTTTTCAACCTCGGTAAAAAAGACTTCACCAAAGGGCAGGCAAAAGGCACTGCCATATGTGGCACTGGATGGTGTACAAACACCTTAGGTTACTACTTTATCTGATTTTGAACCATGTAATTAAACAAACCTGATCATGAACGAGCTTTGGCAGAAATGCAGAGACTGAGAGTCTACTTGCAAATCGGCAATAGGCTTCAAGACTGGTTCTTGACCCTAAATAAGTAATCTATTCTACACTGGCCTCTGAAACATACTACCACACTTTTAAAATTGCAATTTTTCCTTTACTATAGAAGTCAGAGTTACGAGTATGATTTGTTTCGACAAACTTTCTTTTAAAATTATAGTTTAATATACCTAAGTAACTTTTTAAACATTAAAAATAAAAAAAACCTTAACTTACAGCAAAAAACTCCAGCAACCTTTATAAGTTTATTTGACTACTAATTAACATTTTAATAACTGATATTGCCTCCTCAGGCACTGATTACAGCTTCGAGACGGTTTGGCATAGATACTGAAGACGAGGTTTCGAAGGCGATGTTGGGGAGTATTCTCCCATTTTTCCATCAGGGCCTGATTTAGGGCCCTGGGGGTGATAGGAGGTGGACTGCGGCTTCTGACCAGCCTCCCGAGCTCATCCCAGGCATGCTTGATCGGGTTGAGATCAGCATGTCGATTCTGTTAAAATCTCACCGTGAAGACTTGCGTGGAGTGAGCTGTCAGTGTCATCCCGTCTTGGTCAATCCCTAGCGTCAGTGGCACTGACAGCTCACTCCACAATCACTTCACCTAAGATTTCACGGTGAGATAGTTACAGAATAACTACAGGACTTCTTGATGGCCAAGCCATCAAGTTAATACCAACCTCCTGAATGTACTCTTGTACGACCCAATCGGTGTGTGGCCGGGCTTTATCCTGCATCACTAACGATCCATCACCATATTTACTAAATATGGCCCTGCACACTCATTAAGGATATCTTTTCCCAGTCAGGGTGCCATTTTCCATGACCACTAACTCAGTCCGCCTTCTGAAGAGATGCCAGCCCATACGTATACAGAGCCTCCACCGTATTGGGCTCTTTCTGTGAAATTCTATCTATACTATCACTGATGTAGTCTCTTCGGCACCCTGATTGCGTAGCATACTATCAATCACAATTTGAAACAGTTTGAAGGATATTGCAAATACATCGCTTCATAATAATGTTCGACAAATTTGTCTGCTCAACAACGAACATAACGCAATGCATGTTGGTGAGCTATCGAAATAAAAACGATTGCTACTGATAGTGCGATACGCAATTACCCCGCGGGTCTGAAGAAGCACTTTCTTTCCATCACAGACCTCATCCATCGCTTTCCATCGGGCGTGTTCGAGGTCAAGAGCAGTCGCATTAGGCAATAAATAAAACGCTGTTGCAAAGTTAAAGTCAAATCGTTTATTTCAAATAGGCACTTCAATAGCACTTTTGAACGTTGCTCGACATCAACTGCATAGATGTGGCGATTTCTCAACACAATGGGGACAATATAGCGGTCTTTTCGGGTACTAGTGCACCTGGGTCTGCCATTACAAGGTCTCGTCAGATGGTTTCTAGTTTCTTCGTACCTTTGCCTGACCTGCCGGACCGTTCTTAATAATGACCCACCATTCTTGCAGTACGACGCATCCTGATGCATGAATTCGAGAAAAGCCATGATTCTTGTACATTCTTCTGGTGAAAGAGGCATGATCAGTTAACGTGCTTTTGAATCAAAATGCATCGATAAAGAAACATGTAAATTCAAAAACAGAAACATAAAAAAGTCAAAAGTAAGACAAAAAATTGAAATTTTCACACAAGTTCAGCCATACCCTACAGGCGGTTATCGACTTTAAAGTTATTATGTTTAAACTAAATTCTTTTTGTTATCCTTTTTTATTTCGAAAATATATCTTGAGTAGGTACTTTAAAAGTTATCGCAACTTAAGTTATGGCAGGCCAGTATTTATAATAAATAAAATTAAAAAATTATTTTTACAAAAAAAAAGAAGACTTCCAAAAAATATACTATGAAGTAAATTTTCACTTTGTATTGTTTTTTTTTAAATTTTTTGTTGTGGTACATAACCCAAAAAAAATCGAATGCCACTTTCTGATATGTAGGTAAATTACAGTGACAGGAACATAATAGAACATCATCCACATATACTACTAAGTGGGAAAAATGCTAAATCAACAACTACCCATGGAAAGTTAATCAAATTTGGAAGCACCGCGAGAGCATTCCCTTTCAAATAAAAGAGTTTTCAAAATCGGTCTACAAGTGACGGAGATATCGGTTAGCATACATTAAAAAAACACATACAGCCGAACACATAACCTCCTCCTTTTTGGAAGTCGGTTATCAAAGTCGGGTTAGTTACACCATGTATATAACTCAGAACAGCTGGAAATATTTTAAAAGCTCGTCTAAAACGATTTTATTTCTCGTGAAAATCGCCACAATATTGTTATTATTTTTCCCAAATAAGAAGTTCCCTCTACAGAATTCTGTCTACATTACCAGACCCTCGATGGCAGTCATATACCCAGCAAGGTCTAAAGTCGTCATCAAGGTGGTAAAATAAGCCCAAACACGATGTACCTGATGTAAACTGCTGAGGAGCACTCGCAACTTCCCCCGTCTTCATTATCTGATCATTCAGGTCTTTATTATGTTTTTGTGTCATCAGAACAACACAATCAAATAATATAATAAGACAATAATATTAATATGTGTGCCAAATTTCAGCAGAATTTGAAAATTCAGTATGTGAAAAATCAATCAACCCCAATTTTTCTACCCTGACGGGTAGAATTACCTTTGCGGTATACCTTTGAGGTACACCCTCCCCAATAAAACGAGAAACATTCAAATGAATGTAACGTGTATGTGTGTGTGTGTGTATGTAATTAATTATTGTTATTCAGTAATTAAGGCATTGACTGTAGAAATTATTCCATATTGTTTTTAGTTCGCATGCAACCATGTTTGTACGCCTCTTGGCATAACATAGCGACTTATGAACTTTAATTTAAGAACTGTATTCACTACCTATGCTACACAAATTAAATATGATTATGATTCTGAAAACCTGAAAACCTCCACGTTTTTATTTTTTAGGGCACATATTCTTATGTAGCAGCGTAGAGTACCACTGATTTGCAAAAAATATATCATACCGTTCGAATACATAATATAGGTACATGATCAAATAAGAACTCAGACTCTACACGATCATACAGACCTTTTCGTACGAAGGCAATCGTCGAGAATCGTTCTACTTCCACGTGTTTGTCTGGATGCTGCACAGACGTCACAATCAGAGATTGCTGATGGGTATCGAATTACTCACAGAACCTACTTCACAATGCGACGTGTTTTAATGAAACCTTCTGTATAAAGGATGAAACGGTTCGGCGATATATCTGAATGACTGAAAATCAAAGATTTACTTTAACATTTGATTATGTAATTATTCATCAAATGTGAGGTTATGTTGGAATTCGCTCACCTGTGCCCAACTCTCGCTCGTACACACAAAAGCACCGCACGACACAACGGCCCCGGGTGCCGCGAGTCGCGCTATTGCGTCGCGCCTGTTTGTGGGAGCCTTTCTGTTTGGTGTGTTAAATTTACTTAAGATTGAGATTATGTAGTTCTTAAGATTGTGGACGGATTAACTACTAAGGTAACATAACATCATGCCTGAAATCCCCGAAGGCATAGGTGGAGGTGTAACTTAATACACCCACATTTTGTTGATGCTACGCCCAATGAGGCGAGGCCTATTGCCATCAACCGGGCACAAATCCAAACTCTGGGCTGCCTAAGGAATTTATGATGGAAAGTTCCAATAACACTGGATTAATGGAACTTGTCAAATTGTTTGATTGTGAAAGGTATTGTTTCGGTAAAGATTTGCTGATAGGTATAAAGCGCCTGCGAATATTTTCATGGCAAAGTCAAAGTCAAAGCATTTATTCCAAATAGGCCCATAAAAAGGCACTTTTGAACGTCAAAATTTACATTAAAAATAAAACTGATTCTAGGCGCCACTTCCAAAAAGTAGTTTCGTATGGAGAAGAAGTGGCAAGAAACTCCACCGTTACTCTTTTAAAATGTTTTACAATGTTTGTATACATTAATTATATTTCTATATGTGAAGACGATGCACCAAGAATAAAATTACTATACCACAATTGGTACAAAAAAAAAAAATATGCAAAGGCATATAAAACTAAGGCAGGTGGTTTGGGTCTCATTGTAATTAGAATCCTTAATTATTATTCTGTAGAACTTCTTCATAACACACTTATTCATTCAAATTCAATCCCCGGCCAGACAGAATATTTTGGAATGTATTCAGCTTACAAACGCGCGGGGAATTAGGTTCGAATCCTGTGTGATGTGTTTTAGTTTCTAGTCCGTATTAGTGTCGTATTTATTTATTCCGTCCTTGAACTGCCTACTACCACAACCTGCGTCTATAAGCGGTTAACCTTAAGTCCGTATCTCTTAGCCCGATTAATAGCCTCGGATAGATTTCCGAGAGGAGCTCGCGAGTAAATTTGTAGATCATCAGCATAAAGATGGTAGGAAGAAATTAGTTCGTCGGAGATGGAGTTTTTAAAAACTGCGAAAAGTAAAGGGGATAGAACGCCACCCTGAGGTACACCGGCAGAAGTATTACACCAGGAAGACAAGGTCTCTCCAATGCAAATACGTTGCCGCCGACCGAACAGGTAACTACGAAACCAGTCAATTACCGATGGAGATATGTTAAGAGAGCAAAGAATGCCAAGCAAAACATCAAAATCAACAATATTAGATTACCGTCTTCCATGGCTGTCCGTATTAGTGTTTTTTTTTTTTTGCTGATGTCTGGAATTTGAGTTCGATGTTACTATCTGAACTAGTTTTTGTATTTCCTAATTATTTTTCCTAAGTATTTATATTATTTTATGGTAGCCTGTGTCACACGCTATGGACCAGTTCTCAAAAACTTTGGAAGATAATTTAAAACATTTCAATATTTTCATAAATTTTGTACCTCCGATCTGCAACACAACATTATTTGACCAAATATTCCTTGCGCAGTTATTTCACCTATGATTATGAATCGCAGTCAAAGTCAAAGTACAAATAGGCACATAAATAGGCACTTTTGAACGTCAACATTTACATTTAAAATAGAACTGATTCTAGGCGCCAAAAGGTAGCATCGTAAAGAGAAGAAGGGGCAAGAAACTCCACCGTTACTCTTTTAAAATTTTCACAATATTTTATACAATAATTACCAAGAATAAAAATATTATACTGCAATTGGTAAAAGAATTTAAAATAAAGCAAAGACAGATAAATCAATCACGTGATAGGTGCCATGCAGGACATGGTGCTCACACATTTACAAACATTGTAAAAATATATGATTTACCTAAATTAATATCTATAATATAATAAGTATTATTTAAAAGAGTGTCCATGGAGTTTCTTGCCCGTTCTTCTCCATAGGTACCTACTACGCTTTGGAATGGGCAACTAGCTTCATATTTCTGACTGACCGACTCCTTGACAATTCAAAAGTGCCTGTAAATGGTTTAATTGAAATAAATGATTTGAGTTTGAGTTTGAGTATATAACAATAAAGATAAAGTATATAATAGTATATAATAAGTAAGTGTGTGAGTCGAGTAAAAATAACAAATTACGAGTATACAATTAAATTATCAACCAGTATAATTTTGTCTAGACTGGATTGTACTGTGGAGCTGGACCATCAGTTTCCAAGCATTCCTATCTTGTATATAATCCTCTCATTTGTAATCAGCTTGTTAACAAAGTGTTGTTATATATGAATTTTAAATTTTATATAATTTAATTGCTATATAACACAAGGTATTTTGTTATAACATTTAACACAGTACACCATAAAAGATGTATGTACATTGGCTAATCTGAAAAATAGTTGATCTATTTTATCCTTATTTCTAGTACTAAAATTATGTCTATCACTTATTTATTGAAAAAATATGTAGATTTTTTCTTACATAAATAGTATTTTCATAAATGAATTGTCAAGGTACTGTCATAATATTAATCCCTATTAATAGTTCCCTGAGAGATTCGCGACGAGGAAGATTGTCTATGGCTCTGACAGCTTTCTTTTGCAAAATAACAATGGATTTAATGTCAGCAGCCCGACCCCACAGTAAAATGCCATACGAAATAATGCTGTGGAAGTAGCTAAAATTGACCAAATGCGCGGTTTCTACATCTATTATCTGTCTTATCTTTCTAACAGCATAAGCGGCCGAGCTAGGCCGCCCCTCAAGAGATGTTATATGTGGTCCCTATTGTAATTTCTCGTCCAGCGTGATTCCTAGGAAAAACGTCTGATTTATAAATTCAGTGATCTTAATTAATATTTTTCTAATTTTGCTCTGGTAGCGTGTATTACCGTTCGTCCCATCCACTTCGTACCCCGTGGGACGAACGGGAATTCGTTTTTTTTTGTCCTCTTAGTCCCACCAAATAATTTCAGTGTGGTTGTATTAATAGTATAGATACAATTTTTTTAATAAAAATTGGAAATTTATTGAGGCACTCTTTTCTTAGGCCATCCCGTCCCGCCAGCCATGTTATTTAACATTTTTCACAAAAAGAATTAAACAATAATAAACCAAGGCTAAGTTTTATATTTATTAAAAAAAACAGAACAATATATTTTGTAATTATTAAATCTAACCAAGTAAGATATAAGACGACTACTGTCATTGATGTAATTTCATGATAGTACTAAGCATATACTACAAACATTTGCACGACTGATACTCGTAAGTCCTAACGTAACTAACAGTAATTGAGACTACCATTATTTTACCATGTTATTATGTAAGTACCTATATTCTGCCAAATAAATTAGTTTCAAATAATTTAATTTCAAGAGATAAGAGATATTTATTTTTTGTAAAACGTGAGTACGTATACAATAGATTTGCATGATCTTAAAATAATATACGCGAATAGTATATATGTATATGTTTTGTCATTTATGGCGTACAACAAAAAAAGATCAATTTTACCAATTGAATTTTTCATTTAAAAAAAAATGAAATATTGTCGCGCAGTCGTTTGATAAGGTATAACTGTACAAAATACAAACAAATTTAAACGAAAACATTTTACAGTTATGAGATCGAAGAAATGTCATTACGATAGAAACTAAGTAGGGTCATTTAAAAATTTAACTAACTCGTAGGCTCTAATATCATTTATCTTTCAGCATGTCGATTCTGTAAAAATCTCACCACGAAAACATGCGTGGAGTGAGCTGTCAGTGTCATCCGTCTTGGTCAATCCTTATCATCAGTGGCACTGACACTCACTCCGCGCTCACTTCACCTATGTTTTCACGGTGAGATGGTTACAGAATAGTCCTATTGGTATTTTTTGATGTAGTTTAAATAGAGTTGTGGGTATTTGTCTAATGGGTTTAGGGATTTTATTGTAAATAACTGGTGCTAAAGAGAAAACACTTTTACGCATCAATGCCGTGGTTGATCTTGGTACACATAATCTATTGTTATCCCGTCGGTTGCCGATTGAAACATCTGATAGTTTTTTAAATAGTTTAGGATTGGTTTATACGAAAGTAGCCACTTCAAAAATAAACAAGGAAGGCAGATTTAAAATATCATATTTGATAAAATACGGTTTGCAACTATCCGTTTTGTTTAAAGTGAACATAGCCCTAACTAAAAACTATTTTCTTATTAGTGGAATTTCCCCAAATTATAACGCCGAACCTTAATATTGACCCGACAATTCCGTGATAAGCAGTGATAAGCGCAGTGGTACTTATGATGGGTTTTTTAGCTCATAGAGTGCGTATGCAGAAGAACAGACTTTTTTATTTCATTCTTCTGATTGTGGTTTCCAGTTTTCTATGGTTACACCTAAGATTTTTGCTGTTCCTACTGTTTTTATTACTGTCCCTTGGCGATTAAAAATAATATTTGGAGTCGCTAAACGTTGACTGAAAAACATAACTTTGTCTTTTCAAGATATACCATTTTATTATTTAACCAGTTAACTAATGATTGTATTGTATAATTTATTTCGTTTTCATAGCTGTCTTTATCTTTACATTTTGTTGTGACCATGCTGTCATCGGCAAAGAGTGATAAACTCAAACTCAAACTCAAATCATTTGTTTCAATTAAACCATTTACAGGCACTTATGAATTGTCAAGGAGTCGGTCAGTCAGAAATATGAAGCTAGTTGCCCATTCCAAAGCGCAGTAGGTACCTATGGAGAAGAACGGGCAAGAAAAACACCATTCAGCTCAACCATTTTGAAGGGAGCTAAATGATCCGACACACGCGCCACCGTCAGCGAGACATTTGAGTGAGCATGACATACTATCAGCCGCCAGGGCACATTCAAGTCAATCTATGACATTACCCGGTAAATGGTAGATCTATAGTACAAAGTACACATATCTGTGCAATGCATCTATATAATAAAAAGGAGATTGAGTTTATATAATGCAAATTATATTCTTACAATCTTCAGCACCATTCTCATTTGACTGTGTCTGCGAGGCATGCAGAGATCTTGCAATAGCTGCAGTTAACTTGCAAAGGGAAGTTTCTGGCAGTGATGACTTTGACTTTGAGAATATTCAGGATATTAAGTCATTAAGTCATTTATTTCTTTGCAAACATGGGTTAGTTTGTACATAGGTGTTATTATAAAATTAGTTCTCCATGTTCTGCCGTCACATGGGCATGCAAATCATAAGCAATAAATATAATTTTAATATAATATTAAATAACATTAGAAAATATCATTAAATCCCATTTTCAAATGTCAAATCATTTGAATCACAATAATAGGAAATGTCTTAATTATTACATGAAATGTCACTGGCTGTTAAATATGTAAATGGATAAGTAATAAGAGATAATATGTGCAAGCATGTCAATTTAAGTATTATTAATTAAAGTTTTTTATTTTTCCCAAAATGTCAATATTGAACAATTACATTATTTTAATTATTATTTCCAAAGAGCATGTCATGAACTGAATGAAGATGAGTACCAGGAAATCAATCATAAAGTCATTAAAAATTACAACTTCTATCTATACCTAGGTCCCAAGGTTTTTTTCCAAAAGGAACTCTGAGATATTATAATATGATTTACTTATGAGAAACTTTTTTAAATGTCTTTTAAACAAACTAACATTTAAAATTTTGATCGATTCTGGTATGTGATCGTATATAATTGGTGCCATGCAGAAAACACTTTTATGCATCAGAGCTGTCTTGGACTGTCTTGCACATAACATATTGACGTGTCGTCGACTCCGGATGTTTGAGTCCGATAGCTTGGGAAACAGTTTTGGGTTGGTTTTCACAAATACCGCAACCTCAAATATGTACAGGGAGGGCAGTGTCAGTATTTTATACTGGTTAAAAAATGGTTTACAAGTGTCTGTGCATTTCAGACCGAACATTACCCTAATACACTTTTTTTGGGATTTAAATATTAGTTCCTTATTGGCTGAGTTCCCCCAAAACATAACGCCATATCTCAACATTGAACCCGCCATTCCATGATATGCTGTAACAATAGCGTCCGTTCCTATGACTAGAGCGAGCTTATATAAAGCGTACGTCGTTTTGCTTAGTCGCTTTGCCAATTCTACTGTGTGTGCTTTCCAATCTAACCGTTGGTCTATGGTTAAGCCTAACCAGTGCTTACTTGATTTATTTTATTATTATCATGGTGAATATTCAAAGTTTCATTTTTGCGTTGACTGAAGGCCATTAGTTTGGTTTTGTCAATATTATTTTAAGATTGTTATTGTTGAGCCATTTTATTATTGAATTAATAGTATTAGTTACATCATTATTATAATTTTGTTTATTTGTGCAGTCAATGGTAACTGTACTGTCATCAGCAAAGAGAGTCATGTGATGTTTCGTCACTTTGGGCAAGTCATTTATATATAGTATAAATAGAGGGGGGCCAAGCACGCTCCCCTGTGGTACACCATATGAAATTAATCTATCACGTGACCTATAGACCGTATCATATTTAGTTTTCGGATCTACCTGTGAAATTTCTACATATTGCTTTCGATTTTTTAGATATGATTCGATTAGCTGCAGGACATTTCCTCTTATTCCGTAATCTTCTAATTTATCAAGCAAGATATTGTGATCTACGTAATCAAAGGCTTGAGTCATATCACAATATATTGAACAAACAGGTACTCTATGGTCAACATTTGAAATTACTTTATTCAAGAAGTCATAAATAGCCATGTTGATAGTTTTATCTTTTCTAAAGCCTTTTTGTTCTTCAGTCAAGATGTTGTGTTTTACTAAATATTTATGAATTTGTTCATATATATATTTTTCAAATATCTTTGAGAATATTGGCACAAGTGCAATAGGTCTATAAGACTCCGTGTTTTCTCCGTCATTTTTTTTGTACAGAGGTTTTACGACGGCAGTCTTAAGGGCTGCCGGATAAGTGCCTCGAATTATGCATAAATTAATAATGTGACTTAAATGGCCACTAATGCAGTCCGATACATATTTAATTGTTTCTGTGGATATACCATCATGTCCTACACTATTGGTGTTTTTAGGGATTTTATTATATTTTTTATGTCATTTTTATTACTAGGTGCCATAAACATGGAGTGGCTCGGTTTTGGTATATATGTAGTTGGTTGTACACCCATATTATTATTATTATTAGGTTTAATTTTGTCAATGAAAAAATCGTTAAAAACATTGGCTATGTCACGTGGATGTGTTACATTTGAATTTCCCATTTTAATGCTTGCAATTGTATTCTTAGGTAAATTAGTTTTTGACCGGTTTATGATTTGCCATGTCGCTTTTGATTTGTTTAATGACGATTCAATTTTATATGTATTCTGAGCACGTTGTGTTAATTTAATTATTCGCTTGTACGTGGTAGTATATCTATAAAGTTCTTTTTTGTTTGCTTCATTTCTATTCAAACGGTACCGCCACAAGAGTGCTCTTTTCTTTTTACTACAAGCTCTAATTCCACGCGACACCCATTGAGGTCTATTATGTAACCTTATTTTTATTCTTTTAAGTGGAAAGCATAAGCCATAAAACAGAGAAAACGTCTCCAGAAATAGGTTGTAAGCTCTATCCGGGTTATCACATTCATAGATATCCGAAAAATAATGGTTTTCCAGACATTCTCTAAACTTTTTCATGTTTTCTGTACTAAAGTCTCGTCGTTTGATATACCAGTAATTTAAACAGAAATTTCTTTTCACAGGACACTTCAGTATTTGACAGGTGTGATCTGACAAAGCAAACTCAACTACGTCAGCTTTACATTTATTGCCAAGATTATGTGCAAAGTTGTCAATGCATGTGTTACTTTTCAACCTAGTTGGCTGATTGAGTTCCAACTTTATATTATAATTAAGCAACATACATTTTAGGTCTAGTGATACATTGCTACTTTTTAATGTTTCAATATTAAAATCACCGCATATTATAATATTTTGCTTACGTTTCTTTGTCGTGGTTTGCAACAATTTTTCCAAACGCTCAAAAAATGTACTTAAATTATTAGATTTGGGAATTCTATAAATACATATTACAATGGTGCATGTTTGTGTTAATTTGATAGCACAACATTCAAATGAGTTTCTTATTGCTAATTTGTTTATATCAGGTAGATCTATCCACTGAAGTCCTTTTTTTACTAAGATACATGTTCCACCTCGTTTTGTGTCTCTTCTACTAAAACAGGCAGCTAGCTCGTAGTTGGGGATGGAGAGATTGTCTTCATACCCTGACATAATGAAATGTTCAGAGATGCATATGACGTCAATAGTGACATTCTTCAATATAAGTTCTTCTAAGCATACAGTAAGAGCATCCGATTTATTCAAGAGTCCTGCTATATTCTGATGTAGTATATGCAAATAATTGTCATAGAAATAACTGGTTATTCGTTACGTCGTCTAATTGGGGTGTCTCGTCAATAGTGTTGATATTCAATAGATCGTATTTCTTTAGTCCTTGAATGAAATCGTCAATGTCTATAAAAATGGTATGCATGCCATAGTTGTTAATTAATCCAGTGCGTTTCTTGAACATTGTGTAGTCACATGATAGGTTTTTATTCGAGTCAAGAAAGTATGCATACTTATGTGTCAATATGTCAAGATAAAGCAGGCTGCTAAAATTTTCTACTCTCCAATTGTACATTTTTTTATAGTAGCTGTATCTAAATGTCGGACTACATATGATAACATTAGTGTGTTTTGTTTTTTGTAAGGTCGTCCTTATACTAAATATAAGTTGGAAATAGTTGTTTGTTGTGCTAAAATCTTCCTCTCCTATTAATATAATACAAAAATCATTATACGTAAATGTTTTTAATTTTGTTTCTAAGTCACTTAGATATGGATGTTGAATACTGGATAGGATTTTCAAAAGAAAAATTTAATATTTAAATTGAAAAAAAACGTGTCTCTGTACTGAATAGAGGTACTTTGGTCTTGGCCGCACTTCTGCTGAAGATGAGAACAGGGGACTCAGATGTGAGAATTGGCACATTAGTGCAATCTGGGGATGTCATATTACTCGAGATGAATTGATTCTACACAATTTAACCATTCCCAGTGGGATGTTCGGAAATAATAATGCAGTTATCATTTGTGACTCTTATTTATATCAACAAAAGTTCCAGTTATATGTTTAAAAAAATACATATTCTTTGCAAGTATAGAAATCTCCTGAAACCATTTTTGATAGTTGCCAGTGATGGATACATTGTTGATTGTTTTGGCCCATTACAAAGCAGCTACATCAATAATTTGAACATGAATAATTTTTTCAGTAAGAATTCTGCTCTATGGTTGTATTTCAGAAATAATGAAGCTTTCATTTTAGATAGAGGTTTTAGAGATAGCATTGCTTTGTTGGAAGGATGTGGCCACAAACCATTTATGCCAGAATCTTTGTTAGAAAGCGAACACCAGTTAACTACAGCTCAAGCAAATAGAAGCCGCTGCGTTACCATTTGCAGATGGGTGGTGGAAGTTATCAACGGCTACTTCAAAAGAGATTTTAAATTACGTAGGCAAGATTATTTCCATAGATCACTTCCTTAGATCCAAATTGCAGCAGCTTTAATAAACAAGTTTGGTGCTTGCCTGCAAGACAATGCCAATGCAAATGAAATATTAAGCATTATTAGAGAAAAGATGAATTTAGAAAACAATCTGGCTAGTATGGTTGAGTCTGTCAATATGAATAGGAGAACCTCCAATTTCCAAAGTATGACTGCAGCCAGAAATAATATTTACTTTCCTGTCTTAGAACACAGTGATCTAATTTTATTTGCCTTGGCTACGTACAAAATAAGACAGGCCCGTTCATATTACGGCGAGCATGTACGTTTCCACGGCGGGTGCAGGATTGAAGTATACAGTCAGCGACTTAATTCGGCTGAGTACAACCTTAGAGGCAGTGGTGGCACTACCTTAATAAGAGGTAAAATAAAATCACGCCATGTCTCTAGAAGACAATATTATGTATACATAATAATAGAAAATAATGTGCCCGGTGGAGCAAGAATAGTAGTTGTTTAGTTGGAAGACGAACTGTTGGATGTTGCGCACATACAACGACTGTAGTATGGTATCTAGGATGGGCCAGACATCAACCAAATATTTTAGCACCCGCAGGTTTTCTTGATGATTGTGGTTAGGGATGATGAGGAATAAATATAAAAAATATATTTGTTTCATTTAAATCTAACCTACCTATGACCTACCCCTACCATAAAATTAATCAAATATAGATATAACTGTCCCAAAGATACTTGTCTAAGATTATTAAATAAATATTCTTTTGAACACTTATTTACATAGTTAGGCCCCTTTATATAATTTTTATTAAATTATATAAAGGGACCTAACTATATAATTTTTTGCGTTCAGAAATGCTCATGCATACTGCACTATTTAGGGGTGATAGTGCAATTATGTGGGACTCCAACCCACTAAAACTCCACGGTGTCCTCCTCTCCGCTTTAGGCGGGAACACGGGCATGCGTTAGCACTCATCCGCGAACCCGCCGCGGCTGTCCGTCACTGGACCCTCCTCTGGGGAATACCACCCATCACCGGCACATCAGAACACATGGCACGCCGTGACCACCCCAGGGACCAACACAAATCTGGGCACCCAAGGGGACCAACCCCTTACGACGAGCCAGATAAATGGCCTCGTCGCCTACCATTTTTCGGCCGCAAAGGATAGGGAGAGCGGCTAACAACATCCCAATACTCTTCTTTCGCTGCGGCAAAAGACCTGACGAGCGGCCCCTGCTCGGGTTCCTCTTAGCTTCACCGTGGGGGTCAAGCCACGGTTACTAAGGCGGGGGAGCCGATTCGTCAATGCGGGAACCCGCCGGGGGGATTTACGAAAGTACCTACGTCGCATTTGGGACGCAGACCTACGCATTTCGCGGTCAGCTAGGCTTATACTTCTTAATACGTTGTCCGTAGTTTATTTTACTCTACAAATACATTTCTATCAATGATTTTATAATTGTTAGACAGGTAATTATATATTAATTTTTCGGTTAGGGTCTGTTGTTGACAAAACATAACCTCTTTTTTTTTATTTTTTTTTTGGGTGGGAAATCATCAAATGACTTCTCCCGCTCTGGGTGGAGCGGGAGGGCGTGTCAGACTTTTACTGACTAAAACCCACCCGTGTTCCTTCAGTTGCCTGTGCCAGGGCCACGGTTTTCTCTGTGGAATAACCCGCGACCCTGAGGCGTCGGCCCTATCGGACCCCGTCATTTTGTGCTGACATCTCTTTGAGGCGCGCGTGGAACACAACGCGCCGTCGACCCGGGCCTGGTCCTTACCGGACGGCGAGCTACCCATGGCTCGCCATCCGCAAGCCCGCGCCTACGGTGGCCGGGAATCTGCTTGCGATTCCCGACGCCCAGGGCGTCTCCTGCGGCGACAAGGCTCTCTCCCTCACGCGCTCCGCCTCCTCCTTTGCGAGCATTACTGCTTCGCAGAAGGAGGTGACGGCTTTCCATTCCCTCTCGCTCCTTACCATGGCCTGGACCAGGGCCGGACGCGAGAGATCGCCGCCGCCAATCGCCTCCGCGAGGACACTGCGGTGCTCCGCCCAAGCTGGGCATACCTCCACCGTATGCTCCACCGTGTCCTCCGGGCGATCCACACAATGGTGACACCCGGGCGTTTCCTCCCGCCTTATGCGAAACAGGAACCTCCCGAAACAACCGTGTCCGGTGAGGACCTGTGTCAGGCGGAAGGTGAGGACGCCGTGGCGCCTCTCCAACCAAATCCAAAAAAAATGTGAATACAGGGAAGTTTGGTAATAATTCCTTCTAGTCTTTAATCTTCTTATTTGTTTTTTTTTTATAAGGACACGTTTGATGTGGGTTTTGAACTTTCCATCGCTAATTTCTGTAACCGATATTGGCAACACGATATAAAAGCGGATATTGTTTATAAGAAATGACTTGCCTGTTTTAGTCTATCCGAATTTGGGTAAATATCACATATTTATTTTAAATACTTAGGTATATTTATTAATTTAAGATATATAGAGAAAGCAGAGTTAGTATATCGATTTCATTGAATTTGTTCCTGAGTGACTCGCGAGGATTTTGTAAAATGAAAATTGAATATACGTCAGCTGCTGATCCCCACAACAAAACGCTATTAGACATAATTCTGTAGAAATAAGAAAGGGCCAAGATTGTGGGCTGATTATACATGTGATAATGATTAGGTATACATGTGATACTGCAATTTTCCTCAATCCTCCGCACCACACGCCCATATCATGACATCGAATTAAGGGAGATTTTAATAAATAAATTAATAACAGTTTTAAACTAAAAACTGTTATTTATTTAAATAAAATACTTCGGGGAAGGAAGTAAAATAAAAATAATAAGCTGTACGAAATTTAAATCATAATATCAATAAAATAACCAACCGTTTGATTATTCAAAATGTGCCAAATGATCCAGTGAAGCAAATGAATAAAATGTTCTGCGAAACCGGGGAACCAAAATGAGCGAGTGAGTGCCGGTGCCAAATGGTGCCAAAGGAATAAATAAGGTGAACCGGTACCGGACCCGGAGTCGGAATAAGTGAATCAATTCACTTGCCGGAATAAAGATTACCCACCGCTAGCCAAAACTAACCTGCTGTCAAAAACACCCAACACCCGCACAATATGCGTAGTTTCAAATAGGCACCTAAAAAGGCACTTTTGAACGTCAAATTCTACGTTAAAAATAGGCTTGATTCTAGGCGCCCATTCCAAAAGGTAGATTCGTATGGAGAAGAAAGGGCAAGAAACTCCATCGTTACTCTTTTAAAATGTTTTACAATATTATTTATAAATTAATTATATTTCTATATGTGAAAGCCATGCACCAATAATAAAAATACTGTAGCACAGTTGGTAAAAAGTTATAATAAAGCAAAGACAAATAAACTAATCTAGTGATAGGTACATGGTGCTCACATATTTACAAACTGAAAGTATATGCTCTTCCTTAATATTAATTTTCTGTGTTTATTTATTTCTTCTGTATATATTTATTCTGTATTAATTTTCTGTTTTATATTTTGCCATGCCATACGCATTATGATGGATGTTTGGAAACGCTTAGTGCGAATTGGTGGAATGGCACCTAGGTATGGATGGTAGTTAGCAGTACGTCTAGATGTCCGATTGTAGAAGGGGACTGGTGGGATGAGGTTGTGGAGTTCTTGCGCACACTCACCGAAGTACAGTCTATAGAAGACCGTCAAGCAGGCAACCTTGCGGGCTGGTGGATGTCTAGCTTCACAGCTTGGCACACACAGCTTACCTCGCAAAATGAGCCTCTTAGCTCTGTGTTCCACCGAGTCGAGCGCGGCAAGTTTGTATTTAGCTGAGCCATCTTTATTTAGTTTCCATTTTTTCCTCCTCACTTTTACACATTCCACCTAGCAACGGTCGAAAAAATATTACATGTTTGACAATTTTAGCATTTTGACATTATATAAGTTTGATATGTTGTGAGTATGTTGTATTCAAAGTGCTCCGAGTTATTTAGTTTGCGTGTTTTTTACTGTGATATAAAATAGTCATGATAACATTTATTTTTATTTTTAACTTAAAACTTAAATGAAATTAAAGATTAATTCTGTCTTGTCTACATGGAAAGCGTAGTCAAAGAACTCATCATCTCGTTCCTTCCTGTCCCTGCTGACTTGGAACTAAAACTCGCCGAAGGAGAAAATATCAAGGAAATATTCAAACGCTTGTGAAATACGACATGCAACATTCACCTCCTTGTTGCATCCGTTGACGGAGTCTTCGTCCCACAAATCGAGAAGACGTCGATTGCAATAAAGCGCGATGGATAAATGAGCTTGTTATACAAGTTAAATTTGCCAGTACTGTACATATAGATTATTTTGTTTTATAAAATAAATAGAAAATGTAACTATGTAAATAAATATTAATTAATACCTCAGGTTGAAAATCGTGGAGAGGTTCCACATCATCTAACTCAATACACATACTCTGCGGCACTGCTATAGCAACAATTACTTAAAGAAGCGTTGTGGTTTTCCTCAAAGTTTTGCTTTTATCCAAGCATAGGAAGGATCTCTCCACAGTATTGCGAGTGGCAATTTCACTTATGTTGTAGGCCTTCTTCTGCGTGTGTTCGTGGTTCAAATCAAGCTGGGCACATATTTGAATAGAGCTGCTTCTTTTGAAATTCTGTAACCGAGACGAAAATCTTCTAAATCGTATTTTGAGAACATATGTTCTCTGTTTGTGATATGTCGGCGACGACGAGGAACATATTATTATACTTCTGCTTCAGAAAATGATGACAGGCTCGACAAAGACATGTAAACATACTTAAACACACGCCTCCTTCCCATGGGGGTAGGCAGAAACCACAGAACACCACCTGCCACGATTCTTACATACTCCTTTTCCATACGTCTGGTCATACTCGCGCACCTGAGCCTTCTGAAGAACATCACCAATAAGGTCATATATGTCCTCCTGGGACGTCCCTTCCCGGCGTTTTCACTCACATATGCCATGTGACCTTTTGTTAGTCTCCATTCATTCTTCCTCCCAACATGTCCAAACCGTCTAAGCATACTCTTTATACCCCAAAAACTCTGTCAATGAGATCAATCAATTATTTCTGGGAATCGGTAAGACTTTAGCTGGATCTATCACAAGGTTTGACCCTACCTCATACCAGACTTCTTCTGTGCCGCCTTGTCTCTTCTCCATTGTCCTTCTGTCCACTGATGTGGATGATATCAAAATCATCATAGCATCTCTTAAAACCACGTATCCTGTAAAGTGCGGTGACGTTCCCAGTAAATTAATTAAAAGATACTGTAACCTATTATCAAAGTTTATTTGCAACATCTGCCTTTCTACGGGTAAATTTCTCTCGGATCTCAAGAAATCCCTAGATCACCCAATTCACAAGTCTGGTAGCAGAGACTGTGTCAATAACTACCGTCCAATATCCATTTTGCCTACACTATCCAAAATTCTTGAGAAAGTTATTAACAAGCAATTGACAAACTATTTAGAAAAAAACATACTTTTATCTGATATCATGGTTTTCGTAAAGGCAGATCAACAAGGGATGCCGTTCATAACCTTACTGATACCATAGTTTCTAGGTTGGATGACCAGAAAAAGGTCCTTACGATTTTCCTAGACTTGGCGAAGGCTTTTGACACTGTCTCTGCGCCACTCTTACTGAAGAAGCTTGAACACCTCGGAATTCATAGCGAACAGCTAAAAGAAAGTTACCTTGTTAGTTAATGTTAGAGCTCAAGGTGTTGTTGTCAATGACTGATTGAGTGATGACTGCAAAGTCAATATCGGTATTCCTCAGGGGAGTATTTTAGGGCCGGGTTGGTTTTTAATTTTTATCAATGACCTCTGCCAATTCAAATTTACTAACTGCAAGATTATTACTTTCTCGGATGACACGGCTCTTCTTTTGTATGAAGATGCTTGGGTGAAGTGTACCAACATGCTCATAAGGGTTTCTCGTAAGTTATGAGCTGTCTAAACGACAACTTACTCTCGCTTAATACAGAAAAGACTAAATACGTCATAACTTATTCACTTACAAACCCAAACCGCACTCAAAACCCCTTATTAAATAACACGGCCCACTCATGTACGACAGCTCTTCCTACTTATGCTCATGCTCAAAACTCGAAAAAGTTGAGTCTCTCAAGTACCTCGGTGTAACTATAGACAAAAACATTAACTTTAATTCCCACATTAATCTGTTGTCCAAGAGAATTAGGAAGCTTATCTTCATTTTTATAAGCCTACGACGGATTGCAGATGTGAAGGTTCTTAGAACAGTATACTTTGCACTTTGTCAAGCTATACTAAACTATTGCATCACTGTTTGGGGTGGCGCCCCTAAATCGGTTATGATTAAAATCGAGCTATGTACCTCTGAACTCTATGACAATTGCAAGTTTCTTACTGTTCGACCACTGTTTATCGTTGAAACAATCTTGCTTAAACATTCTTCTTTGGACTACAACAGACACATCCTTGCACGCTCATAAACTCATTAAGACAAATGTATGTTCTACCCAACTGTGTAAAGTAGTCTTTGGCACCGCAACAAGCAAGTTCTCACCACGTATCTTCCTAATTGTTCTAAGATAGATGTGTATCACTATACTTCGCCACACCACGCCACACCACACCACCCCACACCACACTAATACTCAAAAACTTGAATAACAACTTTTAATTTTGCATTTTTTTTTACATCACACACCGATACATCCTCTTCTCTTTCAAACACACACACCTTCGTTATTATATGATTCATCCATCACAGTCACTATGTCTTGCAACTGTTCTGCTGACGATGCAAGTAGAACTTGTTCATCTACACATTCATCCTTTTTCAAATCTGTCAGAAAACTGTCCATGTACAGGTTGAACAGCCACGGTGACGCAACACACCCCTGTCTAACACCCGTCGCGATGCAAAACTAGTTCGAGTAGTTACCATTTATCCTAACACAAGCACTGGGATCCTCGTATAAAGATTTCAGTGCCAGTCCACACAGTACAAGGATAGTGTCGACCACAATTCTTCCTCCACACACTGTCATAGGCCTCCTCCAAGTCATCGAAAGCACAGTAGAGTTTCTTGTGCGTTGCCAGATGTTTTTTCGGTTATGCATCTTAAGGAGAACCTAATTTGTGAGAGGGAATGGGCTGTATGCATCTTAAGGAGAACCTTATTTGTGAGAGGTAATGGGCTGTATGCATCTTAAGGAGAACCTTAAGATGCATACAGCCCATTCCCTCTCACATAACTTAAGACATGTTGTATAATCCAGGAATGGCAAACTTTTTCTTTTTACCATTGCTTTTTAAATAAAAACTGAAAAATTCGCACGTAAGACTATTAAAAAACCACGAACTGTTGTTATTGTTGTTTTAATGTTGGGCTAATAGAAATTGGTTGACCTATTAAAATTTTATGCCAGAATTGTCAATTTAAGGGTCTTTAGTTGCTGATGGTGCTTTGTGCAACAAAAATGGTGACGGATTGCATCGTTAAATACTTCCAATATTTAATCGAAGATTAGTATTTAATGACAGCTTTAAAAGTAAAAGCTAATTTCTGCAACTGACTTTGGGTGTAGCCCGACTAAACGTGCAAGAAGGCCTGAATAGTTTAGATCTAAGTTTTAGTTCGGTTTTCATCTTGTTTTGGTTTATTCATTTCAAGTTCTGCTTTTCTTTTCTTAATGGTTTTGAACATACAGACTTCAAAACCAAAACATATTTAATAATAGTTGGAACCCTCATACCTCGTGCTCTGTGCACGAGGCATGAGGGGCATAAAACCTATTTATATATTTGATTTGATTTGTTGGTATTTGTTTAATAATGAAAGTCCCCGACTGTATTTCCAGGTGCAGGAGAGGCAACTCGCGCCAAGGTTTCGTACGAGCTGGCAGGCAGGCTGCTGGGCTCCGACGAGGCCGCGAAGACCAACTTGGCGGAGGATATCGAGACCCTAGACTACACGGCGCAGCCCAAACAGAACGTTGAAAAACCTGGTGAGTGGAGAGTTCTCGAAGTAGTTGAAAACATGACAGGCATTCAAAAAGGTCCTCTTCTCTCACTTTTCAAGGTCCGTGTATGTGGATAAAGTTTCAACCAATCAAATGACTTTATACAGGGTTTAGTCATGCTTGAGACTGGAGAGATGTTCTGTTATACGGGAATTACGGATTTTACCTGTTAAAAAGAAGTAGGTACAGAATAATCTCTCTAAAAATATGTGTTGCCAGTTACTCGTAAATACAAAAGAAAACACGACAACGAATGTTTTAAACTATTTTAGTTCCGCCTGATGAAAAAACAATGACGTTGTGAAAACCGCTTACGACACTTGTTTGTTTGAATTCGTTAACAAAGTAAATTCAACTCCAATTAAAAATATACACAAAAACCTTTTGAAAAATTAATGTAAACAACAGCGCAAACAACTTTCTCTTCAATGTAACTTGACGGGAAAGGTATTTATAAACACCGCCATAACACGCGGGGCTACGTCATATTATTATAATGGGGACGCACTGGGTTGCTGAACGGTGCGGCTCCCTTGAACTAAGTAGTAGTACCTAGTGGAGGCGCTCGACCAGGGAACTACATCCACCATCCCTATGTCTGCCACCAGCAACGTTGCTGTGTTATAGTTAGAAGGGTATAGGCGCCTGTTCAGTTACGGGTACAGTAAGCCTTCAAAAGTGGATAGGCACGTTAAGAGTCGTATTTCTGTGAGCTCGCGGTACAACTTTATGTGTTTAAACGACACACACCACAAAGATTGCAGTTTTGCACGGCATTCACTGACGTATCGTCGCGTACTCGCATTGCACTACACGAAACAAAAACATATTTCCGTCGCTTTTGTTGGACACGCATCATGCGCGTGACATGGCCAGTTTATGGCATCGCTAAAAATCTAGTTTATCTAATATGAGCTGGTAGCATTAAGTGCCAAGCGTTGGACTGAGAAGCAGCCAGCTAATGTTCTGCAAGTCGATTCTGTAAAAATCTCACCGTGAAGACTTGCGTGGAGTGACCTATCTGTGTCATACCGTTTGGTCAATGCCTAGCATCAGTGGCACTGACAGATCACTCCACGCTCACTTCACCTAAGTTTTCACGGTGACATGATTACAGAATAGCACTGCAGATCTCATAAAATGCAGCGCAATTATATTGCCAATGTTTTATTTTAGTTGGCATTATTTATAATATTTAAAAAAAACTTATTTTTTTAAATTAGTTTTTGGTTTAGAATAAAAAATGCGTACAATAAAAAAAACACTTTTATTTGTTATAAAAATTTTACATATAGATAACAAACCGCTACGATTATTTATAATAACTTCTTCAGCCAGATAAGACGTGCAATACCATGTCAAGGAACTTAGAAGCAATTTGTTTTATATTGACGTGTATAGCGCGGGTTTTCATGGTAGTTCCGATGTTGTTGCTAGGCAGAGCCATACCGGCGCGCCCCCCCTTTCTCCGACGCCCGCGCACCTCACCGCAAGTTCAGGTGAAGTGACGTGGACGACAGGAGAGCGAGCCCCGATCGCCGACGGAAACGGACGTAATATAGCGATCCTCCGCGACTCTGATCTGCACACTGACAGAAAATGACACTAAGATTTCATGAAATGGGCCGTCCAGATAATAATTGGTCCGAGATGAGGCCCATCAGGAGTGATGGCTTCTGACACACGGACACAGCGGAAAAGTTTTGTGCCGAAACGTTATACAAATCAGGATCTTTATTTCCTGGCGTAATTGTCAGAATTAGATCATTATTAAATAAATACCTATACATTCCTATTGTATATTCTTTTCAGGCATATCGCTTACAGGTGGTGCCAAACAAAACATGCCTTCGCTCTCTAAGTTGCTGAAAATAACTGAAGAAGAGAATAAGGTATCTAAAGTTTAACTTGATAAAAAAAAACATGGTTCCTGAAAGTACTTACAGCTGTTCATAATGGGGAATTTGCCGGAATATTAGAGCAATGGTACATCAGGTAAAGAGTTCGAGGTGTTTCTTATTCGTTTTTTTTTTTAATTTAAATTATAATGTCAGTTCATTTTTACTGGCAATCAAATCCCATTATAGTACGCGGCCAAAACATACGCGGCAAAAAGGCAACACAAATACGCCTTCGTGGCCGTGTACTATAATATCAAAAAAGGTATTCTCAAAACTGTAAATATCCGCCTGTAAAAAGCCTATCGGTCCCGGTAACCACAATCGTCCTTGTCTCTCCCAATCTGCAAACTGCAAATATGACTTGATTGGATAGTCCACGCCTTGTCTTGCCAAAAGAAAAACCACTAACGACTTCAATATTTGGATAAGATAAACCGATTTGTTTCATGCAAGCACAAAACACAAGAAACAAGTACTTAGTAGTAATTAATTAAATGAAATGGTTGTAGCAAAATTGTGAGCAGCTGGTCTATTCTGTAATCATATCACCGTGAAAGCTTAAGTGAAGTGAGCAGTCGCACCTACATGTCGATTCTGTAGTAATCTCACCGTGAAGACTTGCGTGGAGTGAGCTGTCAGTGTCATTTCGTCTTGGTCAATCCCAAGCATCAGCGGCACTGACAGCTCACTCCACGCTCACTTCACCTATGTTTTGACGGTTAGATAGTTACAGAATATCACTACTGATGCGTGGGATAATCACTATTGACTGCTCACTTCAAACTGGCTTTCACGGTAAGATTTTAACAGAATAGATTGGAAAGCACTGAAGAGAACTGAACGAAGCACTTTAGCAGAACATAGTTTGTTATACTCGTAGACACTGCAGATGGCAGGAATAGTTGAAAATATTAAATATGTCTAGTGTTGTATCTGTATTAAATATCAAAATGTTAGTCCAGTATTATCCACTGTGATAGCGCCCAAACCAAGGCGTTAGCCGTAAGCTTTTGGACTTGGCACTAATGCTAATGTTTTATAGATATAGGTGCCTGTCAGCTCTCTGAGGCATGTTGTAGTGAAAGTATTTGAACATACTAAGCCCTTTGGGATCGTTATTTGGTTGTGGTTCTAAATAAATATAGTTGTGTGAATGTAAATTGTGATGCGAAGTCACCAATACCATTTATAATAAACTCAAATATGGGCTAGAAATTAGCCAGACTCATGTATCAAATGGTGATCTTACCTTCTATGATACACAGTCTGAAAGTGTCGGCACTCACTAAAGCAAACAGATCAAGACTGTGAAAATATGAAAGAGTTATCATGAGAGACCTGATTAACCACGCTAAGAATAAACCAAGACAAAAGAAAATGCATGTAATTTTAAAAAGGATAACCCGTAACCAAACGCATCAAGAACCACAGGATGTGTTATCTCGCACATCTCCACAGACGACGAATATCACACCTGCTACATGCTGCAATGCAGTACAAGGCCAAATCCAAATAAGTCGGCCGAACTATTTACACTTGGAATGACAACCTCAAACAGGACATGACTTACTTCGACAAGGAAATCAACTTCTGGATGAACACGGCTGTAGAACGAGATAAGATAAAAAAAGCTGCTAGCGAAACATAAAAGAAACATGAAACGGATAGTAGCGAGACCTCAGACGAAGATATTGGAACAACACAGCATAGCAGAGACCGGCTGCGACGTCGTTAAAAGATACCCTCCCATAGACAAATATTACCCGCCCCTCCACTAGTCCAATGCTAATTTTAGGGTGCACTACTCGATTGGCTCTCACTCTCCTTCCTATCCTAAGGGCACGTCCACCACCCTACCATTAAAGCGCCCCCCGGTCTATTCCTTGATATGCAATGGTCTTTGTAGCACCATGAAGCATGAGGCTTCAAGGGCTAGTGCAAATCTTGGGGTTCATTCGATTAATCGAGTCTGGTCAAACCACGCTGGGGTCGGTGCATTTCATTCATTCATTCATTCATAGGTGCCTGTCAGCTCTCTGATTCATTTCGACCGATGCATGTTGACTAACAACGAGTGCAGTTACATTTTTACGAGAACAAGACAATGTGCGGTAACTATAGATCGGTGTTTACCTGAAGAGGTAAAAGTTATGAGGTCAGAAGTATGGCAGTCCATGCTGCGCCAGTATGGCCGACCATGCTGCGCCAGTATGGCCGAACATGCTACGCCAACCTCAATTAAATTCGAATGGCGGACGGAGCTTCATCATTATTATTATTAGTATCAAATGATTATAATGACTGACAGATACTTGTACATACATTAGCAATCCCAGAATGATCCTCAGTGTAGCATCCCCGCGCCTTGTGGCTGTCACACTTGTTTGTTCCCGCCAGGGTCGCTTCGCCGTCGCCCACGCGCCGATCAAGACTGGCGACGTCCTACTGGTAGACCCCCCATACGCCGCATGTCTACTCGCTGACTATTACGGTACGCACTGCTTGCATTGTTTCAAAAGGTAAGATACTTTTCTAGTGTCTTGGCCGAGATGTTCGCAAGATACCGAATATTTCTTTATGTTTCAGACTGGAAGATTGTGAGAACGAAGCTCCTGTGTGGTGCCCGAAGTGCTCAGGAGTCGCCTTCTGCAGTGTTGTGTGTAAGGACGCAGCTGTTTCTACGTATCATTCTTTTGAATGCCAGTTCTTAGCTCTTTTCATAGGTAAGGAAATTGCATTAAATGAAACAATATGTTCAATAAATCAAGATGTCACCCCGATGAGGTCTGTACTTGTGACTAGACAAAGTGATATCCATGTTTTCCAGGTTCCGGCATGTCAGTACTGAGTCACATAGCGTTACGCATGGTCACGCAGGCAGGCCTCGACACCAGTTTAGCCATACACTCTAAATACATCAGCAATGAAGTCAAAACAGTGGAGGGAGCAGTTCTCAACGACATCGAAGGAGTCGCCAAGAAATCCAAAATAAAAAGCAGAAAGGAAAGACTCAACAGATCTAAGAAAGGTATCAAAAGTTTCACAGAAAAAAACTTTAAAGAAGAAGAGGAAGATGTTAAAGCTGACGATAAAATGAGTATGGAAGAGAAACTGGAGTTGAGAGCAGCTCAAATATACGCACTATGTTCTCACTCGGCGGAAAGGAAAGGAGACGATTATTTCAAAAGGGTAGTCATGTCGTTATTTCTGACGGAATGTCTGAAGAAAGCAGGCTTCTTTAAGAAATGTAAGCAAGAAGATGTGAATAAGGGTGAGTAAACTAAAATATTTATGTAAATCTGACACTCCTTCACATTAGAGCGGTTCAAACTCGCTCAAACCGACCAGTGAATAATAGAAGCTACGCGATAAGAATAATATATTTTGTGCAGAACTCTAGTTATTTACTCTAGCTCTAAACTAACCCAAATCAATTCAACCTGGGTCTTCGAAACAACTTCGTGGTCCTTACATAATGCAAAGTACTTCCAGGACCTGAAATTGTTTAAACATTTTGTAACTTCAGCCATTTTGTCGTACCTTACACTCTAAACAGTAAGCGAACGTCTGAATAACTTCGGTTTTATAGAGCGTCGTCGCTGCCACTAATGTGCAAAAGTTTATTTATAAAATTCGATGCGCACTATTAACAGTTACGTTACAAATGCTCACATATTCCTTCTCTTGCCACTGCAGCACTGCCACCACTAACTTAAATATATACAAAAATTAAACTGTCATCTTACCATCCGTTGGTTTTGAGCATTGTCAGTAACCGGAAAACTATCCATAATTCCGTAGCCACGAGCCACGGCTCTAGCGACACGCGTCTTGCTACAGTCACTGTCGAAAAAAAGTTATAGAAGTTGTTTAGAGCCAGCCACGAGTCACAGTGACGCGAGTTGTGGCCAGATCGACGGTAACAAGGCTAAACCTGTCGCTTGACGCAGGTCGCGTCGCCAGTAGCATTGCTCGAGGCCGTGAAGCGGGCCTAAAAGTAACATTACTGTTTATCATAAAAGTATTGAACATTTTCAGCTCATCAATCCATCGTGGAGCTGATCGTGCGCAACCTGCTGCTGCTACAGTTCAACGCGCACGAGATTTACGAGACCGTGCGCGGTGCTCACACGTTCAGCGGCTCCAAGCCGGTTTACATCGCTGTGGGGATCTTCCCCATTGGGGCGCTGTTCAACCATGAGTGCTATCCCAGTGCGGCCAGGTGACCACTGTACAACCACCCAGCACCCTCATTGCGTAACACGCTTTTAGTCACAATCCGAAAGATTTTGAAGGAAATGTTCATTGCTTCACATGCTTGAAAAGTTTGTCTGCTCAACAACTTAAACAGCGCAAAGAATGTTGTTGAACTGTCCAAATGAATGGCATTGTCATTATAGGAGTCGTACGTACTTACCCCGCTGTGCTTTGGCCCTGGGAAGTGGTGAAGTAGCTTTTCAAGTAACTTTTGACGTTTAAAAATGTTCACTCTCAGATTATTGAAATAAATGAAAATGAATGTTTTTCTACGCAACATTTCAAAGCGTATACACCTGTTTGGCTAGATATTTTTTGTTGTATTCTTAATTGTCAAATTGACATGGTTTGTATCAAAGAATATTTTCTTTGAGGAATCATCCGGAAAAGTGAAAGTTTGTATGGAAGCCTGTCAATTTCGCCGATGGGAATTCCCATCGGGCGCACAGCTTGTTTTGAATAATTATTTGATATCAGCTTACACCGAAGTTAAAGGATTTCAGACATGTTAATGAGTCAGTTCATTCAAACGAAACGGTAAGCTTTTGGTTTTGACTTTCAAATGCACAAAAGTTGTTTATTACTTTAGAAAGCACAAAATCAAAATCAAAAATCGTTTAGTCAAATTGGGTTATAAGTCAAAAGTAAGATAAAAAAATAAAAAATAAAAATTGTTTATTGGTAAAGCAAGTTTAGGTATAAACAAACTGTGTAGATTGGATCCTCCTTTTAGGCAGATAGTGCCTGTATTAGGAGAGTCCGCTCTTCCAAAGCAAGACGTGTTATACAAAAAGCAATAATATTAATTTTTAAGCTAAAACTAACTTATGTTAACATTACCATAAATTAAATCGTAAGTTTTTATGAGTGTGTGTAAATATGAGTGTGAGTATTTGTAAGTGAAAGTGTATGTGTGACTGAGAGTCAATGAGTGTGAGGGTGTGTATGTGTCAAGGTTTCAGAAATGTTTCAGTATCATTGTAGGTAGATAGGTCGCAAAGGGCACGTCCTTCTACTTGTAGAAGGGCATCATAGGCTAAGACCGTCGTATTGTCTTTGTTTCTCCAGATACTTCGAAGGTCGGAACATCGTGCTCCGTGCGACGCGCCCCTTATCTCCTGGCGAGGTGGTGGCAGAGAACTACGGCCCACACTTCATGATGCGGACCTTGAAGGAACGCCAGAGGTCTCTGGCCTCGCGCTACTGGTTCAGATGTGACTGCGTGGCCTGCAAGGAGGACTGGCCCACCTTGAAGCTCATGAGTGGAGATACTCCGCCCTATATCAGGTGAAGCAGACAGGTTTAGGAGCTCATGGATAACCCCGAGCCTAATCAGTTTTCTTTTTTATTCATTGGATGTGCATGCATTGAATGGGAAATATCAAGTATAGTACGTAGGCATATTTTCTTGAAAATATTCATGGCTGGGATTTGAATTGTAATTGGCGTATTCCTTCCAGGGCGTGATAGTGTGCCGACCCATCTTCAACAATTAGGTACCCCTTAAAGCCTAAGCGAAAATTCATGGGATTCGAGAAAACCCATTTTTTATGTTTTTCAAAATATCCCAGAATGGGTCACTAAATATCACTTTTATCTACCTAAACTCTTAAAGAATAAAAAATAAGCATTATTTCCTTAACTTTCAACATTCAACTATGCATGCTAGGTGCACACAGGCTGACTGGGCTCTGGAAACAGGCCTGGTCGTCCTAAACCGGGGTTCTGTCCCAACGTGTGTGCGGATGCGGGGTGAATCAGTGGTGGACATTTCGTTCGCCAGCCCCGCTCTGTCGCCGCACGTCATTGACTGGCGTGTCATGGAGGGGGTGGAGACCTATTCCGACCACCGGTACATCCGGTTTGACGTCTCCGCCCAGACCTCGAGTGCGCCGGTCCGACAGGCCCCGAGTGGTCCGCGGTGGGCGCTGAAGCAGCTGGACCGGGAGCTCCTCCTGGAAGCCTCGATCGTGCAGGCCTAGGTGTCACCACCGGACAGGCCTGCTGACATCAACGACGAGGCGGAGTAGTTCCGGGAGGCCATGTCCGAAATATGTGACGTGGCAATGCCCCGGGTCCGGCCCGGACGTGCCCGGCGCCAGGTGTGCTGGTAGTCGCCGGAACTGACTGCTTTGCGCGTGGCGTGTGTGGCTGCGCGCAACCTGTACACCAGGCACCGCAGGCTACGTATCCGCCCTCCGGATACGGAAGCCATACAGGCGGAGCTGTACGAGGGGTACAGAGCGGCGAAGAGATCCTGCGGGCCAGGGCACTGGCCCGCGAGGAGTCGCTGGAGACTCTGTACAGGGACCCATGGGGACGCCCCTACAAAATGGGGCGAGATAAACTCCGCCCATTGGCTCCCCCGCTGACGCAGAGTCTCCGGCCCCAGCTCGTGGAGGACGAGGTGAGCGCTTTGTTCCGTCGACGACGACGATGCTGCGGAGGTGACCGAGGTAGAGCTGAGAGTGGCGGTACGTAGGCTTAGTGCCAAAAATACCGGCCCAGGATCCGACGGCTTACCTGGAAAAGCCTGGGTTCTGGCCTTGTAGGCTCTCGGGTCTCGACTTATGGGGCTCCTAAGCGCATGCTTGGAGGAGGGTCAGTTCCCACTTCGTTGGAAGACGGGGAAACTGGTCCTCATTATGAAGCCGGGGTGCCTTGCGGACTCTCCGTCCGCTTACCGACCCATTGTGCTGCTTGATGAGGTGGGCAAGCTCTTTGAAAGAGTCATTGCATACCGCCTCGTCGCGGGGCTGGTGCAGGTGGGGCCGGATTTGGCGGAGGGGCGGGAGGGGTTCACAGCGGCGTCGAGAGGACGATGAAGTACATGGGACTCGTCCTCGACAGCCGGAGGAACTTCGTGGAGCATTTCCGACGTTTGGCTCCCAGATTGGAGCGGGCTGGGGCTGCCTTGAAGCGGCTCCTGCCCAATCTAGGGGGTCCAAACGCCTCCTGCCGGCGGCTCTACGCGGGAGTCGTGCGGTCCATGGCCCTTTACGGGGCACCGGTGTGGGCGCGTGTTCTGAAGCGGCGACCAGCCCGCCGGTTGAACGCGTCCCAAAGGGTCATGGCCGTCCGGCTGGTTCGGGGATACCGCACGGTCTCCTGCGAGCCTCCTTGCCGGACTACCGCCATGGGATCTGGAGGGAAAAGCCCTCGCACACGTATGGGAGTGGCGCGAGGAGGCAAAACGCCGGGGTGTAACTACGCTGCCGCGAAAAAACACGGTACAGCGGACAGAGCTCCGGCGGGATCTCATGGCGACATGGAGGGTGCGATTGTCGCAACCCAGTGCTGGGCACGCCACAATATTGGCGGTTAGTCCCTTCTTTGAGGAGTGGTTGGAGAGGCGCCACGGCGTCCTCACCTTCTGCCTGACACAGGTCCTCACCGGACACGGTTGTTTCGGGAGGTTCCTGTTTCGCATAAGGCGGGAGGAAACGCCCGGGTGTCACCATTGTGTAGATCGCCCGTAGGACAAGGTGGAGCATACGGTGGAGGTCTGCGCAGCTTGGGTGGAGCACCGCAGTGTCCTCGCGGCGATCTCTCGCGTCCGGCCCTGGTCCAGGCCATGGGACGGAGCGAGAGAGAATCGAAAGCCGTCACCTCCTTCTGCGAAGCAGTAATTCTTGCGAAGGAGGAGGCGGAGCGCGTGAGGGAGAGAGCCTTGCGCCCTCACGCCCCCACTAGTCGCCGCAGGAGACGCCCTGGGCGTCGGGAGTCGCCTACAGATTCCCGGCCACCGTAGGCGCGGGCTTGCGGACGGCGAGCAATGGGTAGCTCGCCGTCCGGTAAGGACTAGGCCCGGGTCGATGGCACGTCGTGTTCCACGCGCGCCTCAAAAAGATATCAGCACGAATTGACGGGGTCCGATAGGGCCGACGCCTCAGGGTCGTGGGTGATTCGAAAAGAGATAACCGTGGCCCTGGCACAGGCAACTGAAGGAACACGGGTGGGTTTTAGTCAGTGTACGAGCAAACCCGTACATATCAATTGTATAGATTTTATGCTGACATCAACGCGCAGCGAATGAATAAATTATACATATTTCAGTTAACGATCAGTAGTTGCATATCATTCGCCGCGGGTCGATCATTTATCAGTGTTCAATACACAAGTTGAATTTAAATCAGTTTTATCATTTAAATGTACCCTACCCCGTACATTTTTGGTCCTTCGAGCCGGTCGCGTGTGTACATTACAGTGTAGCAATCAAGTACTGTAAGGTGTTTCACTAGTGACGTCAAGCGAACTAGCAGTGAAGGTGTTTGTACTGCCAGCAATAGTGCAGTACACAGCAGCAGCAGCAGTAGCAATAAGCAAGGATCAACAGGGATCCGCATTTGGTGAGCAACAAAGCTCCCGCTTGGACAATCAAGTAAGATCGTTCCATTATCATTATCGTTAACTATCATTTCTATCAAAAACATGTCGTCAATGGAGGACGTTCGTGCTCAACAACAGCAACTACTCAATCAGATAGAGCAAGAACTTCAGAAAGGATGGCTCCGATCGCAAAACCTCATACTACATACGCCGAAGGTTAGAAAATTTGGATGCATGCTGGCAAGAGTATCAATCAAATCATGTTAGATTGTGTAGCATCGAATATGCCAGATCGCATACTTACTTCACATCGAACCAATTTGACACTGTGAAGGAGAGGTATGAAAAATTTAGAGCAATTATTCAGAGTCATCAGCCAACAGAGGAAAGACCATAAACACCGCTTCTAAAGCCTGCTACTCATCTAGCTACCTCAAGCGACGTATCGCAACCTTTAGGTCAATCTTTAAAGTCTCAGGGAACAAGCAGCAAGACAGATGAGATGATGAGGAAACAGATGAGAAATTTCAAGGCCTTTGAACATACTTTTTCGAGTATCAACATGGATGCTGTAGCAGAGAAATGGGAATTCGATCATCTGTTAAGTACGGTAAGGTCTCGCTGGGCTAAGATTGACACTCAGCACTGGGATTTAGACAGTGAGCTGGGAGACCGAAATCAAGAGTATCATCGTATGTACCTAAGATACGAAAGCACATATAACGATGCTATCAAAGCCTTCGATCTGGTGTCAAAGCCTTCGATCTGGTGTCACACGACATATTGCTGGATAAGTTGGAGGAAATCGGGATTAGGGGACCTGTACTTCAGTGGATATCGTCCTATTTAACTAATAGACAACAATGTATGACACATTATAAATAAAATTACCAAAAATAAAGATATTACACCCTACTCGTCGGAATATAAACAAAACAATTATGGCGTTCCACAAGGAAGCGTACTAGGTCCAATATTATTTATTTTATACATAAACGACATCATAAAAATAACTAAGCATAAATGCATATTATTTGCCGACGACATTTCTATTATAGTGACATCTGATAAGCAGAAAAGTACCATCACAGATCATGAGTTTGACATAAATAATACAATAAACATATTACTGAATTGGCTTGACTTGAACCATTTAAAAATAAATTTAGATAAATCTGTTTACATTCAATTTAATCAATCGTATAATAATAAATACAACATCAAAATTAATTTAACTAAAATCCATGAGGTAACACATACAAGGTTTTTAGGCGTAATAATAGATAAAGATATTAACTGGAAAGAACATGTAGATAATGTTAGCACTAGAATTAATAAGTTCGTATATGCACTAAAACAGGTAAAAAATGTAACGAACGTAAATACTGCTATTATATCATACCACGCGTATGTAGAATCATTACTACGCTATGGTCTTGTAATATGGGGAAATAGTACCGATCTGCATAGAGCATTTATCGCTCAAAAAAAATGCATAAGAGCAATATGTGGCCTTCAGCCTGATGACTCATGTCGACCTGTATTTGGAAGGCTTGGTTTGTTACCGTTGCCATCTCTATACATTTACGAAATATGTGTTTTTGTAGTTAAGAATAAAAAACTGTTTAAGACAGCAAATGATGTAAATCCTCGGAACAGACGAGATCCTTATAAATTAGTACTGAATGATTTGCCAAGACTTGCCAAATACAACAAAAACTGCCTAGCAATGTGCGTGCGTATTTATAACAAGATACCAATCCAATTCAAAACATTAAATTCAAAATTATTTAAGATAAAGTTGTACAAGTGGTTGAATGAGTGTAGCTACTATAGTTTAAGAGAATTTATGGATAAAAAATGTTGACGCCCTGTAAGTTCTAACATTTTGAAATACTCTCGAGATTTTGCATGCTATGTTTTATCCTAGCTGAACATGTTTGTGCTATAACAATTATGTTTAACAACATTGTATACCATGTTTTATGCAAATAAATGATTTATTATTATTTGCATAAAATAATAATAAATTATTATTATTATTATTATCAATAAGAAAATGTCGTCCGTTTCACACAGAGAGCACACTACGCCAGAAATAGAAAAAATGTAAAATTCAGTGGTAGTTACCATCAGTGGACATATTTTAAGGATTTGTTCACTGAAGCAGTTCATAGCAACCCGTCATTATCTGGGGCTCAGAAGATGCAGTTCCTCAAGTCAAAAGAAGAAAACAGTAGACCAATAATCAAAAATCCTTTTCTTCAAACCAAACTGTCCAGTCTGCAATGACGCACATGCTATATTTTTTTGCAAACAATTGGCTGACTTTTCCCCGATGAAGAAAAACAATGCGTAACTTAAATTATTGCCAAAACTGCTTATATGATCATAAAGGCAAAGAATGCTTATCAAAGAAGCGTTGCCTCGAATGCAACGAATTTCACAACACATTGCTTCATAAATCATATTTAAAGGAATTGTCAAAACATGGAGGTAATTCGACGCCTTCTACACAGCAAAATAACATCCGTTATAATCAAGAACGTGCAAATCAAGGAAACACGCACGTGACTCAACAAAATATGATGCAAGAAACTTTGCTTTCAACTGCACTGCTAAAGGTTCAGAAAGCAGATGGGACATATCTAATCCTGCGGGCTCTTATTGATCAGGGCTCACAAATGTCTCTTATCACAGAGAACCCTACTCAGCAATTAGGATTGCAGCGATCCAGGTGTAACGGCATAATCACAGGCATAGGGCAAACAGAAAACAGTTGCAAAGGAACAATGAAACTCAACTGTATTTCAAGCTCAAGAATCAAACTATATCAATTTAATATCGAAGTTTACATCATGAATAACTTAACAAAATATTTACCATCATACTCATTCCCTAAAATAGCATGCCCATTCCTGGAAAATATAGAATTAGCAGATCCTGAGTATAACATCAGCCGACCCATAGACATCTCGTTGGGTGCGGACGTTTATTCGAACATTCTTTTAGCAGGCATGTGCAGATTAAGCGAATCACTTCCGCTTGTTCAAGAAACTCGTCTGGGTTGGATACTCAATTCATTCATTTGGAAAAGAAATTACATAAAAACAATTCTTTATTCAACGCATAGAAGTCATTCATAATCGAATACAAAAACTTAGGTCACATGAAACCTTCACCTTGCAATCAGACACCGGAATGTTTCCTACCGCATCATTGCGTATTGCGCGAAGATAGTGCAACGACAGCATTAAGAGTTGTTTACAATGCTTCGGCAAAAACATCTACAAAAAAAAGTTCAAAGGAAAACCAAGGAAGAATTAGAAAGTATCAATCAATTTAAAATACCAAGATGGTACGGTACGGAAACAGGAAGCGGTATAGAGTTACACGGTTTTTGTGACGCATCAACGAAAGCATATGCATGCGTCATTTATTGTACAGTTACAAATAGCAATCAGTCAGCAATATTAGTAGCAGCTAAATCAAAATTAGTTCCTACGAAATACAAATATCACTATCTCGATTAGAACTATGTGGAGCACTGTTGCTGGCCAAACTTATGACTAAAGTCAAGCAGTGTCTAGCAGATCATGACGTACATACATTTGGTTGGAGTGACTCCACTGCCGTATTGGGATGGCTTCAAGGAAACCCAAGTTGATGGAAAACGTTCGTAGCAAATAGAACAATTCAAATAACTGATAGCATTCAACCACAATCCTGGCGATATGTATGCAGGAAGAGTTCGCGAAAGAAATAAGAGATTTAAAGCAAGAAGGAAAGTTAAATACAAAAAGTAAATTGTTAAAATTAAACCCTTACCTGGATGAAAAGGATATCTTAAGAGTCGGAGGGAGACTTAAGAAGGCACATATCAGCCATGCCCTATTATTCTGCCGCACAGTGGACGTTTTATAGAATTAATAATAGAGGACGCACATCAAACAATGTTACACGCCGGAGCCCGGCTGACATTGGCTTTGGCGTTGCGTAACTTGTAAAAAACAAAATCCAGACTGCCAACAGCAAATTATGGGGCACCTACCGGAGGCCAGAAGTAATCCATCAAGTCCGTTCACACACACTGGCGTTGATTTTACCGGTCATATTTACGTCAAAGCAAGCAAAGAACGAGGTATTAGGAGCACAAAAGGATATGTGGCTGTCTTTGTGTGCATGCTCACGAAGGCAGTACACTTGGAACTAGTTGGTGATTTAAGCACAACTTCATTCATCTCAGCATTAAGAAGAATGGCCGCTCGCAAAGGAACGCCTAGTCACATTTATAGCAATAATGGTCGCAATTTTGTCGGTGCCAACAAAGTACTACAGCAAGAATATCAAGAACTCATCAATGTCATGCAAGACAAAGATCTAAAAGCAGAAGTATTAGATATGGAAATCGAGTGGAGTTTTAATGCACCCTCATGGCCATCCGCAGGAGGCCTATGGGAGGCGGCAGTTAAAAGCTTCAAATATCATTTTAAGAGGGTTACCGGTGACCAGATTCTTACATGTGAAGAATTATATACGGTGCTTACACAGATTGAGGCTTGTCTCAACTCGAGACCCTTATGTGCTATATCAGAAGATCCAATGATGTGGATTTTTAACACCTGCTCACTTCCTAACAGGTGGACCTAAGGTTACCATACAAGAAACTGAAACGGATTTAAGAACCCGATGGCAGTTGACACAAAAAATTGTATAGGAGCTCTGGAAAAAATGGAGGAATGAGTACCTAGTACAAATAACAGAAAGAAGTAAGTGGAGACAAGCTAAAAGAAACCTCAATGTATACGATATTGTCATGATTCATGATGACAATCTTCCACCGGGCAAATGGCTGATGGGCCGAGTCATCGAACTACATCCCGGTTCCGACGGTCATATTCGCGTGGTTACAGTAAAAACCAAAAACAAACATTGAAAAGTCCTATCACAAAATTATCAAAACTCCCGGTAAACAATGAATCCTCGCAAATCAAGCAAACAAACACTGCGGGTTCGGGAGATTCTAACTCAGATAAGCAGTTTAAAACGAAGAAAGCAGGCACTCGTTACAATATAGCGTCAGTGTTTACAGCAATCATGTTATATTTTAGTATCATAACAACTTACCAAAGTGCAATTAATGACACACAGTTCAAAAATAATCAACATATTTACTTCGACAAACTTACAAACATGAAAATCATAAGAGACGACTGGAAACTAATCATATACTACGATTTAGATCCTTATTGGGAACGAATTACTGCACATAACAAAAGTATAATGTCGCTGCAACAAAAATGCAGCACAATCATAGAACAAACACATTGTGGCATAATATTACTGCAATTACGTCACGGGTACAATGAACTCGATTAAATAATCACATGTTATTCAGTCAGCATTTTGCAAAGCAAGCGAACAGGTGGCGGCGAGGTCTTATCGACGGTGTCGGTTACATAGCAAACATCCTCTTCGGCGTATTGGATGCTCGATTCGCGGAACAATATGAGAAAGATATCACTCTTCTTCGCCAAAATCAAACACATATTGTATCATTTTGGCAAAATCAAACCTCGGTTATCGAAGCAGAATTCAGTCTCTTAAAGAGGACGGAGACTACAATGCACAAACAACACAAAATGATTCATCAGCAGTTTGCAAACATCGAAAATACATTGGAAGTATTAAAGGCTGAAACTCAAAACCTTACGAGGGCAAGTGAAGTCTCTATGGGAGCTATAGTCGCGAGCAATCTATTACGCGACTTGAAAGATTTACAGAACGCCTTAATGGATACAATGATAAATGATAAATGATTTTATTTCTGTAAGTAGGTTTTTACAAACACTTTTACACGTCAATACTATTTTAAAAGTAGATGAGATCGGCGTTTCCTATCTGACTACTCTGAGAAGAAACGCCAAAACAAACTCAGAGGTCACAGTCTCTTTTAAAGTCCAGACATAATCTTGGTCAGGTCATGTGAAGACCATGTGGATTGATGTCTGAAATGGTCTTTTGAGGAAAGAACCAAACAGAATGAGTGGACCTGTCCAGTCAGTGCACGCATTTGTCAGTAATCATGCAGCTCAACACAACACATATGGAGCTCAACGATTCGACGAACATTACCAAAGAAAGGACATTTGGGTAGGCCGCATAAATTGCTCAAACTGCCAGACCATGATTAAAACTAATTTTAAAAATTAAAAATAGATTGAGATAAAAAAAAAACAACAAATCCACACTGCCTTCACATTCACAATAATTAAAATATTATAATACTTTACAAAGTAAATTTTCAATCACAGACATCTATCAAGGTCGATTTAATCCACCCATAATAACAGCCGAACAATTACAGATTCAGTTGAGCACAATAGCTAGTCATTTGTCTAATACCTTACCTGTAGAAAACATTCATACGGATCTTGCACAAATGTTTAAACTTCTACGAGTCAAAGCAAGAATGCTAAAGAACCTCTCAATATTTGAAGTAAAAAACCTTTGATAAGCAGGGACACCTATGAAATATTCAAGCTAGTACCTATTCCTTTGGAGAAACCCAACAACACAATGTTATCCATCAAACCTGTGTCAGATTTCATAGGTTACAGCTATGAAATCTGAAAAAGGATTCATACATTATCTTGACAGAAAACATCATAGATTCCTGCCTAGTGACAAACGTACACTTGTGTAACATTCATTATCCTATTTATAAACTAAGCAGAGATAAAGACTTCTGCCAATCAAAGGCATCAGCGTGTGAAGTCAACGTCGATCCCTGTAAAAATCTTTGGATGGAAAGCCATTCTATCAACAATTATATTTATTTTTGCTGCGGTCAATGTAACCTACGAACAGTATGTGGAGATCAAGTTACCGCGCACCAGCTGACTCACTCTGGACTTATAACTATAGATTACGGCTGCATAATCAAATCAGATAATTTTGAAGTTATTGCTCATCAACAAAGAACGAGCGATGTCAGTATTAGTGCCAACTGTGAGTATATCACCAGTCATTGTATCCATAAACCAAGTTATAAACGTGTCTATTCCTCAAGAGGTCTTGAAAAACTCCAGCATAGAGAGCGATCGTGAGAAAACGATTGAGGACAAAATCAAGATCATGAAAGAAAATGGATTGTTATTTGATAACCTGTCATCCCATGATATTCATCATTACACCGCGATCTACTGTATGATCGGCGTGGTAGCAGCATGTCTCGGATTTTCGCGTGGAGAGCGCGCGCTCGCGCTGCGCCCCCGCGCCCGCGCCGACGACGCCCGCAGCAGGCGGCGCGCCCGGCGGCAGCGCGTGCCCGGCCGCAACGCAACGTGCGTGTGGTGGGGATAGTGTAGTGTATCAGTGTGACAATGAAAAGGCGAAGGTGGTAGCAAGTGCGCGAGTTCTAGATAATGCCACCTCCCCTATGTTAGGTTCTTATACAAGCATATCTAATTTGTGAACAGTGTGTTAACAATAGAGACACTAAGAAATAAGATTTACATCAAATAATTTATTATAATTATTAAGTTTCTCAGTCACTGTTATGTATTTATATCTTTTTCCTAGGGTAGCATGTACGAGCAAACCCGTACATATCAATTGTATAAAAATCTATACTGACATCAACGCGCAGCGAATGAATAAATTATACATATTTCAGTTAACGATCAGTAGTTGCATATCATTCATGATCAAGTGTTCAATACACAAGTTGAATTTAAATCAGTTTTATCATTTAAATGTACCCTACCCCGTACAGTCAGTAAAAGTCTGACACACCCTCCCGCTCATTTGATGATTTCCTAACCGAAAAAACAAAAAAAAATGTGCACACAGGCTGCACACTATCTAGCATGCTTAGTTGATGATGAATGTAATAAAGCTTATTTTATTGACATTATAGTATTTTTTTTAATTTTCAACAATGATATGATTTTTGTGATGTTCCATAACTTTTCATTTTATTATGGTTATACCTTCCTTGTGCTCTAGAAGACTAGACTAGAGGGGGTACGTCGCTAGACCGTTTTGTCGCTGGTGTGCGCGCTCGCATACATTCTAAAGAGAAACCGACAGTCGTTAGCGCAGAACATTTTTACCTTAGGAGGTCGTTAGTCACGACTTGACGCCGTGCAGTTCTTGTACTTCACATTGTTGTCTTGTTCACTTTGTCAATGAGAGGTTTTGTTAGTAGTGTGCGCGCCTTTATAGTTTTTATAGTGTCCTTCACCACACAATCCTCACCTTTAAAAAACACAATGACAAAAAATGACAATCAATTATGAAAACGCCAAAAGATAGTCTAGAAATGGTCATAAATAAAATAAAAAATAAAAATAAAAAAGCCTTTATTATTCCTTAAATAATTATAAAAAGTTATGTACTTTTGGTAAAATATTAATTAATTAAGGACCCCTCGACGGGTATAGGCCTCCTCCAGTAATTTCCAGTCTTTTCTGTTTCTTGCTGCTAATAGCCACGATTTGCCCACCAATTCCACTATGTCGTCAGCCCAACGTTCTGCTGGTCTGCCTCTACTTCGCTTTCCGTGTGGGCCTTTCCTAGCGGTTGTTCTAAAGGTCCACCGGTCGTCTTCTGATCGCGCCAGGTGGCCCGCCCATCTCCACTTTAGTGCTTGAGCATGTTGGAGGGCATCTATGACTTGTGTCTTCTTTCTGATTGTTGTGTTTCGTTGTTTGTCTCTAAGTCTGATGTTTAAGATGCTTCGTTCCATGGCCCTTTGGCAAACTTGTATATTATTTATGGTTTTGCTATTAAAAATCCACGTCTGGCAAGCGTAAGTAAGGCATGGTAGCAGGCAAGAGTTCATGACTCTAGCTTTAAGTTTAACAGGTAAGCGTGATTTCACTATTTCCTTGTAATTCCAATATTTTCTCCGAGTTATGTTAATTCTTCGTTTGACTTCTTCTATGTTTCTATTTTTATTGAAAGATATCTGTTTGCCGAGATATATAAAATCATTAACGTAGTCTATCGTTTCGTTGTTAATTCTTATTTCTTGTTTTGTCCTGTTTGTTAGTATTTTTGTTTTCAGGGTGTTCATTTCTAATCCAACATGTGCACCTACTGTATGGAGGTCTTAAAAGACCGTCTATATATCTGTTATAGTTGTATAGCAGATTCAGATATTAAGACAATGTCGTCTGCGAAACTCAAGTGGCTGAAATATGTACCATCTATAAGAATGCCTTTTCGGTACCAATCAAGGTTTGACATGGTGTGCTGTAGGACGTTAATAAATAGTTTAGGCGATAGCGGGTCTCCCTGCCTTACTCCTCTTCCTATTTTTATAGTATCGCCAGTTCTATCCAGTTTGACTCTACTTCTGCTTTTACTGTAAATGTCTTTAATTATATTGATGTAAGTTTGTGGGAGCTCTATAGCTGAAAGAGAGTCCCATATGCTCTGATGGAAATTGGAATCAAATGCCTTTTTGTAGTCAACAAAACCCAAGTACAAAGGTGCATTGAACTCTTCGTATTTCTCTATTATTTGTTCTAGGGCAGGTATATGGTCTACCGTGCTGAAACCTTTACGAAAGCCTGCTTGTTCGATTGTTTGATGTTTCTCTATACTTTCCTTTATTCTATTTTCCAGACATGAGGCGAACAGCTTGTATTGGAGGATGGCCAAATCGTACCTGACGATGAGTCTGTGGCGTCCCGTTATGTCATATATATAAAAAAATCCGTTATTTTTCAAATACTCTTAAAACATAAGAAATATCTCATTATGAAGCCAGAAAAAAAAGATATACATTTTTTTTTGTTTAAGTAATTTCGTTGAATTTTTTAGAATAGCATGTTCAAAACGCACCCTATTGACGATTCGTTTGGCTTATGAAATGACCTAGTACTCAAAGATTATTACTATTCACGTTTTTATTAAAAGTTATTCATGTAATTAAATTCTAAAAATAAAAATGAATCAAAACAACAAGTTTTCATTATGAATTAGATTCTTGTCATAAAAAATAAAAGTTCATAGAAACCATGTTTTGTTCAATTGCGTACAACGGAGCACATACATTAAATGTCATCGACGCGCGATAATGATTAATTGTTTGACACCCGGCGATCGAAGAGAGGATGATGAATAAAAATTATTTTATCAAAACCCTTTTTTCATTCGTTTACCCAGTGACAATGCAGACTAAAGACTGTATCTGCGACTAAATCTCTGTTCAGTCAGAATTGAAATCAGTCATGGTGGGCAAAGCTTTAAAAAGCCCTTTTTTTCTCTGTAGGTATTAGTGCGTTTTGATTGATCTGAACGAAATCGAAATAAATAAACAAGTACGAAATGAGATCGCTAATTACACTCTTCGCTTATCGCTAAAATACTGAAACTATGTCGTCTGCCTAGCATTAAATCGACTTATTTAGTGATTCTAACCTCAAATATATTTTTTCCATTATTAAAATGGAAAAAAAACAAAAACTACGCAAGTGGACACTGATTCATTGGAATATCTACATGGTCACCTTATATCAACTATTTTGACGTATTGAGTAGGTACCTAGGTACACGATGAATACTTGTTTCGTTAAAATACATGGTCACCCTATTTCAATCCGAATGTTTTGAGGTTAAATGTTTAATTTTCAATTTATAATAAATGGGGTCGTCACAAAAAAACCTGAAGCATTACAAATTGGTTTCAGGGCAGTCACTAAATCTTTATTCATTAACGGTTCTTCTAGGCTTCTTCGTTGTGATGGAATCGATAATCCCAATGTTTTGAGATTAAATGTTTAATTTTCAATTTACAATTGAATGGGGTCGTTACAAAAAAAACTAAAGCAATATAAATTTGTTTCAGTGCCGTCACTAAATCTTTATTCATTAATGGTTTCCCTCAGGTCCTCAGTTATTGGGATCAGGTTGGCCGAACGTCCTGATATTCCGGGAGCTTAAGGTCATTTTACTTTTAACCGGTGGCATTACGAGTAAAAGTAAAATAGTGGTTGTTTGTCACCAAATCGTCACTAAATCCTTATTCAGTAACAGTTTCTCTAAGGTCCTCGGTTATGGAGATATTTTTTGCTCTAACCTATTAATTAAAAATGACTTAGTTAAAACGCAACGCAACGTAAAGTTCCCCGGGAGTGGGAGCTCGCGGCTACGCACTTCTACGTATTTATTATATTTTAGTATATGTTTTATGAACTTCTACGTTTATAAGAACTACGAATATAATATAATATGTATTCCATGAAAAATTTAGACTTATTTAATATTATATTCATTTATATTTATCTAATAATCAAATATTTTATTCACGAAATAGAACATTGCTACTGCAGAACATGGACAACTTAATATATCCATTTTGCGAAACAGCTACCCACAAAGTAAAACAGAAGCTATTTGTGCAAAAAAATGCTATTTATTACCCCACTCCTTGTGGTGGGGCGTTCAGTTAAACCCTAGGTGCTGTGTGTAGATATAGATGCATAAGGAAATGTCCAGTGTATGACTTCCGGTTGATATGACGATGATTTGTGTTTGTTTATTTACTATTAATTTTCTTTGATAAGAATTTTTTATTTAAAATAATTTAATGTTTTTTTATTAACATTCAGAAAATAAACTTACTAGCCGATATTGATGCTCAAATACAATTAATATGCGGAAAAGTTGGTGTTAATTTTTTTATTTAATTGCGGTAAATATATTTGATTACGTGACCATCGAACAATTGAGAATAAAAATTCTCAGCAGTTCGACGATCGAACTAATGAGTCGAATTAGTGGGAACAAACGGTCGATTGCTTGTTTATGCGGTCGGCAAAGAAAGCAAGTTTACGCTGACACCTATTTTCATGTAACATTTAAACTGAAACAATGTCATTCGTTACACTGCTATTGAGCATCTTTTGCCGTTCTACCTTTAATGATGAACGATATTTCTTCTGCCCAGATGCCCAAACGTAGCCTGTACGGGGAAGTTCCGGGCAAACCTGCAGTGTCTGCCCAACCGCTGCGCCAAGTGCTCCACCAACATCAGTAAGGAACTGGTCAAGATCAACATGGAGACCGTCAACCGATGTGTCAAGCAGTATCAGGCGAGTAGTCATTGTGAATGTGCTTGGTACTTGTTGATTGTGAATTGTCAAGCAAGTAGAGGTTACTATAGTATTTTTTCCACTTTATCTTCTTCCCCAGAAATGTTCTCTTATCGAGGTTTTGTTTTGATACAGAATTAGTGACTCATCTTGTGTAAATCAAAGTTTTAATAACTATTCCCTTCATTTTCCCCTCCTAGGAAGGTGCTAAGTTAATGGATGAAGAGCGAACACAAGAAGCTATCACAGTGATGTGTGAGGCAATTGACCAGTACCACGAGATCGCTAGGCCGCCGCACCGCGACACCCATCTTGCGCAGGAGGCACTGCGATCATGCTTCGCGACAGCTGGCAACATCCACGTGGTACGGGGGGACCCGGAGCCAGATGTTGACAACAAAACCAACGAATTAAAAGTAGATTGATTGTGACTTCCTTTTGATCCTAGAACGCGATTGAGATGGTCTGTATACGATATGTGTATAAATAAATACACTTGTTTTGTGTGTAATGTTCCCAAGGATTAAAATGATGTGTATGAACTCTTGAGAAGTTCCGTTTAATCGATCATATTGTAGTGACGAGTGAAATTTTTATGTTTTTATGTTACCTGGTTAATTTGTTACAATAAATATGTTTCTAATGTCAACAACAATAAAATAAAAACCAATTACTGTTTTTTTATATTTCATGCATATTTCACGTATCAATTTAGAACAGGTTCTTGTTGTCAATATCACATACACAAGAGAAGATGCTGCAAAACATTTGACGCAAAGCATCAATCTTCAGCAAATGCCATCAAATAACAATAATTCGCAATGTACACGGTCTCTTCAAAAATCCATACAATACAAAATTGGGATTATCTACGGGGATGGAAACTCTTTTGGTGTTTTCTTTTGTCTTGAAAGTTTGTCAGTCCTCTCGGGTGGAGTGATGTGCTCCAGAAAGTCCACTTGAAACTTTTGTTTGCCTGGAGAACGTATCGAGGGTGAACGGTCACGAAGGACTAAACTATTGACTAAACGTATTTCAAAAAGATTAAAACTGGATAAATATAAATTATGCCTGCTTTCACCATCGACACACGCGCATCATACACGATAGATAATTAGCGACTTCGTCTGATTTGATCATTCTTAGTCTTGAAAGCAATTTGAGTATTTCGATATTTTTTATTAAATCTGAACGGGGCCTTACAGACCATATTACTTTTATCGCTTTGTAAAATATTACTCTCTCAAAACACAGTAAAGGTACTCTCAGAGAAGAAAACGGAATAGAAAATTCAAGACTATTCTTCAGTAGACCGATTCAAATCGTAGTTCTACTGTTTTCTTCTGTGTCATTAAGGATTAATTTTCAAAGAAGGATTTACAGGTGCAGTCCTGCATATCGTTGTCGCCTTCTCCTTCACCGGTGCTGGATACTGTCCTCCTGAGGGTGTCCACTTGTCCTTGAAGTCCCTGGATGCGAAACTGCGCCTGCTCGAAGTTGTCATTCAGGCGTCTTATCTGGCACTGCATGCGACATTGTAACTGTGATGGATAAAAAAAAAGAAGATGTTAGAACCCGACACTGACATTTTTTTATCTGACTTAGTAGATTGTAGAGCACCACAACGCAGGAAACCCAAATTCAAATTCCGTATTGTCAAAAAAAAAAAAACAATCATTTATTATTCCGTCAATTCATTTAGACAAACTATCAACGATTCGAATTCCTATAACGCGGTAAACGCGCTCATTTATGCTTCGGTCCGACTTTTGTTGTCTGCCAGTTTTCTTCTCAAGGCTGTCAACATAATGGAACAAAAAACTTACTTCCTCGCGCTCTTTTTCAGCGGTCTTTACTTGAGCTCTGGTGGCAGCTAGCTGTCTTTCCATTTCCGCGATTGTGGTCTGCATACATCTGCAACAAATGAGAAATAAATGGAATGTAACATCAAAGGTGTTCACTGCTGTGCATTACCACGACGATTCAACGACCAATATGAAACCCGAGAAGTACAAATAGTTGTGCATGATGCCAGGAAAGAAGGTGGGGCATTTAATGTGTGCAGGCTCCACACCGACACGGTGTTTGTTATGGGTCAATGACGATGCCTCATTTGGGCAATTGGAATAATTATAATTCCTCATTACAGCGGCAGGTCCACGGTATTGGTCAAGACGTTGTATCTACAGCAGCAGATGTCAACGGTTCTGGTCAAGACGTTGTTTCCTCGAGCAGCATCTCACTAGCATATCTAAAACGGACATAGTTAATGGTATCGAAACCCTACTTAAATTAAAATTAGGCAAATTAATATTATGTGCATTGCCATATTCGGGTAATTTAAATGATCAAGAAAATGACTACATTTATAGTTTAAACAACTTAATGCATATTTTGACATGTCGTCATAGTGACCGCTTATTGTATTTTGATACTAACAATTTTGTTAGAGATTTTGTTTTAATTCGGGAACATATGTATCTCCCTAAGAAAAGTCGACATATATTAGCTACTTTGTTAGCGTTCAACATACACGCAGTTATTGATAATTTAACTGAGAATAGGTTAAGTGACGAAACGGTATTATATAGTAGGTACTACTAATAATACTGTAATTAATTCTTTAAACTTTTAGAGTCGACAAAAGAGAAACAAAATAATATTATTTTACTATATCACCAAAATATAAATCGCTTTTCTGGCAAAATCTTAGACGTGGAAATGTTATTAGATAAATATCATATGGATATCTTATGTTTTTGTGAAACTTGGTTAAAACCGGATAGGATGTTGTTTAATGTAAATAATTTTTCAGTTGCCAGTGCATACAACAGGTCCTCAATAGGGGGTGGTACCTTGATATTGTGTAATAGTCGTTTTAGATATAGGGAAAGGAAGGATATCACTGCCTGCTCTGTTGATCGCTTATGTGAGGTAGCATGTGCGGAGGTTGAAGGCCATACTTTCTTATGTGTTTATAGACCACCACCCTCAAACTTGTCATCATTTTTGACCATTATGGAAGGAATACTAAGTAAACTTTTTAAAGATAATAAATTAGTTTTTGTTTGTGGTGATCTAAATGTTGATCTGCTAGTTAATTCACCCGAAAAATGTAAGTTAATCTCATTGTTTAAATCATTCAATTTAAAATGTATATTTAATGAAGCAACTAGAATAACAGCAACCTCGGCTTCATGCATAGACAATGTATTTACCAACTGTAAAATAAAAGACTCCACCTTAATTAGTGGCATCAGGTCAGACCATACTGGTCAACTTATATCATTTGACTTAGATAAAAAGTTAAACTCAAATAAAACCATTCAAATAAGACCTCTTACTAAGAATAAGTTGAAAATGTTTAATAATAATCTTAATAGCAATCTTTCAACAGCCAGTTTTGATTCACAAGACCCCAATTTAAACTATGGTACCCTATTTTCTACAGTATGCCAAGAATTCAATAAAGCATGTCTTGTAAAAAAAGTTACTATCAATACTAAACCAAAATTTAGTGAATGGGCCACTGCTGGCATTAGAACAAGCAGAGATATTTTATATAGGTTGTATTACGAGAAATCATTGACGTCTGATCTAACTCTTCATGATTATGTAAGAAATTATTCTAAAATATTCAAAAGAGTCTGCGCTCAAGCTAAGTCTAAATTAATAAGTAAAAAAATTGGTATTTCCCATAATAAAATAAAAGCTGTGTGGCAGGTAATTAACAAAGAAACTGGAAACAAAAAACAGCGAGATCAGAATGACTTGTCGTTAAAAAATGAAACCATTTCAGATAAGTTGAAAGTTGCTGAGTCACTAGAAAATTTCTTCACCAACATCCCAATTGAGGTTACGAAATCTCTTCCCTCATCATCTGTGTTAGCTGAATCTTTACTTAAAGAAAACTTCAGTAAGGACATTCCTAGTTTTAAATTCGAGCCTATTTCTATTGTCACAATTAAAAAAGCGTTCAAAAGTCTTAACATAAAAAACACTGTAGACTTATGGGGGATTTCCGTTAAGGTTCTTGGAGATATTATTGACACAATTGCCCCTGTCCTAACCGGCATATTTAATCAATGTTTAGACAGCGGTACGTTTCCTGATTTAATGAAACATAGTAAAGTAGTACCAATTTTCAAATCGGGTAGTAAGAGTGATCCCTCTAATTATAGACCTATATCAGTGCTACCAGCATTGAGTAAAATCTATGAAAAAATCATGCTAGACCAGATGTTGTCACATTTTAATTCAAATGGTATTTTACATAGTCGCCAGTTCGGTTTCACGAAAACTCAAAGAAATTGAATTTCTCTTAGAAACAAATTCAAAGAAATTGATATACTCACTCTGCCTTCCCTTTATATCTTAGAAAGTATTTTGTATGTTCGCAAGAACTTAGAACTTTTTAAAATAAGAAGCGATTTCCATAACATAAATACACGTAGTAAAAATTAAATTGTTATACCCAAATTTAGATTAACTAAAACAAGCAAATCATTTCTGATAAACAGTATCCGCTTTTATAATAAGTTGCCAAAGTCGGTTACAGAACTTAGCGATGGAAAGTTCAAAGCCCACATCAAACGTGTCTTTATCAAAAAAGCGTACTATAAGATTAAAGACTACGTCGAAGACAAGAAAGTTTGGCAATAATTCCTTCTGCACATGTGGCTTCCCTGGTACCTCATAAACGGCATCACTATGTAAAGTTCTAATAACTGCTCCCAAATAATGGTGTTAAATTTTTATTTTTTATTATTAGATATGGACTTTTACATATCTCTGACATAATTCTTTCATTATTTGACATTATATACCTACAATTTTTTATTAGTTTTTGATTTTACTTTATTAGATTATTTTATATTTTGTAAATGTGAGAACGTCGTAGGCCCTGTGGATTGTAAATTTATAGACAATTGTCTATTTGTTTAACATATGGTACTTGTTGACAGGCCTACACTGTCCTCCCATACCTGTTAACACTGTAATTGGAAAACATTGTAAAAGACATATTTTTAAAAGAGTAACCATGGAGTTTCTTGCCGGCTCTTCTCCATGGGAAACGACCAATTGGAACCGTGCACCTAGAATCTGACGTTTCATAAGTGCCCATGTAGGTCTATGTGAAATAAAATATTTTGATTTGATTTGATTTAGCCTTATTCCAACAATTTTGGGGTCAGCCTCTAGTGTAACCGGATGGATTGGAATACCAGTATTATACATGGAGCGAGTGCCCTGACTATTTCCTTCTACTGGATAACACGATACCCTTAATAAGACTGCTTGCCAGAATTTCGGGCTTCTGACTACCCATAACGACTTTCAAAGATCTACAAATGACACTTTTGTTGTCTCCACAAGCCCGATAATACAGCTCCTGCAAGATCTGCCTCCTCACTTTCGAATAGTCTCGGTGCGCTCGTTGGCTCGCTGCAGAGCGCGCGCCGCCTCATCGCGAGCCCGGTCCAGCTCGCCGCCGATCTGCGCGCATTCGTGCATCTTCTCATGCAGACGCTTCTCGTTGGCCAGCACCGACTCCTCCATGTGGATCACGTTCGCCCTACGTAGAAGATATAGAAGATATGTTAAAAGTTTAAAATTCCAAGTTTCCATAATATGATGTTTTCCTTAATCGATGTCAGTTGCGTCTAAGATAAACTTGTTTTTGAAACTGAATCAATGGATTTTAGTTTTGAGATTTTTTAAACCGTTTAATATTATCTAGCACCTTTAAGAAGGCTTAAGCGCTCAGTGGTACCGGTATGATCTTTAGGCAGGCCTATTTCCTACAGTACCTGCTTTCGGAAAATTTTCGTTTAACACCAGGACAGTAAAATAACTTATAACAGTGACTGTACTCACTTGAGCCGTTCGATCTCTGCCTTGAGCGAGACGTTGGTCTCTGTAAGCTGCGCTATCCTCTGCTGCAGCAGCTGCAGCTGCTTGTCATCTGTGGTCTTCTCCTGCTTCTCTGCTGGCTTCATACTATTGTGCAGTAGAATGTGAACCTGGAAGCGAAAATATACTTTACACCTATTTTATCACGATTTCATTTGAATTAGCTTCAACTTTTTCATACATCGTATAATATAGGAATGTTGAATACTAATCACAGATTCTTCCGAATTTTAACTTACTGTTGAAAGACAGGCAAAAGGTTTGCAAAACCCCTGCACCACGCGTGCGTAACACAGTTTTAATCACAATCCAAATGATTTTGAAGGAAATTGTTAATTCATTTTTCTCTCTCCTTTCATTATCACCCATCGGGCGCCACAGTAGCCCTTACCTTTTCTCTCGCACAGTTGAGTTCCCTGGCAAGCTGCTCGGCGTTGTGCTCGGCCAACGCCTGGGTCTGCTGCGCGTCCTTCAGTCTCATCTGCGTCGCCTTCAACAGATCCGGGATTGGGGCCAACTCCTGTAGCTTCTCTTGAAATTTCAGCTGAGGAAACAATTCATCATGAATACATAAGAGTCTGGTTAATTTTCTCCTTAGTAGTTGGAGATCAGGTGACGCATAGTCATTTTATTTCTAAACACATCTGAATTGGATATACTATCCAACTGTGTATTACAAGTGAGACTAAGCTCTGTGCAAAACCAAGTACTGAACTTGTAATCCGCGCAAAACTTTTGATCCTTGTCTTAAACTTAAACAACAAAAGCTTGCTAATATTACAAAATTAATCTCAAGTCACGAAAAGTTAACCGTTAACCCGGCCGCGCTATTACTTCGTTGTCACTTAACGTTCTTTCCGACTACTTTTCGTTTTGCTCGGCTCCTAAGGGTTGTAGCGTAATGTGAATATGATGTAGATGGGATGTGCCCATTACATTCCTAAATAATTGAGATGTAGATGGGATGTGCCCATTCCATTCCTAAATAATTGAGATGTAGATGGGATGTGCCCATTACATTCCTAAATAATTGGGATGTAGATGGGATGTGCCCGTTACATTCCTAAATAATTGAGATGTAGATGGGATGTGCCCATTCCATTCCTAAATAATTGAGATGTAGATGGGATGTGCCCATTCCATTCCTAAATAATTGAGATGTAGATGGGATGTGCCCATTACATTCCTAAATAATTGGGATGTAGATGGGATGTGCCCGTTACATTCCTAAATAATTGGGATGTAGATGGGATGTGCCCATTCCATTCCTAAATAATTGGGATGTAGATGGGATGTGCCCATTCCATTCCTAAATAATTGGGATGTAGATGGGATGTGCCCATTCCATTCCTAAATAATTGGGATGTAGATGGGATGTGCCCGTTACATTCCTAAATAATTGGGATGTAGATGGGATGTGCCCATTACATTCCTAAATAATTGGGATGGAAATTGCAAGAATTTTTCTTGTAATTAGTTGTTGTAGTTAGTTCCCGAGATTAGCGCGTTCAAACAAACAAGCAAACTCTTCAGATTTATTATATGAGTATATGAGTGTTATACATAGATTACATTTATGCTCGCTTAAGAAATCAATCAAAAAGATTGTGACTTTCCACAGAGCCCAGCCACGTATCATAGTTATGTTCAGATCGTACTGAACTGAACGGTCTACTGTGGACACTATACCTTGACTTTTTGTATCTCTAGATTGATTTGTTCGCTGATTCTGCTGTTGTCCATGTCCATCATATCCATTTGACGGCGTTGCTCTTCGACTAGTTGCTGTGCTTGCAGGTACTGAGAAGAAGAAGTGTAAATTATATGACAATCACAGCAGCTGTTTGTTCTGGCGCAGTTACTGCCGTAAGGCGATAATGCAGTCATGCTCAACACTCGACTTATAAAGTAAGATTCCTTTAATAGTAGCCGATTTGCCCAATAGTGTGTCCCATGGGTTTTTTTTTCCTCTATTTAACCCCCTTACTATGAATTTACAAGAATTTATATACAACCTGTTTTTTTTTTATATCCCATAACTCGTGTATGATTGAGACCATATCAACAATCAACAACAAAATAATTCGACAAAGATCGTGATTTTGTTGAATTATTTTGTATGGAAAAGGTTCCTATTCCAGGTTCATATTAATGTAAAACACCCTTACGTGAAATATGACAACGTCGCATTTTCTTAGATATAAATGTGAATTTTATTTTTTAAATTTATTATTTCTTTAAATTTATCAATGAAACTCAGATACCTAGACACATCCAGGGTCTATTTTGTACGGTAAGCAAACAAAATTGGCAACCTGAAAAAGTAAAGATTCGTGATACTGGTGAAAATTTTTGACCTAATTTAATTACGATTGAAGATATCTCCAAAACTATGCATTTTTGGACCACCTATTCTAGGAGTTTTAGTATTATTTTTACCTACAAAATATAACCCAAGAGGTATGGGATATACCCTTGTGCAAAATTGTCTCTAGACCCACCGCAGCGGTTTCTCTGTGCAACCTGTGCCCCTGTGCTTTGTATGACAGTGAATGAATTTTAGGGTCCAGTTGTCAATAACTACAATGTAAAAAACCTATGTAGTAAATAATCCATGTCTCATATTCTCTACTTCGCCATGTCTCATATTCTCTACTTCGCATTATGACTAAATCTCAATTATTTTTAAAATAGGTGCCGATAAATACGAAACTATTAACACACTGCTAACATAAAAACACGCAATGAAAATCTGTCCAGCTGTCAATACCTACTGTCATGTTGAAGTCTTTAAATACCCGTTTAATTATGTCTTTTCTTAGTTTTCTTAGTCTTTTATATAATGTCGGGTAAAGGTATTTTTGTTTAGTAATCTCAAAATTTATATCAAATCAAAAGGGAAAACCGGAATACAAGATCCAGCTTCACGAGGATTGTAGATGCGAGGGTTTGTGCCCTGCAGAGCTGTGCATCTTCACAGACGGATCCAAAACAGGTAATGGCATAGGTGCTGGTGTCTTCTCGGAGGTCTTCAACATACGCGTAGCCATTATGGGCAGGAGTGGGAAATCCTCATGGACGCCCAGACTGCCTCACTTATGAGCAAGTCTGGGCAGTGCTGGACTCTTACCGGCTAAAACCACACTCCTGCCTTGCCCAGTGATCCTCTGACGTGATCAGAGCCCTTTACTAATACTAAGAAGTATATCAATTGACACATGATTTCTCCACACAATATACACCTTCCTACACAAAATCTATTCTTCGTATTAATAAAAATTTTATGTCTGGACCGCACACCGCATATATACATATTTTTTTTTTTTCTCAAGGCTCAAATAACTTTTTTATAATTTTATATCTCTGTGGCCGGGTTTACACTATCTCTTATTTATACCATTTTTTCTTATTCTAGTCAATTACTTACTTATTCTAGACATACCCTCCAGATGGGATTTACAGTATATGTCATACTTATTCTATACATTCATATTTATCTATTTTATTTTGTGTCTTGCTTTTCTAACACCTTAATTTATAAAGTATACAATTATTTATTTTATGCATATCAATATATTTAGTACTAATATATATAGCATAGATTTCTTATCCTATTTGTTTCTATTAATAACTTGTTTGGCGATATCTATCATGTATTTTGTAAATGTTTCCATAAGTTTCCTACTTGACATTAGAAATGGGAAGTTTTTGGCTAACCTTCTGCATTTTAGCTGGTATTCAACCTCAAGTCTCATTAGGGCGTAAATCGGGCAGTCGGTTAAGATCTGCTCGACCGTTTCGGGTTTCCGGGTTGGCAGATGCACGATGAGTTCTCTTTGCACCTGAAACGATTCAGATACTCCGAGAATCCACCGTGCCCTGTTAATATTTGAGTGATAATGTTAGTTGGAACCATCTGTCGGACTATCTTATAAGAAGTGGTTACATTGGGAAGGAACAGTTTGTGGTTTTTGCTCTGGCACTATCTATGTATCGCCGGTTCCATTCATCAATCGATCCCTTTCGGATCTGTCGTTTAATGAATGACACCGGGCATAGGTCATAATGTGGTTTGACCTTCATATTCAACGCTGCGTCCTTCGCCAGTTCATCCGCCCTTTCATTTCCCGCAAGACCCGCGTGTGCCTTGATCCAGAACAAAGACACAGTTTTGTTCTGGTTTTCAATGGTCTTTAGGTTTTTGCGGGTGTCTACTGCCAGGGGGTGCGTTGTCCTGAGGTTTGCTATGGTTTCCAGGGCCGATCTCGAGTCGTTGTAGATTCCACAGCTCACCTCGATCCTTCGTTGAATTACCTCAGTGGCTCTGCACACCGCGAGGAGCTCTGCCTTGTATACCGTGCAGTATGGAGCCAGTTTGAATTTATGGGTCTTCAGCTCTGCTGCACTATCCCATATGGTGAGCGCTGCTCCAACCTTACCCTCAATCCGGCTGCCATCAGTAAATATCTGAATAGCTTAGTTGTTGTGGCTATTTAGTTGTTCCTGATCTACCAGGCTCACGAACTCTATCGAGGTATGCTTCGCTGGGTGAGGTGTTCTAGAGAAATTGACTCTTTGATCGACCTCTCTATCTAACAGCTCCAGCCGGAGTGCCCCTCTCCTCGCCTCATACAGGGCGGCTGCCTCTTGTATGCGGAGGTCGAGTGGCAATATACCAGTCAGTACCAGCACTGAATGAAGAGAAGCCGTGCGATAGGCCCCGCACAGTTTTTGAGCAAAACCCCTCTGAACAGCATTTAGGTGGCGTTGAACTCCTAACTGCTTTGATGCTGAGGACCAGGTGCCAGCCACGAACGTTATAATGGGCTCTAACTATCTACTGGTGGAGACCCCAAATCACCTTAGCAGCTCTCGAAAGCTGGTTGTAGACGCCAAGTGCCTTTTTGCAGACGTTAGCCGTATAGCTATTAAAGGTCAACTTGTCGTCCATTATCAGTCCTAAGATCTTGATTTCCGAGGACATGCCAATGTCGATCCCTCCCATGGTCAGGTGGCGTGTCATATTTAAGTTTTCTTGTGACTACCATGGCACAGGTTTTGTGCGGCGCGAATCTGAGCTTATTCATGACACCCACCTCCGAACATGTTCAAGAGCGGCATTGGCCTGTCCCTGGATTTCTAGGGCTGTCCCCCCCGAAAACACGAGCACCACCGACCATCATCCGCAAAGGCCTGACAATAGTAGCCAAGCTGCGTGAGACTTTCCAGCAATGGGTTCAAAAGGAGATTCTCATGGCCAGCATACCTTACTCGGACCTTGCGGACGCTTAGCCATACCATTGGAGGTCCATAACACAGTGTTCCAGGCCGAATACATGGGTATTTCTCTGGCTGCTTCGGCTATTATGGCCAGCAAAGTTACGGACCACTCGATCCGTATACTATCGGACAGCATGGCTGTTCTGCAAGGGCTGAACAGCCACACATAATCTGGGCTGAATACGAGTATCACCAGCGTCTTAACCAGGTAGGTAGCCTCAATAACATAACCATTCAATGGATCAAAGGACACAGCGGTTTGCTGGGCAACGATGCAGCCGACGAACTTGCCAGAAGGGGGTCGAGTGAGACACCAGTGGATCCTGAACCCATCTTGCCACTCCCCATCGGGTACTTACGAACTCTGGTAAGGAAACGCACCGAGGATCAAAATCACAAACTATGGTTGGAGTGAGAGAACAAGGTGAGTGCAGGCAGGCTAGGGAAGCACTCCCTACAATTGACGGCCGCCTCACGAAGCAGGTTCTCCTACTAACCAAACAACAGCTGCGTATAGTTTAGGCAGCTTTAACTGACCACGGGTCATTTAATAAACACCTCTGTCATTCACAGGTCACAGACGAGTCGCCATCGAGCCATAATATCATTTCGCAAAAAAAAAGATGAATGTTCAGCGACAGTGACTATGGATGAAAATAGAGAGAAGATTGTGAAACAATGTTCTCACATTTGTGCATCACATCACGAAGATAATGAAATAGCTCTGATTATAGATTCTTGTCGGCAAGAAGTATGCAGCAACATGGAACTGGTGAAGAAAATATTTGCGAAATATGTTTTATAAGAATCAAGAAAAAAATTAATAGTGCCGTCTTATTCCGAAAAAAGGATAGCTTGTTTAAAGCTCGATATAAAAATTGGGTCTTTAAAATACCAAATTTAATAAATTTGCACATAAAGGCACTAATACCGAAAATGTTGGCTTCTGATTTTTTTTTTGTTGCAGATGATGGCGAAGAGGAGAAAAATATTGTTAATTGTTCCTCATGTGCATGATGAATCAGTAAAGTTTTAGGGGAATAAATATAGTTTTGGTGATGGCACCTTCAAAAGATGCCCAAAACCTTTTTATATGTTTTGCTCTTCATGTGAATTTCAATAGCTCTGCAAATTACACAAATATCGTGCCCATCATTTACGCCTTACTGCCTTACAAAACAAAAAGCCAAATACCAAAGCTTTTTGTTTGATTAGAGACAAACTAAAGGACACGGCCGTAATTTCATTAGAGTTGTGCCCTCACAAAAAATTCATGTACATTGGCATATAGAACGTCATATTAAAACTAACAGGTATGTCTTTACAATAGTTTAAGTTTTCTGATCAGACCTGAAGCGCGAGATACTAGAAACAGGATACAAAAAAAGTGCCTTAACATTATTAATAGCAATGATCAACAATTCCGAGTTTTATAGATGAAACAATACAAGATCGTCAATGGATAATATCTATTGACGACATTGTCCTCGACAGTGTTTGTTCATTCACGCCGATATCAGTGAATTTCTAATTCTATGAAAATGTATGAAATACTCTCAATGTCGGTGTTCCATACTTTTTAAATAAGTCAAAATCTACAAAACACGGACCAAAACTTATTCATCATATAGGTGCACCAAATTCAAAAATGTATTACTTTGATTTGGGAAATGACGATGTAACCGTTAATGAACCTCCTATTTCGAGGTGGTGTAAGTTTTCAATTTCATCTTGCATTAGTAATAGGCCTAGACCTCTCAAACGTCGTCATAGGCAGGCCGCGCTAGCGGAGAGCTTATAGTCTAGATATTTATGGATATAGCGACATTGCAAAGAAACATACAGTTTGTTAACATAAAATATAGGCAATAAAACACTAAAATAAATAGCACTTGATAATTTACTTAGGTATCTAATTAAGCAGGTAGAATATACATTTGCTTATAAAAATGATGTAATTCCACTTGTTTTAGAGACATTTTATGAAAAACATTATTGCATCCATTTATGATCAAAATCAAAAGTCACTGGATCTCCTTATAGAAATCATAATAAATCCTCTGACTGCTAAATAGTAAAATAAGATGAGATATTTGTGCCCTCAGGAAATAAATGCCACTCATTAGCAAATAAATGTATCACGCATATTCGGTAACTGATGGGAACATAATAATTGCGTTCTTTTAGCAACATTACCTTATCAAGGGTACGAAATGTCTAGCAGATGTAACTAGGCAGAAAATTCATTTGGTCAATCCTTCGTGCTTCAGCAGCATTATCAGCTTGTGATGATTGCATTAACCACTCATGAACCACCACCACCGAGGTGGTGGTGGTTCATGAGCGACCGTTGGATTAGCAAGTGGAGGGTGGTTCGGGCAATCTAGGTTATTTCTTCAACCTGTCTGCGTATATTTAGTACGAAGTGCCGATTATTTCGCATCACAGGGATTACATGTTGCAGATTTGTGTTCCGATCCTGTAACAATGTTTGACATTTTGGTTAGTATAATAGTATTAATAATAACTGGTAATTATTAGGGCCCAATCTCACTCGGCGTATAGTTTACGGCTGACTGTTTGTGTGTTAGCGTCCCAATACTATTTTAAATAGAACGGTCACACTATGCACACACGCAAATAGTTGTAGCTATATACTAAGTGAGACTGCACCCATACTTATTAATTATGAGGAATTTGCTTCATCATGGGAACAATACAATAACAATTAACAGAAGATATGGCAAGATAGTTGACTAAATATATAAGCTCAACAGCACACACTTACCTGATTGTGGGTATTCCACGAGAAGATAATATCGATTGATGGAATATTTTCATCAAGGGCGTGGTTTCGCACTGAGTGACGCCTTCCCCTATTAGAGCATCCACAACCAATATTCAGTATTCACTATTGGGTAGCTCAGGACTCTGCTATGTACTTTCTTCCGAAAAACCACTTACTGTGTTGTGTTATTGTTACTCTGTCGTGAGAAGATCAAGAAGTATTTCTTGTTGTGTCTCAGAAAGGCACCGGACCAACAACGGTATGGAGAGCTGGCATAGACGCCTTAACTGTCGAATTCCTCATAAAACTACATTAATTTTATTTTCATATAAATGTTGCGAAATGAAGCACGGCTTGAAAGATATTGCCCTTCAAATTTTTATTTCAACTGGTCACATAGATTGCGACACAAAATGAAGCAACTTCCCTCGACCAACAGCATATTACAGTTTTTAAATAATATCTTAGGAATAAGGAAGCAAAGTAATCACTAGTTGTGAATTTTCACTAACATAGGGTTTAAAGTTCATTTTTTTTTTACTAAGTAGGTATTGACAGCCGGACATATTGTATTTAACATGGTATGTAGATTATAACTATGAGAATACATTTTACCTGTCCAATTGGTTTTTTCTCGACTGTATCTTTGAAAAAGTAAGCATTTAGCTGATATGTCATTATGAGATTTAGTCATAATGCGAAGTATGAGATGTGGATTATTTACTACATAGGTTTTTTGCATTGTAGATATTGACAACGGGACCGGAATTATAGATTTTTAGCAAGTGGGTAGCACTGCTTCAGTGCTACCCACTTGCTTTGCTATGCAGTGCATAGCATAGCAACTGCTATGCAGATTTTTAGCTAGATGATTAATGATCCTCTCCTTACCTTGACTCTATAATCCTGCAATTGATCGTTCTGTTCCTTCATCAACGTCCTCAGTTCTTCAATTTCCTCTCTGGCCTCTCGGTAGCACTGCTTCAGTGACCTCACGCTGATCTCTTGCTCGAAGGCCTGTTCCTTAGTCCCGAGCAACATGTTCGTGTGGGTCGCAAGGCCTTCGAACTTCATCTCCAACTCTCTCAGCTTGTTCTGTACCTCGCGATGCTGACATCTCTCTTTCTCCAACTCTTCCTTCTTCCGCAGCAGGTCCGCTCGGAGCAACGCACACTGCACGGTAATTGTGTCTTAGTCATCCTTGTTTTTGGCAAACTCGTCAATCAGGCATTAGGACTTTAAGCGACCTCTGCCTGTCCGCACCTAAGGTATTAAAGGTGTTCTATCTCACGAAGGCGGATGAGCAATGCTGTAGTTGTGATGTGTATAGACACGCGCTCTTGTGTGTGTAACTGCAGGTAGCGTTAGTAAATTTAATTTTTCGTGTTAAAAAAATGTTCGAATCATAACTAACTTGAACTAGACCCCTCCGTGACAGTTAATAATTTAGTCACTGTCATCTTTCAAAATGAAAAAATCAGATTCGGTATCAAAGTACATATTTCAAATATTCAGCTTCTTTCTTAAATGCACTATTGCATTTACATACATTTTCAATATAAAAAAATTATATTTCATTTATTTGCGAAAATATAGGTTTACATGGATATTGTGTCGCGCTGTAGCATCGCGCCTGTCTGAACGAGCCTTTATACGTAGTCGTTTTATTTCACGAAGGCGAGTTAGTCTTAGTTGTGTGTAGATGCACTTGTACATTGTGTGTGTGCGCGTTATCTCGGGAGCGCTCAATATCGCCCGAGCTGTCGCCGCATGCAGGTCGGGCTACTAGCGCTACCTTTTTCGCGCCAACCTTTTGCGTTGCGTACCGTCCACATGGAAAGCTAGTTCGCAAACTGAGAAAACTAGTTCACAGGGAGGATGTGGCAGCTCGGGCGATATTGAGCGCTCCCGAGCTAACGCGCACACAAACAATGTACACGTGCATCTACACAAAACTAAGACTAACCCGCCTTCGTGAAATAAAACGACTAAGTATAAAGGCTCGTATAAAATCCATGTAAACCTACATTCTCGCAAAATATAAATAAATGAATTAGATTTTTTTTGCGCGCGAACCGCGCAGTACTGTAATAATAATAACTATGTTAAATCGATTTGAGTAGTGACTCATGTACAAAACAACATGTACACAGATCGCTTTTATCGAACCCTATTTTATTTTTCTATTTGAATGCGTTATTTGAAATTACATTATGTTCGAACATTTCTAATCTAGTCATAATCCCCATACAAGATTAGAGTCAAGATCTTAACGTATCAGGGCATGAAATAGTTTGTGTAAGATGTATCACTAAGCTTAGTTTACTCATCTAGAGAGACACTGTTGTGTTCGATACCTCTGTCACTTTGAGCTTGAAGTTCTCTTCCATCTGTCGTAGCTGATATGTAAGTTTTACTACTTCTTTCTCAGCGGGAGTCTGTGGGAATAAAAATCAAACAAGCAAATAAAACAGTAAAGATTACGCCTAGGAGCTACACTACTAGGAGATAAACATATGGGGCCTTAGATATAATGCACTTAACGCGGCGATATGATTTATTGAATTCTAACTATATCCTTACCGGTGGTGCGCTAGGGTTGCATGGTGCAGGGCAAGGAGGGCAGACACCACACTGTTAAGAAAAACGATAAAAGATCAGATAACATAATTAAACTCCAACAAGACATAACGACTGTAACTTTTTGCACAGATAGACACTTACTGCTCTTGTCATAGGCGGCATTGGTGGTCCTGGCTGAAAACAGAAAACAAATATGTATGCATAGGGCTTTTACAACACTCAACACATAATCAGTCAGGAGAACGACCTCCACTGCTGAACATTGGCCTCCCTCGATCCCGAGGCCGCAAGCGGATTCCCGGGACTTTCACCAGTGCACCACGTCAAGGTCCACCAGCGTCCGGTGCCTCGTTGTTTAAGCTGCTTTAGAGACAGTCTGAGATGAATTTGGTAGAGTCGGGTCAACCTAGTCTGTCAAATTCGTAATGGATTTCCGTGATGGCATGTAAATCTCTCACCAATGTTTATTAGATCAGATTAAAAAAAGTAATTAAAGACAGTCACAAAAGTAAAGCAAAACCCGATAATTGTTGACGAAAATAAATCCATTAGTTAGGAGTCTGGCTAGAAACAGAGAACTTTAAAAAACTTTAAAAATAAAAATGTGTTTCGTAAAAAAGCTACCGGCTGTTCGAAGCAAGTGTTGGCACCGGCGACACCCGCGCCGCGGCAAGCGGTCATTGCTGCATTCTTCACCTCTTTCATATCCATCTTCACGTGCCGAACTTCTAGCTCCAATCCAACTAATTGTTTTTCCTGAAACAGAAATTAAAATAGTTTAAGAATCCTCGTTTTTATTAAGTTCATAAGTCTGTGAACTTAACTACTACAAGTACAGTGGGCTACATAAGTTGTATTAAAAAATTTATACAACTGATAAATAAATGATAAATGATTTTATTTCTGTAAATAGGTTTGTACAAAAACTTTTACACGTCAATCATATTTTAAAAACTAGGTGAGATCGGTATTTCCTATCTGACTACTCTGAGAAGAAACGCCGAAACAAACTCAGAGGTAAAGTTGTATAAAATTTTGAATACAACTGGAGTACTCCAAAAGTGCAGCCCACCGTACAAATAGTAACTGAATACTTACTAATCCTTCTGTAGAACTCTTATAATTTTCTAATTTGTTAATAAGTTCCTCCACATGAGTAGCATCGACAGACGATTCGCTCTGAAATAAGTGAAAATGAAATAACAAAAATCTCACAATCACTCTCGAGCATTCATTATTTTATTCATGTGTTTTCCTTAACTGTACCACAGCAGCAGAATTTTGATCTTCTCCATCCAAGAGGTACGTACGGCCTTCAAAGGTCTTCAATTTATATGCAAATTTTAGTTTTAGATCCTTTCATAATAGTTTTGAATATCCTTGCCCTTTTTCTTTTTTCTGGTTACATGATGGTTAACTTATCGGATATAATTTTATTCGCTGATGAACCTTCTTGAATTTTTTAAATCATGTCAACTATAGTCTGATTGTTCTATTGAAATGGAACTCGAAAACTAAATATCTTAAGTTCTCATTACCAAATTTACCCCAAGTGGGTCTAAAGTTAAAACTTGATGGTAAGAAAATATAATTGCATCGGGGCGCCCACATTAGAGCTCTTTCAGGTAAATTAAGTTCAGCTGCATGCAGGAAGAAAAACAAGTCAGTTTACCGACATATCGGCTAGCTTTAGCCCACAGCTAGGTTAGTATACTTTGCTTATTTATACAGTATTATGTCTTATGGCGTTCTGCTGTGGGGATCAGCCGCTGGCGTAAATTCAATTTTAATTTTACAAAAGAGGGCAAATCCGCGCGATCTATGAAATGGGTCCTCGCGAGTCTCTTAGAAACAAATTCAAAGAAATTGATCTACTAACTCTGCTTTCTCTTTATATCTTAGAAAGTATTTTGTATGTCCGCAAAAACTAAGAGACTTTTCAATTTAAGAAACTATTTCTACAATATAATTACACGTAGTAGAAACGATATTGTGATACCCAAATTAAGATTAACGAAAACAAGCAATTCATTTCTTAGAAACAGTATCCGCTTTTATAACAAGTTGCCAATATCGAATACAGAACTTAGCGATGGAAAGTTCAAAACCTATATCAAACGTGCCGTCTATCAAAAAAGCATATTATAGGATTAAAGACTACGTCGAAGACAAGGAAGTTTGACAATAATTCCTTCTGCACATGTGGCTTCTCTGGTACAGTCGAGTTCTTTAATATCTGAGCATTTTCATGAATCAAAAATATATAGGCAATGGTAAGGTTCATAAAACTCTAAACAGCTTTGCCTTACAATAAATTGTAAACAATCTGTGACATCATAAATATGTGACTACTTTAAATCAATAATATTGCTACAGACAAAGCCTCAAAAAATTAAATTAAAAATAATGTAATTAATTAAAATTTAATTAATTAAATCTCTTGTTCATATTATTGAGCATAAAGTTAGGTTCACAAATATTTATGCAATTTCTCTATGAAAAATATCTAGACAATTTGAAATGACTCGAAATTTTAAACAAATAAGTAGGTATAGTCTTCGGGGACCCTTTTTTTTGGGTGTAATAACCAAAGGACTTCTCCCGCTCTGGACGGAGCGGGAGGTCGCGTGAGACTTTTACTTACTAAAACCCCCGCCGGTGCCTTTACCAGGGCCACGGTATCTCTTTCGAACAACCCGCGACCCTGGCAGGCATCGGCCCTATCGGAACACGACGCGCCGTCGACCCGGGCCTGGTCCTTACCGGACGGCGAGCTACCCGTTGCTCGCCGTCCGCAAGCCCGCGCTTACGGTGGCCGAGAATCTGCTGGCGATTACCGACACCCAGGGCATCTCCTGTGGCGACTAGGGGCGTGAGGGCGCAAGGTTCTCTCCCTCATGCGCTCCGCCTCATCATTTGCAAGCATTACTGCTTCGCAGGAGGTAACGGCTTCCCATTCGCTCTCGCTCCGAGCCATGGCCTGGACCAGGGCCGGACGCGAGAGATCGTCGCCGCCGATTGCCTCCGCGAAGACACAGATGTGCTCCACCGTGTCCCTGTGGTTGTCACCATTGTGTGGATCGCCCGGGGGGCTTTTCCTAAACAGGAACCTCCCTAAACAACCATGTCCGGTGAGGACCTGTGTCAGGCGGAAGGTGAGGTTGCCGTGGCGCCTTCACAACCACTACTGAAAGAGGGGACTTATCGCCGCTATTGTGGCGTGCCGAGCAATGGGTTATTACAATCGCACCCTCCATGTCGCCATGATATCCCGACGGAGCTCTGTCCGCTGTTCGGAGTCTGTACTGAGTTTTGCCTCCAGATCCCATGGCGGAATCCGGCAAGAAGGCTCCTCACAGGTCCCCGTATCCCCGGACCAGCCGAATTGCCATGACCCTTTGGGACGCGTTCAATCGGCGGGCTGGTCGGCGCCTCGTCTTCGGTGACCCTAAGATTTACTTTAATACAGATCTCTCTTACAAATTATAATTAGAATTTTCGTGCGCCATTGACGGCAAGATGTAGCGTTAGTTTTTTATTAATATTGACATCTGTACTCTTCGTTTACCTGTGTTCTACAAATAAACATATTTGAATTTGAATTTGAACGTTGTCAGATTCGTACAGTCCTATTACGAACAGCAACATTGCATTATTACTAGTACTTCCGCACCGTCAAGCAAAAATAAATTTAATGGTAAAGAGCATTTAGTTGACAATACAAAGGTGTATACGAATCCTATTTTGTACCAAATATATTGAAATCTATAGTATTTAGATATTATATTCCGAAGAGTAGTCAGATATTTTTGACTGCACTACCGTAACATATCTATGAACAGTTTAAATGATAAAATTTTATTGACGTCTAGATTCAAATTCAAATTTTATTTATTTTGTGAAAAGTAGATATTCTGAACCGCAATTTCGTATACAATAATAAATGCAATATAAAAATGTCAACAAAGAATATCATCGACTTAAGTCAGCAACATTTCATCTATAGATAGACATGTAAAAGTGTATAAATATAATTTTTATTTAACATTAAGATATTCAATAAATGTATAATAAAATAGCCAATTAAATGTCATAGTAAATAGCAACTAAAATGAATATAGAAAACACAACATTTTGAAACATTGTCACTGCCAATATATTAGTGAACTCGACTGTACCTCATATACGGCATCACTACGTAAATTTCTATTGACTGCTCCCAAATTACGGTGTTTTATTTTTATTATTAAATATTAATTTTTTACGTACCTCTTTGATATAGACTTTTCATTAGGTATTTGATATTATATTCCTACAATTCTAATTTCAACCACTAACTACCGTCGGCGTACTTGTTAATACGGCAACAAATACTACGACGAAGTCGGCGTGCCCGAGCCAGTCACACTGCAAGCTGTCTGTGACGTGCACGTGTCGTTAATTGGTGGCTTTTGTGAACAGGATATTAATTCAGATTTGTTACAGTTGAAATGGCAGTGTCTCATTTGGTTTTTCATTTTACATTTGTAAACCATTTTAGTTTTCTTATCTGAATTTAAATAATATACTTCTTATTATATTAGATTCTTTTACATTTTGTAAATGTGAGAACGTTGTAGGCCTTGTAGACTGTAGATTTATAGACCATTGTCTTTTGATAAGCATATGGTACTTGTTGACGGGCCTACCCTGTCCTCCCATAGTTATTACCACTAATTTGAAAACATTATAAAAGTTAATTATTTTTAAAAGTGTAACCGTGGAGTTTCTTGCCGGCTCTTCTTCATAGGAAACGATCAAACCGTACAATCGTACTTTTGACTTTTCATAAGTGCCCATGTATGTGATTTATTCCGAGTTGTTTAAAGTAAAAAGTCTCAGAGACAAAAACACTACTATACTAACCCCACCTCTATTTAAATAAATAATTAAAACCATCAACGTACTTTTAAGTTCGCATTCTAATCTGTCTCAATCTGCCAATGTAATCTGTCTCAATCTGCCAATGTAATTTACCTACTGAATAGTTTTGGTTTTTTAAATACGGGAAATTGGCTTTCACGAAGTGGCCAACTAGTTGAACAGGTGTCTACTTAAATACTTTCAGCTTACATCTTCACATATATCTATTTCTTGTTGACATGTGGAGTCCTTATTCATCGCAGATGCATCGCCCTGCACATAAAAAAATATATTAAAACACTTCACATCTAGATGCTCGTTGTGTGGTGTGTATGACAACGTGCATCCTGGTTCTAGCCGCATAACTATGGTGTATGTAGCAGCTGAATGGATGAATAGACCGATCAAATTTCCGTTACTATAAAGTACCTAAGCTTTTGAATATATAAGATTTAGCATGACCAAAATTATTTCACCTCGGGATTATTTTTATTTAGTTTCTCATGCAGCAAACTGTTCTCTCTATTCATAAGCTTCAACTCTCCTTGTAGCCTTTTGACCTGAGCTCTGCAGGTCTCCAGATTTTGGTCTTTCGTCATGAGCTCCTTATACAATATATACCTGGAAACACATACCTTAATTTTGCCATGGTTCTGTGTATTTGTAATGTGACGGAGATTAAAATTGCATGATTTGCGATTTGTATAATTTTGTACGATTTTGACTGTTTGACTGTTAGATGACAACTTGACATCTTGATTGCAGTTTCCAATTTTAAAATTTTTGACGGAAGTCATCAGCCAGTATATATATATATAAAATACTTTGTGGACGAGGTGGACGGTAATACAAATATTTTGTAAGTGAACGCTATGAAAAAAAAAAACGGAGAAAGTTGTTTAAGAGCAAAAAATATGGTGGCAAGTCATAACAATAAAAGAGATTAATTCCGATATACTGATCAAACGCAATCCGCTCAACGGACACTCCATACCCTTTCTCTGAAGGACTGGTTATTCGTGTTGTGACAACAAGCCAACGCTGGAGCTGATTAATATTTACTTAACGGATAACAGAGTACTTCCAGCAGCTTTAGAATCTTGCCAAGCCCTTATTTTGTTCAAACTTATAAATGTGGTTCTACACCAAGTAATAAGGTTCAAAAATAAACCTCTTGACTTCTAAATCAGCGTTATCGGCGGCTAGTTTCTCCTGCATGTCGTAGCTCTCACTTAGCTTGCGAGTCAGGTCAATCTCCTTAAAAGAAACACAAGATTCGTTACAGTTGTATATTTTACTATTTTTTTACATCTTTGTTAATAGTCATAATCGTCTGGGACATGTTTGTGGACGTACGGATTTGCTGCGTATTTGCGGCTCGCAGACCACCAGGCCAGGGGTGCAGGCGCTCTGAGGACCCGCCAAGAGAACTGTGGGGTGGCTCATCTTCATCTCGTGATACAAAGGAGGCTCTGAAAATGAAAATTTTATTTAAAAAAACTGGTGCACGATTTTATATTGCAACATGAGTCCCTAAAACCGGACAAATGCGAGTTTAACTTGCATGGAGCCCCTCTCCATCCGTATGATGATGCTGCCCACCAGAAAACATTTCATGTAAAGCAGGTTGCCAAGACTTACATAACGTTTTACTGTTAAAAAGTTATCAGATCTAGTGTAGAGCCAAGCCCCTAATTCTTCAAGGCTTAACTCTACAAACCTTACATCTTGTTCAAAATGTATGGCTGCAGGGCAAAATTTACAGATTTCTTAATTTTTTTGTTGTGTGCGTACACGTCCTAGTCTTTATACCAAAATTCAGCTTTCTAGGACTTCGGAAGTTACCCGGGAGGTTGTTATAAGTAAGTATTAATAAAACCCAAAGTATATAAGCTAGCACACATGAGACTCGAGTGTTTTACAAAGCTGCTAACTACATTTTATCATGAGAATTTGAACTCTCTAGCATTATCCGGGCCCTAGCTATGAGGGTATGAAAATACGACGAAACGCTTGGAGAAAAGTTAGACTGTGCCCCTACTTTTTTTTTGGATCGTCTTGGCGAGGATGGTACTAACGTGTCCCCAGATCCCAAGAACAAAAGTGATATTGTAGTTTAAAACATGTTCTGTAGTCTGTAAGTGAAGAACAAATTTTTGTTTTTTTTGTTTTTTATTTTAAGCTCAGTAGTTTCGGAGATATGGGGGAGGAGTGGAATGGTAAATTTTCATACATTTTCATAGATTACTTCAAAACTGTTTATTTCAAAATGATAAAAAAAATTGAGACCCTCACAAATAGCCCTTTATTTGATATGTCACACACGGTACAGTTTGCGAAACTTTTGTTTCAATTATCTAGTTTTCCCTCAAAAGTGATCCTAAGCCCCATATTCAAAATTCATTTATATACGTTACGCGACCATGTTTGGGTCACAGAAATTCATATGTGTAGTCCAGTTGAATCGGACCAAATTGGTTGTGACAGACGGACAGACACACGAGTGATCCTGTAATGGTTCTCTTTTTCAATACGAGCTACAGAACCCTAAAAATTAACTGTTTAGCCACAATCAAGCTTTATAAAGCGAAACATGAAAGGCATCACACTCGTGAAAAGGGAAACAATCCACAAAGACTTTCATATTATGTACGCATTGCGAAATTACCAATTATTTTTTGTAGTGAAACGTCATTAAATAACAACGAAACATAAGGGTACCAGGTCAGGAAAGTGGACCGTAACGAAAAGGTCTATATCGTCTTACCTAAATAATAACAATTTGCTAATAATGTCCCCGTTCCCAGTAAAAGTGTGCAGCGTATGAGGCGGACACAAAACTGTCAATGGAAATATGCGCGCATAGTTTGGGGGCTACAGAGAGGTAAGTAACTTGACTGCGTACCGTGGTCGGATGCTCTCTCTGTTCCAGGTGCTGGAGCCAGCTGTCAACCTGTCGGCGCAACGACTACCGTGAATTCCCAGTGCAATGCACTTTTGTGGAGCGCTTTGGAGGATGCTTTCCGGGAATACCGTTCCATTCCACCTGGACTTAGACCACGTTAGCCTCGTTTGCCCATGCACAAAATAACAAAGCGCTGGTGTGTTCTCTAGACTCGCAGCTGTCAAATTGTTTTGTCAAATAAGTCAAATTTTCAAAATTGTTTTGATAGCAGCAAAGACCTTGCCAATACCCACTCGATCTTGTACAGTGCAGCTGTTGCGGCATGTCGATGTTAAATTTCCCAACAGTGACGTACGACGTTCTCTCAACAGCCAGTCTCATAAGTTGGTTTTACAGTTGCACGAGTACCTTGGACAAGAGTCAGCGAATAGAGGGCGTCCTTTAAAGTTAGCCAAGTACAGGGGATTGGCAGTGGCACTAAATAGTTGGTTTAATTGTAAAGGAAAAGCACGGGCCTTCTGGCTGTGAAGACAATGTACTTCACAAACATCGAAAAGATAACAGTATGACGGGTTTATGGATTGGTTTGGATTTAAAACTTGCCCAAATTTAAACTTAGCTACTCGTAGATAAATTGTCGATTACAAACTCTAAGGCCCGACTTGCAAGTTTAGTCGGGTTTCATGAATAGATGTAGAGATTGTATACTCAAGAGTTAAGTGGTTTTTTAACATTTTAACTAGAATTGTGAGTTTATGGTGTTGTCTTGTCGTGTTGTTTGTTTGAAAGAATAGGAAAAAAGGTGAAAATTCATTCTTCTTATAACTGACTTATTCCTGCAATTATTAAAAACATAAAAAATTGTCATTACGTGTCGTAATATATAAGTAGTAATAGATATTTCTTTAAGATCCCAGATAACTACCTGATGGTGATGTACCTAATCACCAGTGTATTAGTTAAGTACGTACCTGTGTTAAAAACACAAAATATGAAAAACAAATAGAAGTAAAGAAGTTACCCTACCTACTTTATAAGTATAATATAGTAATTTAAAAAACACACTTTTTAGCTGTAAAATCTAAAAAGTGTTCTATTCTTTCTAAATAAAATAACACATCGTCCTTGGATAACTTAAATCTTTTAAAGAAGTTCAGTTTGTCGTATTTCGTGAAAAAATCCTCTTTCAAGGTCTGTCGCGATAAATATGTGGCAGTCTGAATAAAATTCGTAACTAAATCCACTGTATCAATAGCTTCGAAACTGTTCATAACGTCATCCATTTCGCAGCAAATATGCACGTTCAACAACAAAATAAAGTGTCACTAAGTGCTAAGATGCCGAATATCGGGGCCCTACATTTAAGGCATCCCTTAGGTGTCCCTTAAGTGATGGTGAAAACAAGAATAACACTTAAAACTTCTTAGGTGCCTCCCTAAATGAAGAGAACGATGGTGAAAACGGGCATAACTCTAGGTTTATCTCTTACCGTTCAAGATTAACTATTTGACTAATCCTGAGTTGGCTGTTAACTCCAGAGTTCTGTATAGCTTATATATCTAGCAACTGCGATTGCTAAGGTGCTGGACAATATGCTTGATACTTGCTTAGATAATTACATAACATTGCATGACGCTCAGCTATCCACTGAAAGCGCAATCTTGAGTCTCAAGCATACTGTCCAATTCTGTACTGACCGTAGAACGCCGGTATATGCCTGTTTCCTTGACCTCACCAAGGCATTTGATCTTGTGTCATATGATGATTACATAAGTACATAACATTGCATGACGCTCAGTTCGGGTTTCGGCCTGGGCTATCCACTGAAAACGCAATCTTGAGACTCTAGCATACTGTCCAATTTTATACTGACCGTAGGACGCCGGTATATACCTGATTCCTAATTGCGAACAAACTTCACGTATTTTTGGGGATTTTTAATGAGAATAGATAGATGCCAAGTAGCTTCTTTAGTTGGTATAAGTGAACAATTAGGTTCACATTAGGCTTCAAATCTTTACCATAAGCACTACCAGGCACATAGTTCATGCACCGCTGAGGCTCCTCCTTATTCTTCCTCAGCAGCATGTCTGGCCCCACCAGCTTCTGTATGTTCCTGGTCAAGCGGTCGAATCGCTCCATCTCTCGCAGTAGCAGGTCGTTCCGTTCGCCCAACTCTTTCACGTCTGCCTCCGTCATTGTGGCTTTCTACAATAGTGACATCAATTAAAATAGATTCACACTATAATCTTATGTGGCCACACAAATGATGTTACGGTCTGAGTCTTTCGAGCTCCGGGTCGTTCGGGCCCGAATCTCGTCAAAATTGTTTGTGTGTATGCATGTTGTATACTTGTATGTTGTATGTTGTATACATGTATACTTTTTTATGCATGTTCATCGAAATGGGGATGATGACAATTTTTTTTTTTTTCTAAAATATTTCTTTTTTATCTCAAAGAAATCTCTCTGACTAAATAGAATTAATAAAAGTGTAAAAGCTTAAAAAACTGCCAAGTTATAAACGTTTCAAAATAAGTGTTAGACTAGGACAGCACTATCGTAGAAGTGACGCCACCACTACGTAACTTCATACTAGCGCCGTACATTGTCCGTACCGTGCGACAAGGACAGGAATAATCGCCTCCAACAACTTTTATAGCGTGTATCTTCTTCATATTAACATCGATTTAACAGATTTTTTCGATTATCTCATTTTTACTACATACATTTTGTAAAATATTTAAAATCCAATTATATAAATGGCTCAATAATAACAATTTCTATAGCATTAATGATTTTTTGTTTTTTAATACGAATTCTATGTAATGTAATGTAATATATTTCAATGTCATAACGTATCTTTAGTAAGTAAGTTTGCATGCTTTAGTACAAAGCAAAACATGTTCGATCTAAAAAAAAATGTTTAACACCTTGTATACCATGTTTTAAGCAAATAAAAAATCTTATCTTATCTTATCTTATCTTATCTTATCTTATCTTATCTTATCTTATCTTATCTTATCTTATCTTATCTTATCTTATCTTATCTTATCTTATCTTATCTTATCTTATCTTATCTTATCTTATCTTATCTTATCTTATCTTATCTTATCTTATCTTATCTTATCTTACTATGCCGTCTTTGAAATTACATTATTTTTACGAACATTTTTAATAGTAATCATCATCCCAATTAGCATCTACAGTGGACCGATTTTGATAATAAAAAAAATATTTGGTAGAGGAAGCTCGCGCGGTGGTCCCATATAAATCATATTAACTTTGTTTGGGTAGTTGTAGCTGTCACTGTTGTTTACATGGCAAGTAGGGGATATAGTAGTCTATGAGTAGGGGTATACGAATCAGTTTGGGGTAAACTTCATGTTTCTAGCCCAAATATACATTAGGTTGTGCATTGTATGTCAGTGAATTTAAGATTTTTATTAATTAAATGAAATTGTGCACACATCCGGGTTCCTTGTAAGACTGAATGCTCTGACAAAACAAAGACATGTTGAACACATTCGAGTTGCGGATGAGCGCACCCTTTACACATCATCAAACTTTCAAAACAGTAAACAAACTACTTTCCTAACACTCAACTCAGGTAATAATTCTTGTACAATCGACGCAAAATTCATTGAAATATTTATAACCAAAGGATGGATCCCGAAAAAGCATGAATTATTGATCAGTTTTAAAACATGACGATTACCGTACAATAATGTTGCTGCTACACACGACGAACCAATTCGAATTAAATATTCTATTGAAATACGAACTACAATTGACGGTGCTATTGACAATGCATTGCAGTATGCTCCATTCAATCCAACAAAATAAGCTTCCTGAAGGGCAATCTAGCACGGAGGAGCCTGGAAACGTGCATAGGGGCTACCCTGATGAATTGTGATCAGTCTATTCCAGATACAAATAGGCACAGAAGGTGCATGAATTGAACTGCGATTAAAAAAAACTATTACAATGCTATCTGGTGTCCATATAATTGAATGCAACTTCTGCCTTTGCTTATATCGCGACACGTTATATTCGGATTGAGCGAAATTGACCGAGGGCTGCGAATTTTCTAATCTCGTGCAAACATAATTCGGATTATTCCAGGAAAGCTTTTGGTGAGTTCGTTAGTTATTCTCAGTCTATTAAAATACCCGACAGCAGCCGCCCGTTGGTATGATAATAGAATTTTACTCACTTACATAACTTGGAAACTGGTAAATTAAATGCTTATAATATACCAGGAAGTTATAAGCTGGGCATAGCACTGAAATTGTGTCATCAGATTGATGATGATCATGATCATGCTGCACAAATTGCAATATTACGTACCTAAAGTATTACTTAACTGCGTAAAAATACACCGATAACTATAAAATATAATGTAATCAGCATGTATTGTCTTACTGCACGTGCACTAATCAGCATGTTTTGTCCCACTGCACGTGCACGTCGATCAATCGAAGGCCCCTATTTATCAGCGCACAGAATTATAGATATATACCTTCTGGATTTCAAGGAGCCTGTTCCTGGAGTCCCGGATGATCCTGGTGCTCTTCCGGGCGTCGTGGTGGATTTCCCGGATTTGTCGTGACACAGAGTCGTCTGCTTCGACAGCGTGAGGAGAACCTACGAAACATTAGCGTGTTTAAAAACCGACGCTTTTTCAGCTAGCAGTACTTACTATATTGTTGAGTTTGGACTGCGCACTTACATGATCTTGATTTCTGAAAAGAAATAATAATTGAGAGTTAGTCAGTTCACGTGCTTACATGCTTTATTGTAAAAAAAACGCTGGCGAATAGAAGCCCAGCGTAGGTATTAAGAGCAGCAATAAGTAAAAAAAATAAGTTTCAACCGCGTTTCCTTGCCTACCCCTCTCATCAAACATGACGAAAACAAAACGCAATCCCTTCCCGCCAGCAGAAACTTGTATTTATTTATGGCAACACAAAGTTTAATATGTCAAAACTATGTCAATGTCAGTTGAATTTGAGTTCTCCAAATTAACGTGCGTGGTGTGTTAAGCAAATATCTGTATTAGTGAACATTAAAAAGGAAATTACAGCAAGTAGTTTTAATACCAGAAATACAGTCCAAGAAAACAACCAAGAGCTTAAAAGTATTATCATATATTATCGGTAGTTATATGAATTTGAAACTTCTGTAATAAGTATACGAAAAAATATCAATTATCTAAGAATATTTGTTAGACCGCAGTGATCAGCAACCCCATTCCTCGAATGTTTTTTAATTACAATATTTAAACGAAATATGATCATTGCCCATTCCCTTTATTTTCAACTAGCTGACCCGGCGAACTTTGTTCCGCCTTAGAGACAATAAATGAGCATATTTTTCATTTTATTTTTATTAGGATAGTAAATTTAAATAAACAATAAGTATTTTAATGATTATTTATTGGCCATGTCATTTTCGTGCATGGGTTGCACTCTTCAGTAAAGCACCTTGTGATATACGACATTTTTCGTTTTATTATCAGGCGCAAGAACAAATAACGCCGGTCTCCGACCCGTGAACATGCCACATATAATTTACCAAGGAAACATAGATTTTTTAGATTCAAACCACAAACTTTCAAGGATGGGCCTTGTGATTTGTTAATGGTCATGGCGAATGCAAGACGGTTCAACCAGGTTTCAGACTGGCTAAAGTAGACTCATCTTTCATGGGGTCCTGTTTAAAATGTTACAATATAATACCTCATACTGAATGAGACAAAATTCAAATCCTTTGTAAAAAGCACACTCTGCAGGCAGGCATGTTATAAGTTAGGGGATTACATCACTGATAAAAATGCCTGGCTTAATGCTGGTCCTGCTCCACACCACAACTAATTAATTGACGTTGAAATAGTGAGCTGCTGAAGATTGTAAGAATATATTTGCATTAATCTAAACTCAATCTCCTTATTATTATATACATGCATTGCACAGGTGTGAGTACTTTGTACTACAGAGCTACCATTTACCGGTCAAGTCAAGATTAACTTGAATGTGCCCAGCAGGGCTAACATGCCAGACGCGACAATGACTCACTCTCGTCGCTTCTATACCGTCACTTTACTCGTTTTCTGACAGCACTATCATAAAAAATATTCGACTCGTTCTGTCAAACTTGATGTTTTCTCGTTAAACCCTTACATGGCACATAGTTTATCTCGCATTTTGACAATTGAACATCTCAAATTTAATCGTCCTCAATTTTGACGAGGAGAAGAGTAGACAAAATTATGATACAATAAAAATAAAGTAAAAACTCCAAAATAACATGGCGAATTCATAATATCATCATCATTTTATTATAAAACATAATATTAATAAAATACTTACTTATAAACTACTATTTACATTGGAACGAAGTTCCTTTCGGCGGCCGCGAGAAAAACTGTGGCGGAGGGGAGTACTATTACATGGATGAGCATCACTTGCAGTAGAAATAACTAGTCTCTTTGCCAATTATGGTGATTCTCGACCTCTAGGATGTTGTGGGTCTATGGCAATATCAAACTTTCGCAACAAAATATCTAAAGCCACTCATTTTGTATTTTAATTTTTAGAAAAAAAAGTCGGTTACAAGAAACGAAACACAAATTAAAAGAGGTAGACGTAAAATCATTGCAGTAGATACTAATTCCACGAGTAAAATCGACATAACTTGCTACATCGGAATCTCGTCAAGTGCCTTTTTCGAGTTTACTCGAGCCTAACGATCATGTTAGGCATTCTAATAACGTCAGATTCGTAGAAAAATTTCGGCAAATCGAGATAGAGAGTGAAGAGATATGAGGAACAGGGTGTAAAGTTCACTTATACTCTTGGAATATGGAGGATCCTCCGACCAGATGGATGTCGTATCAGGTGGGAAACTGCCCGATGATTGTTGTCGGGAAGTTGTATATATGCTAGCTGCGCGGTAAATTCTGATTGCGCGATGCAGGATTTGTGTGACGTGAGTGTGATGCGTTGTTCGCATGTGGCGGTGTAGATGACGGTCATCATCATCATAGCTAGCATTTTACGAATCGTTCTAAAACGATGTCTTTTATAATATCTATAATAAAACATTAATAGTTCTTCCATTTTCCATTGTTGTGACACCTACGTCAAATTATCAAACTGTCATTGTTTTTCTTTTTCTCTTTTATTCTATGAAGATTGCTTTTTGGTTTCTATAACTTGAATTATTTTTATAAATAGGTTTATTTTCTATATATTTACCAATTGTTAACTGAATTTCGACATCTAAAATAATTAATAAGGACACGCTCGGACTCGATCGTGGAGGTTTTAATACATCTTGGCTGAACACACAGTCTGGTTTTATGACTGGCAGATGAGATGTCAGAATGAAGAAAACATTTTGAAACTTCAAAAATCGTTTACAATAAATTCTGGAAAAGGTATATTTTGCCATTATAAGAAAGATCTGAAGCATCTGAAAGGTGATTCAGCGTCCGGGCTTCGTCAACAAACCATCTGCCCAACCAATTGCCTTCTTTCGCCATCTCGTCCTCTTCTTCCCTTCACGGGGCCGATTACGCCCACGAAGCCAATCTAGGAAGATCCTCCATCCTCCTCCTCCTCCTCCGGACGAACTTTCCAGCGGTTCATCTTCAAGCTTTCTATGCAAACAGTGTCGTATTTTCTATCTCATTCATTAAACTATCTGAACCAAGTCTACTTTCATCCTTTTATGTAGTTAGGAGTAGTAGTTTCATTACACAGTACAGGATGGTCTAATTGGCACATATGTAAATGTGTGCCAAAGTCAGTCGAAAGTTTATTAGGTAGGTACCTCAGGGGACCTAGTCACGAGAACACTATCTGTATGAAAAACATGTCCCGTGCTCACCGTTTCGTAAATTCGTCAGCAATAAACCCATTACCACAGATAATATAATACTACGTACAGATATCCAATCCCATACAAAGAAATTAAACCTCCCTAAGTCAGGCAATTGAGCTGGCAATTTTTATTCGTCCAATTTTTCAACAGATGGCAGCAAAGCGACTAACTAATTGCCAGAGACTGTAGTTTTAGAACGCCATCTAGGAGTCGACCTACTTTTAAAACGTTTCGTGGAATCCTTTTTATTTAAGTTTTATAGTTCCGGGTTCAGAAAACATGTTATTAGATTTCTTTAATATTTCTATGTAAAAAGTAATAATAAAAACCGTTGTTTGATTTAAATAAGTAACAAAATTGGAAAATTATGAGGCAGCACTGAGGCAGGACTGAGGTTGAGTAAAACGCCATGCCATCTATTGCAAAAAGCTCAATACTCAATATTCAATCATTTATTTACAATTCCACATGTTTACTTAGGTGGTAACTTAAAATTATATGCGATCATTGTGGACCCAGTAGGGCACAGCAAAAATAGTAGGAGAGAGGAAACTTACAAAGAATTTACCTAATCTCTCTAACAAAGATCATCTCTTTTTTTTTATTAACAGATCTTACATAAAACCAAAAAGATAACAAATTAAATCAAACAATATAAAATAAAAATTATGTCAAAAATAAATCGATAAAACAAAATAAAATCAAGGTAAATAAAATAAAAATCAAATAAAGTCAAATTAATAACAAACAAAATAAATAAAAACAAATTAAATCAAAAATAAAGAATTAAATCATAATTAAATCGATACCCATTAAACACCCCTTTTGCACTTTTAGGTTGTCGTTTAAATATTCGTTGATACAATAGTAGCATTTTCTTAGTAATAATTGTTTTAGTTTTTTTTATAAATGTATTAATACTGTCTTCTTTTTTAATTAATTCAGGCAGTTTGTTGTATATTTTAATGGACATTACATAGGGACCCGTAGAATGTATTTTTAGCCATGAAGTAGGTATGTTTAACCTTGACTTATGTCGGAGTGTGTAACGTGAGTTGTGTAGAATTCTTGATGCTTACGAACAAATTTGCAGGTCTCTAATATGTTTATACTCGGGAGGGTTAAAATGTTATACTTTTGGAAGTGAGGTTTGCAGCTGTCAGTTTGATCGATGTTTATCGGGATTCTAACTAATTTCTTTTGAAGGGTGAAGAGTGGTCACGCCGTAGCTCAGCCATGCATAAGCATACGCATAGCAGGTGGTGAGCGCTGTTTGAAGATCGGTGTTTTTTTAAATTTCACGGATAACATACGTACATTTTGAAAGAACAATGCCCACTTCCCATACATTTCAAAACCTGATAATGAAAGTTTATGTATAGTTATAAGGTATAGTAGAAACACTACCTGTACGTTTATAAAATAATAGTCCAAAAAATTTTAATTTTACTTTGTAGGTTAGGATTTGCCGTTATAAAGAAATAAATGTGCTACAACGAATTATTTCACACTCGAAGTTTAGTCTAAAATACTAATACTTACTTAATAATACATTTCAGATGTTCATAATAGTCTTTTTTACTTTGTGAATTGCTTAAAACCACCTGCCCTTATGTCACTGCTTCGACTCTCGATGATTGTCACTATAAATTGAGTGTCGAGCATTAAATGTCAAACGTCAAAAAATACGTTTCAATCGTCCTAACTCAATTACATATTGCATGATTAATTAATTTAATTATTCATTTATTTTTAATTAATCTGAATTATACATCGACTAATAAAGAAATACTTACTGAGTAAATAAAACGTAAAATAATGTATGAAACTCAGAAACAGAGTTCAATAAAGTCAAGTAGCAGTGCGTAAAATGGAACGTTGTAAAAGGGGGTAGTTGAGATGCGTTCAAAACATGCGAATATGTTTACCCTTGACGTAGAATGAGCTTATAGAAAAATTTAAATGAAAAAAATCCTGCGTTTCTTTTAACATTGTGATAAGCGTAATTAATATACAATTAAATTAGCTGTATTTTAAGATATATTTCATTTTTATACATAGTCAAGTGAAAAATGGGCATTCTTCTTTTGGATGTGTGTTTTCCAGTTTTATGTGTGTCTAAATCTAGTCCAAGTAAGGTAAATTCTTTAACATTTTCAAGTTGTGTGTTATTAAAAGTAAATTCTATATTTAGAGGTGGTTTCTGATGGGGATGGAAAGTAATTAGTTTAGTTTTGGAGTAGTTTATTTCGAGGTTGTGTGCGTTCATCCAGGTAACGGTTTGGTAAGTATTGAATTTAATTTTTCTTTTAAATAATATGGTTGTTTTGACATGAGACTAAAAGAGATATGTCATCCGCGAATAAAACACATGGTCCCTCTATGGCTTTCGGTAAGTCATTTACATAAAGTAGGAACAAGAGACATCCTATTACACTTCCCTGAGGAATATAGGCGCCAATTGATTTGCAATTTGATCGGAGTTTTTCTATTTCATTGTTCTGGTGATTAAAGAATTCTATTTCTACTGTTTGTTCTCTATTCTTCAGGTAGGATACAAGCCATTCATGGGTTCTTTCGCGAATACCTATTCCGTATAACTTTGTAAGCAATATATTAAATTGTACTTTGTCGTAATCTTTGGTCATGTCTAGGAATATACCTACTGCGTATTTTTTATTATTAGTTATGTTGAGTGCTTCTTGGATATATTTGTAGACTGCCAAAGTTGTTGAGCGGTTTTTACGAAAACCGTTTTGGCTTTCGTCAAATATTTAATTTTTTTAATATTTGTAGATCCGGTCGCACATGGCTTTTTCAAAGATTTTTGAGGCTGATTTGGATCTAGTTTACAATGTTTCCTGTGGATGGGTTTTATTAGAGATGTCTATAAAACACATAAACTCACGCCTTCTTCCCATGGGGGTTGCAGAAACCACGGAACGCCACCTGCTACGTTCCTTACATACTCCTTTTGCCTCGTTTACGTTCATACATCTGGTCATAAACGAGCGCCGGTTGAGAGTACTTCGCACCTGCCTTTCTGAAGAACATCACCAATAAGGTCACTATATGTCTTCCTAGGGCGTCCCCTGCCGGCGTTTCCACTCACATCTGCCTTGTAAATACCTTTTGTTAGTCTCCTTTCATTCATCCGCTCAACATGACCGTCTAAGCATGCTCTTTTAAATTTTTGTCACTCCATCTTCTTTTAAACCACACCGTTGCCTTATCACATCATTCCTCAGCCTATCATTCAAAGTCGCACTACACATGCTCCGCAAGGAACGCATTTCCACAGCAATTATTCTGCTTTCATGCTTCTTTTGCCACACCCAACATTCACTTCCATACATAAGCGTAGGCACCAGCACACTATTGTGAACAGCCAGTCGTGCCTTCTTGGACATCAACTTGTTGGTCACAATTGCATGTGTAGCACCATTCACTTTATTTCCCGCATTCACTCTCCTTTCGATATCTCCATCAATCTTTCCATCCCTTGTAAACAGACTCCCCAAATATACGAACTCACTTACTTGCTCCACACTCTTACCACTTATTTTCACATCACACACCGATACATCCTCTTCTCTTTCAAACACCATGACTTTCGTCTTATTCACATTTATATTCATTTCTTTCCTCTTATATGCTTCATCCATCACAGTCACAATGTCTTGCAACTGTTCTGCTGACGATGCAAATAGCACTTGATCGTCTGCATAGAGCAGGCATTCATCGTCAATCCACATTCACCCTCTTTCAAATCCTTCAGACAGTTATCCATGTACAGGTTGAACAGCCACGGTGACGCTACACAACCCTGTCTAACACCCCTCGAGATGGAGAACCAGTTCGTGTATGCCCCATTTATCCTAACACAAATCCTTATACAAGGATTCCAGTGCACGTACCAAGCGCCAGTCCACCATCCTTGTACGGGACAAGGATAGTGTCGACCACAGTTCTTCCCTCCACACACTGTCATAGGCCTTCTCCAAGTCTACGAAAGCACAGTAGACTTTCTTATGCTTTGCCAGATGTTTTTCGGCTATGCATCTTAAGGAGAAGATTTGGTCCATACAGCCCATTCCCTCTCTAAATCCTGCCTGCGCATCCCATATTTTCTCATCTGTCACTCTTATCACTCTGTTTATCAAAACCTTCGCATACAGTTTGCCGACAACACTCAAAAGACTAATGCCGCGGTAGTTTTTACACTCCTGCTGAGAGCCTTTTCCCTTATATAGTGGTACGATTACAGCCTTACACCAATCATCCGGTACACGGCCATATCTCCAACACATATTAAAGATTAGGTACAGCAGGCTTGCCACCACCGCGTCACCGCCCTTAAGCATTTCAGCAGACACTCTGTCGTACCCTGCAGCTTTGCCGACTTTCATCCCTTTCAGCGCTCTTACAATCTCATCTATTTCTATATCATTCTCTTCATCTATTTCTGAGCTTGGGTCTTTAAAACTGGCGTCTGCCCAGTTACCCACTCCTTGCACACTATCCTGACAACTATACAAACTTTCAAAGTATCCCTTCCAGCGTTCCAAGACCTTACTTTCTTCGCTCAGTATACATCCATCTTCTGCTCTTATAACATTCATACTCGATGTTCCTGTCACTCCGCGAGCCAATCTTACCTGTTTCCAGAACAGCTTAACATTGGCTCTGAAGTTATCAGAGAACTTCCTGTTATACTTTTCTTACTTTTCATCCTTTTTCATTTTTACCATCTCTTTCACTTTCGTTTTCATTTCGGAGTATGCCTTTAATAAATCAGGGAAAACCTTCTTGGAATGACTGGTTTACAAGGAGATAAATGGTAACGTTAGTTCGTCTGCGCACTGTCTTAGTAAGGTGGTGGAATTTCGTCTATCCCATGGCTACTTTAATTTTTAGACTTTTTATTATTTTGTTAATTTTCCAAGCGTCTAACGGGCTAAGGAACATGCTATTCTCAGTGGGGTTTAGCACAGAGGTGTCGTCAGGCTGCCGGCTGCCTGGTGGACTACGCCACTCTCCGCAATTGATGCAAAAAAGTTATTGAAAATGTCGGCTACTTGTTTAGGTTTGGATGTAATACTTTTATTTATTTGCAATTGCTCTAACAAATGATTAAAAGATGGCTACTTTTATCATTAAAAGGGTTCGAATTGAAGATAAAGGCTTCCTTTTTGTTTTAATACGTGTATTATGAGTGGAAATAGATAAATCTGCACTAAACTGGGAAGTTTAGACTTTTACCAAACATAATTCAGCCAAAATTCTGCCGTATATCGCTTTTTCTTCTTGCTCGCGTACTTCATTACTGAAGGTCGTGTCCCTGAAAGGCCTTCGTAGCTTTATATACGATGTTCTTCCACTTCGTTCGGTTCTCAGCTTCTTCAGGGCGGTCGTGACAGAGAGTACCGTGAGGGCGGTTACTTGGTCTGTCCAACGATTAGGTGACCGGCCGCGAGGTCTTTTCCCATCTACCTTGCCCATTACCACCAACTTTTCAAGGTTATCTGGTTCCCGACGGGCAATGTGACCACAGTAACCGAGAATCCTTTGGTAACAGATCGTGGATAGTATATCTTTTATTCGAAGTTGATCGATGATAGATTTGTTCGTTCTCTTGGCGGTCCATGGTGTGCGGAGCATTTTCCGCCAACAACACATCGCAATAGTGTTTCATGCTTAAATATGGCTACGTATCGCATCAGTGACACCATAAAACATCGAATTATATATTTGAGGGAGGAAGGTGTCTCCGTAACAGACATTTCAAATGAACTGGGAATATCCGTAAGTATCGCTTTAGATGAGCCAGCTATCGAATTATTCGTATCTCTTCAGATTCTTGTTCTTTATTTTATTTAGAGAAACACCGTATACCGTTGGCTAGAGCGATGGCAAAGTGATGGCGCATTCAAAACTATGTTTCATTTGGTCGTCCACGTCAAACGAGTACAAATCAAGACAGAAATATAGTACCGCGAGCTATTAGCAATCGTTTTATAAACTCCAGGAGTATGTCTGTGGAATTTGGCACATCACAGAGAACAATAAGACGACGCCTGCGAGAACATGGGTTACATCTTATTCCTGCTAAAAAGCCTATATCAACAACCAGGCATAAACTGCGCTTTATGCCTGGCTGTTTTACAATTCGCACGAAATTATTTTTTATTTTGATAATGTGATCTTTGTAGATGAAAAAGTTTTTTGTTCGCGGCCCAGGGACGCTTATCTCTATACCGACCATCGGACACAAGGTATAATGAAAGAAATGTCCTCCTAACAATCGCAGTGGTCGAATCACCTTAGGATTTTGGGGATGAATGACCCAAAGCGGACCAGGAGAGCTAGTCGAGGTGGGAGGAAGAATGAATGGCTCCCGATACAAAGACATCCTCGAAAACGTTTTGCATCCAACAGCCAGTTTTTTTTTCCCCATGAAAGCATAACAGTTCCGTGCAGTGTTGTTCAAAATGACTTGGATGGTAACATGGAGCTGGAGTTCATTTCGATGCCGCCTCATAGTCCCGACTTAAACCCGATCGAACATTTGTGGGCAAAATGGTTCAGGTACGGGACAGTACTCGAGCACGAACCACCGCGAATTTAAGGACTCACGTCGAAGAAGTTTGGGAGTCCATGAGAGCAGACAATTTTTGCTAACATGCTATGTAAATACAAATGATAAATGCGGTACAATCCATGCGAAGACGTCTTTCTGACGTAATTCTAGCAGACGGTGGCTGTACACGATTTTAGTAGTAAAAATACAGGATAATTGTAGCTAAAAATGTTTTGTATATTTTACACATGAGAGTTTTAGTGGTGTGTACGTTCGAAAGTGACTTGATCGAAAGTGCATATTTTGTCGTTAATACGGAATGTGTTCGTTTTAATTAGGTACAGAAATAAAATTTAATGCGAAAAAATGGGTATCAATATAAATTTGTGACTTGAACATGATTTTGAATCATAGATAAGCACTCTTGCTCTATGAGACATATACTCATACTCATTATCAATGAGGTTTACCTACATCTATTTTCAGTCGGCTGTTTATTGCTTACAAAAAATGTATGTTTCGTAAACGGCTATTCATGAAATTCTATAATAAACAAAATACATGTCAACTACGCCATGTTTGAAATGAAAAGGACAGCAGTAGTTTCTACCCCTTTCATTTTGTGTATAAATGTTTTAATATTAATTTATGTGAGAAATAACATTAAAAAAATATAGCAATAAAGTTCATTGTGTTCTATATTTTTTAACACTTATAATGCTTGTATACCATTTGCGGAATGACTGTAACCTAATTTATGGCGGTTTGACTGAAACGATCTATATGACATTTTAAACCTTTTGAGCGACTATATTGTTGACAACAATAAGGAAACATTGTTTTACCGATATTATTGACTTATTGGTTGCGTCTATTTATTTGAATACCCTGAGTGTCACTTACTATTCGACGCTGACTGTATCGCGCCCGATACGATATATCTGATGGCGACTGTACAAATAGTTTTTTGTAAATGTTATTAATATCGTGATGTGCTTACTTACGGTGCAAGTTACCTTCGGCACTATTTGTTTGCCACAGCAATTAGCTCTGACTGGTTTCCTCGCCCCTCTCTGCGAGCCTGCCGTCTCTCTCAGAGACATGCGAGTGCACTTCCGGCTCGTTTCCGGAACCGGACTCCGGTAGTCCATGCAATCCGGGCTGTCGCACAGGTCGCCCTTACCCGGTAGGTGGTCTAGTCTTGGAGAAGCCGGCGTGGGCACATTCTCCCTGATAAGCTGGAATAAGGATGGACATTCGTTTCATAATATTATTGAGCATCAATAAGGCGGCCTACCTAATTGCACGCGGTGCGTTGCCATCCCAGACACTATCTGTTTATATACCAAACTTGCCAGTAATTGTGACTCCGAAGCAGATTGCCCTTCAAGCACTGGTATGCCGAGCTCTTCAGCTCGAAGCCTGGCCCTGTACTTCTTCCTTGCGCCTGGCAGGTCTGTGAAGCTGCAGGTGTAGTCCACGCTGGACCTCGGAGATTGCTCGAGGCGAGGTGCACGCTGCTTGGAATGTAATTTCGTAGCCTGAAGAAGAGAAATACAAAATCTACAATGAGTGATCTACTCCACACACGTGGTGCCTGATGACAATCCAGTATGCGTCGGATCCGACCAGTCCGGTCTTCTCAACCTTGTTTTGATTAAAATGTCTAGTGTAACGTAATATTATTGTCCAGGTTCTGCCCGCAGGTTCATCCGCGTGATTGTTCTTGTTCCCCCACGCCCCACCATACGCCCCACCACGTCGCATCGCAACACCTGGCCGCGCAATAACTTCGTTTTCAATTAGCGGTAGTTCCAGAGATTAACCCCTCCGTCTTTGTTGGTGATTTAAATTTGATTTACTGTATTAATTGGTTGTTTGTTTCTAAATTAATGTCATTTAATTTAGGTCGATGCTAAATTAAATGACATTTATTTAGAAACAATCTGGGCTGTGATCGAATTTGATGCGAATGACTACAGTACCGGGAACAGATCAATATCATAATATGTTAGTTATTCATCCAAATTTATTTTATCGCCTTCAAAGTATGCTCCTTCAGAAATGATACACTTACGCCAACGAATAATACAATCATCAAAACATTTTTAAACGCTTTTTCCGGAATTGAGTTCATTTCTCACCTCGAATGCTCCTTATGTCTTCTACCGAATGAACACGGGTGGCACGAAGTGGTAATTTGAGTTTAAGAAAACTTGCTCGAAGGTTGGGTTGAGTTTTTGGTCAAAAATTCGTTGACTCTCTTAAACGCCGCATAACGCTCAAATATTATTATTTATTTACTGTTTGTTTGAATTCCGAGTGCATAACACCGCGATAGTCAAAGAAAACAGTCAACATGAATTTGACTTGTGGTTGAGTTTGGCGTGTTTTTTTCGGTTTCGGTTCAGTTGGAAGGCGCCACTCCGAAGCTTGTTGGCTCGTTTTATTCGATTGAGTTTTTGGAGAAAATTCAGGTCTTTTGGGATGTGCCGAGCGGAAACATGATTCATACCCAAGTCATTATTTATAATGGGTACGGATCGACTCGTGAGACACAGAAAGTTCAGGGGGCTACCTCTTTTTTTTTTCTTTTTTTTTTGGGGTGGGAAATCATCAAATGACTTCTCCCGCTGTGGCTGGAGCGGGAGGGCGTGTCAGACTTTTACTGACTAAAACCCACCTGTGTTCCTACAATTGCCTGTGTCAGGGCTACGGTTACTCTTTCGAATTACCAGCGACCCTGAGCCGTCGACCTGGTCCTTACCGGACCTGGTCCTTACCGAACGGCGAGCTACCCGTTGCTCGCCATCCGCAAGCCCGCGCCTACGGTGGCCGGGAATCTGCAGGCGACTCCCGACGCCCAGGGCGTCTCCTGCGGCGACTAGTGGGGGCGTGAGGGCGCAATGCCCTTTCCCTCACGCGCTCCGCCTCCTCCTTCGCGAGCATTACTTCTTCGCAGAAGAAGGTGACGGCTGGAAAGCCGTCACCTTCTTCCCTCTGGCTCCGTACTATGGCCTGGACCAGGGCCGGACGCGAGAGATCGCCGCCGCTGGTCGCCTCCGCGAGGACACTGCGGTGCTCCGCCCAAGCTGGGCAGACCTCCACCGTGTCCTCTGGGCGATCTATACAATGGTGAAAAAAAAAAACGGGGCTTTCTCTCTCAAACTTTAACGAGGATTTTCAGTCACTATTTCCTACACTTTTGTGATGTTCTTCAGTTGAAGAAGTTGATGACCTACCATAGCGAGGCAAATCTTCCATCACATCTCAAAATTCTCGCCGAAATGGAAAACAGTTGTGCCAATCTAACAACAAAAAAATAATTTTGAACCATAAACAAACCATCCATACCCGATACTTTTTTGACAGAATGTAGCCTTCACCTATTTGTTCTTGACTGACTTATGGGGCGGTTTCTGAGGTATCGGTACTTTATATATTCATTAGCGCTATTGGTTCGATAACTTGTGAAAGTGCGTTTCCGAACACCGCAATTAAAGATAAACTCTGTTTAAACTTAGGTTAACTTAGGCTGAATTTCACCAATGAAATTAAGCGCTATCAATTCACTCTAAACTCAAATCAAGCGTTTAACTGAGTTCAGATCTCCACTTTTGATATCACCACCAAAAAATTGTTTGCTGTCTTTTATTATTAATATTAATTTTATTGGTATTTGTCTAATTATAATGAAAAGATTATTAAGACTATGCTATGACGAAAGTTGGGATGAGGATGAGTTCATTGTTCGACGTCCTAGATGGATACGCGAGAGAGAAAAACACTTCGACACCCTGGTACCAAGACTTTTTGAAAAGATTTCGTCTCACGAAACCAACAGTTCTGTCTGTATTGGAGTCCATTGAGGATAAAATTGAGTTTCCTACAAACATGTAAGCATTAAAAGATGTTTTTTAAAGAATGTAGTACCTTTTGCAATAAACAACTTGGTCTAATCCAATAATTTGTATTTAAGAAACAACAGCGTTTCTCCAATCAACCAGTTGCTATGTGCTCTACGTTTTTACGCAACTGGGTGCTACCAGATGACTGCTGCAGATCTATGTGGATTTAGCACTTCTACTGCACACAGAATTGTGCACAAAGTCAGTGCTGCTATTGCCTCACTCCGACCACGCCACATATACTTTCCCGAGTCACCACACGATATTGTAAGGAATTGTGTAGAAAGGTTATTTGGAGTCTGGAAAAAACGTTTCCCAGCCATGGCTATAGGTTTAGGAGTTTCATTACAGAATTCATTTTGTATTGAATTATTATTTTTATAATTATTTTATAATTATTTTTTAATTCATGCTGTATTACACAATATTGCAATAAGGAAGTGGTGAAGCCACTCCTCCTAATGACAACCAAGTCATAGATCTAGCTTCTTGGGATAGTTTATTAGCACAGGGAAATATTAATAATGGAAATATGAATTCTGGAAGAACCAACCCAAACTACAGGAGACGCAGTGACACAAGCTCACAGCGCCTCCTGCGAACTACTTTTTTTTTTTTTTTTGTATGGCATCTCGTATTTGACCTTGAGAGGTCGTGACTACTTAACCGGACTATCCTGTGGCTGCCTTAAGCAGACTCAAAGCCTCCAGCGAACGCTCGCTAAGGGCACCCCCTGTGGGGTACGGACCTCGGCTTAGGACGTCGCTGACGGGAGGACAGCTAGATGGGACAGGCTGGATCTGGAGACGAACTACTTTACGCAGTAAGTTTACTTATACCTATCTAGTTCACCTTTAGGTAAATCTATCAATGTTCCATGGTTGCATAATATTATTTCTACCAAATAGAATGAGTAAACAGACATAACACATAAAATAGCTTTGAAGTAGCTTATTTGGTGAAAATGCACTTCCGAACTGAGCAGCACTGATAATAATTAATCAGTAACGGCCCAATATTTTTACATTAAAAAACATTTCAGTAAGTAACTCAAGTACAAAGTGTTCAACTGTATTTTTTTGTCTTTTCAGAACAAGATAAGTTTGCACCAAACTACAAACTGGAGTGGATAGGCATGCAAAGGATTTTTAATTAAAAATACTTGAATAGAAATTAGTTAACGTTTTATAATATACCTGCTCAGAAAATACCTTTTTTATGTTTTTTAAATTAGGCAGACTTTACGTCAATACTGTTGTACAAATGTGCGGGTCGATAAAGTGTAGGTACTAAAATCCATTGTTGCTGCGCTCAGCACGTTAACTATGGATGTGTATACACTTTTTAGAACCAGGCATAGTTTAAAAACTTACAACTTTAACTGCCCGCTACCGCTAGCAGAAAAAATGAAAATCCATTGTTAATTTACGTTTTTTTCATTTTTAGTGTTATTCCGAGGGATACAATTAAATATAGTAAAATGCTTAAATACATATTTTCCTCGTAGGTACGAGTATAGTATAAAGCACTGTGTATCACTCGGAAGGAAGTGCGATTTACAACTCGTGTGTGTAATCAGACACTTTCCCCCGTAGATGAACTATGTACTATTGTAACAGTGATTTTAATTTCAAAATCTGGTGTTTGTATTTTAAAATGAATAAGGTGGAAGGTAGGAGGAATAAACGATAATAAAACAATATTTAAACTTATCATTCATTAAAACAATAAGGTACAGTCACATCCGAAATATGTTCTACTCAGAGCCGTATGTTCAAAGGTTATTTTATTTATTACCTGTGTGTCCTGACTTAATAATGAAAAGGATTTGAAATCGGTCGATGAATGATTTAAAAGACTAGATTGTACACATCCATAATAAAATAAAAAATAAAACTTTTATAAATTATTTAATTGGATCTCTAAAATTTGAAGTTTAATCTGCTCCTGTCTGGTTTTTAACTTTTCTTGTTCCAAAATTTCTTTTCTTATTGCGATTTCTACTTCATGCTCCTCCTCAGCACGCAAATCAGTTTTTAATAGGAGATTAACCCTTTCCGTGTTCAGGGAGGATTCCCTTGTCCGTCTTACTGTAGGCCTCCTGCGACTCGTAGTGGTACGAGCCGGTAGCGTGGTAACCGTAGCCACAGCTGCTGGTGCTGCATGATCCCTGAAAATTTTGTTAATTTATTTATTTAAAAGAAGTTTTTACCTGTTCTGGTTTGTGTCATATACAAGCATATAGTCTAGTCATTTTATTTTTAAAGATTTTGGTATAATGTTAGTCATTCGTAGTTCTCGTTCTGACGGTTTTTGCAAAATACATACCTTAGTGGCGTACTTGTTGCTGATGGGCTTGGTGATCTAGCCAGAATAGGGTTTATTTCATCCCTGATCATAGTTGCAATGTACTGGGACCAGTCCTGTGAGAAATATGATGAAATTATAATTATTACAAATTGAAATTAATCTAACAAACACAAATAAATTATGTATAATTCTCATTTAGGTAGAGTCCAGTGTACTTACAGCCGTCATGGTGGTTGCGCCGGGTTCATCTTCTACAACATTTACTTGCATCTGATCACCTGACTCACTTATATTGGCATCTGAAAAAAAAAGTTATCTAAATAAAATTATAGATTTTGAACACTATGTGGTAGGCTTCTTATTTGTAATTTTGTATTTTTGTTCATATCTCAATTATAGGCTTATAAAATCAAGAATCTCTTCTTCCCACCAGAGAGGAGGCTTGTGTCCCAGCAGTGAGAACAATTCAATTAATAGGTGTTACGAAAACAGTTCTATAAAATACATACCGGTTAGACACAACGAAACTTCCGGATGTCTCGTCTCTACCAATTCGGTATTACCACCAGAAGCTGAAAATAATACAATTTTGTTTACTACAATTTTTTTAAAGTATTCTAATCCTTACTTAAAACATTATACCCATCCACATCATTGCTATTAAGATAGCCTATTAACCTTTTGTGTATGAGTGCCAGCACTTTCTCAATGATTGGGTCATTGTTAATTTTTTTAGGTGGTCCTCCTCCTAAAATGAGAAATGTATGCAAATGATTAGTTTACAGTAGGAAGTAAGGATGAACAGACTTTCTACAATATGGAAAATCGTAATATAGTAATTACCTAATGTAATTGCTCAATAAACAGAGAACACTTTGCAAAAACAGCGCGGACAAAGCGGACCCGCACAGCAGCCGCGCATCGACCGTGTTGGGTAGGCGTAAATTCGCAATAAGCTAAAATGTGCCCATATGTAGAACATACCTGTTTTCAAAAACTCCTGGTTGCGCAAAGTTTGTTCCTGTTTGGCTCTTTTTAAAATTTTCCCAGCAGTTTTTAAGGACCATCCAGTCTCGTGGGTGGATGCTAGAAATCGCGTTAAATTCATGCGAAATCTTCTTCCAATTTTAATTTTTTTGTTTAGTGCTCACAGCATCAGTTTTTTTTTATTCCAGCACTTGAAAATGTTGACCCACCAACTGAATTAGGGCGTCCTTTTCGCTGGTTACGAAAGTTGGATCCCTTTTTCGTTTCACCGACACTACTTTTAAAAAAATACAGACAAATCCACACAATAATATAATATTACCCCGAAACGAATTTCGAAATTGACGCGCATCCAAAGAGAAGAGGACAGTTTTGACCAAAGATAAACGAAACACTATTTGGTTTTGACACAGTTTGACAACTCGGTACCCGCGTTTAGTAGTTTACTGATATATTTTGTTGCTTTATTAGCAGTAGGTCGCTCTCACATCTTGCAAATGCAAAACGCATTGCGTATATGTGACAACATTTACATTCTATGTGACGGAAATTTGGTTTTCATGAACGCGATCAAAATGTAGCTGGTGAAATCGGTTTGACGTAAAGCGAGATCAGTATCGACATTTGAACTCGACTATGAAGAACTTAGTTTTCCTAAACGTGTTTTGTAATACGAACGGTGAAATCCGCCCTTAACTGACTAATGTGTGCCGTTTATCGGCTCCATTACTATATTTGTCGTTTCATTTCATGGCAAACAACATCAAATTTTAGATAATAATTGGTTATAACGTGTATAATATTTATTCGTCAGCGCCATCCAAGCTTGTTTCTTGGCCTCGACAGAAGAGTCCGTTCTTTTATTTTCGATTACAGACACAAATTCATCGGCCCCTTCGATAAGAAGCGTTTTCTCTCTTTTAGTATTTTTTTGTTATCATAACAGATTCCATTATGTTATTTCACAAAATAATGAATTAAGCAGAAACGATAGGAAAGACAAATATTCACTTATTACATGAAATCAAATCAAACGGCAAGGCAAAAATAATACCACCCGAAACAAAACAATGAAGTGTCCAGAGAAACTTTAAAAAAATAGTCAATGACAATGATGTCGTTCATACATCCGCCTATGATTAGCGACCTAACATATTTTTCAACTAAAACAGTGTAAAGCCACTTATATCCCACAAAAAAAAACTATTCATAAAACTAGTATTAGAGAAGAATAAAATCGATTTTAGGCACGATCTCTTATACAGACCCATCTAGCGGCAACTAAGAAACTGGTCAACGGTTTCATAGTTATTGAATGGTTTGTTGCGTGTTCAGAAACCGAGTGATAGTTTATCGTAGCATAACTTTATTAAATGAATAGCTAGTGAGATTTTTTCTGGGAACTTCAGAAACCAGGCATTAGGAACGCATATGACACTGCGCCTCGCCTGCTGTCTGACCAAAGTCCTCGTATATTCGGACTGACCATGGCCAAGTTTGGTCAATATGCCAATTTCAAAAAACATTCGAGTTTGTGAAAATGTTCACAAGCTCGATTGTTCTTGTTAGGTAGCCACTTATGCCAAAACTAACCTCGCTCAAACTTAACTCCATTGAAAGTTAGAAAATGAACTGGTACCTGACCTCTGAAGTCTGAGCCATACGTGGCAATTGAAATCCAAACATAAAACTAGCCTGTTCTTGTAGAGATTCCAGACGGAGATCCAAGTTAATAATCCTCCTTATATCATTGGAGGTCAACAGTTTTGATTCAAATTGTGTTTGCGGATAATTTTTTTTGTATAATGTTTAAAATACGATCATGACAACGTACGGGACAGCCCACTCGATTTTGAATGAGTTTTTCTTTTTCCATAAATTTATCTCTAAAATAGATAGTCTCGAATCTTGTGCCCTACTCGAAGCAATGCTCTCAAATAGCTCAGGACTCTGAGATCAATACTCGTGCTTTTCTTACAAAGCCAATGCCTATTGAATGCAGAAGGCATTCAATAGGCATTGGCTTTGTAAGAATTAAAATAAAGTAGAACAAAGTTGTCGCCCCGGCTGTATCACAGCCAGAGGAAATCGTGGGAACCCCGGAGGAGATAATGGTACGAGCAACAGGGCTAACATGCGAGACGCGACAATTACTCACTCTCGTATTTTCTCGTCGCGTCTATACCGTCACTTTACTCGTTTTCTGACGGCACTGCCATACAAAATACTTGACTTGTTCTGTCAACCTTGATGTTTTCTCGTTAAACCCTAACATGACCACCTAATTTATCTCGCATTTTGACAATTCAACATGAGAAAATCGTGATTTTCTCTAATTTAGTCGTCCTCGATTTTGACGACGAGAAGAGTAGACAAAATTATGATACAAAAAAAATAAAATAGAATATTCAAAATAACATGGCAAATTCATAATTATACTTATTTTCGTTCTAGTTCTATTAGACAACATGAAAAAACTTAATGGAAAAACTGAATGAAAATACTTAGTTTTAAACAGCCTACTATACACATTGGAATGAAGTTCCTTTCGGCAGCCGCGATAGAAAGTTTGGCGCAGGGAAGCACTATTACGTAGATGAACATCAAGTGCAGTAATAATCAGTCTAGTTTGTCAATTATGGTGGTTATCGAAATCTGGGGAGTTATGGCTGTACCTGCCTACGCAACATAATTACGAAAATCGCCAGTTAAGTCCGCAAAGTTGGTGAGTAAAAGCAATATCATGTGTTTTATGGTGATTGTTACAATATCAACCTTCGCTTTGTCGAATAGTGACCTTCGGCCGATTTATCAATTGTGGTGGATTATCTAGTGAGTATAATAAGTGCCACTAATTGTATATTTTAATTTTAGCATGCCAAAGAAAAACAGTAAAAAAGTCGGTTTTATGGAACTAAACAAAAATTAAAAGAGGTGGACGTTAAATCAATACAGAACATACTTATGTAGGTAATGTCAACCTAGATTAATATCTTTTTTTTTTTTTTTTTATTTGTACAGCTCGTTTATGCATGCGGAGTTTACCTTTAAGTGATTGTTGCACTGTTGCATACACTTTTGCATGTAATGTTTAGCATAGAACTTGTGTGAACAATCGTTGGTGAACCAATAAAAAATTAAAAAATAAAATACTTATTCCATGCGTAAAATCGACCGATGTTGCAGTGATAAAAATGATTTGTTTTTAATAACTTGCTACATCGGTTTCTCGTCGCGAGATACAGAAGTGTCAAAGTGCCTTTTTCGAGTTTACTCGAACTTGACGGTCATGTTAGGTGTAAGTAAGGATGACGTCAAAATCGTAGACAAATTTCGAGAAATCGAGATATCGAGCGTTCTCGCGCTTGTCATGTTAGCCCTGCAGCAGGGTCTGCAACGATTAGTCGTTCGTCGTGGAAGACATTATAAGGCAACCTCTTTGCTGAGTCGTGGGTTAAAACAGAATGACAGGCAACAGTAACGTTATTAGTTAGCGAACCTAATGAGTTCGCTGATCAATTGATAGCTCACTGCACGCGGCTGTTGTGGCTAAGGTTTAGTTTATCAATGGCGCTTGCGAATAAAACAAACAATCTAATTTATGTACCTACATTGTTCTATGTAGGTCGAACGAACTGCATAATGGGTCATCTTGATGCGTGCAGCTATTTTAGGCTTATCTAAGTGTTACCTTAAGGCAGTTATACACGCTGCCGAAAAACGAGCATGACACTTTCGGAATAGGTATATTTTCAATACCTTTAGTAAGTACCTAATTACATTGTTATGATATTGTGATAATAAGTTGCTGCTGTTAATCGTTCTAAATGCTATTACAGCTAAATCGAATCAACCGTTTCAGTTGCGAGAAAAAGTCATTACTTATATTTATGTTATAAGATCGAAAGAACTCACTACACTATTTGCCAAGTGTGGAGATTATGTCTGTAACAGATGGATTGAAGGACCACAGTCAGCAATGGAAGCAAGAACTCAGGTTGACAAACTTATCAAATCAAAAGCAAAAGTCGTATAGTAAAATTAGGCTAAGAATCAGCTCTGCTTGAACGTCAATATTACATAAGACAGCCCTCCATAACACCCGCCCTTCACCACAACTGAGAAGAAGTGGCTTCACGAACTCGCCAGCAAGCAGTCTGTAATAGGTTCACGATAATCTGAACACATTTCTGTTAGACGAGCCCCAAGATGATACAGCTCACGACAACACGCGAGCCTGCCAGTCACGTCAGAATGTCAGGCTGTGTGTCGAATGCGTCTGTTGTGTTAACTAATTGTAGGCAAGGGTGGATCCAGGTTTTATTTCTAGGGGGACGGGCCACATGGGGCCGGATTGGATAGATTTTCTTTTGACCATACATATTGAAATAGGAGTTACATTGTCACGGTATGCATAATAGTTTGAGAATGCGAACTAGCTAAAAAAAATTGCATCCCGAATCTTATGTTTAAGTTTGGTTTTCTTTCGACTGTTCATAATGAAATAGGAGTTACTATGTTGACGTATGACGAAAAGTTTGAAAATTAAGAGAATGTTGACAAGAGCGAGCGACGCAAGCTCGAAAATGTAAGCCCCGCCGATGGCACAGGCTAGGTTCTTTCGAGTACTTTCGACCATTTAAACTGAAATAGGAGTTTCGTGGTCGACTCATTATGCTGAAAATTTTGAAGGTATAATAAAATATAAAATCGAGCTAGACAATTGTAACTCTAAGCTGCGTCCTTACTGGACATAATTATTTTGACCTTATTTACCAACCACGGGACCGGACCGCCCCGCCTGCAAGAGCGAGTAAAGCGAGCTTAATAATTTTCTGTAAATTGGTAAACAGTCCAAAATAAAACTGATGATCTTATACACCTTGAATAGAAGAATAAACTAAAAGTCAATTTCGTGACATTAAGAGAAGTTCTGTTGATTTTCAGTTTGGCGTTCTTTGTTTTACTTGAAATCCTGAACCATCTGGATCCGCTCTTGTTGTAGGAAATGAAACGTCGAGCCCAAGGTCTGAGACTTAGGTGAGTGGTTGCCAGGACGATCAGGTTGCTACAGACTGCATGGCTGGAAACGAATGCAGGACCCAAATACTGCTGCATTAAGGTCTAAGGGCGCACTTGCCGGTCGGCATGATGAAGCACAGCCGAGTGGCAACATATTTATTTTTCCGCTCGGCTGTACCGATTTACCGAATCGAGTCATCAAGCGTGTAGCACCCCTGCGTAACGGAAAAATGCAGCAAAAAGTTGGGAAGAATGTTAAAATCTCCGTGCTTAGTGTCATTTGGTTTTTGGTTGAAAAGCTGGGGAGGACCAATCCCTATAACTGCTCCATCAACGTATGAAGTATTTTCTATTTTCATTATGGCCAGATTATCTAACTTACAGTGGTTTTGCAGTCTCCATAAACAAGAAGCTTACTACAAGTCACACTGTTGTTTAAGTGTACCAAGAAATATCTTCAGAGCGTTGATTTGTTGGATTCGTTTTCTCCTCTACCTATAGGTTTTTCTCATAGCTAAGTTTGTTTTGCTTTTAAGTATGTTAGTATGTTCTATCTTTTGTTGCACCTGTCATGTTTTGTTACTGCGTCACCCTAACCGCCAAACAGACAGCACAATTCTATGTGTACCCTGACAAACAAATAGCTGTCACACACACACACACGTTATAGGGTCGCATTACTTTGGCTTTATTGGGACCTTAAAACCATGTACACCGCACCGCACTGATGCCGTATTTTAAATAGTAAAGCAACAATCACAGTTCAGGAAAGCATTGCCAACGAAACGGTCAAGAGGTCTGCTTTACATTTTAATATTGATATACCATATGAAGTTACCCTTAAACAAAAAAAAATTAGGTAGTTACTTATGTACTTAATTTATAAACGCTGAGAGAGAAAAAAAAACATAGATGTAAGGGACACTTTTGGGTACATCCTATTTTAGCCTGCAGAGAAGACATTGAAGAAATAAGAAATCATGAAGCATTTTTTTTAACTTTGTGTCTTGTCTTTACCGATTCATTGACAATGCTTAACTGAACTGTGATCGTTGCTTTACTATTAAAAAATCGGCATCAATGCGGTGTTCACGCGGTTAGGGCGCGGCGTCGGTGCAACGGCGGTGCGGCGCGTGCGCGATATTCATTCGTATACAAAAACATGCGGTCCGGCGCCGGTGCAGCTCTGGCTTCATGTACAGGGAGCCTAAGGTTGACTGGTAGAAAATGCCTCGGGCATTAAGTCCGCTTTTCTACAGTACTTCTTTTACTTGATCATAAAGTGTATATAAATACTTAATTAATCAATCTAGTTACCAACAGACTAACAACAAGAAATACCGTTTGAACGCCCTCAATAAGACAACTACCGAAAAGTAGAAAAGAAGAACATTTATTTTCTTATGCTTCCATATTCTAGCCAAGAAAATCAGCAAGAAAGCCGAAGCACATCAACTCAAGGTCAATAATACCTAGGTACCTACCATCTGATTCATTGAGGTCCTTTCTTTACTTCGCAGAGCGCCGATAGCAATCTTAATTCTATCAGTTCAGAATTGAGCCACGAGTAGATCACCAGATATTTCTTTACTACGCAGGTGTCAGGACGTGCAGAACATGATGTTGAATGCCTCCAAAGACATTAAATGATGTATCTATCTTAAATCTCTTTGAAGGCCTCATAGTTTACTGAACAATACCTCATTTGCACTTCAATGGCAATGACATAATAACCTAATGCATTAAAATGGGTCAGGGTCAGATGACACGGTGTCAAAAAATACCGTAAAAAAAACCAAGACATTCATTTCGAACAGTCTAACAAATTTAGCTAAATAAATTATTATAATATTACCTTCATCACAATATCATCTCTCTATAAAATATACACTTCCACCAAATTAGAATATAATTTAAAATGATACCGTCAAATAGCCGAATACAACATGGCCGAACTTTTGACAAGTGATAAGTTTTTTTTTCAGTTTTTCTTTGGCCAGTGGCTATCTTTATTTTTAATTCATAGAAAAGAGATTTTTTACTTGAATTATCGTATTTTGTGTCGTGTGACCACTTAATTATAATTTTGAAAAAAATCTAATATTTTAAATGAGGTTAGGTAAAGAAAACATAATTTAATGACCAACTATTTACATAAGGTTCGCACAAAAATAGGTACCTGACTAATTTTTTATAGTCTATGTACCTACAGCAAATTACAACGCGACAAGTGGTTTCCAATGACCCGCGCATCTGGATTTGTCCCCGGTTGAAGGCAATTGTCACCCGCTCCCCCCACCCCCCCGTTTCATGGGACTTAAATATAATATCTGGCGAATAGTGGGTAGGTAGGTACACCTCTGCTAACATGACGCCTGTATTCCATGAAGGGTTTCATGGAATACAGGCGTCATGTTATGTTGATCTAGTTATTGAGGAAAACTTTTCAACCAAGTTTATCCGCAAATCATATGCGTAAATCACAATACCTGTATCACATGGCCGCAGAGCAACAAGGTCACTAAGAAATCGGCCAAACTCAAACTCAAACTCAAACTCAAATCATTTATTTCAATTAAACCATTTACAGGCACTTTTGAATTGTCAAGGAGTCGGTCAGTCAGAAATATGAAGCTAGTTGCCCATTCCAAAGCGTAGTAGGTACCTATGGAGAAGAACGGGCAAGAAACTCCATGGACACTCTTTTAAATAATAATGTTTTTACATATATCTTAGTTACATCGATTAATGTTGTTCACTATAAGTGAGAACGATGTACAAAAAACCGTACACGTTAAAAGTGTCCAGAGTGCATCAAAACATAATTAAAAACAATCCAGCTAATTAATTATTAAAATAAGCCCTGGCAGCTAAGAGATGACCAGTCCCAACTGACGGCGCCCGTTCACGAACATGACGCATGGATCAGCACCATTCAGCTCAACCATTTTGAAGGGAGCTAAATGATCCGACACACGCGCCACCGTCAGCGAGACATTTGAGTGAGCATGACATACTATCAGCCGCCAAGGCACATTCAAGTCAATCTATGACATTACCCGGTAAATGGTAGCTCTATAGTACAAAGTACTCACATCTGTGCAATGCATCTATATAATAAAAAGGAGATTGAGTTTATATAATGCAAATAAATTCTTACTATCTTCAGCAGCTTCAACAGTGATTCGAATGTCAATTAATTAGTTGTGGTGTGGAGCAGGACCGGCATTAAGCCAGGCATTTTTATCAGTTATGTAGTCCTCCAACCTATAATATGCCTGCCTGAATAGTGTGCGTTTGACAAAGGATTTGAATTTTGTCTCATTCAGTTGAAGTATGTGGGGAGGTATTTTATTATAACATTTTAGACAGTACCCCATGAAAGATGAGTCTACTTTAGCCAGTCTGAAACCTGGCTGAACTAATAGGTCCCGATTTCTAGTACTATAATTATGTCTTTCACCTCTTTTACTGTAAAGATGTAAATTTTTTCTTACGTACATGATGTTTTCATAGATGTATTGACAAGGTACAGTCATGATGTTAATATCCTTAAACAATTCCCTTAGAGAATCGCGCCTGCGGAGATTATATATGGCTCTGATGGCTCTTTTCTGCAGAATAAAAATAGACTCGATGTCTGCAGCCCGTCCCCAAAGCAAAATACCGTAAGACATGATACTATGAAAGTAACTAAAATAGACCAGCCTCGCGGTATCTACATCAGTAAATTGACGGATTTTTCTGACAGCGTAAGCTGCTGAACTTAGCCGTCCTGCTAGAGATGTTAAATGAGGACCCCATTGTAGCCTTGAGTCGAGCGTGATCCCCAAGAAAACCGTTTTATCGACGAATTCTAGCTTCTCTTGATTCAATACTATCTCACAATCACTACTCTTGACGTTTGGTAAAGAAAATCTTATACACTTAGTTTTATTTCCATTTAGTACTAAATTATTAGCCGTGAACCAATTTTGGACCAGCAGTAGGGCGTTATTTACGTCGTCAAAATTTGAAGCACGTCTATCTACCTTAAAAATTAAGGAAGTATCGTCAGCAAATAACACCATTTGTGGTTGATTTATTAATAAATGGAGTAGGTCATTAATATATACTAAAAAGAGGAAAGGACCCAATATCGAGCCTTGTGGAACACCCATTTTTACCTTTAAACCAAGTGAATTGACACCATTTATTTGAACTTGCTGTTGTCTATCATTTAAATAAGATTTTATTAAACTGAGCGCAAGTTTTCCAAGTCCGTAATGCTCAAGTTTCAAAAGCAGGGTTTCGTGATCGACGCAATCAAATGCCTTGGAGAGGTCACAAAAGATTCCTATGGCGTCTTGAGCCTCTTCCCACGCGTTAAAAATATGTTTTAATAAGGTAACACCAGCGTCGGTCGTACAACGCCCTTTGGTGAAACCATACTGTTGCTCGTGAAGGATTTTATTAGTATTAAAATGATTGAGCATCTGATTAAGTATTATCTTTTCAAAAACCTTGCTGAAAACCGGCAACACGGACACAGGTCTATAATTATTAGTGTCTTTACTGTCCCCGGATTTGAAAAGTGGTATTACCTTACTGTATTTCATTAGATCCGGGAAGACTCCTTGATCCACACACAAATTAAATATTAAGGCTAAGTAAGGTGCTATAGTTTCAATTATGGAGGTACAGACTTTAATAGACATTCCCCAAAGATCTTCGGTCAATTTGATCTTGATTTGCTTAAAAGATTTTATTACTGTTAAGGGGTTAATATGCTTAAAGTTAAATTCAATCGGGCAGGCAGAAACATTCGCCCTCATTAAATCAAAAGCACGCGAGGGCGAAGAATTTAAGATTTCAGTGGTTTTTAGTGGGACACTGGTAAAGAAATTCACAAATTCCTGAGCAACTTTTTTGTTATCGCAAATGAGACCACGTGACGTCTCCAGTGTGTAATCAGAATTTTGCTTTATGATCCTGTTCGTTTCATTATTGATAATTTTCCAAACCGTCTTTATTTTATTGTCTGCTGATTTTACCTTGTTGCTAATGTATAAGGCTTTAGCAGCCTTACAAGTGTTCTTAAAAATTTTTGAGTAAGAAGCAACATACTTATTAAAAGTTTCCGTGTTAATATAAGGCTTAAGGCCATACAGCTCGAAAAGTTTTTCCCTACTTTTCCTAAGTCCTTTAGTTGCCCAGTCACTAAATAAAAACTTAGGGCTGATACTTTTAGACTTCTTCTTAAAAATATTATTAAACTCGGTTTGAACTACCGAAAAGAATTCTTTATACAAACTATTAACATTATTCATTGTAAGGTCCTGATTACTTAACTTACAAATTAAAGTGCTTTTAAATTTATTTAAATTGACAGATGTTATTGGTCTCGATTGTATCTGCACTTTTTGTATCGCTATGTTGGACTCAAAAGTTACGGTTTGACCGCTGTGATCTGAAGGGAGATAATTAACGATAGCTTTATCTAAATAGTCGCAGCAACAAAATACATTATCAATACATGAAACAGAAGTTGTAGTTGTTCGGGTTGGTTCCAAAAACACATTTAACAAATTGAATGATTTAAACAAATTCAATAATCTACTGGTATTTGAATTATTTTCTAAAATATTAATGTTAAAGTCTCCACAGATAATAACTGATTTATTACCAGTTGCAAGTTTAGCCAAAACATCTTCCATTACTGACTCAAATAAAGAGAAGTTTTGATAATTTGGGGGTCTGTAAACGCACACTATAACATGCTTATCTAGCTCAACACAAGACAGTTCAACGCTATGTTCAACCGATAGTTCAACTATGTCTTTACGAGCTTTTGATTTTATACAACGTTTAATTAGGATTAGTGAACCACCACGCAGCATTGATTTTCGGTTAAAACAACTGGCCACATTATAATTCTCGTAATTAATTAACATTTCAGAATCTTTTAACCAATGCTCAGTTATGCAAATAATGTCAAACATTGTTTTTTCTAAAAACAATTCAATTTCCAATTGTTTGGAGTTAAATCCTTGAATATTTTGATGAAATAATTTCAAGGATTTCTGCTTAGCCCCTTTTCTACAGTTAACTATTGTAGTGCTAGAAAATACCTTTTTGTTTTTAAGTGGAACTATAATATTATTGGTACCTTCTGTTGTCAGCAGATCCGGGCAATATTCAAATCTACTGACACGAACCGGATTCTGTTGCGTTCCAGTCATAACAGACTTCGACGCTTTGCTTTCGTGTGTGATGTTTTATGTTTATTTTAAAATGTTCATCTTAGCTTTGGATAGTAATATTTGTTAATTATTTATTTATATTTCTATCTCTTTTCTACTACGTATAGTTTTTAAGCAACTAAGTTGAAAAGAAAATTTAAAATGTCCAGCTGAAGGCTGCGGTAGGCTAATTTGCTTCATCATCATCATCAGCCTACAGCAGTCCACTGCTGGACATAGAATTGCACGCCATTCAGCTCAACTCTCATCCAGCTGCTACCAGCTACTCTACAGGTGGCCACATTAGCCATAGAACCGATGACCGGTGGGGTAGACGTGTTCTTGAGTGATGACCGCGAATAGGCAAACGTAAGGTAGGACAGGACATCCTCAGGCTAGGTGCGGCTAATTTGCTTACAGCAGTCAAATTGAAACGCATAAATGAGTGACAAATATAAATGTTGATGGTTTGAGAGGGAGCGGAAGGTCAAAGAAAAGATGGATCTCTCTCTACTAACCCGCGTTGGCCCGCGAGGTGAACTACAGTCCACTCCCTCTCACAGAGGCCTTGGTTCCAGCGCAGCATTGCGAACTTTAAAGCTGATTATTTTCTAATTCTGTACAATGAAACAGACAGACAAATATTAACAAAACCTAATTAATTTCTGCATCTGTGAGTTGTTCACAACGCCACAGACAATTATTGTCCGTGACGATATACACATTCAATTTATTGTCTGTATCTGTTTATCATTGGCAATGTTTTATGTACTCACATTATACTACAAGTAGGCTGTGCTCACATTGTCCACGAGGCGATGAATCATGTTAGTGCTCGTTGTAGGGCCACACTTTAAGTATATCTGTGGGTTTTAATGGTCTTGATGATGGTCTATCCATTAGAAAGAAATTCAAAAATAAAAGTTAGTTGTTTTGTCACAGACACACGTACATACAAAAATGACACTATGATTAAAAAAGGCAATTTATCACCCGTTTTTTCTAATAACAATTATCTCTTTAGAACAAAATCAATGGACAATTGACCTGGAAATCGAACTCGGGCCCTAACGCTAGACTGACACTGTTGCCTAGAAGTGTTTTCCATGTGAGTGCGTTCATACCTACTCATTGTTTACAATGTCAAGTCGGAGCTGTTTGTAGTTCACTCTCTATACCGACTATACACACAGCAGCACTGAAACTCACGTCTTGACACCTTAGCGCTTGCAACCCTGCACACGTGAGGAGTTTTATACAACTTTCATATTCACACGTGTCGAGTTGCACCGTTGCAGTTGGAGCAGTGGTGGCCCAGTGGTAACGGTCGCGAGTTACGAGTTGTAGGTTCGAACCCAAACAGACGCTTTACTTGTGCAAATTATTTCATCAGCACTGCTCTCAAAACGGTGAAAGAAAGCATTGCAAAAAAACCGGTATGTCCTAGAAACAAAAATTTAAAGATGTGACTTCTACCAACACGCACAGGGCCCGCGTGGTGTATTACGGCCCACTCCCTCTCATCGAGAGGAGGCCTGTGTCGCAGCAATAGGAACATTACGCTAATTATGAGTTGCACCGGCGCGGCGGCGCGGAGGGCACTGCCTTATAATTAAAAAAATATGCACTTATTTTCAAGCGACAAAGGCCCATAAATTAAATACTTTAACCTAAACATACATATCCCTATCATAAACAATACTTGTATTCATTAATAAGACTTAAGACTATGTTAGCAGCACTTCACTTTACACTAGCTTGACTTTGTGCTTTCTTGAGGTACTTGTCCGCGAAAGCGACGGATTGTAGGGGTCTTCAGACGTCGCGCGGCGGCGGTGATAAGTTCCCATCGAGTGGGTTTTGATAAAAAGGCAATAAATTCACACAGTAATGTTTAGGTACTAAATTAACGAAAAACCTGTCGCTCTATCAAACAACTGAATCAACTCCAAAAGATCCAAGTTTATACTTGGATCTTTTCATTAACTTCTACACACATACAAACTCATTAGTCGACAATAGTATACAATTGATGCAACACGTGAGAACCTTTCCTAAGAATAGCTACATCGCCTTGTCTCAAAATGATAAAGTTCTTTATCGAACAGCAAATAGTTCTTCGACAGCAAGATAGCGCGGTGATGTAGAATCGCAGATAATACGTCTAATACAATTAGTTGCACGGGCAAGGTTTCGCTGGAGAAGAAGCCAGTTCGACACTAACCAGGGTGGCGAGAAGTCAGCTCCAAGGAAAATGGCTCAAGGTAAGAAAACTTCCAGTTTTAGAACGCTCTTTTATGGTCCAAATAGTCTACACCAGTTGACTATTTGCATAAATTAATTTTAAGTAATTATCACTTATCAGTATGCGCAAATATGCTTTGCGATATTTTGTTGACATAATTAAACTATTTGTGTTCGTTATACCATAATCATTTTATTTGAAAACGATGCTGAAAATCGAAAAAAAAATGCGTGATTAAATAAGTTAGCACGTATTTTAATGATCCACTTACTCATTGCTCAGGTAGAAGGTATCAAGTAAGTTTGTTGTTGTTAAAATTACCAGAATGTCGTCGTATTTTTGATCAGATGGCATCCAATTAACGACAACAAGGTTTATTTTTAGGTCGATACTTTTAATTTTTAAGCAATCAAGTGTACTTGTTTTCTTTGGTAAGAGTCCATCTATTTTAGCTTCAACCCGCATCTATTCTGTAATACTCTTCGTTCCTTTGTCCTCATATTCTTGATAACACTAAACTTCCCAGAACCTCACAGATTCACACACCAGCAGCTTGCATGTTACTGTGCTACAATAAGTTCTGGTTGGTTGTACACAGCGTATGGTTTCCAATCTGACACCGTGTACAATCACTCACTCGCTAATCATCATCATCATTTCAGCCGAAAGACGTCCACTGCTGGACTCCCTCAAGCTCACCCACTCACTCACTCACGATACTGAAATAAGTTACCATTTATCAAGGTTTGCTCTATTATAGAGATTAGAGCAGTGCCAAAATAATGAAATAGACGAAGTCATAAGAGACGCAGAAGACAAGAACGAAGAAGAGATTCTCGGCTTAATTATTCAACCGAGACCGTACAATAATCCATAAATAAAAACATAACCCTATCTTTGCTGTCGCGCATTCCGGTAACAAGGAAACGGCGCTTTGAACAATGTTTTAGGTAATGCCGTCACCTTCGGCCTCAGCTATATCGCTCGGCTGTATCCAGAGATCTACGAATTATGTGTGCATGATATTTTTGTAAAAAAAAATACAGTGTCAGGGATGATTTTGTGCTAACATTATATATTGACGGAAAAACCATAACTTACAAAAAAAACAAATAAAATAGGATCTTAAACTGTGTTCTGTTTGATTTATTTTATTCGCATAGGGCTTTTCACACGGCGTTTCTAAATAAACACCCGGTTTGTAAGTCATCTTTACTCATTAGGATTTTTATTTCGCTGATACCTACTTACCTACTTTTTTTTGCCTCTGTGATAAATAATAAATTGAAAAATGATTTTATTTCTGTAAGTAGGTTTGTAGTAACACTTTTACACGTCAATCATGTTTTTAAACTACAATTCGACGTTCAATAGCAAAGAAAGCACATTTGGGTAGGCCACTTAAACTACTCAAACTGTCAGGCCATGATTAAAACTGAATCAATGACCCACATGGTCCTCACATTCACAATAATTTAAAAAATATCATACATGAACAGTAACTATGCATGTCATTGTATACGTAAAAAGGTATAGATAGCTATAGAAAAGAAGTAAAAAAGTTAGCAAAATAAAAATCAATCAACATTGACTGTGTAAATTTATTGGAGCAGCTCAATCCCAAGCCTTTTTGTCCTCAATATAGTCTTTGACAATATAATAGGCTTTCTGGCCACCGAAACCCGAACATTACATAAACTAGTTCGCAATGGCAGGTATCGATGCCACAAGGGTGGCACACTAATATACTTTAGGAAATCTTTGTATTGGATCCCTATAGACCCACCTCCTTCTCCCATCTGGAGACCTCCATCTGTTGGCTCGGCATGACCGGTTACCAACCGATCACCATCATCTCCGCCTATATCCCACCAGACAATGGTCCGGAGGATCCCATCTCTCTACAAAAGGACTTCACTGCCCTCTTCGGTATGAGTGACTCCGTTATCTTGGCGGGGGATCTTAATGCCAAACACCCGGCGTGGAATAGTAGCACGACTTCTACCAGAGGTAGGATCGTTTTCAAGTTAGGCGAATCCCTTAACTTTGACGTCATCGCTCCAATGAGCCCATTTCCCCGGAAATCCCAAAGATGGTTATCTTCCTGTTGTACTCGATGTAGCGCTGCTCAAGAATGTGAACCTCCAAACGGAGGTTCACATTCTTGAGCAGCGCAATCTATAGAGACGTTCCACGAGCTTAACTCTGACCACCGCCCAGTAGTCATGCATCTTGCCCCTTACTCAGGCCCGATCGATCCCCACCGCCCCCCTCAGACCCAGATGATAACCGACTGGAGGAAAGTAAGCGAAAGACTGAAATCCACCACGTCGCCTCACTTGGACACCATCCCCGACCACATAGTGTCAGTCGTCGACACGAGGGCCGCAATCGACTCGTTTACAGAGCACGTCCAATCCGTATTGACGGATTGTTCACGGGAAGTTCCGGTGATGGAACACCATCGTTGGAAACTACCTACTGACGTACGTGACTTGATAGCCGAGAAGAACGCGGCTATTCGTGTCTACGACTCCTTCCCTTGTGACGCGAACAAAGTCCACAAGCCCACATGCGCCATTTATAGCGTGCTGTTAAGAAACGCATAGGGGAGGAAATGCTAAGTGAACTCGAGCCCACTCATCAAGCCTTCTGGGACTTGCAGAGGAAATTGCGTTCCTCTGAAGAGGTCTCTATGCCTCCTCTCATCCGCCCCGACCAGAGCATCGCTTTTGACAGTACCGACAAGGCCGAATGTCTTGCCGACAGCCTAGAGTCCCAATGTTTTCCCTGCTCTCAACCAGTAGACCAAGCTCACCTGAACAAGGTCGACGCTGAAGTGGAAAGAAGAGCCTCCCTCCCACCCGTTGAAGACCCTGATGATCCTCTGCTCCCGTCACTCCAGACGAAGTGCACGACATCATTAAAGGGCTCCACGCTGGTAAAGCCCCCGGTTCGGGCGGTATTACCATAATGGTATACAAACTCCTTCCTGCTCCGCTAATAATGCTTATGACCGCCATCTTCAATGGCGCCTTGAGCAACAAGATCTTCCCACAAGCGTGGAAAGAAGCAACCGTCATCAGTATTCCAAAGCCGGGCAAGCCAAAGTCTGAGACCTCCAGCTACCGCCAGCAGCATCAGCTTACTCAATGTTCTCGGCAAAATCTACGAGAGACTTATTTATAAGCATCTAAAAGACTACGCCGAAGCAAAGAGCCTCATTTCAACGAGCAGTTTGGTTTCCGTCCCCAACACTCGAGTATCCGCCAGGTCCACCGTATCGTAGAGCACTTGTGCGCTGGTCTGCAGCGTAGCGCGACGACGGGTGTGCTATTCTTCGACATATCGAAAGCTTTCGACAAATTCTGGCACAACGGCTTGTTATACAAGCCAACAAGACAAGCTTTACCAACAAGAGCCAGATCGTCTCGTGCTCATCTTACGAGACTTTTTGTTGAATCGCACCTTCCGCTATCGCATCGAGGGTGCACTCTCGTCCACTCACCCTATTCGCGCCGGTGTCCCTCAGGGTTCCGTTATATCTCCTCTAGTCTTCACGCTGTTCACCAGCTATATCCCACGTAGTAAAAAGGCTCAATTGGCTCTCTTCGCCGACGATACTGCCGTCTACAGCTCGTACTCTCCAAACCTCCGCAAACGTCTTAGGCGCTTGGTTCCCGAAATGGAGAATCGAGGTCAAACCCGATAAGAGTAAGGCGGTTCTCTTCTCGAGACGTCGTCGATTCCCTCCCCCCTTTCCCAGCCCGATCACTATGTACGGTAGTCCGATCCCTTGGGAGAAGCAAGCCAAATACCTAGGCGTGATACTCGATCAAAACCTTACCTTTAAGGCTCATATTAAGGCGGTTCGCGCGCGCGCCTCTTTCGCTCTTAGTAGGCTCCACTTTGTACTGACAGCCCGTAGTAAACTGTCACTTAAAGGCAAGCTGCGCATCTATACCGTAGTCATCCGTCCCATCATGACCTATGCCTGCGTTGTATTTGCGCACGCTCACCCACGTCATCTCCATAAGATGCAGACCCTCCAGAACCGTTTCCTCGGAAAGGTCACAGGTGCCCCCTTCTATGTCCGTAATATTAATCTCCACGTCGACCTTAAAATGCGTTTATTATTATTTATTATTAATTAGTAAAACTTACAAACTAACCTAACAACGACTAATCCCTACGTAACTTAATACAAGTTGGCACGTGCCTCTGCACCCAGTGCCTAATAAAGGGGCTGTCCACCTTGTCAAATAATGTTTTTAGGATGCTGTTGGAGCCTCCGCGCAACCTACCCATTATTGACGCCGCCCTTTTTCTCATTATGACATGGAAATCATCAACACGGGCTGCCGCGAACATCTGCGAGGCACTGCAGAAGCGCGGAAGCCCCATCAACAACCTAAATCCATTGTTATACTGAACGCGTAGGGCGTTGTAGGCCCTCCGCGTATACTTCACCCACAATCTGCACGTGTAGAAGGTTTGGCAGTAGGCCTTAAAAAGATACACCTTCACATCCCCACTACAGCGTGCAAACCTACAGGCTACCATATTGCTGCGGACCGCCAACGCCCTACGCTCCCTGTCCAAATCTGCATCATCAGATAAGTCCTCCGTGATCACATGTCCTAGGTACTGCACCTGAGCAACACGCTCAGGTCCCACTTATAGTCACTGGTGGAACGTTACCTAACGATGCATGTTTGCTCTTAAAAGTCACCATTTGCGATTTCTTGGCGTTGTATGTAAGCCCATGTGTCGCAGCATAGGATTCACATATAACAAGCAATTTCCGGAGTGCACTTATTGATGGGCTCAGCAGCACCATATCGTCTGCATAGCTCAGATTACACCATCTATTGAACAGTCGACATTGGTTCTGCTGAGCTCATCAATCAGGTCATTTACGTACAGGTTAAACAAAGCAGGCGATGTCAACCCACCCTGTCTCACTCCACACTCCAACAAGTACGGCTCGGAATACACATTATTCCACCTGACTCGATTTGTTTGCGAGCTGTACCAGAACTTCAACTAGTTAACTAGCTCTGTAGGCAAATTTAAGCTATGAAGTTTAGATCATAGCTTCTCATAGGATACGAGGTCAAAAGCCTTTGAAAGGTCAAGAAAGGCTGCATAAACTGGCGTCTTTCTATCCGTATAATAGCTTACAGTCTGCTTGAGCGCCAGGATAGCACTTTCCGTCGAAAGTTTGCCTCTGAAGCCAAACTGCGCATCACTCAACGTCAAATAGCTATCAATTTGACGCTCAAGCAGACCATCAAATACCTTTCCTACTACCGTAGCCAAGGAGATAGGCCTGTAATTGTTTTTGTCAGAGACATCACCGGTCTTATTTTTAATTACGGGTACTACCACACTTTCCACTAAATCTGCTGGAAGATAGGTATGACGCACGCAAAATGTAAAAAGCATTGCAAGTATGCGGTATATATGAGGTCCAGCATACAACAAGTGCTCTACACCCAATCCGTCATGCCCCGGAGACTTCCCCTTTGATAAATTGGTCACTACTTGCTTAATTTCCTTAGCATGGAAACCCCAGGGAGCCTCCAAGTCAGACATACCTACCTCTGTCGCACCACACTCCTGAGTCAACGTGGACTGCACTCTAAAATGATCTTTAAAAATATTGGGTATACACTTTTCGTCCGTCATCCCATCCACACTCATAGGAAGGCCCGGTTTTGGATTTAGCTTAGTAGTCTGTTTCCAAAACTTTACGATTTTTTTCTGAGAATAAAACCGCATACATTGTCATCTAAGCGAGCCAACTATTTTCTTGAGCCTGGTTGTAGGAACAAGAAATTTGTGTTTGTTCCTGTCCTGAAAGAACACATGAAAGGTGATAACACATGATACTAAGAGATACGGTGTACAAACTTGGTCACTTACTGAACAACAGAGTCCAAACTTAAGATTTACCAACGGGCAATGGAGGGCAGCATAATAGGTGTCAAGCTTACAGATCGATGTAGAAACACTACCCTGCGCTCCATAACTCAAGAATTGGATTTTGGACAAAAACAGCCAGGTTGAAGTGGGAGTGGGCCGGCCACGTCTCACGAATGCAGCTGGAGAGAAGGGCAGAGATCGTCACGCTCTGGACGCTAGAGAATAGACTAGACTACGGCGTAGGTGGTGTGACATCTGATCACGTTTGCAGGGCCATGACGGCCAGAGATTGCACAAGACAGAGGGAGGTTTGAAAGAAAAAACGGGAGGCATTTGCCCATAGTAGAACAACATAATAAAGGCAAACAAAAAAAACAGATTGAGATTCGTTTATGACGTCAAAGGAGTTTTAAGCATTTTATATGAATACGAGTATAAATAGTTAACTAATAAAAAATATTTTATTTTTGTACCTGATTTTATATTTTATTTCATATGTTTATGTGTCTGTATCTTTAATTATTTTACTTGGTTTTAACGTGTTGATTGAAATTAAATCCTTACTACATTAAATGCGAAAGTAAGTTTGTTACGCTTTCACGCTAAAGCGCCTGAACGGATTTGGATGTAACATAGCACGCAGATAGAGCAAAGACCTGGGTAAGGACACAGGCAACTTCTCATCCTGGATTGCAGACGATGTCGCTGGCAACAGCTAGTAGATCAACAACTGAGGAATGTTTTCAATTAATTCTGTTCCACGTTGTTGTTACATTAATCACCATCAATAACAGCTGGCGCAGCTGTGCCCAGTTTTCCATGACCCTAAACTATGAAATTTTGAAACTAGCATTAAGAACCATTCCTTAAGTCACCGTACCACAATCTTAGGCAGCAAATAACAATTACTGTAGCCTAAACATTTTACGACAACAGTCCTTTAGCAAACTTTATGTTTGTATTTCACATTCCGTATCTCAATCTGTGACAGAATGACGTCAGTTAGGCTTAAGGCGCAGAGTACCTATAGACAAAGCGATTAGCGATAGAGATAATTGTAAAGTCTGTTACTTCGTGTAGGGGCCCTATCCATGCATGCGTATTGCACACTAGCTTAGGTGCACGTCGTCGCTACAGACCGACCAGTGTATTATCTATGAGACCGACTGAATGGATCTTCTAAAATGACGTCCAATAAGTGGCAGCAATGAGACGTCAGGTATGGGCACCTGTCAAAAGTGTCAAAGCGTCTATACTTTCTCTAATCGTGACTGATTGATGAACGTCATCATATTATTTTAACTTAATCATTGTCGAAATGGAACACTTCATGTCAAAGTGGCGCCAACTGGTGGAATGAATTTTAATGAGAACCCTCATTCCTCGTGTGCTAAGAATTGGCATTCCTGTGGCGTCCTTGTGCTTGGCTTTGCTGTCAGTTTAGCCACAGTCAAGGCAGATACGGAGACGGATAATCTAATACAGTGACTAATGGTTTCACAATATTGATAAACACATATTTCTACAAACGAAACAGATATTCTGATTTTTGCTTTATGCAATCATCAGTCATGACTTTTTAATGAACGGTGATGGGAATTGGTCAATCACTCGTTTGACAGCGTGCATACAGCGATGGAACCGGACACGGAACACACTGAAGTGACGCCCGCGCAGTCGTGCAGTCAAACACCTTCATATCATGAATCCATACGTCATATCATGAAGGTGTTCATATGATGAAACCATACGTCATATCATGAATATCAAACATGAATATCCAAATTGTCTTAAATGAACACGTGTATTCTCTGTAAAATCTTGGTTGACTGACGAATTGACGATCAGTCAGAATGCGCGTCTAATGTGGATTGAATTCCATTTTATTCCATCACTCACCGTCAGTCATTCGGCATTCATGTTTTTCAAACTGACGCTTGCGTGAGCTTCACAGAGTACTTTTATTATAGTGAGCGTGCAATGGACGCCTACAGAGCTTCACATGAAATGATAAGGTATGTAGAAACATATTTATCAATTTCTTTTGTAGACTAAGTAGGGCTAAACTTTTGCTTGAAATTTTAAGTAACACTCAGGCCCCTCGCGGTCCCACCAGGCCCCTCGCGATCTTAAGGATTAGGTACTAAGGTACTTATTTCAAGGCGATCGGTTTCTAATAGTCTAAACATCCAGACCGTCGATACAAAATAGATGTAATTCTTTGTATAATTTCCGTCTGTTCAAAATAATTAGAAAAACAATTTCCTTGTTTGCGGAATATCCATAGTAAGTATGTGTGACGCACATTGTGCCTAGGCAATGTGTGCGGGCTATTTTATTACTAGGAGAAGCCCACAGTCTGCTTACGCTGTCTCGACAACACGCTAGCATTTGCCTCCAGCAGTCCTTCCTTTGGATTACTTCGCTGGTCAGTCAGACGCATCGTGACACGGATTCCTCTTCATTCGGTGCCTCTCCAACTACTGAAGGTTGTCCGCCAACTCCGAATATTTATCCGCGTCCTTTGCGAGGTCGAACAGCTCAGCATTTTCCTAGGTCAGATTCAAAAAGTATTTCTATATCCGTGCGTTTGTTTCAAACTTGTTTCACAAGTGCTTGTCGCTAAATTAAAACAGCCGCACGGTGATGATCGAAGGTTAACCTACGCATGCCGCGGTCAGGTTGTAGATGGGTGACCATCCGTTACATAAGATCCATTCGTGCAAAGCTGGAAAGCACTTTAAGCCGTTGGTCCGGGCTGCCATTCGTACATCTTTGACAGTCGTTACGGGTTGTCAGAAATCAACAACTCTGAAAACCAACCTTACCAAGAGGTATCGTGTTACCACATATCACCCCCTCTAGAGACGGTTTCTTGAACAATTTGTTTTTATTCGAGTTCGCCAAATAAGGTGCGGTAAAACTACGGTAAGACCGTTTCCGTGACATTCATAGCGGACGTCTTAAAAAACTGTCATTTTCATCAGTATTTGACATTACGGTGTCAAAAAACAAAAAAGTATTTGGACATTACGGCCGCACGCGGACATTACGGCGGTCAGCGCTTTTCTAGGAAACCGTAGCCACTTTTGACGAAAGTAAAAAATAATAAATGTAACCGCTAAAACTTTAAAACTTGTGGGGTCGAAGGACCCCCGTCAGATACGAAGTTCCATGCATACGCTTTTTCTTCAACTCCGAATGTAATTCGGAGATGTAACATGGAGATTTAGTTTTGATTTTCTATTTGACCTCACAAGCTCCCTCGAACACCACACACACATTTGATTTGATTTGATTTGAACACCATGTAAACAGTCTCTCTCTCTGTCTCTTTCTATTAAATATAAGCTTTTTCGTGACGTAACGATGTCTAAAAATTTTCTAAACTTTTGCTCTCGCGATACAGCAACTTAAAACTTTGTTGCAAAGCTGAAAAGTAGATATGAAACCAATATAGATCTACCCGATGTTAGTGATGGCTCTGTCTTTAAGGCGCCTGTCTCTCAAGTACGCGGTTGTGGGTTCGGAATCGGGCAAGTCAATAAAGTAACTTTTTAATTCATATGTACTTTCTAAGTTTATCTTAGACATAACTGACATCGGTTAAAAATACATAGGTACATAAAATACATCGTGATAAATCTTTACCTTATTGTTAATATGAAATCAATCCGCTTTGAGTTATTTACGTTGAGATCATGCCTTCTCTGTAATTTTAATCTTCTTTTTTGGATGTAATTTGTGTTTTTTATTTTATTTTTATTATGTGCGTTGTGTTTGTGAAGAATAAACAATTTTTCATTATTTCTTCTTTCTCTGTGTAAGAATAGGCCTTTGCGTTGCAGTGGGACAGTTAAGGCTGGTATACTCCATACTCCGTACCCAATACTCCATACCCAACAGTAACCAAATTCAAGCATCACTGATGAAGTATTACTCCAGTTTGAAATAACTATAACCGAAATCAAGCTACTAATCCTACTCCACCCATATGAAGAAATCATATAAAGTAGTTGGCATAGTGATAACATTATTTGAATTGCTCTTCACATAATACATGTCAAAAAAAGTTTCGTACGCAGGCAGTCCGTAAGTACAGTAAAATCGATGTCCTGCAGATCTGGTAACTTACCCTACCATAGGGTTGAGCTGCACGATGACCGAGGCATCAACGCCGTCTGTTGGGACAGGTCAACCCAAAGATGTAATGGCTCTTTCTTCAAAAGGCCCTATTAATATAATATTTGGACTTTAAAAGAAACCATGACCCCTGAGTTTGTTTCGACATTTCTTCTCAGGGATCAGTCAGCTAGAAAAAGCGGGCGCCATAAAGTTTTATAATATTGACCAGCAAAATATTGACGTGTCTTAAAAGAACAAATGACAGAAATAAACATGTCATTTCATAAATGGTTTCATTTCATTTCATCCCTTTTTCCAATTGTGAAACTTTGTGTGACTTCGATTATTTTTGTTAAAGATTAATCTATCTATCTGCGGTAACAATAAGGAAGCTGGAAAGAAATACCAAAGTTACAATCACCATCATCCTCCACATTGCCCGGACTCACCCCCTGCTGTTGTGCTATTCTGTAACCCTATCAGCGTGAAAACTTATGTGAAGTGAGCGTGAAGTGAAAAAATCAAATCGGGAGAAAGTGGAAATATACATAATTTCCACTTTCTCAATATTTTTCAGTTCAATGATAAATGATAAATGGTTTTATTTCTGTAAGTAGGTTTTTAAAAACACTGTTACAAGTCAATCATATTTTAAAAGTAGATGAGATCGGCGTTTCCTATCTGACTACTCTGAGAAGAAAGGCCGAAACAAACTCAGAGGTCACAGTCTCTTTTAAAGTCCAGACATAATCTTGGTCAGGTCATGTGAAGACCATGTAGATTGATGTCTGAAATGGTCTTTTGAGGAAAGAACCACACAGAATGAGTGGACCTGTCCAGTCAGTGCACGCATTTGTCAGTAATCATGCAGCTCAACACAGAACTTAAGGAGCTCAACGATTCAACGAACATTACCAAAGAAAGGACGTTTGGGTAGGCCGCATAAATTACTCAAACTGCCAGACCATGGTTAAAACTAATTTTAAAAATTAAAAATAAACTGAGATATAAAAAAACAACAAATCCACACTGCCTTCACATTTTCAATAATTAAAATATTATAATACTTTACAAAGTAAATTTTCATGTCATTGTATAGTATGTCAAAGTGCATAAAAATCCGAGAATAAACTTGGTCAGATCATATGAGGACCCTGTAGATTGGTGTCTGAAATGGTCTTTTGAGGAAAGAAACACACTGATTTGAGTGGACCTGTCCAGTTAGTGCACGCATTTGTCAATCATGGTGCAGCTCAACTTAGAACTGAGGAGCTCAAAGATTCGACGAACAATACAATAGAAAGGACATTTGGGTAGGCCGCATAAAGTACTCAAACAGCCAGACCGTGATTAAAACAAATGAAAGAAAAAAAAAAAATACAATGACCCACATAGTCCTCACATTCACAAAATTAAAATAATATTATACTACATACAGTAAATACATACATGTGTGTTTGTAAAAAGGTACAAATATTAAAAAAATCATAATATTAAAATTAAAAAAATTGAAAAATAATATTAAACATCAAGATTGTCTGTGTAAATTTATTGGAGCAGCTCAATCTCAAGCCTTCCTGTCCTCAATATAGTCTTTGAGAGTATAATAAGCTTTCTGGCATAATTTCCGCTTTAAAAAGATTTGAATTTATTAAGGCTTAGTCCTTGAATGTGGCTAGGACGTTTATTATAAAAACGTATACATTGACATTTAAATGAGCCACCTGTTTTCTTGAGCCTGGTAGTGGGAACAACAAATTTGTGTTTGTTCCTAGTATTTATATTATGGATATCACTGTATTTTTTAAACAGATTAATATTTTATGTGCATACAAAAGATTTTCATAAATATACTGAGAAGGCACAGTCATTATATTAATCTCTTTAAATTTGTCTCTGAGGGAGTGTCTGGGACTTGGTTTATAAATTGAACGAATTGCCCTTTTTTGTAAAACAAAAATTGTCAGAATATCGGCGGCATTTGCCCGCAAAAGAATACCGTACGACATCACACTATGAAAATAACTAAAGTATACTAAACGGGCTGTCTCTAAATCAGTTAAACTACGAATTTTTCTAACGGCGTATACTGCAGAGCTTAGTTTTTTTGACAATTTATCCATATGGGGGCCCCATTGAAGCTTGGCATCCAAAGTTACTCGTATGCCCTTACCTGAAAACACCACAGTATTCTTAAATACTGTGGTGTTTTCGGGTTTCAACTCTTCACCCTTAATAAGAACACTAGTTTTACACAATTATAATAAATATTTTAACAATGCCGTCAATACCATAATTTCATAAATTATTACTGTAACTGCTATTATCATCTCTTGTGAAACACTAATGTGACAATGCGAAGGACTATATATAATTCGACGAAATTATACTATAAATATGTATATTTTCGTAATGGGAGAAAATAACATCACCGTGGCCTTTGTCAGTTGTTTAAATGACTTGAGCTCTGCTGGACGGCTCTGTACAAATTATTTTACTGAAAGCTGGAAAGTTATGACATAATTTTGATACTTTGAAGTCCTGGATGTGTTTTCATATCTTTTACAGCATAAGTTCACTTTCGCAGTTTTAATCGTTTTATGGATTTGTACGAAAAACTTTAACTTCAAATGAAACTCGCAGATCTATTGTCAAGATGAAGCTGAACATCATAGCTCGAGACTTTTTATGTGCTAGAAACTTATTAGTGGCGGATGAAAACTGCCTATGATGTAGTATCTAGAGGGGGTGATCTGTGCGTGTTACTCAGTAATTGGGTTCTGGAGGTGTAAAAAGGGCGGTCGCTCTATGTAAAACAATGGTATTTAGTTCGGGCTGCAAAAGCAACTGTTGACAGATTTTCATTAATGTTTTACCTACATACTATCATAAGGGGCATTCTAATGTAGTCGTAAATCGTGAACATGGATGGATGCCACACCAGTTTCATTAGGTTTTACCTTCTTCCAATAATCTGGTTAGGGTAAGCATTTTTACAATATTTCTTTCGTAAAAAAAAAACCTATAAGCAAGTTTGGCAGTAGGTAGGCCTATTAGCACCACGGGTACTTCAGATACTATTCAGTACCCTGAAATGCAAGGAGTCAATCAGTAGCATTTTCTCCATTGAGTGATTTAAGAGCAATCTGCTTAATGACCAGTTTCATAAAATCAAAATCACTCAAACAATAGCTTAGTTTGGGTGCATCGATCGTGCGGTTTACTGGTGCGGCTTGTCTTTCCTCTTTCCATTTTTCCAATCGTGATGTGACGACTTCCATTGCAGGATATAACTAGCGGGAAACTGACTCCGACAGTTGTTCTTCCTGCTCCTCCATGCAAATTTAACGCATGTCCAACACAGTTAGTTACTGCGATAGTAGTTTAAGAAGATCGTTGTCTTTATAAAAGAGGACGAGGTCTCTTGATTATTTCGTATAATCTGCAGATCGTATTTGTCAGCGATAACACAATACAGGCCGAGGACATTCCTCGCATCATGGCGATACATAGTTGCAAATACTTCCGATGCCACTGCTTTGTTATCATTCACACCGGCCTTGCCCGCAGATTTCACTCCTGGTCCCTCACTTAATTAATTACCTATATGATAAGTTAAATTGACGATCGTTTTAACTAGCAGTTTTTTGGTTGGCAAATATGTCGAATTGGAAAGTAGATATATAGTTGGACGAGTTCGCTTTCGAAATTTAATTGTGATTAAAGTAGGTCCATGATTTACATGATGGGAGTTTCTTGCACGTACAATAACATCAAATTGTTTTAATCAGGTTTTAGATGACACTTGAAAGTGGGACGGCATGTAGTTATTTACGGGAGCGAAAAAGAGACAAGACTACGAAAAGCGTGGGACGAGGGACGACGCGCGCTATACTTGTAGTTACCAAGTGTACAAAGTGTGTGAGCGCAAGAGCTCTCGGTACCGTCGAGACAATGCAAAGTTGGAAGTGCGTATGTGTCGTCATCACGCACACATTCATAGCGTGTTTGCACACTTGGTAACCACAAGTAAAGCGCGCGTCGCTTCGTTGGAAAGAAATACTATATCGTATGTAGACAGGCTCAATGACACTTTTTGTTTCCAAAATGAAGTCACGTACACGCATTGCGTATTCAATTGTACCTAATGCTAATGGCTTTCAAATTCATTAAGTAACTCTTCCTACATGGCCCCTGCGGATTCAAAGACATACTTACGAGTTTGACGTATCTAAGTATTTAACGTTGTTAACTGAATAACCTGATGACATCTGAGACTAATGGAAATCTGTGGAACTGTCATTTGTACAGCAGCAAGACATATATGTAAAGAAATAGAATTCCAATACCTCTCACTGATGAGAAGTGAGACTTATATGATCTCCTGCAGTGTGGACCGCTCGGTACTAGCCGCTTCAGATAGCCCACTTTATCTTGTTGGCGCTCTATCTTGCTTGGAAATTCCATTTACCGGGCCAATTCTGGCCTGGTATCATCAGTCTTTCCATACAATGCTTGTTCTTTTGCATAATTACGACCAAGAAAGCTTAGGGCTATGGTACCAAGCGGCTATAAATAATGTACTTTATACAAATCAAAGTTGTAAATTGGACAATTTCAGCACAAAAGGGTTAAAATAGGAATGCCCTATTTGCCTATATGCGGATGAACTCGCTGGCAAAGTGCTATGGGATGCGATCAAAATGATACGGTATCTACCAAGATATCTATAATAATAACTAAAAGTAATGGCGACATTCGAAAAGTTTTTTAAGGTCATCTTACATCTCGCGAGCTAGACAGAAGCAGGTACCAATGACGTTTAAGGCGGTTAAAATCGTAGATGAAGCATGATGCTATATTTACATGGCAAGAGAACATCAGTTGAAATACTGATAATGTTTGGGTGTAAAATAAGTTATAGCTTAGCATGAGTAAACAATATTTATAGCAACATCTAACATCAGTCCACGTCCAGAAGAATTAAAAATAATATGCGAAAACAGCAACATTTCCGTATTGAAAGCATTACGTTACTTATACTAATCGTTCTATGACTTAGCATTTTCTAGAATGTATAACTAATGTGACCCGTCGTTGTGGAAAACTACATAATTTAGTAGTCATTAATAAATTAATTTGTGCTACTAAATAAAATTTGTTCCCAATATTTTAAAGACCTGTCCCTCCGTGCCCACCCGTTATAAGCGTTATAAAGTAATGTGAAGAATTATCTAATAGGATTGTCATACATAAAGGAATAAACATCAATCAACCATTCTGCCTGCTAAGCGTGTTGCTTCTATATGAAGTGTCCTACTGCTAGGCAAAGACCTCGCTCTCCCTTTTCAAATTCAAATTTAAAAGTCTTTATTACGAGCGAAGATTCACATGGAGTTGGTAACAAAGTCCTTCAAAACTACATCACCATACGGTGACACATGTAAGTGACAGCAGTGAACCCTGCTAGGGCTGGCCATGACTCGAGCCACCATCAATGCGGCGCGCTTGCGCACTATTGAATAAAAACAATCTACACGCGCCGCTGAAAACATCCCTGGCTCACTGCCATGCCACGGCAACCCCATCAGTTTTCTAAACGCGTTATTGAATTGGTCACGAAGGGCACCATACTTCGCCTGCGCATATTTCTCCTACAAGCATGTGTAGAAAGTGGTACAGAAGGTTTACGACTGCAGTTAGACGTGCAAACCTGCGGGCTATCATATTTACGCGTACGGATAGACCTCTCTGTTCCCTTTCAAAATCAGCATTGCCTCCAAGATCAGTGGTGACCTAGATATTTAAATTGTTCCGCTTGCTCAAAAGGAACACCGCTTAGCCGTATGGCAGGGCAGGTACATCTCGAAGGTCCCCGACTCTAAAACAATATACTGACTTTTCAGATCATTTAACAATAACCAATATTCTGTCGCGTAGCGTTCACATGACATATGAACATATGAGGACACTATTGGCAACATTTTGTGGCAATATGATAACCGACATGATGACTGCTAACTGCCTCAATCAGGGTATTTACATACAAATTGAACAGGGCAGGGAAGTTCCACCCCCCTGACTCCCAACGCACTCCAATTAAATTGGTCCTACAGCACACCTGCCCACCGAACATTGTTGACCTGGTTTCCAAACCAATGATTGAAATTATAAGCTCGGTAGCCAAGCTTAGCTTAGCTTCAAGTTTACTCCATAATATTGTATCGTATGAAACCAGATTCAGTGCAGTTGCAGAAAAGAAGTTCAGATGCAGTGCAGCTGCAGTGAAGTTTCGATCAAAGCAACGTTTTTCGTATTCTCAACCGCTATCAGATACGCTCATTGTCGGTATCCTCCTTTTGCGCGTCATCGTTGAGTGATTCTGAATGCAACAAGATCGGTATTTTACTATTCGTTTGACGTCTCAAAATGAAACCTTTTAGGTTTCAATTCGATCAACGTGCAGTTTCGGTTACGCACAACATAAGTTCCTCAATATTTACTTTCGTTGGCATCAAATTTTATTTTTTGGGAATGTAAGTGTTTATAATTAAATATTATACGTTTCATTGTTAAAACCGGTTAACTACAAGTCGTTTTCAATTAAATTCTAAAATGTTTTTTTATATTTTTAGTGAACATGAGTTACAAACTCGGGATTGAGGATTTTGTCCCTCTCTGCCAAAATAGATGGCCGAGAACGTCGTCAAACCCTGAAAAGGCATAGGTTTTTTGTGGATCCATTCCGTATTACGGATCGGGAATTCCATCATTCACACACATTCACTATGGTCTGAGCAAATACTTGACTCAGCAATTGATTGGAAAGCTAGAGGCATGAATTTCGAAGGAGAAAAGGAAAGATGGCTTGATCGTACAAGCAAAGGTTAGCTACTTCTCCCTTCACAATCTCACTGCCTGCACCAAGTAGAGCAGCGATTCTCTCCTCTAAAAGGGATAAAGAAGTGGGTACGCCGGGCCCTCCAACTGTACCTTGATGATTATTCCCAATCTGTTGAGCAAGCGGCTCTTATAGTCGGTGTACCACAAAATATTACAAGTCTAGTTATTTACCAAAGTATAATGTACCGACAGGGATACACATAGGTGCAATATCGATATGATCTAACAGACCTTGTTCCACTTTTTGGGAGTTCTTGGATCCCCGTCTGCCTCGGCATTTAATATATTGGCGCACTCTGACCAAAGGCGTGATGTCAGGGCACTCGCTTCTCTCGATTTTACTCTGCCACGGGCAAAATCCCTGTGGCCCTCCAAATACTCGACCAACAGTTCCATTTGCCGCACAGACACACGTTTGCGTGAAGTCATATCTACTGAAGATTCAGGATGAAACTTACATGAAATGAATTTAAACTGCTACTACTTCGTATAATTCACTGTACCTACATCCTTTTCCATTTTATTATAATCATCATAATATATACTTACCATAAAAGTTCACTGAGTCTTGCATTTCGCTCCCGTTAAGTCATTAGCGCGTTTCCTCATAATATGACAGTTTTAGTTTTATGTGGCAATGTTACACCATCATTCAGCCAAATTTTTGCAAAATATATCTTTGATTGTGAATCAAAACATAATAGTTCTTATCTAATATATAAAATTCTCGTGTCACAGTTTTCGTTGCCATGCTCCTCCGAAACGGCTTGACCGATTTTGATGAAATTTTGTGTGCATATCGGGTAGGTCTGAGAATCGGCCAACATCTATTTTTCAAAAAAAAAAAAAACAAAAAAAAAAAATTTGCAAAACAACGTTTGCGGGGTCAGCTAGTAGTTCCTATAAATGGTAATAAAAGCAGTAAAATCAGTACTGGGGTTTATTTCACACTAACTGGCCGGCCTGGCGGAATATTCTATTTATTAGTGCTCTACCAGAAGCCGAAATCAAGCTTTGTATTCTTAGAGGCAATTATGTCCATCAACTATTCTTCCTCGTGGTCTGACACCATTCAAGCTGCGTCTTGAAAAATGCCCTACTACCCCACATCTCATCATACACTGGACCAGTTGATGGTTTTCCACACGACAACCTTTTATGCCTTACCTAACTCATGTGCTTCTTCCATCCTGTGTGTGTGTGTGTGTTTTTCCTCACTTCTATCCGTACTTTTCTAGGATAGTTTCGGTAGGAGTCAAGCTCATCCCTCCATCTTCGCCTTGCTCTGCCGCGACGTCACCTCAATGAGACCCTACCAGTTGTTATTTTCATTCGGGCAATTTATTCCCTACCTACATTTTTTTCTGTTAGCAATCTTTTTGGATCCTTCTACCTCTCCCTCTTGCCTGAGTAGGGTTGAGGACAATGACTTTCGATCTTCTTCCTTAAACCACGCGGTGGTTGTCTTCAGTATTTGCAGTAGGGCTCCAAGGTTTTTGGTGGAACATCAGACATTGGTTCGTTCTGCCAAAAAGTTTTTGAAGTACAGCATTGACCGAAGCATTACAATACTATCGACGAATTGTTATTGAGATAGTGGTAATGAGACTGCTAATCCAGGGTAAGTATAGATAATTAAACTCTAAACCCTCATTAGAAAGGTTACATTTTCCCAGACTTCAGGTAAATGACCTTCCAAGTAAGGCCGTTGATAGTGGCAATACATACGACGTAAGTACATACCTATAGTCTGTACGTCGTGTTGTTATCATTTGTAATTATTACGGTGATTGTAATACTTTTAACGTCATTACTATAAAAATACTATAAACGATTCCCATTGGTTTTCATTCAGAGGTAGCTAAATGATTTTATAAGCTCTTACGACCAAATGAACAAGGAAAGGCAAATGAAAAGAATCAATACTTTAATAGCTCTCAACAATTTATTACCTTGAAAGCCATATTTTTTAAAGTCTAAATCTTAATGATCTGATAGGTATTTTGCTATATTTTACATAGAGTGTACCCACGGGCAGAACTTGTCCAATATAAATCATTCAACAATAATATTATTTAAAATAACTAGGTGTCATGTCTGTGCTGCATACTCAGCTGTACGAGTAGTATGCATAAAATCTACAAGTCATTGGTTTTATTATTTTCTTTATTAATTTTCTTTATCATCATATTAAATGGGCGCCTACCTAAGTATATATTTTTATTTGAAAATATTTCATAAAATCAAAGGCAAAGGGTACAGCATGACACCCACCAACCCGTACTGGGCCCGCGTGGTGGAATAGAATAGAATAGAATACTCTTTATTATGTCCACCTTATAAATTACAAACATTGATGTAGAAATTTTACATTGCGTGACACAAAGGGCGGTCTTATCGCTAAAAGCGATCTTTTACAGACAACCTTTCGATGGAATACAGGGAGATGGAGAGACAATACTGCAGGTAGTCAGTGGATTACGGCCCGCGTGGCGGACTACGGCCTTTAACAGAGACGAGGCCTGTGTCACAGGCGTGGGAACATTAAAGACTGATTGTGCTGTAAAGGCAAAGGGAACAGAGTCCAAGCTTCTGGTAATAAGGGCTCCAGAAACAGCCACCTACTCACAATTCGTGTAGTATTGAGCGCTACCTGTATAAAAAAACAAAAAACACGGCTCAAACTAAAAAGTTTGGAACATGCTCACTGTTATAGCAGTTTGATGCAGTTATCTGACAGTGGCAGTACTCGTACTTCTAGTTCAATCTCAGATTAGCTGCCACCGACTGTATCAGACTGCTTGAAAAGTTTTATGTTATATTTTTTTTATCGTCTCCTCAAGCCCTTTATTTTGATACCACACATGATTATGGTAAAAAAAAATTTACAAGGCTTCGATTTGACTTTTAAAATTCAGTATTTTAATATTATAAGACGAGTATATAGACACCGTAATCCAACTCTGTCAGGGTGCTCCGAGCGTATGAAGAATCCCGCTTACAAAGATACATAGATACGCGTTTACGGGTAAAACTCAAACTCAAACTCAAATCATTTATTTCAATTAAACCATTTACAGGCACTTTTGAATTGTCAAGGAGTCGGTCAGTCAGAAATATGAAGCTAGTTGCCCATTCCAAAGCGTAGTAGGTACCTATGGAGAAGAACGGGCAAGAAACTCCATGGACACTCTTTTAAATAATAATGTTTTTACATATATCTTAGTTACATCGATTAATGTTGTTCACTATAAGTGAGAACGATGTACAAAAAACCGTACACGTTAAAAGCGTCCAGAGTGCATCAAAACATAATTAAAAACAATCCAGCTAATAATTTATTAAAATAAGCCCTGGCAGCTAAGAGATGACCAGTCCCAACTGACGGCGCCCGTTCACGAACATGACGCATGGATCAGCACCATTCAGCTCAACCATTTTGAAGGGAGCTAAATGATCCGACACACGCGCCACCGTCAGCGAGATATTTGAGTGAGCATGACATACTATCAGCCGCCAAGGCACATTCAAGTCAATCTATGACATTACCCGGTAAATGGTAGCTCTATAGTACAAAGTACTCACATCTGTGCAATGCATCTATATAATAAAAAGGAGATTGAGTTTATATAATGCAAATAAATTCTTACTATCTTCAGCAGCTTCAACAGTGATTCGAATGTCAACTAATTAGTTGTGGTGTGGAGCAGGACCGGCATTAAGCCAGGCATTTTTATCAGTTATGTAGTCCTCCAACCTATAATATGCCTGCCTGAATAGTGTGCGTTTAACAAAGGATTTGAATTTTGTCTCATTCAGTTGAAGTATGTGGGGAGGTATTTTATTATAACATTTATAACATTAACATATAAAAAGGTCCTTGATCGAACCACCTTACGAAAGTCATCATTATAATTAATAAGTCCATTAAATAATGCAGCAGCCGTCAAAGTTTGCGATGAAAACGTTTTAAATTATTCCTGAGAGTAGCCACTAGCAATAATAATTAGTGATAAAAAAGGTTTTTGCTGCCTGTTTTTTTTTGTAAAAACCGGGTCAACAGTCTAATAAAGTCAACATCAGCAACTTATATAAATGATCGGTCTCGCTGAGGTCGAGTTCCGCGAGACCTATCATTTATCTAAGATCAGCCATATTTATAGTTTATTTTTACATTTCCGTAACCATTCCAATGAGGTGGATAGAGGATTTTTCTAGTTGCGCCACAGATTCAACATTATTAATTAACATGTTTCCTAATAAGTATTCTCATACCCAGGCAATTTCACAAACATAAATGTCATATTCATAACATTAAATTATATTATTAAGAGTTCAGTTTTGTGCAATATAACCAATGCGGTTAACATATACCCTGGAAAAAATCTGTGAAAACAAACACACAGTTTTCAACTTTTATTTAGAAGAGATTTTTTCCTCCGGACGAATATAAAACCGGTGCTATTTGGTGCTGATTCAAATGTGGACGATTTCTGACGCGCAACGACGTGTCCGGTGAAAAATTCCATTACTTAAAAATAATGATTTCATTTAATACTGTTGCTGTTGTGCTGGCGGTACTACTAGGTGAGTGAGTTTTCTATTTGAGTGTCTTGTATTGAATAACTTGCGCGGACGACGGGAGGGGGTAGTGATGTGTTTATATGGGGGTAAGTAGAAGACTAGACTTGGTAGTTAAGTTACACAGGCGAAATATTGCCGAGAGGACTTTAGATGCATATTAGTAGGTAGTAGGCAAATAAAATCTAATTTATCGGGAAATAAATAGGACTACACAGGGGTATAACAAGACCCTTCAAGAAGCCGTATGCTAAGCATTCTGTACATCAAATTAAGTACCTAACTTTATGCTCAAACAATTTCCGGGAAACGACTTTTATTTTGGTGTGACGCTCTTCAGGGTAGTGCGCAACGTAGGTAACGCACGCAAAACATCCAGGGATCATGGGAGTACATGAAGTTAGTAAGAACATTTAAATTTATTTTCGTAAAAAGTCATTAAAATAAGTTTGAACTTTGACCTGCAATCATAATCATTTATTTGTAAAATTAAAATATAAAAACATATTAACGCGGAGAACTTAGACTAACGTACGAACGTAGACTTTCAGCTTCGTTGAGTATTTTTCCACGAGTTATATCTAGATAGACAAAAATATTACTGTACCAGCCACATCGCTTCTTGAGAAAGCTAAGCCATATTATGTCTAGTTCTGCAAAGGAGGCGACGCAACAGCCTCGGATGAAATCGTCGTGTTGGATCCTAAACTTTATTTATGTATAGGTAATAAGGTATTATATATAATTGAAATTAAATGCAGTTGTGTTTTGTTAACAAACATAAAAAAAATGACATAAATAAATTACCTGCGAACAACCGGTTTATCACGTACGCATTTGAAATAATTGTGGTTTCCTATTCAAAAACCGCTTCCTCACTTGAACTACTCATAGGCTTGATTAAATTATAGACAACTGACTAGCTTTGCCCGCGACTTTGTTCGAGTGCTTGTTGGAAAACAATAATGTGTCGCATAAACAGGTGCAGGTACAACTCCTCCATTTGAACTTTCCGAGCAGACAAATTGATCTTGCCCGCGGCTCTCTACTACAGCCCTTGCGGATGCATTCACAGCGCATTCTAATAATTATCAATATCTTAAAAACCTATACAAATACAATTATTTTTATTTGTTGAACATAGGTAGGTCAGATACAAATGTTGTAACTAATAATCATTTTATAAACTCAATCTCCTTTTTATTATACAGATACATTGCACAGATGTGAGTACTTTGTACTATAGAGCTACTATTTACCGGGTAATGTCATAGATTGACTTGAATGTGCCTTGGCGGCTGATAGTATGTAATGCTCACTCAAATGTCACGCTGACGGTGGTGCGTGTGTCGGATCATTTAGCTCCCTTCAAAATGGTTGAGCTGAATGGTGCTGATCCATGCGTCATGTTCGTGAACGGGCGCCGTCAGTTGGGACTGGTCATCTCTTAGCTGCCACGGCTTATTTTAATAATTAATTTTTTGAATTGTTTTTAATTATGTTTTGCTGCACTCTGGACGCTTTTAACGTGTACGGTTTTGTACATCGTTCTCACTTTTAGTTTCAGCATTAATCAATGTAACTAATATATTTGTAACAAAAATATTATTTAAAAGAGTGTCCATGGAGTTTCTTGCCCGTTCTTCTCCATAGGTACCTACTTCGCTTAGTAATGGGCAACTAGCTTCATATTTCTGACTGACTCCAATTAAACCATTTACAGTCACTTTTGAATTGTCAAGGAGTCGGACTATTCAAAAGTGCCTGTAAATGGTTTAATTGAAATAAATGATTTGAGTTTTGAATAAAGAACGCTATGTTTAGCCGTCATCGGCGTAGGGACTAATATAATCTTGGTACAAACATGCTTTTTTTAGTAAATTTTCAAACCGTTATCACACATTATTAACCAATTTAAACTGTTAATAATAAATTGCAAAATAATCAATTATAATATGAAAAATTAGAATAAAAGGTAATTAAAATTTGTCAGATAAGTATCCGTTCACTGGATAATACGTTTTTTCGTATCATTTCCATATCCACAACTTTTACTATAAGCTACTTATTAATTAAACTTAAATATATCCATAGATAATAAAGATATTAGATGATTTCTAGTAGCTTAAATTGCTCCGTTATAAATTTTAGTTTTTGTTTTAAATCTCTTCATATTTCTCCGGTCCGTTTTGCCTTTTTGCATAGAACAAATTATGCAAAAAGGCAAAACTGTCTTCATTTTTTAAATTTTTCTTGCCGAATTTCATTAGTCAATGGGGAGAGAGAAAGCTTTGCAAAATTTAGCTAATATCTTATCATATTGTCTCTTTTGAACATGCATAATTACTTACTAGTAATTAACACCCATTGCCGAATATAAATTAGTAGAAAATACATAAAACCAAAATAAGAACACTTTAAATCAAACAAAATAAAATAAAATCATGTCAAAATAAATCAAATAATACAAAATAAAATCAAGGTACATGAAACATAATTAATCAAATGAAGTCAAATTAATCAGAAACAAAATAAATCTAAATAAACGAAATCAAATTAAAATCGTTAACATACACGAGAAATAACGGAGGTTCTGGGGCCTCCGTTATTTCCCGTGTATGTTAACGATTTCGAATAACGAGGCTTCCATGTGGTACACCAAAGTAATTATGTCGCGGTTGGGAATCGAAATTGCTGATACTGTTACCTTTTTCTTCGAATTTATCGGATCCTCGTAATTTGACAAAAGGTAACGTCAAAATGTATGATTTACAAATTCGATAACAATAGAAACAGTGTGGTTTAAAAGGCAAGGTGCAATATTTAATTCAAATATACGTATTGTTTTTTCTTTCAAGCAAATATTGTTTTCCTGAATTTATTAGTGGGCAACATTTTGACAGGGCAGTTGTTAGATGCCAGCCATTTCATTTCATAACATGGCTATGTATTTGTCAATATATCAAGATCACCACAAAATCTATAAATTATAAATACCAAATTTATAGATTTTGTGATGATCGGCTTAAAAAAACCATGGAACGACATCGTAATTTTTGAATCCTTTATTTGACATAAAATAATACACAGGTACACTTAATTTAAGCGTGCATATAGTCTGGTATAAAATAAGTTATCAATTACCCATCCATCCGTCCATAACGGATTTTATAACATAAAATACACGCCTTGTTTCCCCGAAGGGTTGGACAGAGGTGTACCTATAGTACACCAATTGATGCAAAAAAGTTATTAAAAATGTCGGCTACTTGTTTAAGTTCGGGTGTAATACTTACTTACATAACATCATAACATAACATCACGCCTTGTTTCCCCGAAAGGTTGGGCAGAGGTGTACCTGTAGCACACCCACATTTCGCCAGTTATGTTTAAGTCCCATGTAATAGGGGGCGAGCCTATTGCTATCAACCGGGCACAAATCCAGACTCCGGGCTGCTACTGAGAAATTCCAGAAAGAAAAACCCAATAACACTTTGCCCGAGCTTGGGTATCGAACCCAGGACTTCATGCTCAGCAGTAGCGATTGCGACCACTAGACCAACGAGGCAGACCAACGGATTTTATAATAGTTACAAAGTAATGTGTACTTTTGTAAAAATAAACTAGACATACAGGGTGTCTAGTAAATGGCACGACATACTGCTGCAGTATGTCGTGCTATTTACTGGACACCCTGTAATAACCCTTTTGAGTTCGGCTTGCGTTTAAAGTGATTTTTTTTTTGTATGTATTTGACGGACAGTCAGTACCTTAAAATCTGAAAAAACTTGTTACTTTGTTAGGTTTGAATTTCAACTTTATTTTTACTCAAAACATATATTTAATTAGGCACCTCAAAGTACTGGTATAAAAATAAACTTTTAGTCGCATAACATAAAGTCACGCCCGTTTTTCCCGAAGGCTTTGGAAGAAATGGGTGATCTTTTTCAAAGGTCAAGATGATGATCAAATCATTCAATGTTTAATAATCACAACACTAAAGTGAAATTTCCATAGAAACAAAGAGGTAAACCGTAAGTTCCAACTCAGGCAAGCACTTTACTTTGTGTATTTCATTTTAACACCATTGCCCTCAAAACGGTGAACGAAAACATCGTGGGGAAACCGATTATCATAGAACCAAAAATCCGAAGATCTGTGACGTCCGCCTGCACTGCCCCGCGTGATGCGTACGGCCCCGTCCTTACACACACTCACAGCGAGGAGCTGTGTCCCAGCAATGGGTTTATTAGAGGCTGATTATGCTATGTATGCAATTACCTCACTTACATTAATAATTATTTATTATGCTATGTATGCAATTACCTCACTTACATTAATAATTATTTATTATGCTATGTATGCAATTACCTCACTTACATTAATAATTATTTATTATGCTATGTATGCAATTACCTCACTTACATTAATAATTATTTATTATGCTATGTATGCAATTACCTCACTTACATTAATAATTATTTATTATGCTATGTATGCAATTACCTCACTTACATTAATAATTATTTATTATGCTATGTATGCAATTACCTCACTTACATTAATAATTATTTATTATGCTATGTATGCAATTACCTCACTTACATTAATAATTATTTATTATGCTATGTATGCAATTACCTCACTTACATTAATAATTATTTATTATGCTATGTATGCAATTACCTCACTTACATTAATAATTATTTATTATGCTATGTATGCAATTACCTCACTTACATTAATAATTATTTATTATGCTATGTATGCAATTACCTCACTTACATTAATAATTATTTATTATGCTATGTATGCAATTACCTCACTTACATTAATAATTATTTATTATGCTATGTATGCAATTACCTCACTTACATTAATAATTATTTATTATGCTATGTATGCAATTACCTCACTTACATTAATAATTATTTATTATGCTTTGTATGCAATTACCTCACTTACATTAATAATTATTTATTATGCTATGTATGCAATTACCTCACTTACATTAATAATTATTTATTATGCTATGTATGCAATTACCTCACTTACATTAATAATTATTTATTATGCTATGTATGCAATTACCTCACTTACATTAATAATGATTTATTATGCTATGTATGCAATTACCTCACTTACATTAATAATTATTTATTATGCTTTGTATGCAATTACCTCACTTACATTAATAATTATTTATTATGCTATGTATGCAATTACCTCACTTACATTAATAATTATGTATTATGCTATGTATGCAATTACCTCACTTACATTAATAATTATTTATTATGCTTTGTATGCAATTACCTCACTTACATTAATAATTATTTATTATGCTTTGTATGCAATTACCTCACTTACATTAATAATTATTTATTATGCTATGTATGCAATTACCTCACTTGCATTAATAATTATTTATTATGCTATGTATGCAATTACCTCACTTACATTAATAATTATTTATTATGCTATGTATGCAATTACCTCACTTACATTAATAATTATTTATTATGCTATGTATGCAATTACCTCACTTACATTAATAATTATTTATTATGCTATGTATGCAATTACCTCACTTACATTAATAATTATTTATTATGCTTTGTATGCAATTACCTCACTTACATTAATAATTATTTATTATGCTATGTATGCAATTACCTCACTTACATTAATAATTATTTATTATGCTATGTATGCAATTACCTCACTTACATTAATAATTATTTATTATGCTATGTATGCAATTACCTCACTTACATTAATAATTATTTATTATGCTATGTATGCAATTACCTCACTTACATTAATAATTATTTATTATGCTATGTATGCAATTACCTCACTTACATTAATAATTATTTATTATGCTATGTATGCAGTTACCTTACTTACATTAATAATTATTTATTATGCTATGTATGCAATTACCTCACTTACATTAATAATTATTTATTATGCTATGTATGCAATTACCTCACTTACATTAATAATTATTTATTATGCTATGTATGCAATTACCTCACTTACATTAATAATTATTTATCTTGTAAAAATGGTTTAAGATATTGTTGTATAAGAAAGTACCTGTATCATAAACCAGTGTCCCTTCAAAGTAATCTGCATAACAGAAAAAATGGGACACACACAGGAAAAAACCAGGACAAGAAAAAATAAACATTAAAGTGTTATGTTTGTCTCTAGTGTGTTTGTCTTCATGTCTAATGTGCTTCTAAAATAAAGATACTTTTCGATTAGCTCTCAACTTGTCAATTGTCGAGTAATGATTGACTGGGTATTTGCAAGCAGAATGTGTGAAAACTGTGTGGGAAACATGTATCACGGAGTGCAGATCTTTATGCATTTGAAATAGACGGTTTCACTTTAAATTAGTTCACTTCTTTCCTCTATTCAGGGACCAACCTATTGCTTTCAATAAATGGTGCTTAAAAACGTAAAACTTTTTTAAAACGTTTCCAAATTTTAAAATAAAGCTAACTAACTAAAGGATCAGTTTCTGCTGATTACAAAAAAAAAACAAATTATAATAGCAAGACTGACTTTTCAATACTACTAAGTTATTCTAAAATCAATGTTTACACTAACATCATATTGCGGAACTAACCCCGCCATTTTTTAAATACAATACGGGACAATTCCACAAAGGATCACCAACAACGCGTCCATGCTACTATCATTCAGGCGCCTTTTGGCACTCTTCTTAAGTAATTCTTCTTCGGACCTCACAGCCATAGTACTTGTCCGTCAGATCACTAGATTTCAGAGCTTTTTTATTAAACTCTGATAATATTTTTACAATGAATCTTCAAGACTCGCTGAGCTCGTTTTATCAAAAGGTCTGCCAACTTACTGACTACACATAATGCGTACCTAATTCAAACAATTCAACTTGTATATAGAACTTTTGTACTTATCATATCAACGGAGACATCTGAGCCTGTTATCATGGAAAATCATGAAACCTTTCAAAAGTAAAAAAAAACTCAGAATATTTGCCTGGTCTGATAATACAGAACAAACTTTATGAAAACCAACAATAAGTTGTCTGCCCCTTTAGCTCTCACTTCGACTCTCCGGACTAATACATAAAACAACTACTTACTTATTGAGATTGTTGTTCTTTTTATTTGTAAGAGTGATATTTTAATACTTAACCTCTCACAGTACAACACATCTACATCTACAACTCAGAGCTGGCATCAATTGAGACCGACACATTGTTTGACCTAGTTATTAATGCATCATGCCCTGTGCACAATATGCTTAAAGTTGTAAGTAAGTAAGTAACTTATTCTTAAATTAAGTAAGTCATAAATAATGTTTATTCAGATGAATAGAGTTGCAAATAAGATTTTTTTTTTGTGTCAATATTCCATATCAATTTTGACACTGACAGGTCTTGAACGATTTTTAGATGTGCTGAACGCGATCAACTTCATTGGTGAAATTCGCCCTAAATGTTTAAAATAATCATGTTTTGCGGTTATACGGTTTGTACAGCAAAGAGTCATTATACGAGTACAAAAAAAAACTGTTATAAATGTTAAAATATGGTTTAAATTGTGATTATACGGTGTTTCGATCCCTTCTCTTTGGAACACTATTAACGCCACACCAACGCCACACCAACGCCACACCAACGCCACCCACGCCTTTGTGTATGGAAGATGGGAGCCGATATGTGTGAAGATGTCTCCTCTAAACGGACAGAATCTAGAAGATCCGCTTGAATCACTCGTATCCTGCTCGTTCAAGAACATCACGAATAAACAATTACGCAGAATATCTACATATTTTACGCCCAGTGTTTAAATTACGCAGAACTGCAACTACTCCGATAAAAAAACGTCCGCTTTAACATACAATGGAACCGTAGCAAGGTCAACTGTGTTTTTATAACTTTGTTGTACCTAACGTAATTATTGAGATAAGGAGACTGATCTTAGATGAGAGATAATAGACTTTGTCTTTTTAGTAAATAAAGGCGCCGCTACACAGCGACTCATGGCCTACGGCCACGCTGCAGTCCCTTCACAGTTACTTCAGGCTTTGACAGCAAAACAAGCAGTAACCCACAAACAACCTTATATCAACAATGTTAAAGATCAATGTGATTTTGGCAGAGATGCAAAATCAGAGAAGTCAAAATCAAACTGATAACAGTATAACGACCGAATGCGTGGCTGGAAAACAAATGAACCGCGCAGCCAACGCGACTCCTCGCTTCCCCGCTCCGTGTACGACCTGCGTAGCAGTGAACGGTCCAGGTTAAAGTTAGAGATTATTTAACTATAATCTACGACTTGAAGAGGGTTCCCTTTTCAGCTGTGGACCAGACCCGTTGGCCATCACCCTGTAGCCCTATAAAGCCGAAGACTGGACTGCCTGTGGTTCAATAGTAGTATTCACAACAGCGGCCCCAGTGCCTAAAAACCCGCATCGGAGATGGCTATGGAGTTAAGCTTTGACCAAAAGGTGGCCAAGTTTAGCCCAAAGAAACAAGGGCTGTCCAAAAGTGCGTTATGTTGACGATATCGTCGTAAGTCGAAGGTAACACCTGGATGAAGGACGCATGCGGGAAGGCCTACGCCCAGCAGTTGATGATTCCGGGCCGAAATGATGATGAGTGAACAGTGAACAAGGATTAACGTCCTCTACGCTGTATAAAATGATGGGGCGGCAAGGATCTGGAGTGGCGGTTGCGTACCGGAAGGTACAGTGTGGGTCCCCAAAAGATAGTCACGAAAATCTACCTACTGAATGCGAGAAGCTCAGGACCGGTCCACGCGAGAATGCTTGTGCGAGGCCTATGTGTGGACATCTTTCGGCTGAATGAAGATGATGAAAACGCTGTATTAAGATTAATTAAATTTTTCGCACGCTACCGCAGGGTTGATACAAATCCATCACATCAATATTAATGTATGCGAAGATCGCGTGCAACCTTGTCGCACTGGGCGTCGCCCGCGCAGGCGATGTCAGGGCTGCCTGCACAATGATCTAGAGCTTACATGCACTGCTAATTACAGGAAGATTTGTAATCGGATAAACGATATTATGAAAATGAGAAAGTCTTTCTGAGCTCATAGATTACTCTCTGACTGACCGAATGTCGGAAAACGTTGCGTCGCCTTCCTGCATCGGGGACAGGGTCCAAGTTCCGGTGATAAGGACTCCAGAGAGAGGAATCATCCCAATCTGAGGAATCATCCTGCTGTATCCAGAAGTACTTCTTTCTGTACCGAGCACCTGATCCAGCCTCTCAATGACAGCCTTCTGAGATGTTGGTCGAGTCTCTCAGTCACTAATGTCAATTTTTGCTAGAAAAACCAGATGGCGCCTACTGTCGGTGCGACCACTCGTAACTTTTCACCGAACCAAATTAACATACGAACGCGACGATCTCGTACTCGCGCGAGCATCGCATTTGGTTAGGACGCGGCCTTAGGCGGTTGACCGCAACGACTATCGGTGGGTTGCGGAGTCTACTTGTCGACCTTTTAATGTCCTATGTCAACTGTCAAGATGTTTGTACATCTTTTAGTTAACGTAACATAACCTACAACTAGAACACAGCAACACTACTTGACAACAAAATTAGCTATTGTACCAAAACACGCTAGTTTTATGAAAATCACAAAATTACAAAATCACCCATTGTATACCATTATCAGTTGCATCTGTTATGCATCATAACGCAAATTGTAATGGCAATATAATCGATAACATAGTTATCGAATATATTGCCATTACAATTTGCCCATTATTTCATTGTGCTAGAAGCTAGGAATTTGCTCCCGAAATAGCTAAGTACGGCAAGATCGCAAGAATGCATCGCTGACTTAATATTAAAGTACAATCTGACCGGCGTGAAGTACGAGGGTAGGTAGATCAATGATGCCGCGATCAGGATGCGTTCGGTTTGTGGTGATACACCGCTATGTTATATCATCTTTGCAACCGCGATGACAAGTCGTGGTCCATGTTCATATCAATCAATCACATGGCTAATTTCGTTTGCCCGATTAGTTCTCGGCGGAGTACTTACTGTCTGACTCTTCAGGAGGAGAACTGATTATAACTCGGATGATTCATGAGAGAAATATTGATAAAACAATAGTATTAACTTAATTGTCGTAGTATACCTAATAAACAATCTATTAACTACAAATGTTAAAGATCGTACGTTGTTGGGTCCAAAAGACATATTTTGAAGAGTCAATTACCTCATTCAGTGAAGAAAAATGCATAATGTAATAAGGCGTCTGCTGACGAAGGTAATTCGTGATCATTGTGTTTAGTTTTGCGTAATACGATAATGCGACAGACATTACGGGCACGGGCATGTGCGGACATCTCAATGGGACAATTATGTTGAAGTTCTACCATGCAATAGAATGGAAGAGGTTTTTTTAATTCCACCCAGAGTTCATAGGGTTACTAACAATTTTACTTAACATCTAGTGTTACTAGGCACAGACAATTAAAAATCTGTGTGCATCTGCATCCACTTCCGCAACGTCGGGGAATCCTACCGTTCTGCGAACACTGAGAATAATGTTGGTAGTAGTCTCAGTACATTATTATAGTGAAGACGAATATCGCTGTATGTCCGCTGAGTGGAGGTGCCCTTGCACAGGCTGCACGTGTATAAAAACTGAGAGTAAGCTTTGTGAAGCGTTACTTTAACAGGTTGCAATGATGAAGGCAGCCAAGGAGAGAGCACCTCAGCGGAAATACTACCTTCAGGCAGCGTTCTGAGTATGGGTGCCAGAGTAACATGACACATAGATGTTTTTATGTTTTTATCTGATAGAAACAAAGACATGAATAGATTGTCATAGATAGAAATTCAGGCAGACAAGGTTTTAGGGATTGTTGATATCGCTGTTTTATGATACTCGTGACTCTTATCGACTAGTTGTTAGTCCTCGTCCGTTAGCAAGGCCACGGATTCGCGGACCGCCAGCCGTTTATTTCTTGTAACGGCATAAGACACGCGAGACTAGCGTTTTATTTTAATTTTAGATCTTCCTCTTCCGTTGGTGTTTCCATTACCAGACAATGTACGTTGCCGATTTTCTTTCAATAAGTAATGGATACTCGTATTCTTTCGTTCTTTTGTATCGTTTTCAGCCTTTCCGTTGTTTTGTCGAATCCTTTTTACTCCAGTGCCTCTATAACCTAAAAAAAAAATCCCTAGTTATGTTAATTCCCTGTCAGTCACAAAGTTGTTTTGAAAATATTTGTAAGCCAATCGCTTCAATGCTCAGCTTGCGCCGCGATCGCAACAAGTCGGCTGCACGTGTATCTTGTACTCGTTACGTCACGAACCGTTTTGCGGTTTACAGCACCGCACGTATTCGTATATCCATCGGAAGGAACCTTAATTTCTTAGCTATTGACTTCTTCATTAAGTCTGATGACTCTATCCTAGATTTTTTTATTTCTCATTAATGTCCGTTCTTTGTTATCTGCTGCCCAATGGTTGATCTGTTCTTCTCTTTTCTCACACACTGTTGATGTGGCTGATAAAAGGGCATAGGGCAAAAACAAAACAAATACGAAAAAATAGAGTCAGCAGCATCCTCTTTCATGCCGGACATGTTGTTTGTGACAACAATTCAATATTTATTGTAACTTGACGGTACGTTTGTGATCTCATACGCGATTTCGAAGACGAGCGCGCGCGACTCCTTACTCCATGGACACAATTGTGGGAGCAGGACTTTACTGTTTCAAGATTCAATTTATGTCCATTTATTTACAAAGTAAAACGCGATAGTTTTCATTTTAACATCCTTGGCAAGCGAGATTTCGAGTTGCCAATCTCGACTGCAGATTGCATTCTCTAGCTGAATCTGTACTCCAATTGCGAACCACACATTCTTTCAGAATCCGAACGATTTCGAAAGAAATCCCTAATCCATTGTTTCATATGTTTGACAAATTCGTCTGCTCGGTATCACGCATTCATTGCGTTGTTGAATTGTTAAAATGTAAGGCAGTGCATTTGTTTTTGTGCTACGCAATTCAAAACCCCTCTGATCCACTATCATGCTGCATATGACTTAAGTTACTAGAAACAGCTGCATCATTTACTTAGTAGTGGGTATTTAGCACCACATCTGTTTACCACAAACAATCTTCTTAAGAACAGTTCAATGTAACCTAACTACAGTAAGATAGCGTGTAGACAAATTACCATATCCGTGTAGACAAATTATAGATGGAACAGAATTTGTGGAATCATCTGACTTATATGTTAAATTGTACTGGAGATAGTGAAACACGCCAGACTTCAAGTAGTGCTGCTGAATGTAAGCCTCTCCAATTACGAGCGTCTACGTTTAATGTTCTTCTTGTTCTGCCTGTCCTTGTCCTGTTCTGTCCATGTTACTTGGCGTCGGCGAAAAAAAAATATCTTCTTCCATTCTCCCCTTTTATCTGTCACTTCATTTGTTCTCTCTTCGTTCATATGATCTTGATGACACCTCTTCTACAATCATCCATATTTTTTCGAATCTCTCTCTCGCACTGTTCATCCTTGTCATGTTTCATGCCAGCCAGAATTTATTGCCGCATTGTATGTCTCTTCCCCGTAGTAACGCCTATTTCGTCATGTCAATGATATAGGCTCCGACTCATTATTATAACTATTGTATGGTCGCTGCTCAAGGCCAGGCCCACACTCAACTATTGTTATTACTAAACTTATTTTGTGATTAGGGATTAGGGATTTCTATTTAATTTTCATATTTTGTATGGTCGTGAAACAACTCATTAAAACCTCTTGGTTGATTTGGCACCGTTGGGGGGTCTAAACTAAGACGTAAGATGTGCGGGGCAGATTTAGTGGTGGAAACTAAAAATAACCAGATAATTCAGTAGGAGTCACTCTTGTCTGGTATGACTGTAAGAGCCTGCTCCAGTATTTAAGCAAGAAAACTCCGAGAGACTAGACATAGATTTCAATAATAGGGACATCGTGCTCCATACATTCCTAGTTGATTGCTCCATAATGGCAAAACAACAAAACCGCAGATTCTTCAAGAAGTTTATAGTTGAATTAAAAGAGTTTTCCCTCAGCTTGTCCGTTGCCGTAAGCAGGACTGGAGCTTCTAAGGGAAATAGGTCAACATACCGCAGTAGGGGAATCCTAACTATCACTCAACTTTACATTTCCTCATACACACTGTTTGTGGAAATATAATTTCAATAGAGAATGTAATATATTATATCAACGACATGCGTTTTGGGATCTCATTAAGCGTCCTGCTACCAATATTGTCGGACTCAGGCAATTATCGACTCAGTGCCAATAACAATACAGTTTAAAATGTATTGGTTGTAAAGGATACTTAATCAGCAGCCTAATTGCGTAACACATCTTCGTAAACGATTACGACTAATCTGTTTTATTTTGAAATTTCAACCACATTCATTGCGGCATTTACATTGTTGAGTAGATTTTTTATAGAACTTATGAAACAATGGATTAGATCAAACAACATCATTAGATCAACATCTGTTTCAAAACGGTTCAGATTCCGATTGATTGTGTATTACTCAATTAATGTACAGGTAATTTGAAATGTAATTAGAATCAGCATCATTTGATACTTGCGAGACGAAAAGATTCGATTCACAAAAAAATCCGTCTGGCACTGTTAAGTTTAACATAAGTTTGTGCCATAGTCATAATATCTACGTTAAATAAAGACGTCTGACGTGCTGACGATGATGCGTTGAAATCCTTCCATCAACTGAAAGAAAAAGAAAGATAATAGGTACCTACGTATCGTAATAGGTATCTGCAGTAAAATTTGACGCAAAGATAAGAAGAAAAAAAGAACAAGTTGGGAGCAAAAACAGCCCAACATCTAAGGGTAACGGCCGTCGCTCAGCATAATGCTATGACACGATGCAAATAGAGCCACAGCGCTGGTTTTCACCGATAGCCGGCATTGACGTCACAATCATCCTTGCCTTTTCCCTTTGCCTTTGGCTCAACATACGAAGTCACTGACATCGTAAAGTTTGTAGTGACCAAGAACTTGGCATGGCTTGTGTGTCAGCCCTAGGTTTAACCTGTTATCATAACAAACTACCACCCACTCAGTTGCCCTGAGCAATTCAGAATTAGGTAAATGAACTACTAGACATAGGTAACCCAATTCCGAACAACTGTAAGAAAAATCAACAAAAAAGGTATGTTTGTAGAACTTGTCCTTCAGGTGCTCTCTTAGGACAAAACGTTTCCCTCTTCCAACACACAACCTTAAGACCAGCGTGATTTCGTACCGTTGACTTGAATAGAAAACATTATATTTTATTTACATTAATTAAGATTTAAATGGTTTGTACCAAACCAGTTTTCAAAAACTTTAAAGGCAATACTTAAATTCTAAAATTGCTTATATTATCTGCAGAAACTATTGCATTAGTGTCATCAGCAAAAATAATTAATGTTGAATCGGTTATTCGTTTACTAACACTCAAACAAATCATTATGTGATGAAGTAAATTGGGTCCAGGAGCCCTGAGGACACAGGACATCTCGGGATATAGGGACTATAAAGATTTATATATTTTTCTTCTCCATCCACAACCGACTTCTATGTCCGAATCTCTATGTACTGACGTCTATTATGCAAATAGGAGCTGAATAGCTTCAAAACATTCTCGTATACCATAATGTTCGAACTTGGCCAGAAGAATTTCATGGTCTACTGTATAGAAGGCAGAACTAAGGTCCAGAAAAATACCTGCAATTTTACGCTTGTCATTGAAAACACAGACGACCCCATCAATATAATAATATTGACCTAATGGAGTTGCCAGTAGGTCAATAATATCTTTAATAATAGCCAGGGGACTTTCTTTACAACCAGTAGTAGATTTGTTGGGCATATTTTTAACCATTTTAAAAATTTCTAAAGGTGTGACTGCGTCAAAACAAATGTTAGAATCTACTCTGCTAACACTTTCGGTAAGGTATGTCATTACTAGTTTTTGGTCACAAGCTATTAGATAAGACCCGCTCTAAATTTTGTCCGCCCGCATTCATTGCGCTCCGCCAGCTGAGAAGGTATTTCGCGTGACCAAACTTGCGTCTAAAGTCTATACTATTCCGTACTACCTCGTGCTGTGTTGTCAGTGGGCTGTCTACTCAGGAATCGAAGGGAGGTATAACTATAGACAGACTAACTCGGAGAACATGCAGACTGTCGCATGCGGGGCATCCCCCATCATCATCTGCCTATAGACAGACTAACTCGGACAACATGCAGACTGTCGCATGCGGGGCATCCCCCATCATCATCTGCCTATAGACAGACTAACTCGGACAACATGCAGACTGTCGCATGCGGGGCATCCCCCATCATCATCTGCCTATAGACAGACTAACTCGGAGAACATGCAGACTGTCGCATGCGGGGCATCCCCCATCATCATCTGCCTATAGACAGACTAACTCGGAGAACATGCAGACTGTCGCATGCGGGGCATCCCCCATCATCATCTGCCTATAGACAGACTAACTCGGAAAACATGCAGACTGTCGCATGCGGGGCATCCCCCATCATCATCTGCCTACAGACAGACTAACTCGGAGAACATGCAGACTGTCGCATGCGGGGCATCCCCCATCATCATCTGCCTATAGACAGACTAACTCGGAGAACATGCAGACTGTCGCATGCGGGGCATCCCCCATCATCATCTGCCTATAGACAGACTAACTCGGAGAACATGCAGACTGTCGCATGCGGGGCATCCCCCATCATCATCTGCCTATAGACAGACTAACTCGGACAACATGCAGACTGTCGCATGCGGGGCATCCCCCATCATCATCTGCCTATAGACAGACTAACTCGGACAACATGCAGACTGTCGCATGCGGGGCATCCCCCATCATCATCTGCCTATAGACAGACTAACTCGGACAACATGCAGACTGTCGCATGCGGGGCATCCCCCATCATCATCTGCCTATAGACAGACTAACTCGGACAACATGCAGACTGTCGCATGCGGGGCATCCCCCATCATCATCTGCCTATAGACAGACTAACTCGGACAACATGCAGACTGTCGCATGCGGGGCATCCCCCATCATCATCTGCCTATAGACAGACTAACTCGGACAACATGCAGACTGTCGCATGCGGGGCATCCCCCATCATCATCTGCCTATAGACAGACTAACTCGGACAACATGCAGACTGTCGCATGCGGGGCATCCCCCATCATCATCTGCCTATAGACAGACTAACTCGGACAACATGCAGACTGTCGCATGCGGGGCATCCCCCATCATCATCTGCCTATAGACAGACTAACTCGGACAACATGCAGACTGTCGCATGCGGGGCATCCCCCATCATCATCTGCCTATAGACAGACTAACTCGGACAACATGCAGACTGTCGCATGCGGGGCATCCCCCATCATCATCTGCCTATAGACAGACTAACTCGGACAACATGCAGACTGTCGCATGCGGGGCATCCCCCATCATCATCTGCCTATAGACAGACTAACTCGGACAACATGCAGACTGTCGCATGCGGGGCATCCCCCATCATCATCTGCCTATAGACAGACTAACTCGGACAACATGCAGACTGTCGCATGCGGGGCATCCCCCATCATCATCTGCCTATAGACAGACTAACTCGGACAACATGCAGACTGTCGCATGCGGGGCATCCCCCATCATCATCTGCCTATAGACAGACTAACTCGGACAACATGCAGACTGTCGCATGCGGGGCATCCCCCATCATCATCTGCCTATAGACAGACTAACTCGGACAACATGCAGACTGTCGCATGCGGGGCATCCCCCATCATCATCTGCCTATAGACAGACTAACTCGGACAACATGCAGACTGTCGCATGCGGGGCATCCCCCATCATCATCTGCCTATAGACAGACTAACTCGGACAACATGCAGACTGTCGCATGCGGGGCATCCCCCATCATCATCTGCCTAGACTTTCCCCAACCATGTTGGAGCCAGTCTAACCCATCACAAGCCGATACCTTTTATAGAATAGTTGATGGCGGCCTCTCTGGTGCAGTGGTTGCAAGCCTTACTGCAGTGCGTGTGGTTCAGACCTTGATCCCCGGGGGCAAAAAAACTTTGCTCCATTCCACAATGTTGTTTGTTATCTACGTCATACTTGTCGTCCAAGTCTGTAAGTAATGTAGTGCCTCTGGGGTCATAGTACACCTTGGGAGAACAAAAAACTCACAACATTTAATAAAATTAATCAAGATTGTTAGTTCATTTAAAATTAAAAATGCGTCTGAAATAACTCATAAGCCTCATACTCGTACAACTCATATCTACTTTTTACAAAATAAGCCACAATTACAAAATCTTCATGGGCTAGATATAGCCTTAATATCCTTGATGTATTCTGTTATATTAGACACAAACCCTGTAACAATGCTCAGTGTACCGCGGACCGTCGCGTCGCCTGCGCCGTTACGAAATTATTATTCATTCGAGAATAAAATTAGAAACATTTTAAATAATATTGTTGATCTAGAACCGCGGCGAGGAGTTGACATTTGCATCATTTTACATTTTGATGCTGTTCACCCTGATTTTTCGAATTTGATTGAAGTTTTTGTTCAGCAATGAGGGAGTTGAATGGTGAGCTTTTATCACTCATAATAACTCATAATATTCCTTAGTATTTTAATTAAGTAGTTTTAATAATATCACGATGAGGGTGAATAGAAATGTAGTATTTACTCATTTGCGTCTGTTCTATAGTTCATTACCGATTCCGTATAGGATACGTACCCGAACTACCCTCCGATAATGAAAAGTAACATTCCTAATCTTTAAGTGTTGCTATACCTGCCGATTCGACTGCGTGTCCAACAACATTGTCTTTTCTCAAGTACCCACAACACTACCTTGCTGCCAAATTATATCAAAACTGGTGCAGTAGTTTAGCAAATTGTAGGTATGTACCACTAAATAACAAATACACTTTTACATTAAATAGACAGAATGGAAGATTTTTACTCTGTTCATCATCGAGTGGCTTCTGAAATGGCACAAGGCATGTAAGATATACAAGTCCTAGGTACTTAAAAAAAACTCAAGAACACAGATTTCCACGCGGAAAGAAACCCATTTTATCAGAACGAAATAAATCATTATTTATCTGACGTCGACGGATGCCGAATGGCTGAACGGCGCCATAACATGCGACAGTTGCCTATTTATCTGTATAGTGTCCGTCTTAAGAACGCATTGTTGGTAAACGTGAGAGGCATGATAATCAGCTGATAGATGATTTGTAGGTGATTTTCTATTCGCGTCTGAAGTATAGAATAATTAGCTAAAGCTTATCACACTGCTGGGACACAGGCCTCCTTTCTATATTGTTCCCACTGCTGGGACCAGTTATATTCTCTTTGGCTGGGACACATGTCTCCTCTCTATAATGTTCTCACTGCTGGGACCAGTTATATTCTCTTTGGCTGGGACACTTGCCTCCTCTCTATAATGTTCCCACTGCTGGGCCACATGCCTACTCTTTTTTCTCGTCTTTATTTCTCTGTTTTGAACGTTAGTGTAATGGAGTTTATACAAATAAATATAAACAGATCTCCATTTCGATTCTGAATCAAATTGTGTCGAAATTGTTTCTCCTTCTAGTAGTAAATATTACGAAACAGAGTGAGGCCTTGTTGCGTCATATTAACCGATAAAAATGGACGAAAACGGAAATACTTACGTGAGCGACAATCATAGATTTGATTTATGACCCTTCCTGACTTCAAGACCTGCACCTAAAACACTACTTACTTTATGGTAGATTTTGAGGATTTATTCATTCATTTATTACATTTCCAATCAAATTAAGAAGCTATTGGCTCGTATATTATTACTTATGCCTGGTTTTACATTCCGAGATCAAAGGCACTTCAAGAATCTGTTGTAAGGACTCCTTATTCTTATTCAGCAACATGCAGTTAACAAGCCATTGTAGCATTATGTTTACAATTTTCTAAAATTAATAAATAAATCAGTAAGTATACCTAAAACCTTGTATTATTGATATGAAAACATTGAAGGTTGTATGTAAACTACGACATCATAATAATGTGTTAATTATAATCAACAGGTACCTTGTTAATGAGGGGGTATTTTGTAAATAATCTCTTGTCATCTGTTTCTTAATAAACAAACGATTATTTCGGTAGCGTCGTCCGACGTGTCCTTGACAATGATGAAAATAGAATTATTTAAATAATTTAAAAACATCTAATTAGCACGCTTTGACGTCATATTCGGCTTATGAAGGCAAAAATGTGTAAACATCAACATTGAACATTGAGTATTTTTTTTACTGTAGGTAGGATGCAGATTTTATTGGCATCTTTTTAATGTACCCAAATTTAATATGTAAAACACTGAAAACAGTACCTACTTCTGCTTCAGTACCTGCGATGGGCTTCGTTCTTAAGGCGTTACAAAACTCGTAGATTACATTGTAGCTGTATAGATCAGCCTCTCTAGCTATGGTCGAAAAATCTAACGTATATCGCTGTCAGGATGAATCCAAATCTCTAGTACTTTCACTCATACAATGAAAACTTAACCAATCCTGGTCCATAATGCTCCAATCAACGAGCTCGATTCGCTCGCTCTTTAATGAAAACCTATCGTATCCGAGTCAGGATGCTCCAACTTCCTAGCGAGCTGCTCTCGCTCTTGCATTCTCTTAATAAGGTCACAATAACAGCTCAGCCGCCCGACTCAGGACGGTTTTTTATTATTAATAATCAATTCCCTTCGTTTCTGGGAAAGTCGTAGGAAAATTAATAAACCATCCTTGCCGTTCTTCCGGCCAGTCTAAATCAAAGTTGAACAATTTTACCTATTATTATATCCCTAGATATGATTTACAGCTTGCCTACATCATACCAGCGAGTATAATGATTTTAGTAATTGCCCAATCACTCACCTATCCTGTTATTCAACTTTTTTATTACAACAAAACTGCCAATGCGAGTAGGTATTAAGTTTTACAATTTTGTTTGCTTTGTTTGTTTGCGGCCGCTCAGGCTTCTGCGATTTTGATGTTTCTAGTTAATAAATAGGTAGATCTAATGTTATTTACTCATAAGCATCTGTCATTCATAGCAATAGACATCACTCGCGTTTTACTTATGCTAGGTAACAAATTAAGAAGCACCTTCCTCTCCCGCCAACAGCCCGTAGAGTTCCGTCAATTAAGTCATCATCATTTGCCTGCCTTTTCCTTAAGTATCAGTATTTTAAATGGCTCGAGTGCGTTCTGACCTACACGATCCAGTAACTGGGCGATACAGCTCGGTGATACCGGTGGTCAGACTTGCAGCCTACTGACTAGGTACCCGTGACGACTGTTAAAGAACCATTGGGGTGCTAGGGGGTTTTAATGGTAGTATAAGTTAAAGAAAATATAATTGCCCGGCTGGACCCCAGAGCTATAATGCCTTACTTATTATGATTGCATGACATATAATTTATTTTGACAGGTGGTATGAAAACTTAATTCAAATCATACCCTATTGACATTTGACTGGTAGCTCGTGGCTCAGCCGCAGGTCGATCTTCAAGGTTAAGCAACGCTAGCCGATCTCGGAAAAGTGGATGAGTGACCATCCATTACATACCGAAACCCCTTCGTGCTTCAGACAGAACGTTATGCCGTTGCTTTCATTCGTAGATCTTTGACGGTCGTTACAGGTAGTCAGAAGCCTGAAAGTCTGTCAAGCAGTCTTGCCAAGCAGTCTTGCCAAGCAGTCTTTCCAAGCAGTCTTGCCAAGCAGTCTTGCCCAGCAGTCTTGCCAAGCAGTCTTGCCAAGCAGTCTTTCCAAGCAGTCTTTCCAAGCAGTCTTGCCAAGCAGTCTTGCCAAGCAGTCTTGCCAAGCGGTGTCGTGTTAACCAATTACTGGGTTATGGAAAATAAGAATAAGAAGAGGAATCATCTATTTGCAGAAAATATAGTTGTAACCAGTTGCAAAAGTTGATGGTTTAATGTACAGTCCATATATTGCCTGTTTAGGGCATTCTAATTACTATCACATGAATACCGAATAAATAGGTACTTATTTTAATAAGAATAATTTTGTGTGGGTCACTCTTACCTGCCTGCCGATCTCGTAAAAACTGTCGTAGTTCCCATAGTAAAAAATAAGACAGGTGATTCATATGACAAAAACAATTATAGGCCTATTTCACTAGGTATGCTGGCTATTCATCTTCAACTGTCTTTCAAGCAGGCTGTCCAGTACTTTGCCAATGACTGATTGGCAAAGTACTGGACAGCCTGCTTGAAAGACAGTTGAAGATGAATATCAAACTTAACGACGCGCATTTTGGTTGTAAAACCGGTTTGTCGACGGAAAGTGCAATCCTGTGTCTCAAGCAGACTGTGCAGTACTACACCGACAGGCAAACACCTGTATATTGTTGTTTTCTGGACCTGTCGAAAACTTTTGACCTGGTGGAATATGAAATTCTGTGTCAAAAAATGTCCGATGAAACAAACCATCCACCTGAGATTATAAGTTTATTTAAATTTTGGTATGGAAGTCAGACAAATTGTATTAGATGGTCAGATGCTCAATCAGTACAGTATGGGCTGGATTGCCGAGCGAGGCAGGGGGTGTTGACTTCACCCACTCTATTTGACCTGTACAAAGACCGGCTGGTTGGTGAGCTAGTAGCGCTATAGTTGGTTGTTCTGTGGATGGCAGAATGATCAACAACATTAGTTATGCTGATGACATGTTCACTCACGAACATCCCACCGGTGACTTTACAGGGAACACCATTTAAAGTCGTCTCTCATTTAAATACTCGGTCTTGTGGTCACCGTTTCTCTCACAGATGACCAGGATATAGATAGGGAGCGCATTGCGTTGCGCAGCCCGATGCAATATGCTAGCCCGCAGGTTTGCGAGGTGCACTGACGAGGTAAAACTGACGCTCTTCAGAGCCTACTGCCAGTCGTTTTACTCGAGCAGCTTGTGGGTTAGGGATACGCAGAAGGCTTACAACGCTCTGCGCGTGCAATATAATAATGCGCTGACGATATTGTTGGGGCTGCCTCGGTTTTGCAGTGCATCGGGAATGTTTGCGGAAGCGCGAACAGATGACTTTCATGTTGCGGCGATTGAGGGGTAGCCCGAACAGTATTTTAGCTATACTGGCTGACAAGGTTGATGGACCATTTATCAGGCTCTGGGCGGGCAGACATGTGCGTGTTGCACATGTTCATGTAGCCAATTAATATTTGATTGTAGTATTTTTATGTTATTGTATTTACTAACATAGACTAAGTACATATTAACACTATATGGATCGGTGAGTCTGAAAAGAATATGAATTTGAATTGGAAATAAATCCACATATTACAAAACTTTTTTTGTCTCTCTGTAAGCTACATTATTTTTAAGAAACACACGCCAAAAAATAGAGGAAACTTAAAAATCTTGATGAAATTCTTGTAAACTATAAAAACAAATTTCTATCAACCATCTACGCAGTATAATTTTAGAATATTTAAATAAATAAAAACGGTTAGATAGGCAGCCGGCTCTATGTAACATACTGGTGTTCAGCTTCATCCGGTCAGACTGGAAGCCATAGTGTTGACGACTTTAATGATTATAATTCTAAATACACCTACACAGCTATTACTGGTAATCATATGTTTATCATCATACAACCTAACACCACCACGTCCACCACGTCCACCACGTCCACCACGTCCACCACCCACCACCCACCACCCACCACCCACCACCCACCAACCACCACCCACCACCCACCAACCAACAACCAGCTAATAAATCTTACCAGGCTTTTCCCAACTATGTATGTAAGAGCCGACTTCCAGTCTAACCGAATGAATATGAATACCCCCATAAAGTTTTCCAGTTTGTTAGTTCAGCAATGGCGATAAAACGGACTGAATTTAGTTTAGGTGCTCTGCCGAGGGCAACTGCAAGCCGCAACGTCGCGTCAATGACCGCAACGATGCGATATGCCGCTGCGGTTTTAATTCCGAACGCGGCGTCACAACTTCGACGGCAACGCTGTGGTAACGTTACCATCTACGTAAGAGTTTTCACAGAGTTACATAGTAACCAGTCGTGTCACTGCGGTCTGTCGTTGCGATTGTGTGACACGTTGCCGCTGTTTGCGGTTGCGGTCGTCTTCGGACTTCAGAAGTTTGACGGCTTAGCAAGCAGCGACGCGACGAGGGACAAAGATACACTGGGCAATGTTATTTCACTGATAATTGCGACCTCGGCATAGACATTTTAATGGCTCAATGTCGTCTGGCCGAGACCTTCCACTTTGACTTATTTCTGTTATATGTAAATTGCGATTACGGTAATAGACTACGAGAGATACATGGCAACATAACATGACGCCTTGATTTCCCGAAGGGTTAGGCAGAGACAGATAAGTTTGTATATTTAGTGTTAGGTACTATTAGTACGTACTATTAGTACTTACTATTGATTAGCGTCTAAAGAATTTATTAAATTTTATAAAGATAATAATATTGTTTCCTGCCTTGTTGGCCTAGTAGGTACTTACCTACCTGCCTAATTACTTAGGTGAGTGCAATAAAATTGTAATCAAGAGATAAAAACCGATTTCATCGCCACTGCTCTCAAAACGGTGAAGGACAACATCGTGAGAAAACCGGCAGAGGTATCCTAGAGCCAAAAATTTGAACGGCGCGTGGGGTGAATTATGGCCGCCTCCATCTCACAGAGCGGAAGCCGGTATCCCAGCGTTGGGAATTTGTAGGCTTAATAAGCTATGTAGTTACTTTTTAACAGTATGAATAAAGGCACACAGGCGAGGCGTGACACAAAGGCACCGCTCGTCGCGCGATACGTGGTGCCTTTGTGTCGCGCTGTGGCGTTGCGCAAGTGTGCACGAGACTTCATGACCATGACGTTGGACAGGGCAGCGAGGCTTTGTAAGTAACTACCTGCGGCATACTGTTTCTTACCCTTTACGAGTCGAAAACAATGAATCAACATTGTTTAAGCCAGATATCTTCCAAAAATGTTGAGTTATTACTGGCCCAACGTCAACGAACTCCATCATACCCCACGACCATGGCCTGTTTTGATTCCCCTCGTTGGCTCCGTAGCCAAATGCTGAGGAGCCAAAGTAGACAGAAGTAGACTTTGATGTTTCTATAAACGTAGATACCGTCTATGCGAGAAAAGTACCTCATAAATGATGAATGTACTGACTTCTTTAAGCAGGAGCTTCGATGCTTTCATGTTTTCTTTCCTCTCCTACAACATGGTACCTATTGTTTAAAAAAAGGAAGGTCGATACCGTAGGTACCTTAAGGTCTTTATGATGGAGCTTGTCCAGAAATACTTCCATAAACTCGATTTACCTACATACCAAACTAATAAAGGTAATAACTAATAAAGAAAGTCTCATAAACCAAATATGTAGTATTTTAAACCAAAAGCAATTTGGGACTAGGAATGACATTACGTGAGAGTTCATTAAAGGTGGGTTGGGTTGATACTAGTTAGGTTACCAGTTTGAAATAGAGGACATGTGATCGATTAACACTTTGCTCGAGATCGTTTACTCGATATAGCTTGAAATCAATCAAAAATAAGCGCTTGGTTCACTGCTAGAAAATACAATCGTGAGAATGTTTTTCGATCCCGTGATTACGGGATTCATGATGCGTAATCCCGGGACCCCGGGGCTATCCCGGGATCAGACTATGTGGATTAGATTATATAATCCATCGCTTACATTTGGCACTATTCCCGTCCTTCGCAACTAAAAAATAGCTCCACACTGACGTCGTATCACTGTCTTTTTTTTATACTTAATTTCAGATAATTGACTTTTAAACTGAAATGACGTAACGTATGTAACCTACGTAACCTCGTCAATGGTAGAATACTAATGGAAAAAATTACCTGTTTGGCGTATTTATACTTTCGTACAGGGAATCCCCAACGGGAAACAGGTCCCGCGCAACAATATTATAATATGAGTATGTGATCGGGTGATTCCTAGAGCCCGCTCGGGAATTACCTTGAGTATTGTATTGTGTCTAAGTTCTACGACAAACATATTATTAGGGCTGTACATAGGTAGTACGTATCGTACGCGTATAAAACGGTTGTTTTTTTGGCGATATGTAATAAATGCTATTAATATAATCTAGGCAAACTAAACTTGTTTGTGGCAATCCCGAAAATCCCGAGATTAGCCAAGTACAGTCCCGGGATTTTCGGGGTCACGGATAAACTCATCCTTACTACGCAGCAGAACATTGTACAAGGTCCAACACGCAATTAGCCGGTTTTTTTATTTTTAATATTTAAACTTGTCAGCAATATAAATATTTTTTTAATATATAAACTTGTAAGCAAACCTTCGAACGAAAATTCAGACGAAATAGTCAGCTTTTACCGTGACCTACCTCGTGACGTCAGACGTCACGACTTCTCGAGGAATGCAAATCCCTCTCCGTGACTAGCTACATTCGAGGTTCACATTGACAACACAGTGTTAGAACACGCAGGCACAGGCGTAGATCTACAGGAACAGGTACGATTGTGTCCGCACAGCACAGTATTGGTCTCCCAAAATCGTCAGGCATTTATATAATACGAGTACCAGCTCCTGCCCGCGACTACGTCCGCGGGACATTTATATAATACGAGTACCAGCTCCTGCCCGCGACTACGTCCGCGTGACATTTATCTAATACGAGTACCAGCTCCTGCCCGCGACTACGTCCGCGTGACATTTATATAATACGAGTACCAGCTCCTGCCCGCGACTACGTCCGCGTGACATTTATATAATACGAGTACCAGCTCCTGCCCGCGACTACGTCCGCGTGACATTTATATAATACGAGTACCAGCTCCTGCCCGCGACTACGTCCGCGTGACATTTATATAATACGAGTACCAGCTCCTGCCCGCGACTACGTCCGCGTGACATTTATATAATACGAGTACCAGCTCCTGCCCGCGACTACGTCCGCGTGACATTTATATAATACGAGTACCAGCTCATGCCCGCGACTACGTCCGCGTGACATTTATATAATACGAGTACCAGCTCCTGCCCGCGACTACGTCCGCGTGACATTTCTTTTTACCCCCGCCCCATCACATTACATAACCGCGGTATCGAATCATTTTCGCTTAGCGTTTTCTTTATGCTCGGCTCATAAGGGTCAGAGCGTGATTTAGCCTCTAGCATTCCTTCAGAGTTGGGCTATCAAATGCTAAAATAACCTCTAGCATTCCTTACGAGTTGGGCTATCAAAAGCTAAAATAGCCTCTAGCATTCCTTAAGAGTTGGGCTATCAAATGCTGAAATAGCCTCTAGCATTCCTTAAGAGTTGGGCTATCAAAAGCTAAAATAGCCTCTAGCATTCCTTAAGAGTTGGGCTATCAAATGCTAAAATATTTTCTTAAACCGAGCGGTGGTTTAAAAGATTACACCCTACATGCTAACTTACAAACAAATAAATCAATTTTACCTCTCTACAATATTAGTATAGACTTATGATTACAGGTTAATGTACCAGCTAATTATTGTAGGTGCAGCGACCTTTCACTACAATTTGGGTCTATGAAAGAAGCATTAGGTTTAGATAACAAAGCGCAAAAAAAATTAGAATAAAACAAAAAAAGACACTTTAAACGCAAGCCGAACTCAAAAGGGTTATTACAGGGTGTCCAGTAAATAGCACGACATACTGCAGGCGGTGATAGCTTTGGTCAATACCTACCAAAACAACACAATATAATATATTCAGAAAAATCTTATGGATTTACAGTTAAACAAAAATTTCCGAAATATCGAAAAATCTCTAAAAAGAATACATAAGAAACAGATTTTTAAGCATCTTGTAATGACAAATTCCTTTTCTAGTTTTTTTTACATCAAATAATTCGTGAATAGTTACTTTACTCATTGATGTCTTTTTTCTTTCAAAAACAAGATTTTTTTCAAGAAATAGTATTTTATGTTAATAACATATAATACTATTTCTTGAAAAAAAATTCACAGAACAGATTTTGGAAAGATACATTACTAGTGCATTATCATTAAAAAAATATGAAAAAATGCTATTTTAGTTTATAAGAGCATTTTATTTTAAATGCAAGCAATGTGACTTAGAATTCGAATCGTAGTAAGGTCATACTATGGTTCGAATTACATTATAGTTAATGTACGCCGGTCTGTAAATGACATCTCGAAGGATAAGGTGATTGAAAAAAAAAACAGACAAGTTAACTTTAATAAACATTTATTCATTTTAATAAATTACAATACGTGCTCAAATTGCTTCCCTTGTGCCATAATACACGCTCGGAATCTTCTTAAAAATGAGCTTTGGAGTCTTCTCAGACTTATTTCGGATATTTTTCTTGCTGCAATGTTTACCCTTGCTCTCAATTCAGTCATTTTGGATCGGTTTTTCATAGACTTTGTCCTTCAGTGCACTCCAAAAAAAAAACCTCGTGTTTAGGTCTGGAGACATAGGTGACCATAATATCGGTCCCAGTCACCTAATCCACCTGCCTGAAAGAGCTTCGTTTAGGTAGGCTCTTACTTGCCGGCCATAATTAGCAGGGCACCCATCATTTTGAAGCCACATCACCTCTCTTAGCTCACTCGGAACATTTTCAAGGAGCGTGGGTAGGGTTTATCGTAAAAACTCCAAGTAATAATTGGCATTTAATGTAGGTGGAAGCTCGACGGGACCCACAATCTGGCCATTTAAAACCCCACACCATAAATTAATTTGAATCAGTACTGGGACCTGTCTTCTCTTGACACATACGGATTTTCTAATTGCCAACTATATATATTATGCTTCAAGTAGCCGTCCTTTCTGCAGGCTGACTCATCACTCCATAGCACCTTAGTAAAAAAATGGGTCTTCCCGATGCATTTCAAGCATGCGGCGGTAGAATTGAACTCTCGGCACGTAGTCTCTAGTTAAAAGAGTTTGCACTCGTCGTACGTGAAAGGTATGGTATCCATACATACCTCTTGAGCACTGAATGAACAGTGGACTTCGGTGATTAATCCAATATTGCATATGTAAGCTTTCACGCACTTTATGCCTGGATGCTTTTACTTGTGTATTAAGTTATGTTGTTTTTTCATAGATTTTTATTGTTTTCTATTTTCAGATTGGCGTTGGTAGCTTACTAAAAGCAAATAATTTAATATGATGATCTGTGTCTCGAAATGTTTCTTACTTTGCTTACCTTATATTGTATACTTTTATTTTTTTCTAACCGAACAGACAGCTGTGCTGCTGGGGAGTTTGTTGCGCCACTTCTTCTTCCCACCTAAAGCCCTAGGAAGTGGTGAAGGGCGGGCGTTTTGGGGTACTGTCTTATGTAATTTTGACGTTCGAAAAGTGCTGATGTTCAGCCTAATTTGAATAAATGGCTTTTGATTTTGATTCGGTATCACTGTGCCCGCTGTATCGCCCTAACCGAAGTTGTCGGATCTTGTTCTCGTTCGTGAAGCACAATGTCTTCGTCAACAAGTTGAGGCCGTCCACCGCCACGTTGACCAGGGAGTCTATCATCCATGCAGGAGTTATGAACTCTGGTAAACATTTCGTGGTGTGGATGTCTCCTATTGGGAAACCTTTCCCTGTAGAGGGTGGCAGCAGCTCTGGAAGTGTGGCCAGCTTCTCCGTAAATAAGATGCGTCTCAGCATACTCTGGCTGCGTGTAATTCGGAAAAATGCGGCGCAGCACAAAAGTCCAGGTGGTCGCCAAGTCGTCGTAGTCATCACAATAAAAAATCCAAATCGTACGGCAAACAAAGTCCGGGGTCTAAGGCACAAAACAGACGTCAGTATGAAACAGTAATTTGTGAATACAGCGATGCGCACGGCTTAAGGTAGCGTACTGGCAAGCATGACAAGCATCGCAAATATGGTTCAGAGGTGATGTAGGTAACATTAGAGTAGGTACTCACCTTTAACTGCACGATAAGCCTTTACATGAAAACCCAATTTTTTTGCAAGAACTGCCTTTTATCTTCTACAAGCATTTGATAACTATTTAAATTGTGTCGGTTGTAATACTTCCACATACCAACCTCTTCCACTAAAGATTTACTTATAAGTAAGTAGCATGAGTTCAACTACACTGAAAGACGCTTACCGCTGTGTTTGTGAACTACCTACAAGTAGGTACTCAGCAGGTAGCAGTAGCAATTCCTAAAACCTGAAGTTGTGAAGAAGTGGACAAAGGTCTTTTTCAATCTATTCCTAGAAGGAACGGTTCTGGGATGTTTGTTTATGTCCAACATAAGTACCTACTTACTTACAAGATGTTACTCGTTCCAGGGGTCTCGTGCGAGAAACCGCTGGGCAGACGCGCGGCCGTACCGGTCATCTTCGTCCAGGGAAACCACTACGATGTCGGTTTCGATGTCGTAAGTATTAGCTTAACCACGTAATCAGACCTTATTCTGGGGTTCATTCAATCTGCCTTAACTATGTTGGCTCGGCTTTCATCTATCCTATCTATCTGGTTTCTATAAGATTATCCTATTAATATTGCTGTTCAATCTCGTGCTGTATCTATGTTCGTTAGCCAATCAAAACAACTGTCTAACGCTAAATACAAGATTTTCCGGAGCCTGGGCTTTAGGGGGAAACAATTTTTTTATTTTTTTCAGTTTTCAGGTCAGTGTCAGGTTATAAGATTCACAAACGTAACAAGAGTGTTTAAAGACTTATAATCATTAAAATCATCAACACAACCCTCTAAGTTCATATATTCCCATTGAATGGCTACGAGTATAACATGAAACAGTCTTTCAATGGGATACTAAGGGACAATTTTGGGTTTTGCGGACTATCCAGGCGCGTCCCGCATAACTCCGAATTGTTACTTTTCTATCCCTTTACAAGGAACGCCTCATATAAGAACAACTTTTTTGTCACCCACACGATTTTTGTACTTTGGTCATTTGTCAATTGTAGCTACTATCATAGGTTAAAACAACACCTTGATATTACCAGGGCCGCACCTTCTCATCAGTGATCAAGAGCTTCATCGCCACGTATGAGAACCTACGGGACTTCGAGAAGGAGTACAAGACCGACACCGGCAGGAGTGCGTACGACAAGACCCTCGCCAACATGAAGAAGAAGTTCCCCTACTACGTCAAGGAGATACAAGGAGTCGCAGATGGCGCCAACGTGCCTTTCCATCTGGTAAAGGCCATGCAACCGGGAGGTTTCCAATTGATATTTGCAGTAGACCCGTGCGATCTAGACACGACCTTTCTTCTTTCCCTTGCAGTATTCATTTCAACAAGCAGTATTATGAAAGGTCAAAAATAATAATAAATTCTTTTTGCACAGTAACTTTCGATTGAGCCGGTCAAAATACACGATAAGGCTCTTTGGCACGGCACGGCACGGTTTCTTTGTGGTACGGCGTATAACCGCGCCGGAGAAAAGCCGTTTTATGGATTGTTAAGTGTTGTATGTCCATACAACACTCGACGACCGTGCATACACACGGCGAATAAAGCGTAGTTTTTCACGGCAAGGAAAACGTGTATACACATGACCTAAACAAATTTGAGGTAACCAGTTATGGTATGCTAAACGCATCAACCCTCGATTAATATGACAAAGTTAATTATGAACTATAAAAATCTAACATGTAGAATATAAACTGTGTCCCAGCAGTGGGAACATTTTATGCTGATTTTTATACTGTTCGTGGCTCTGTCGGTTGCCAAATACACTTGGGAGCAAATAAATCGAGCCACTTCCTTTTTCACGCATTATGGTTATTATTTTTGGTATTATGGAACGCATCGATTCGAAACATATATCGCCTAAAAGGGTATTTAATAACCTTTACAATGACGGTAGTTAGTTGTCAAAATTTCATTTTAATTACAGTTTAAAGGGTAGAATAAAGTTATCGCATTTAATTTGCTTATGACATTTTTATTGTACTCTGTTAAGAAAAGATTAAATTTGAGGTTTTTGTTAATCATACCCATATTACTTGTTATTGTTGTCTTTATCTGTGTCTGTGTAATCAAAATAACCTGATAAAATGGATACTACACCGACGGAAGCTGGCCAAGTTGTAGCTTTACTTGAGGTTGGACACGGACAACGTGAAGTGGCACGCAGACTTCATTTGAGTCGTTCAAAGGTACAGCGGGTATACCGCAGGTATCTGGAGACTGGTGCTTTTGTTCGGCGACCTGGAACTGGCCGACCACGGGCAACAACAAAACGTGACGACCGCTTTATTGCAACCAATTCTTTGCGCGACCGTGGACTTAATGCTGTTCAGCTACAGCAAGCGTTACGTGACGTTCGAGGTGTCGCAATCAGTAGGTGGACAGTGAGACGAAGACTGAAGGAACGAAATTTAACATCACACAAACCAGCAACTGGCCCAAAATTGACTGTAGCTCATCGCCGATCTGGCTTGGAGTTTGCTCGAGAATACATTAATTGGACGTTAGAAGACTGGAGGTCAGTTTTGTTTTCTGACGAGTCAAGAATCTGTCTTTTTAGCAATGACGGGAGAAACCGAGTGTATAGACGTCCTGGTGAAAGATTTGCCCAATGTTGCATTCGAGAAACTGTGAGTTTTGGTGGTGGTTCTTGTATGGTGTGGGGAGGAATTTCTCTAGACGGAAAAACGGAACTTGTCTTCGTCGACCCCGCCAGCGATGGCAGTGGTAGACGTGGATTAACAGCTGACCGATACATAACTGACATTCTTGAAGACCACGTAATGCCGTATGCTGGTTTTGTCGGAGAAAATTTCTTGTTTATGCATGACAATGCGAGACCTCATACCGCGCAGATCGTTACGGAATACTTGTCTGCGATCGGGATTCAACAAATGGTATGGCCAGCACGAAGTCCCGATTTGAACCCGATCGAACACCTATGGGACGAGCTAAAACGGAGAGTCCGAGCCAGGGTTCCCGCTGTTTCATCCATTCCCGAGCTTAAAGTCGCTGTGCTTGAAGAGTGGGAGAACATACCACAATATGTCATCGTAACTCTGATCAGATCGATGACTAATAGGCTACAAGAATGCATCAGGGCACAGGGGGGTAATACCAGTTATTAAGAAGATTTTTTTTGCAATAATTTTGTTTTTTATTGTTTTTATGGACTGTTTTAGCCCTACTAAATTTTCTATCAAAATTACCATTTTTCTTGCAGAGCCAATAATTTATCATTCAATAAGGTTATTATTCAATAATTTACCCTCATTGTTAAGGTTATTAACTTAACTTTTAGGCGATATATAGTTCGAATTGATACGTTCCATATTCCCAAAAATATTTACCATTTTACGTGAAAAAAGGTAGTGGCTCGATTTATTTGCTCCCAAGTGTAGTTTAATAGCGAACAGTTTCGAAGGTTTCGACCAACACTTGAAGACACTATCGCTTAACAGCTCGGTCAGGAGTCAAATGCAGAAGACGTTTCTTTGACATGGCACATGTTGTGAGAGGGATCCCTGAGGCAAAGAAGGAAAAAAGGCTTGATGATCATTTGTTTGTTCTCGCAGCTGTTCCTGCTGCAGATGGACGACCTGATCGGCAACGTGAACGACAACCACATCCCACGCAACGACACCGGCGGTTGCAGCTCCATAGCCATTAAAAACCCACAAGCCGTAAGTCCTATCCAAATAATAAAAAAAATCAGCGGAAGTAGTTCTGTAATGTTAATAAAGGTGGTTCTGTAATGTTAATAAAGGTGATAAGATTTTCGTTCCGCATCTGATAATCTTACAAACACTGCAGCTAGTTGTAATACATTCCACGAAGGCACATAAAACATTTTTGATATTTTCAGACATTACTGGGTCACACTGAAGATGCATTCCACGAGACTCTGAACCATTTCTACATCATGTCTGCACATATCATACCTTCCCCAGAAGACAGAGAGGCTGGAGTAAGTATATACTGCTAGCTGTAACCTACTTGGGCTACTTTGGAAACCAAAAGGTCAAATTGCGTATAACTTTGGTTCCTTGATCCGAGAATCAATAAACTACATGCAGCACTTTATTGACTTTCTGCAACAGAGTGACGTCTGACGTGCAGCTAATCTGCTAAATTCGTCATTTAGCAAGTTAAGTTAGGTTAGGATCTTATTTACGTCTTGCCACATGTTATTTACCTCCTGCTACATCTTATTTACTTACGTCCTGCTACATCTTATTTATGTCCTGCCACATCTTATTTACGTCCTGCTACTTCTTATTTACGTCCTGCTACATCTCATTTAAGTCCTGCTACATCTCATTTACGTCCTTCGACATCTCATTTACGTTCTGCCACATCTTATTTACGTCCTGCTACATCTTATTTACGTCCTACTACATCTTATTTACGTCCTGCTTCATCTTATTTACGTCCTGCTACATCTTATTTACGTCCTGCTTCATCTTATTTACGTCCTGCTACATCTTATTTACGTCCTGCTACATCTTATTTACGTCCTGCTTCATCTTATTTATGTACTGCTACATCTTATTTACGTCCTGCTACATCTCATTTACGTTCTGCCACATCTTATTTACGTCCTGCTACATCTCATTTAAGTCTTGCTACATCTTATTTACGTCCTGCCATCTTTATGCCTCCTCATCAACCTCCAGCCCATGGCCGAATAAATCTGTAGCATGTTCTCTTTCGTACATCTATTAGCCGTCGTCTAGTCACCCCTTTTCTAGCCACATCATCTTTCACAGAATCCATCCATCGTTTATGTGGTTCTCTTGTAGCCTATCTATACATATACATATTCGAAACATTCTTCACCGAACTAATAACATATCCGACGGAACTCTTCACCAGGCAGTAGAGGAAAGGTTCGCGTCGCTCTGCTATGCGGGTCAGATGCCAGGGTACACCATGGGCTACAACGAGAACGGCCTTGTCTTCTCCATCAACACCCTTAGCCCCTTGATTCTGAAGCATGGCAATACACGTGAGTATGAAGTCGGATCTAAAATTGCAACTTTTGAACATGGTACTTTTATTAAGCCGTTGACATTAATAGACAAAATAAAGAAACAAGTACTCAAACTAAATAAAAGCTTTGAAACAGGAACGCCTTCGCCCAGTTGTGTTCAAAATACAGTACATTACCTAACGTAACAAAAAAATAAGACATTAACTATTGATCTCAAATGAATTTAGTAAAACTGTAGTCCGAGCCACCCTCTGCCTTTACTATGCTAAGTGGTTTATAAGAACAAAACTCAGAACCCCTGCACTCAGTTTAAATAACTTCTTCAAATATGCCACCCAGCGCGAACATTCCTCACGCGAGCCATGCTTACCGCCAAGAACTTCGGGGAAGCGGAGCAGATCCTGCGCGACGAAGGCCTGGGCATCGGCAACGGCTTCTCAGTCAACATGATCTGGACCAACAGCTGGGGAGACCGCCAGGTCTATAACGTAGAGGTGTCCCCCGACCTCAAGGGAGATCGCTCGCAGCTCAACATACAGAAGTACGATAGGGAGCCTTTGGTACACTGCAATAAGTGAGTGTTCAGTTTAAGTTATTATTTTTGAAGCCACGTTTATAAAAAGATAAGATCATTTCATAATCTCTCAAAACGGTGCAGGAAACATCTTGAGGAAACCGGCATGTCTTAGAAGCAAAAAATTATTCGGACACATGTGACATCTACCAACCCGCACTGGGCCTGCGTGGTGGATTACGGCCCACTTCCTCTTACAGAGAGGAGGCCTGTGTCCCAGCAGTGGGAACATAATAGGCTGATGATACATTAAACATTGTAAGATCATTTATCAAAACATGAGTACACACATGGAATGCAAGATGTACATAGACGTTGCCTGTGTCACGTATTCGCCTAGACGTAGACGTCTAGCGCCACCATAAACGTCACGGAGTATTCTTAAAGCGGCAGATCCTATGTGTTTCATTTCGAGCAGACCAGATATTAATTAAGAAACCGAGCAACTGTCCTCACAGAGCTGATCCTTCCCCAGATACCAGCGAATAAACGTGACGGAGGTGACGGGCCCCATCATCGACAGCAGCGTGGCGCGTCTGAAGGTGATCCACGGGCACCCGAAGCCGCGCAGCCGCACCGACATCGCTGAGATCCTGTCGGACACCAGCGACAAAAAATTCCGGCTGTTCCAGGACCATCCCGATGACGTCATCATGACTATAGCTGCAGGTAAATGGCATGCGATAGACAATCATCTATTTTATTTTTTAGTTATTGCATTTTCTCAAGTTTCTCGAACCTGGTAGTTTTTAAAATCTCATCTTTCCCTGGTAGTTTTCAAAAACTCTGCCACAAGCCTTCGTCTGTCCCGGTTGGGACAAGAAAGATTAATTAATTCCTTTAATACACACCCTTTCTAAACCAAGACTATCTGCTTCACTACTGGAGATATAAAAATATTGATTCCAAATCGATTTTCAGGAATCTTCGACCTGGACAAGCGCACTTGGAGTATCTACATCAACAAGCCGAAACTATCTGAGCCCGTGGCCGTCCTGCCCATCACGTTCTCTTCATTAGACTATTAGACACCACACAGGATACAGCAGTAGAATCTAGGAATATTCGCGAGTTAATCTAACGGGTATAAAAAGACTCGAGTCACTTGTAGGTACTCCCCGTCATAGTGAATTTGTTTTTGTACCAAACATTCCAACTTTGAATGACGTTTTTTTAAGAAAACGTGTTTTTAATGTTATAACCCCCACGACCCCTATACCGTTGCATGCAGCCATAAGCACAATGTTTTGCGTGTGTTACATTGCGCACAACCGCAAACAGAAAACTTTCACACCGAAAATAATAGTCGTTTCCCCGCAATTATTGTTGTGCAATGGACTTAATTTGATGTACAAAATGCGTATTGACGACTATGTGAGGGTCTTTTTACACCCTGTAGATAGACTGACAAGTACAAATAACATGTAAGCTTTGAAACGAGTGTTTGCAGCACCATCGGTGAGCTGACGGCTGCATCGCTGCTTCCTGTGGTACTTGAATTTTTTGTATTCAGTTACTTAATATCTAAGGCATTAGTCCACCTTTGTACGGTTACTTTTGCTTGTGCATACAAATTGTTAGTAAATAATTCAATTACGTCAACTGTACTAGACAATTAATGGCAAGTCGGTACATAGATGTTTTCTTAAAATTAGTCTTCCATCTTCTACCGTCTCACGGGCATGCAAATAATATTCAATTCCAAAATTAAACAGAAAATCTATTGATACCCAATAATTATAAAAGTCAAATCATTAAAACTACAAAAAAATATAGATTATGTTACATTTTTACAGTAATGTCAAAAAATAATTATGTATGATAATTAAGTATGTCAAAGTGTCAATCAGAATAAAAAGTGTTCAAGCTGTGGTGGTACAATACCTGCATTGGATTGACAAGCGTAATATTATTGATTATTATATTAGATTTTTATAAACTGTATTGTGCCTACGCAGGGTTAGGAAATACGCTAAAATCAGGCCCTTCAGGGTTCTGAAGGCTTCTGCCCGACATAAGTAGGTCTTAGTAAGTGGTCCTTCATTCCCTGATTACTAGGAAAAACCACACCAGACTGTAATTTACCAATATTGTATAAATAAATGTACCGCATATTGATGTATAGTGGTTAGAATGTAGTAACATTATCCGTCCAATTTATGTAGAATATCAGTTTGGTGTGTTTACTTATATAAATGATTACCGTATTACCGATTAGTAATAAGTAGCTGCTTTGATACCTGAGACTTACTAGTATTTGAGTGTCATAGTATGCTAAAATGATAAATAACTAACTACGTCCGCGTTAATGTTGCAAATCATTCCACGGCAACATGCTACCAGGACGAAGAGTAACCTTGTAATGAAAATATCCTTCCCCAGGATACCATCTATCCCTGATACATTGGAAAGAAAACCGTTAAGTGTTTTAGACGTGAAAAGGTAACATACAGACAGGTTTACTTTCGAAAGTATAAGATTAGTATGGATTCGACAGCAAGGCAGAGGGTTACAAGTATCAACGTAGTGTAGGATACCTATGGTAAACTTTCTACTATTATCGTCAATGTAACCGAACATTTATTATATTTCGAAGTGTAAATTTGTAGTAGTTATTTTCACTCCACTATTATGATTGGATAACGTTTACCGGTAACGAAAACCAATTCTTAGAGGTTTTTAAGGAGTCGACTTGATAACGTTACAACGATGGACGTAGCCCATTATGTAGTGGCTATATACAATATACATGGCTACTTTTGCCACTCAGATGCCGCACAGTGCGTGCAGTATTGATTATAATTTTTTTGTTTGTCTGCATACATACCTATTTACCTTGGACACCAAATGCCATGAATAATTGCCGCACAGGATTGACTAAAGAAATCAAATACGTTTATAAAATTAGTAAATTTTATTTATTTAGTTCTACAACATCCGTTTGACGTTATTAAAGATAGATTATCTGATAATAAACTTATTAATAGTTAAACTGTGTTTTAATTTACAAATTTTATGTATGTGTGACATACCAGTGATGTGAAAATGGCAATAACAAAATATTGACAACATGGGAGAGCATGAAGGCAGAAGGCGATACTCGAGCGTCTGAATACTATTAAACATTACAGTGATACAAAACACAGCAACGAATTAAAAATCTTTAATGTCAGAATCATTTAGTAGTTCGATTAATAATAACGCTAATTATTGTATACAAGGAAAAACAGGAAATGGAATATTTATTGCTAATTGATAAGCTTTCAGTGTAGTGAGCGGGCGAAACACTATTTTAGCATAGATAGAATACATCACATAGGTATTCACTGAAGGAAACATTCTAAAAACAATGTTTTCTTTACGACTATACTAAACAACAAGGCAAAAACTGTGGTTGTATATTATCACATTGAAGTTTTAAGTTCAAAACTATGGCTACTGTCATGTAGTTTCCTAAAGCCGTCTGTCTCTAGTATCATCAGATCTTAATAGTCAATAGACATTCTAGTTGTGCGTCCCGCTCGCACACTACACTGTTATTTTCCACAAAGGATGAGTCCCAAAACATTTTGATAGAGATCGTGAGTTAACAGTATCGATCGGAAACAGTTTATTAACAAACGTTAATACGTTACATTATGGACAGACGTGGAAGTGTGACATGATCTAACTGACCGAGATGGCGACGCTGCTCTTAAGGGAAGAATTTCAGAAACAAAACGGGGCCATGTGGCTAAATAACCGACACACGAGTGGATCGATAAAGGTAAGGCTACACTTGACGAAGCAGATAGCAGAATACGACTTTAAAGTATCCCTTTTCCTTATCTGTCCGTCTTATTATAAAAGAGTGCCGAAACTCATCCTTTTTGAAAAAACATTATATTTGAGTAACCCTATGAGCCATATTTAGTACAGTTAATTTACTTGATGACGTAAGGCGTCGCTTCCTTAGCCGCAGCCACAGCCTCCCATAGGCGGGGCGGAGGGGCCTGACCCAGAGGGGCCGAAGCCTCCGAACTTTCTCGACGGCGGCTTTGGTGGGCTGCAAATAGAAACAAATGGATTACATAACCATTCTCTGTTTTCGCCGAGCTTTGCACCTGAAGCCAATTCTAGTTTTCATGCAAATATTTACAGGTGTCGACTTCACTGCTTACGCTCATAATACAATAAGTACTCAACATAGTCTAGCAAACCAGGGTAATTACTACAGCAAAATTACTACAACTCGTTTAGGGTGCTTCATGGCTGCCCCGCTTGGGCAGCCCCATGAAGCATGAAGTTGTTCTACCGATTATTTCTCACGACTCCGTGAAAGGGTTGTAGGACACTTAATAGCCCTGTATAACACCCGTTGAATTCCACCATTACCTAGATACTTAATAAAATTTTAAATTATTTTACCTAAAGAAAAGGATAAACCACTTCAAACATTTGTTAGATTTTTTTTTTCATGGTTGCTTTTCATAGCATAGGTAACGTATCCTACCCTTTCATGGAATCGTGCAATAACCAGTAACCCTGTAAGGTTACTTACCCGCTGCCAGGCGGCCTGAAGTCTCTCATGTACTTGTCTCCGTGCTTGCTGAAGTTCGGGTTGATCAGTGTCTGCCCCCTGAAATGTAGTACAACAATAATTTAGTGTTATAAACGAAACATTTTCGCAACTTTTACATATCATAACGTAACATCACGCCTGTATTCCGCGAATGGTTAGGTAGAGGTGTACCTATAGTACCCTCACATTTCGTTAGTTATGTTTAAGTCCCACACAATAGGTGGCGAGCCTATTGCCATCAACCGGGCACAAATCCAACTACAGGCTGCTACTGAGAAATTACTTATAGAAAAACCATTGAGGCTGCCTTGAGTCTGACTTGGTGAGTAATGATGGAACTGATGATCAAGGCCTTTGACTATGTGGACCATAAAATTCTGCTACACAAGCTACATAGTTACGGTGTAAGAGGGAACATACATCAGTAACTAGATTCGTACCTAAGTGATAGACTTCAATACACAGAAATTTCTAGAATTTGTCCTAAAATTAAAATAGAAACCATATATACATCTGAACCAAGGCATATAAAATGTGGGGTTCCACAGGGTAGCGTACTGGGGCCGCCACTTTTTTAAATATATTTTAACGATCTCCCGAAAGTAACATCGAACAAAATGGTACTCTTTGCGGATGACAGTACAGCTGTAATTAAGTGTACAAATCATAATAATTTCGAGAAGGACATAAATACTTGTTTGCATGACATAATTAACTGGTTAAGTAATAATAATTTAGTAATAAACCTATATAAGACGAAAATAATGCAATTTCATCAACGCAGCGAAAAGCCAAATGTTAGAATTGCTTACCAAGGCTGTAATATTGAGGAAGAGAGTCAGGCGAAGTTTTTAGGTATAGTGATAGACAGCAAACTCACTTGGAAACCTCATGTTGAAGTTCTGTGCAAAAAACTAAGCAAATCCGCCTATGCTCTCCATCAACTTTCTAAAAAACTTAACCGTCAGGCTCTTTTATGAGCGTACCATGGACTGGTTGCCTCGGTTTTGCAGTATGGCATTATTTTTTGGGGGCAGTCTACCGATAAGGAACTGGTATTTAGAATGCAAAAGCGATGTATGAGGTCAATGTGCGGTCTTAAAACAACAGATAGCTGTCTTTCCTATTTTCAATCTTTAAATTTTTTAACTTTTCCTTCTTTATACATTTTGGAAACAGCTCTATTTGTAAAAAACAATCCACAATTATTTGAAAAACTGTCAGCAATTTGGATAAATCCGATACGGACTCAATATGTGAACAAACTATGCCAAGTGAAATGCAAAACCGCACTTATGCAGAAAAGTTTTTTTGGTATTGCCCCACGCATTTATAACAAAGTACTTAAAGTTATAAAAAATATGACTGAAATGAAATTTAAAAGGGCACCAAACCAAATATTAATTGAGAAAAACTACTACACAATTGACGAATTCCTCAGTGATAAATCTCTGGACGGATTGATAAACTATTTACATACTGACACTTTTGATTCTGATTGATACTTTGACATTCTTCATTATTTATTGACATAACTGTAAAAATGTTACTATTGTTATTAGTCTGTATTTTTTTTTTCGAATTTTAATGATTTGACATTCATATTTATTCGACATCTATAGAATCTTGGTTTTTATTTTGAAATTGAATAATATTTGCCTGCAATGCATGCCCTTGAGACGGTAGAATATGGAGGACTTTACTTTAAGAAAACATCAATGTACGAATAACCCATGTTTGCAAAAATAAATGATTTGATTTGATTTGATTTGTATCCCACCGGTATCGGGAACAGGGTCCAAGCTACCGGCGGTCAGGGCTCCAGAGGGAGGAAACTCCTGACAATGCGAGCCGTGTCCAGAAGTACCGCTTTCTGAATCAAGCCCTTGATCCAGCTGCCCAACGAGAGCCTCCTCAGGTGTTTGTCTAGGCTCTTGGCTATTAAGCCATTGGCTGTCACGACTATCGGCACAATGATTGCCGAGTCCACATCCCACATGTCGACAACCTCGCGAGCCAAATCAAGATACTTGATTTCTTTATCTTTCTCGGCTTTCACGAGGTTACCGTCATGCGGGACCGTTATGTCAACAATCATTGTGCGCCGCTCTACTCGATCCACCACCACTATATCAAGCTTATTGGCAATAATAGTCCTGTCAGTGATGATGGATCGATCCCAGTACAATGTGATATTTCCATTTTCGAGAACTGGGTCGGGCACGTACCTGTAGTACGGCACTTCCGATTCCACAAGGCTGTATTTCAGAGCAAGTTGCTGATGGATAATCCTGGCTACAAGGTTGTGTCTTTGCAAGTACTCTTCGTTAGCTAGACGAGAACAACCGGAGATAATGTGTATTATTGATTCCCCCGGACGGTGACATGCCCGACAGATGTCAACCGTCTTTCACAATAAATCTCCGGTAATTGTTCGTCATCATAACTTCGTCCACAATTGCACAGACAAAACCTTCGGTTTCTGCAAAGAGGTCACCGAAACGCAGCCAAGCTACGGACGCTAGAAGATCTACATCGGGTCCATGTAGGGCCCGGAAAAAGCGTCCGTGAAGCTCCTTACTCTGCCATACAAAAAATCAAAATCAAAATATTTTATTTCACATAAACCTACATGGGCACTTATGAAACGTCAGATTCTAGGTGCACGGTTCCAATTGGTCGTTTCCTATGGAGAAGAGCAGGCAAGTAACTCCATGGTTACTCTTTTAAAAATATTTGTCTTTTACAATATTTTTTAGTTACAGTGTTATTAGGTATGGGAGGACAGTGTAGGCCTGTCAAAAAGTACCATATGTTAAACAAATAGACAATGGTATATAAATTTACAATCCACAAGGCCTACGACGTTCTCACATTTACAAAATATAGAAATAATCTAATAGAATAAAATCAAAACTAATTAAAAATTGTAGGTATATAATGTCAAATAATGAAAATATTATGTCAGAGTTATTTATAAGTCAATATCTAATATAAAAAAATAAATACTTCCATGCGATCATTAGTGTCAAGCACTACAGGTTTGCGCCAGTTCTCTTTAGCCAAGGAGAGCGGGGTGAGGCCCTTGTCCACCGCGACCACATCACGATGCATCCCCAAGTCGGCTTCTAGGAAATATTCCCTGAGACTGCATATCTCGCGATTGTGTAGGGTCTTAGCGTTTAAAAAGCCTCGACCACCACACTTTCGCGGGATATGCAATCTCATTACAGATGACCGTGGGTGATGCATTCGGTTTGCAGTCAGCTGTGTACGGACCCTCCTATCCAGGGCGTCGAGTTCGGTCTGAGTCCGTTTGAGTATGCCGAAAGAGTACATCAAAACTGGCATGACCCAACCGTTAAAGGCGCGCACCTTGTTTCCGCCTGACAGAAGACTATTTAACACTTTCTTCAGGCGGCCAAAGAAGCGCTCCTTCAACGATTGCTTCATGTCAGTACCATTGATGCCCAACGCTTCCGATATACCCAAATACTTATAGGTTTCGGATGCGGAGAGGGCTCTGAGGTTTATGGAATCCGAGAGTTGGGTTCCCACAGATTCCACAATCTCCCCTCGCTTTACATGCATGACCGCACATTTGTCTACACCAAATTCCATCCTGATGGCGCTACTGAAAGTTTCAGTTACTTTCAGTAGCTCCATTAGTTGCAAATTGTTGGGGGCAAAGAGTTTTAGATCATCCACGTACAGAAGGTGAGATATAACCTGACCACCTCTCCTCAGCCGATAGCCTAGACCTGAATCCACCAGCAGTGTGCTTAGAGGATTCAAAGCTAAGCAGAACCAAAGCGGGCTCAAACTATCGCCCTGAAATATGCCTCGCTCGATCCTTATCGGCTCGCTATTCCTCAGGATATTCCGACATCCTGGATAGCGAAGGACCGTCCTCCATCGCCCCATACATGACATCATGAAGGGGCGCAGAGTTGCATCTACTTTATACAATTCCAGCACCCCCATGAGCCACGTATGTGGCACCGAGTCATAGGCCTTCTTGTAATCTATCCAACATGTCGACAGATCCTTTCGGGACCGACGAACCTGTTGGCTAATGGCCATATCAATGAGGAGTAGCTCCTTAGTACCGCGGGACCCGTTCCTACATCCATTTTGAGAGGCAGTCATGGAGTTGGTGTCTATATGTTTGTTAATTTTATCTCTCAAAATGGATGTAAGCACTTTATAGACCGTCGGTAAACACGTGATCGGCCTATAATTTTTGGGTTCCGCGGTGCTACCTGATTTATGGAGCAAACTCAAACTCAAATCATTTATTTCAATTAAACAATTTACAGGCACTTTTGAATTGTCAAGGAGTCGGTCAGTCAGAAATATGAAGCTAGTTGCCCATTCCAAAGCGTAGTAGTACCTATGGAGAAGAACGGGCAAGAAACTCCATTGACACTCTTTTAAATAATAATGTTTTTACATACATCTTAGTTACATCGATTAATGTTGACACTATAAGTGAGAACGATGTACAAAAAACCGTACACGTTAAAAGCGTCCAGAGTGCATCAAAACATAATTAAAAACAATCCAGCTAATTAATTATTAAAATAAGCCGTGGCAGCTAAGAGATGACCAGTCCCAACTGACGGCGCCCGTTCACGAACATGACGCATGGATCAGCACCATTCAGCTCAACCATTTTGAAGGGAGCTAAATGATCCGACACACGCGCCACCGTCAGCGAGACATTTGAGTGAGCATGACATACTATCAGCCGCCAAGGCACATTCAAGTCAATCTATGACATTACCCGGTAAATGGTAGCTCTATAGTACAAAGTACTCACATCTGTGCAATGCATCTATATAATAAAAAGGAGATTGAGTTTATATAATGCAAATAAATTCTTACTATCTTCAGCAGCTTCAACAGTGATTCGAATGTCAATTAATTAGTTGTGGTGTGGAGCAGGACCGGCATTAAGCCAGGCATTTTTATCAGTTATGTAATCCTCCAACCTATAATATGCCTGCCTGAATAGTGTGCGTTTGACAAAGGATTTGAATTTTGTCTCATTCAGTTGAAGTATGTGGGGAGGTATTTTATTATAACATTTTAGACAGTACCCCATGAAAGATGAGTCTACTTTAGCCAGTCTGAAACCTGGTTGAGCAGGTGGGTAACTCCTGTTGTTAGGAACTGGGGTAGCGAACCAAACTCCAAATCCGTCTGGTACTGAGCCGCCAAGCGAGCGTGCGATCTTGTGATCCATTTGATCCAAAAGTTCTGCAGTCCGTCTGGCCCTGGAGACTTCCAGTTAGGCAACGGACGGACTGCACGAGCTAAATCTTGGGGGCAGATGGTAATAGCCCCCATTTCTGGTATTGGATTGCAGGCTCGCTCGACTTCCCGAGTCCAGTCACCTTCGGTGTGACTGACAGGCACCGACCAGATACTGCGCCAGAAAGATCACATGGCATCATCATCTGGCAGGCACGTGTCAGCCACACCTTGGTTCGGTCGCTCCCCCTATAAACCCACCTTTCATCGCTGTGGAAGGTGCGATTCTGAGTGTATCGCTCTACTCGCCGCTTACACCTACGAATACGGTTAGGCCATGCATACACTTTCTGCTTCAGGAAGTCGATGCGCTCTGTGACGCAGGACAAATGGTTCTGAGAGCTTATATCAGTCCCTGAGAACGCCCGCCTCACAAAGCGCATCACTCTTGGACGAGTATTGCCGTCTCTGAAGCAGATTAGTTTGCCGATGAGCGGTCTGGCCCCACCAATACGGTGTTCAATTCTGCACTGCCAGGCTGGTACGGTTGGTTTCGGTCGCGTAGCTCTAGAGTCATTGGGAAATTTGACGTGAGCTACACGACATGCCGCTACAGCCGCGCAGTACAGAATCGAATGAGTATCGGTGAGGTCTTCGCAGTCATCAAAATAGTTTGATAACTGCGAATCCAGGACTGCCACCAGCGCCCTATTTTTGTTATGCATGGGCAATCGAGGTTAGCGTGGTCTAAGTTCGGGCGACATGAACCGATATTCCCGAATCGCACACTCCAAAGCACTCCTCAATTCCTCATTGCACTGGGTACTTACGTTTGTAGCCCTATCATCACTTCCCTCGTCAGCTTGATTTGTGTTGGACTGTGGTAGTACCACAACAGTCTGCGACGGGGGGGCGATGACATGGCTACTCTACATTTCACTTTGCAGGTGATCAAGCACAGTGTCATCCAACATATGATTACGTTGGATGACCCGCACCTGATCCGACAGTCGCTGTGCCGAAACGTTGACAGCTGGCTCAAGCACCTGAAAAAGAGAGAGCATCCGAACACGGTACGCGGTCAGATTGTTTCCCCCCTCTGTAGCCCCATAGTATGAGCGCATGACGTTTTCATTGATGGATCGTGTCCATCTCATGCGCTGCACACTTCCGCCGGGAGCTGGGACCCTATCAGAGGCTGGTGGGCCTCGAGGTCCTAAGCCGTCCGGCGGCCGGCGTCCTCCTCGTCGACGAGCAGGTGGGCGTTGTGGGCGGGGAGAAATACTCGTCGCTGGAGCTCGACGCAACTACCGCGGCTGGTGTCGTCACAGCGCTCACCGTAGTGCTGGGTACCGGCGGCGGCGAGGCGGAGCTGAGCGATGATTCCGGAGGTGGTGGACGTGTTCGACGTGCGGCTGATCTTGTCAACATACTTTCTTCATTTTTCAATTTGGTTCGGTTTCATGTTATTTTATTGGAGGTGACATCTGTCATGTCACGTCCGATTCTGTAGTTTTTGATAAAATTTCTTACATGTTTATGTGATATGGTCTCTTTTTTGGTTTTATTGTAATTTTCAAGTTTCTGGTTTTGTTTCTATTGAAAAACTATTGTAGTACTTGGTCAAAATTACTTTCACTGGTATTATTAGGTAAAATTGGAAATTCAGACGTTTTGTTGACACGGTGTTGCCATTATTATTATTATTATTATATCAGGCCATCAGTTTCTGAAAGTAAACAGTGATGCCCACTAACAGTTTACTAGTAAAGCGCAGCAGCAGCCATTTTTTTTATAGTTCAATCTTTGATCTTACTTATAATATCTGTTAATGTTCTAGAACCTTAAAGTTCAGCTGTTTCCATGTACAATGTATTCAGATAGCAACAAATTGAGTCATAGGTAACATAAAAGCCAAAGTCACTGGTAACAAGCTCAACAATGTGTAATGACATCCAAAACAATGTTACCTTACACACTTGACATTCAGAACATTCTCTTTAAGTATTACAAAAATGTTACTGCCAATTTATTTACCAAGCTAGTCATGATAAGCCTTGCCTACAACCACTGCTGCAACAAATGTCATATGGATTCGATTTTAGATATTAACCATCAAAGCATTGTGAATATGTTGTTCTAAAATGAACTGTCCAGTGAGAATAATCAACTTTGACTGCAGTTGCATCATCACTACCTGACCTTGGGTTGCTTGTCTGAACACCATTGGTTGCTGAATATTGTAGGTGTACCCCTGAGACCTCATTGACAATTTGAAATGAAAACTAACACTCACAGTAAGTAAAGAAAGTTGACAATGCCCCAGAACCACCCGAACACGCTGAATGGACTCTGCTCCACAACTGTACCATCTGCAGAAAAACAGAATTTTGAAGTATCAGTAGATTTTATATTATTATTTGCCTGTAATATTGTTATCGAAATAATGAGTCAAAATGACGTCAATTTTGTGGGCAAATACTACATTATTCAATCTTTGCATTTGTTGATCTAATTTATTAGTATGTAAATTGGTATCACAATAGGATGGCAGTTGGCTTATCAAAGATAATTACCAAACTTCCTGAAGTTATTGCTAAACAAATTTATTAAATTAACAATCACTGACGTGTCCTACAACATCCAGGATTCTAGAACTAATCTGAAATTACAAAAACATGAAGTCAGAGACTACTTTACAAACAATCAATTTCAATACGTACCTCCTTTAACATATACCATAATTATAAGATAACAATCACAGGTGAACCAATTATTCAGGATAGTTTCGAAATTATTAATGATTTACACCAAGTAACCAACCAGCGAAGTTTACCTTTACTTTACTGTGCTACGGTTTTAATTTTTCAATGACATGACGGTCGACGGATGGACTGATAGTGACACCAGACACCTACCACAGACTACATAGAGATACTACGTATAGTGAGACGTATTTTGTTTCTCTATGTAGTCTGTGGTGTAGTGTTCAGACAATGTAATATATTCACGTATGATCCACATAATAATTAATATTAATATCTGTAGTGCAGTCAAATCTTGACTTGAGTTTCGGCTGTGCGATGATGTCAGTCACTCAGTTTCTTCTTAGTTAGAAAGAACTAGCACCTCGCTCGCGACTTCATCCGCGAATTGAACACAGTTGTGTTCAACTTTGTAAGGGAAAAAACGAAGCGAAGTGCTAGTATAGGTAATATAAAGCAGATAAAAAAAGAATTAAAACATCAAATGAAAAGTGTAAAGTGATAGGTGAGAAATCAGCAGAGAAATGTGCCTCACGGGTGCGTCAAAAAGATCCAGTTCAGCAAAAATACCAGACAACTAGTGGTGCCTAAAGCCTAACGCTGGTTTTCAACTGGACCTGCAAGATGCGCGCCTCCGGTCATAGTTAACTCTTTTAGACAGACAGTGTGATCGTAGCTGCTGACCGCAAACCAAACAAATGAGATTGTACATCCCACGAAAATGCTGGGGACGCGGCTTTTTTAATGCGGAGATCCTCCACAACCGCGAGGTGTGCTATCTCAGACAAATGTTTTCTAAAATTCGAATCGTGCTGTTGTCGCAGTGGACAAGGGGCTCACCCCGCTCTCCATGGCTAAAGAGAATGGGGAAGGCAACTGTCAAAATGGCGCTGTCGTAGCTAGTTCCCAACACAAGTTAATAATACAAGGCGTGAAGTGGTTTTATTTTATTTTAGCGAAAATTGACGCGTTATTGTGTTCAAAGATACTCTGAAATTGGAGTGCACCATTTCCCGAAGAACCTAAAATTAGAAGATTGTGGTTTTAAAGCTATTCATAGAGATTTTTTTGAGTTCGAGTTTTAGTTGGAAATGTTTTGAAAGAAAGTGATTACGAGGAAGTATTCAAGGTTTAAAATTCTGACACTTTCTATGTTAAGTACTTGATTTATAATACTGAAATCACCGAAAATAACGAAATAGTGAAATAAAATCAAACTCATGAATGAACACAAAATGGAATGAATGAACGAAATGTCAAATTTGTTGAATACCTTAGGGACCTAGCTATGGTCACGCCATCTACAACTAGCTTTGCCCGACCTTCCCCATTGGCGCAAACATCGGTGGTAAGTACTACATGTACTTACCACCGATGACCACAAGCAGATATGGCAAAGTAAGGAGCATCACCGACGCTTATAACGAGCTCTTCATGAGCTCGATGTAGACGTCTGGTGGATTTCACCATTGAAACTGAACGCGATCAGCACATAAACTACGTTTAAAAGACCAGTCAGTATCATTATTTTCTATGGAATTTTGACACTGACAGCACTTGAACGCTTTTTAGATGCGCTGAACGCGTTCACTAACAATGTGTGAAATCGGCACTTAGCAGAAATAATGCGTTATGCTTGAGACTGAATACGATCAAATTTTTTCAAAGACATAACACTGCAGTTCTAGAACGTACAGCACCAAATCCAGAGTGCTTCTGATGACTGCGATTAATGTTTCAAAGAAAAGGGAAGTGCAACCCATCACACACCAGAGGAGGCATGTTTACGAGATTTTCACATTTATTAACAATACAATTCTGTCAACAAAGTATCGAGAGAAGATTATTATTGCACAAAATGATAGTTACTCATCCAAATTTATTTTATTGCCTTCAAAGTATGCTCCTTCAGAAACGATACACTTACGCGAACGAATAATCCAATCATCAAAACATTTTTCAGTTCAGTTCTCTCCGCGATTTTTCTTTTAAGTTATCTACCAAATGAAAGAAGGTGCCACGAAGTGGTAATTTGAATTTAGGAAAAAGAAAGAAGTCGACTGGAGGCGTATCTGGTGAATAAGGCGCTTGCTCGATGGTATTTGTTGAGTTTGTAATGCCTAATCCAAGAATTTTCTTTCCACAAAGTGGCCTTTTTCGTCGAATTTGCTCTCTTAGGCCGCATAATGTTCAAATAATCCGATATTTCGTACACACCGGAGGCCTTACCAGAGTTCAGCCGTTGCATTGCTAACATGATACCCGTTAGTGTAAATGGATAGGACACAAACTCATTGGTGTTAATTAAGTTATTAGTTTTGGGGATTCTGCCCAAGCGTTTTGGTGGTTTGCCATAGAGGAGTTGGTGAGCAACTTGGTTAGCCGTTACTGTAGTAGGCGTATGAAGAAGTGGTGGTTCGCCGGTGGTGTTTTTGTCCGATCGATAAATAACGGATTTCATCCATCTCTCCTGGTGTCGCCCGCTTATTTGTGACCACAAATTTTCCCCTGCTGCAACGCTCTTCTGAGAACGGATCATTAACTTAAAGATGCTCTTAGGTCTTCAGAAGCTCATCAGATTTCGGGGATATACGGGAATATACGACGGACGGCATCCTCGGGGTACCTATACATTTTCAGGATGTGGATGAACCTGCACTAACTTTGTCCTAGTGTTGTTGGGTAGGTGGAATATTAAGTAGTTCACTATTCACGGCATTACGGCATGGCATCTGCCCATTCCTCAACAGAATTGCTGTCCGTGTTCGTGCAGTGATAGGCTCAACTGGCTGTGGCTATTGAAATCATCAGCCGCTTTTTTTATGAGCTGAATGTTGAAAATGTCAGGCGTTTGGAATGGAAGGGACGACCGGGAGGTTTGTAAACAGACAGTAATGATTTCTCTTCTAAAATCAATCAAATTAATTAGTTTGCTCTTACACCAGGAGCAGAAAACACTGCGTTAGCGTGCTTTGGTTGGGTTTTTGATGGGTGAAAGGATTAGCCAATCGACAGAAGTCGATTGCCCAGTATGTGTAGTGCCAGACGTTACAGAAGGTCGGAATGTATGTGTAATGAATGTATGTGTGGATTTAGAAAGCTCCTTTCATGCTCTCAACCCTACCAGTATTACAATGATGCTCTGTGCCGACCACACACTAAGACCGACCCGACTAATTCACACAACACAACACTGACATGATGACTGACGCCCGTATCGTTATGTGAAAGTTGTCACTCACAACCATAAAAGTACTCTGTGCTCACAACTTCACAATTTCACATTCACAAGTCTTATATTATATAGTGTATTATCTATGTTCACAAGATTATATAGTGTATTATCCATAGAGTATAGTAACTAAAATGGTATTATCTATGTTCACAAGTCATCAAGTCAACTCAAAGTAAAGAAATCAAAGTTATGAAAAAAAAAATAGACAAATAGGTAGTAAGAAATGTTATTATTTACCTAAATTTAATCAAGAAACTATTTGCTTAACATCTTAAATCCGTGGTACGAAATGAGTTTAGCAAAGATAAAGCTAGTTACATTCGATGTTACAAATACCCTACTAAAGTTCAGGGTACCTGCATGGCACTATTACGCCATGGTAGCCCAAGACCATGGGTTTAAAGGCACTGAAGAAGAAGTCAAGGCTAAATTCAAAACAAGTTTCAAGCAAATGTGGGAACAGCATCCCAATTTTGGAAAGAAGTCTATAAAATGGGAGGATTGGTGGAGGCGAGTAGTCAGTATGACGTTGAAAGACCATCTCCCGAGCAACGTGAACTTGGACGTCATCGCGCACAAGCTTATAGAAGAATTTAGAACCGACAGATGTTGGCAATGCGTCCACGGAGGACACAAACTGATAGAGCACTTCAGGAACCTGGGTATACCTGTAGGAGTTATATCAAACTTTGATCCTCGCCTGAATGACATACTTCAAAATATCAGTTTACACAAACATTTTAATTTCATTGTTACTTCTTATGAGACTGGATATAGCAAGCCTGATAAGAGGATATTTAAGAGTGCCATTGACAAGTGCACTTCAACAATATCACCGTCAGAGGCTCTCCACATAGGAGATGATGTGGTAAAGGACTATGAAGGTGCCAGAGCAGCAGGTTGGCATGCTCTGCTGGTGAACCCTAAACTCAGAAAACAGTCCATGGCATCACAGGAGCATGTATTCAGGAGCTTGGAAGAGTTGAGTATAGCTGTCAAGCACAGGAATTTAATATTGTGATTTATCACTACAATCTCATATAAACTGCTATTATCATGACTAATATTGGGCACCTTATATCAATATGAAATGGATAGCTTTATCAGCCTATGTCCCCAGTGCTGGGACACAGGCCTCTTTTCAAGAGGTAGCGGGCTATAAGGTACCATGCAGGCCCAGTGTGGGTTTTCACAGATCGACTTCTGGTTTCCTCACAATGTTTACCTTTACACAGAGTAAAGCTTCTGTCTGGGTTCGAACCTACAACCAACAAGTTGTAAGTTGGGGCCATTACCAATGTAATGCCAAGTATTAGTCTACTTCAGTAGTCTTGAACATAAGACAACTTATCTGACTAGATTAATAAGAACCATTTTTTAATGAGGAAATATCTCTTGAAAGAGGTGGATCACACAAAAATCATGTGTTATTACCTACATATTGTTTTTCATAGATGTCCTTTGGCTTTGGTTTAAGACGGACTAGCTCCAACATAAAGCAACATTCAACAAAATTGAAAATTTATTTTAAAAAAAATATGTTAGTAATCCTAGATTGTGATATAATTTATTTATTTTAAGTAGATACATATTTTTAATGTTAACATTAACATTTTGAATACATGTGTAGCATCTAGTCTAGTATATAATTAATCATGTTTTATTTGTTATTAAATAAAGATTTCTTGTCCTTAAAGTTACATCTGAAAACCAGCATCTGAATCTGTCTGGCATTAATGCTGAAATGAACCTTTTTGGCGCAGCCGTGAGGCACACACTATTGTTGTTGTTATTTTTATTTTATTTTGCATTTGTATTTTATGCTTCACAAACTGTGTGCAAATAAATAGATTTAATTTTTTTCAATTTTAAATGAAATTTATGGATTTTGTCATAATTATTTTGTTTAATTTATGAGAAATTTAATTTAATGATTTTGGAAAACCATTGCAGTTACAGAAACAAATTCTATTAAAATCCATAAATGTTAATCTACTTTAGATCTTATATTAAAGTGTAAAAAAAAACTTTTAAAATAAGACAAATTAAAATGAGAAGTGGAGTGTGGTGAGTCGAGTGAGTGCGTGTGAGGGTGTGTGTGTGTGAATGAGTGAGAGAATGTGTGTGAGCATTTGGAACTTTAAAAATAGGAAATAGGGTTATTTTCATGTAGGTGTTAATAAGATCTGTTCAGTGTCGTCGTGGGTTTTATTCAGGAGGAATGCACGAAGGGCGAGTTTGCATTTGCCATGTGGTGAATTATAGATATATAAGGACGCATTAGTTTTATTGTGCAAGCAAGGGCCAATATAAGAAAAATCTCTTAGTGTATTTAACCTGAGTGTGTGGAACAGTACAACTCATATCTTTCCGACGTTTGCTAATAGTAGTTAGAGGGGTTTTTAAGTGTGGGAGAAGAATTGTTTCCAAAATGAAATGTTGCCTTACTTTGAGGACACTACAGTTTTTGTAAAGTTCTGTAGTTGGAAACAGAATAGGTCGAAATGTTGCAATTTTCAGTATAGCTCTGTGGGAAACTTCCAAAGGTGTTAGGACAGTTTTTGTGGCGCCACCCCAGCAGCTAATACACTATGTAATAATAGATTGACATAAGGTAGGATACATAAGGTAATATACATTGCGAATAAGAGACTGCTTGTCGACGTGTCGAAGAGTTTAAAAAATTTATATAAGTTTTCTGACCCCGCCTGTTACCAAGTTTAAATGTGTTTTATAATTCAGATATCGATCTAAAGTTATACCTAGGTACTTATCATTATCAACTGTATCAATGATTGAACATTGGCATGTGTGTAAATGTGTACTGTTACAGGAGTGAGCCTTTAAAATGATGGGAATATCTGGTTGTGAGGTCGGTGAAAAAGAGACATAATGATATTGATAAGGAGATAAGGCTAAATAATTTTACAACCTCTCCTACTATTTTTGCTGTGCCCGACAGGGTCCATAATGACCACATATAATTTTGAGTTACCATCTAAGTAGGTACATGTCGGCGCATCATCGCCGTTGTTTGTCGAAGTCAGACATATTGGTTTGCACCAATATATAACACAAATTCACGGTAATTGTGAATGGCAGAAGATGTTTTAAGAGAGCACAAAGAAAATACCTTACTTCAACTCGGGGTGTTTATTGCACGGGCAGCGTTTAAAGAATCTGTTTCCAATCGCATTACAATAGCTGTGTTTATACACAAAATTACCGCCAAACTTTACCGCGAATCTTTACCGCCAATTAAAATTTATATAAATCAAGCGGGTATGTCAAAATAATTCCCTAACATTTTAAATCATTCAATCGGATGTGTCAACACACATCCTTAATAATATTAACTCAAAGGAAATTGCATTTTTAATAGTTCAAGCGGAAGTGTCAAGATAAATCCTTATTACCAACAAACTTAAAATAAAGTCAACCGGAAAAGTACAATATTTTAAATAAATCAAAAGGAAGTAGCTCAATAGTTTCTTTAACATCAATTCAACCAGAAACAACAACATTTTATATAAATCAAAAGGAAGTTGGTCGAAAAGAAACTAACATAAATTGAACCGGAAACAACAATATTATAAATAAATCAAAAGGAAGTAGGTCAAATAGAAACTTTAACATAAATTCAACCGGAAACCACAATATTTTAACTAAATCAAAATAATAACTTTGCATAGACTAACCGGAAACACAAGTATTAATTTAATAAATTACATGTAAGTCAGATTGAGTACAAATTAATCGAAACAAGTTAAAATTAAAATCATTAAATGGTTTGGCGCCCATACGGCCATTCTATTACAGCGCGCTCTCTGCGCTGTAAAACATTTTACATCAAAACGGCATCACCCATTTCGGGCTTAGCCAAAAATACACAGCATCACCCGCCTTGGATCTAGCCATAGCATATGGCATCACCCGCCTGGGATATAGCCCCCTAACACGGCATCACCCGCCTTGGATCTAGCCATATCAAATGTCATCACCCGCCTGGGATATAGCACCCTAACACGGCATCACCCGCCTTGGATCTAGCCATATCATATGGCATCACCCGCCTGGGATATAGCACCCTAACACGGCATCACCCGCCTTGGATCTAGCCATATCATATGGCATCACCCGCCTGGGATATAGCCCTAAGACCAGGAAAAAGGATACGCATGGTGGCCAGCCAGCGCAATAGGGAGGAAGGTGGAGTAGCTAAGATAACTTACAAATCATCCGCCCATACGGTCGGTTCATTATCATTAACATCCAAAAATAATTAATTTTGAGCCAGAGGTGCTGGTCTCCAAAAATCATGACTAGCGATCTTTTTGGAACATCCCCTTTAATTTACATGCTTTATTTTGTAGCGATTATTAGGCAATACTTCTAGAACTTCCATAGGACCTTCATACTTAGGACCAAGCTTAGTCGTATGTCTTTCATGCTTTATGCATTAAGACAAAATCCCCCTTTTCAAAGGGCTTAATTTGAGCTTTGCCCTTGTCAAATCTTAACTTGTCCCGAAATGATCGCTCGTCCATCCTTAATTTACATAATGATATAACAGTATTAAGGTTTTCAATTGGTTCATTATCATCGATTTGTAAGAGCTTAATACCCGGTGGCGAACATTTGTTTTTTCAAACAACTACTCCATGGGAGATCTTCCCGTACTTTTAGAAACTGTAGAATTAATAGCAAACTGTAAATCTTGAATAGCAGTGTGCCACTGTTTATTAAGCTCCACAACAGACATTATCTTTGATGATTTTCATAATACGTTCTACCTGACCGTTTGCCCGACTAGCGCCTTTAGCTACTACGTGATGTTCGATACCGAAACGATGACAAAAATTCTTGATATCAGATGTCATACTCTTATCCTGATCTGTTATAAGTCTATTTGGGGTGACGAAATTGGAAATTACTCTTTACAAACAAGTTATGGCTGTATCAGAAGTCCGATCATTGGTATACATTAAATGAGTATGTTGAAAAAGCATCAATAAAAATAAATGCTTATTCAGCATTATTATGTGTATCGTTCATACGTCCAGTTATGACAGCATGTACGGTGTGAAAGGGAATTGCAATTTTTTCTATTGGATGAATGGTTATTTGTTTAGTTGAGACCTTTATTTGTTTATTCCTTTGCGAATCCTACAACTAACACAATGGGGATGATAACTTTTTTTTTACCTTTATCACAATAAAAAATTATAGAAATTGCAAATAATATTATAAAAGTGTAAAAGCTTAAAAAAAACTGCCAAGTTATAAACGTTTTAAAATAAGTGTTAGACAAGGACAGACTATCTTAGAAGTGACGTCATGACTATGTAACTTCATACTAGTGCCGTACATTGTCGGTACCGCGCGACAAGGACAGGGATAATCCCCTCCAAAAAAATTTATAGCGTGCATCTTCTTCATATTTACATCGTTTTAACAGATTTTTTTTTCTATTATCTCATTTTTACTATGCCTTCTTTGAAATCGCAATACTTAACGAACATTTATAATAGTAGTCACCATCCCAATTTGCAGTAAACTTTCGAACTATTATTGACATATAGGGAAACCAATATTGCTTCCTTAATTTAGCTAAAACCTTTTCCCAACTGAAGTGTTGAAGATTATCATGATAGTGAGAAATCAGATTCCATCTATAATTACGTGGCACGATAAACTTTACGTCTAAGCAATTTATCTTAAGATATAACATAAGTGTCAGCAATGTCTTTTGGGATTTATCAGAACTAAGTTGTTTAACTATGTTTTTAAGAACTGGATCACGTTTTTTTCTATTAGCAGCCAGTTATGATCAAGTGTAGCAGAGTTTACTGAAAATTCCAATTAGATATTTCCGATAGGGATTTTACAGGAGCTCGCTACGGCATTTCGACTAAAAATGGGTAAAAGAAAGTCTACTCTTCCTATACGCAATATCAAATTGGAAAGTTTGTAAAAATAAGCATCTACCATACAAAATGTTTAAAAGCTTTAAGTGAAATAACGCGCTTTACCTAACCTATAAATCTGATCGGCAATCAATGTAAACTAGGGCTGCTAAGAGGTCTCGGATTATACAGTTTATTTAAGGTCGTTCGACCATCTGTAGGGTCAACGTCGAACAATATTATCCTTTTCCTTTAATATAATTACCAGAAGTGAAATGGCCTTTAAAGTTGTTTTAAATTTAGTTTAATTTTTCCAACGTGCTTAGGGTTAGCCAGGTGGGTATTTATTTTTGTTGTCAACTGTGCTAAAGAACATTCAGAAATAATCATATCTATACCTTTATTTATTAATGTGATAGTAAGACCCGGAATTTGCACTAAATAATAGACAATTAAAAAATTAAACTAGGTTTGGTGATCTTCTACAACAAATAGGTCTAATTCTACACTAACTTGATCGATCTCAATAATCGCCGAGATACTCTGGGAACAAGTGACGTTCACACCACCTATTCCCTTAAAAACTGCATTATCAGTCCTTTAACCGGAATCGAACCAGAAATGCTTTTACGATGAACAATCTGCGCCGGAATCAAATAGGCAAGGATATGAAGTAGCTCCAATTTTGACGGTTGTCGTGCAATGATTGATAGGACAACAAAACCTGACGGTTTTTTTTCCGTTCATTTGCTTACGGAAACAGGATTTTTAGGGCAATAGTTACATTCAATGCGTAACCTAAGAGGCTGGCTTTACAGAAATATCAGAGGCTGTATTTTGTGTCGATTTTCCCTACAGTCACAAACTCTGCGACCAGGTTTTTTTTACAGTTGAAACATTTTGGCTACTGACCTAATAAGGAATTACGGGTTAACGAAAACTGGGGTCTTTTGTTAAGGTGATTTTTGTCTATACTATTAGTTTTGAGTTGGTCACGTTTAAGAAAAGTTTTCAGAGCGGAGACTAGTTTGGGCAAAAATTCAGGCGTATTACGTAACAATTCACATTTTCACAAAATCAGGGTAGTGACCCAGTGACCCAGGGTAACCAGTGACAAAAGCATCAATTACCTCGGTGTCCGCGGTTTCAGGCCGCACTCTCTTGAACAGCGTCCATCCTGTGGTTGCACAGTAATCCTCGTTGCTGCTTGCATGTTCCAACGTGTAGTCGCGCCATCAACTTGCTCCCACGTAGTGGATTGTAGGGACCCGGAATCCAGAAGACCTCAGTAGGGGCTAGGTGTATCCCACCGCTGCTGTCGGCGCATCATCGCCGTTGTTTGTCGAAGTCAGACATATTGGTTTGCACCAATATATCACACAAATACACGGTTATTGTGAATGGCAGGAAGATGTTTTAAGACAGCACAAAGAAAATACCTTACTTCAACTCGGGGTGTTTATTGCACGGGCAGCGTATAAAGAATCTGTTTCCAATCGCATTACAATAGCTTTTATACACAAAATTACCGCCAAACTTTACCGCGAATCTTTACCGCCAATTAAAATTTATATAAATCAAACGGGTATGTCAAAATAATTCCCTAACATTTTAAATCATTCAATCGGATGTGTCAACACACATCCTTAATAATATTAACTCAAAGGAAATTGCATTTTTAATAATTCAAGCGGAAGTGTCAAGATAAATCCTTATTACCAACAAACTTAAAATAAAGTCAACCGGAAAAGTACAATATTTTAAATGAATCAAAAGGAAGTAGCTCAATAGTTTCTTTAACATCAATTCAACCAGAAACAACAACATTTTATATAAATCAAAAGGAAGTTGGTCGAAAAGAAACTAACATAAATTGAACCGGAAACAACAATATTATAAATAAATCAAAAGGAAGTAGGTCAAATAGAAACTTTAACATAAATTCAACCGGAAACCACAATATTTTAACTAAATCAAAATAATAACTTTGCATAGACTAACCGGAAACACAAGTATTAATTTAATAAATTACATGTAAGTCAGATTGAGTACAAATTAATCGAAACAAGTTAAAATTAAAATCATTAAATGGTTTGGCGCCCATATACACATTGTGGAATGCAAATAAATGATTGAGTATTGGAACAAACGCTGCGCTCTTCTTCTTTTCGTTTCGATGTCATCTTTTATAGTGATCGGTGTTCGATGTACATTAATGTTGCTTGATGTTTGGGCCCGGTAGGTGCCGTGCTTATTGTGGCGTCAGAGGCGTTGTTCAGATCGTCAAGGGTGCAGGTGAACGGAAATTTGCGTAGCGCTAAATTCGTGGGGGAGGCACCTTTGAAAAGCTCAGAGCCCGGAATAACCAAACCTTAATAATCTTCGGAGATAGAGAATGGAACAATGTCTGTCACTTTAGCAACTGTTGCTGTTGTAGTTAGAGTCTCGAGCAAAAGATAAATAAAATGATTTATTTATGCACAAGGCAACTACAACAGGTGACAACCGCAGTAGGTAGGTATGTCAGTAAGATAAATTCTGGATTCCTTTAAAATCTCATATTTATGTGTGGTATGACTGTACCATTCCCGTCTTTTATTTTTAGAACCATTTACTTGTCGGACGATTTGATAATTGAACATTTAGCTAAAGTGTCGTCTTGTTATTACGACTATTTGCGTTTAGGACTTGTTGATACATAGGGTCCTTACTGTACCACAACAGCCTTACCATCTTAACACCCTCATACCTTTTTTTTTTTTTTGTTCCCGGGGTGGAAAATCCTCATGGATGTCCTCCGCCCTGGGGCGGGCGGAGGGGTCTGTCAGACTCTTACTGACTAAAAACCACCCCGGTGTTCCATCTCACACCTACGCCGGGGTCGCGGGAACACATAATTCATTCTTCCGCATCCCCGGCTGATGCCGGCCCGCTTGCGCGGGCCCCGTCTCGGGCGCGGGGAGTGAGGTGTACTCCCGCCGCAACGTCCCCTCCCAAGCGGCACACTCTGCCAGCGTATGCCACGACGTGTCCTCCCGGCAGTCGACGCAGTGGTGACACCGAGCGTCCGGCTCCCTGTTTTTGCGACACAGGTACTTCCCGAAGCAACCATGCCCCGAGAGCACCTGCGTCGCCCGAAACGACAGGGAGCCGTGCCTCCTCCCGAGCTAGAGGTCGAGCAATGGCTGGACCGCCTCGATGGTGACGAGGCCGGCGGTAGGGCGTGAAAGCCTGTCCCGCCATTCCGCCACCAGGACCTCGCGAAGCTGCGACCGACGCTGCTCCATATGGCGCTGCATCGGCCGCTCGCCCCGCGCCCTCGCTTCCTCGCGCCATCGGTATAGTGACGCGAGCACCTTCGCATCTAGGTTCCATGGCGGGGATCCGGCCAGTGCACAAGCCGCCTCGTAGGAGATCGTGCGATACCCTCTTATGACTCTGACGGCCATGGCTTTCTGCGGCTTTCGCAGCACAGAGATGCTGGCGGCCGTCAGGTCAGCCGCCCAGATCGGGGCCCCGTAAAGGGCCATCGATCGCACGATCCCCACGTAGAGCCGCCTACAAGCAGCGCTCGGGCCCCCCAGATTGGGAAGCAGCGTTGACAGCTCTCCAGCCGCGCCCAACAACTTGGGCGCCAGCCGCCGGAAGTGGGGTCTGAAGTCCCACCGGCTGTCGAGCACCAATCCCAGATATTTCATGGTGGGCTCGCCAGCGATCCGGACCCCCCCGACCACAATGTGTGATCCGGCCGGCGGCGAACGCCGGGGGCCATGAACCACCATGGCCTCCGACTTGTTGAGGGCCACCTCCAGGCCGAGGCGCCGTATGCGGCTCACCGTCAGTGAGACCGCCGCCGTCGCGAGCAACGCTGCCTCCCTGTGCGAACTCCCCCGGGCCGTGACCAGCGTGTCGTCCGCGTAACACGTCAGGTCCGCGCCCGGCGGGAGCTCGCCCCTCAGCACCCAGTCGTACCCGATGTTCCACAGGAGCGGTCCCACGACCGATCCCTGTGGAACACCGCACGACACATTGCGCTGGTTTTCGCCATCACTTCCCTTGTAGGTGACACACCTCCCCGCCAGATAAGCCCCAACGATGCGGCGGAGGTAGAGAGGCACCCGATGATAACGCAGTGCCTCCCGTATGCAGCTCCAGGGCAGGGTGTTGAAGGCGTTGGAGATGTCCAAGGACACCGCCATCACCACCCCGCCCCGGGACACTGTTTTCTCCGCCAGGACTCTCACCCTCGACACAGCGTGGATGGTAGAGCGCCCATGCCGAAAGCCGAACTGGCTCTCGTCCAGGTCCGGCCACTCTCTGCACAAGTGGTCGACGAGACGGGCTGCGAGTATGCGCTCGAACAGCTTGCCCACCTCGTCGAGCAGCACTATGGACCGGTACGCAGACGGCGAGTCGGCAGGGCGCCCCGCCTTCCTGAGCAGGACCAGACGTCCAATCTTCCACAGACTGGGAAACTAGCCTTGCTCAAGGCACGATGTGTAGAGTCCTCTCAGTTGGGGCTCCAACTCCTTCAGAGCGAGGGCCAAAGCAAGGCCGTGAATCCCGTCGGGCCCCGGAGCAACGTTCTTGGCCCGGAGCCGCATCACGGCCGTCCTCATCTCTGCCTGTGTCACCTCTGGGACGCTGATGGAGTTCTCCTCTGTAGACTCTGCGGCTGTGGGCAAAGCCATCGGTGGCGGAGTATGCTCCGCTCTTGCCGGGAAGAGGGCTGCGACTACCTCCTCCAGCAGCTCGGGTTGGAGACTCTCCGTAAGTGGAGGCGCCGCGGCTCGAAGTTTCCCTCGAACCTCTCGATAGGGGCGCCCCCACGGATCCCCGTCAAGAGTCTCCAACATCTCCTCCCTGGCTCGCGTCCTCGCCTCGCCGATGGCCAGCCACAGAGTCTCCTTTGCCGCGCGGTACACCTTGTTGGGGTCCACTGATAGCGTAAATGAAACTCAATATATTGCAGGGAATAATTGCTTAATTTATTGGTAAAAGATCCTTCCTTATATTATATTTTTGTACACACAATTAGTTGCTAGGCTTACTTATATAAAATATTTAATTGACCAATGGGAGAACATTGATTTCTAAAACTTAAAACGATCAACGGGCACCCATCTCGCTCTGGCGCGTGCGCGTTGTATAGCGTCGTCTGTACGCACACTATAAATATTACCGACACCGGCGCATCTCATCTTTCTTCGACATAGCGAAAGCCTTCGACAAAGTCTGGCACAACGGCTTGATATACAAGCTCTACCAACTAGGAGTGCCAGATCGTCTCGTGCTCATCTTACGAGACTTTTTGTCGAACCGGACCTTTCGCTATCGCGTCGAGGGAGCACTCTCGTCCCCTCATCCTATTCGCGCCGGTGTTCCTCAGGGTTCCGTACTATCTCCTCTCGCCTTCACGCTGTTCACCAGCGATATCCCAAAAAGTGAAAAGGCTCAGTTGGCTCTCTTCGCCGACGACACTGCCGTTTACTATACCGGTCACTGTCCCAACGCTATAGCTCGTACTCTCCAAACCTCCGCAAACGTCTTAGGCGCTTGGTTCCGGAAATGGAGAATCGAGGTCAACCCCGATAAGAGTCAGGCGGTTCTCTTCTCGAGACGTCGTCGACTCCCTCCCCCACTTCCCAGCCCGATCACTATGTACGGCAAGCCAATCCCCTGGGAGAAGCAAGCCAAATACCTAGGCGTGATCCTCGATGAGAACCTTACCAATTAAATTACCAATTCGTACTGACAGCCCGTAGTAAACTGTCACTTAAATGCAAGCTCCGCATCTATACCGCAGTCATCCGTCCCATTATGACCTATGCCTGCGTTGTATTTGCGCACGCTCACCCACGTCATCTCCATAAGATGCAGACCCTCCAAAACCGTTTCCTCAGAAGGGTCACGGGTGCCCCCTTCTATGTCCGTAATATAGATCTTCACGTCGACCTCAAAATGCCAACCATAAAACAGTTCATGAAACGCTTATCAAAGCGTTTCTTCGACTGCGGCATCAAACATTCTAACCCCCTGATTACAGCGGCCGCCCGCTACACTCCCTCTCGCATTAGCAGTATTCGCCGACTAAGGCATACTTTAATCGACCCCGACGACGCCACTACCCTCCTCCAGGAGAGTAGTAAGGCCACTAGCACGCTACATAAGCCCAAAACCCGATCGCCGTCCTACCGCCCTCGCCGCCGAGGCCCGCCGCGACGCCCAAATCGACGCCCCTCCCGACCCTTGCTCGAGCCAGCCCGCGCCGCTGAGCCTGTAGCTTTAAATTCGTCCGTTAATAATACCAATCCTGATCCAGCTAGTCATTTGCTGCCCTCTTCCAGCGACGCCCTAAGCCGAGGGTCGTACCCCACAGGGGGTGCCCTTAGCGTTGTCGCTTAGTTTTAGTTAGTATATAAATTTAAGTCCTGGCTGGAGGCCTTAATTTATTAGGGAATCCACAGGCAAGTCCGCTTATGCAGACGACAACCGCATAGGTTGACCTGCGAGATGCCAAACAAACAAACAAACAAACAAAAACGCATCTCATCTCAGGATTTGGCTTGTGGTCGTCACACAAGCTTGTCCTACGGAATATTCCTATTCCGTTGCTAAGTTTGTTCCGCGCGGACCGTCATTTAATTTTTATTCGCCTACCCGGTTTTTAGTACCGACGCGGTCGCGGAGGCCACACACCCGTGATGCCGAAACCCGGCACGCGCGGCTCGTTGGGCCGCGATGCCGGGTCACCGGAGTCCCGCCCGGCGCTGGATAGGACGTCGTCGATGCCGAACATCGGCGCTGCGTCGTCCTGTGCACCGCCGGCCGGCTCCATCCAGAGAAGCGAGGAAAAGAAGAAGAAGCCTGCGAAGGAGGGAGGAAGAGGAGGTGGACCCAGTGCCGCTGCTGCCACCGGCCCACCGACGTCATCGGCGCCTGCGCGCGTTGCGCCCACGCCGTCGTCGGGCCGACCGCACGCGGTAATGATCCGCCCTGCCGCGTTCCGTCCAGTACCAATCCAGGCCCCGGGACCTGAAGTAAACCCTGACCGCGCACCGCATGTGCACGCCGCGGCTCCGACCGCCCGCGTACCCGCGTCCGAGCGCTCCGCTGCGCCCGCCGTGCGCGCCGCCGCGCTGCAAGACTACCCCGCGCACCCACACACCCCGTCCACGCGACCCCGCGCGCCCCCAACACGCACCGCTGCGCCGCCGCGTTTCGCGTCTCCGCCTGCGCCCGCCGGGGATTCAACAGCGACTACTGCGCACACGAACACGAAGAACAAAGCTGTGCCAGCTTCGCGCACCGCCACAGCCGATCCCCGCCTTCTGCTGGCGGGACCGGCGTCGGCTGAGCATGAGCGGCCAAAAAACACCGAAACCAAAGCAAGGCAAGTAAACACTGTCTCACGCACGCCCGCTTCGCCGGCGCCCCCCCAATCCTCAGCTTATGACTCGCCCGCGGTCATGTCGCCATGTTCATCCAACGGACCGAATATGTCGCTGGCATCCGTGGGCTCGGCCGCTTCCGGTCGCGTAGACGTGTCTAGGGACACGACCTCGCGACCCGGACACCGGCCCGCCGGGTCAAGGGCAGATGTTCCGATGATGTCGCCGGCATCACCGACGCCACCGCGGGGCCCCGACTTTGAGTCCCGGCTCGAACCCAGGGGCCAGCGACAGCGTCGTCGAAGAAGCTCCAGTGAGACCGCAGTGGCGGAGGGGAAGCGGCTCTGCTCCGACCCCCCGCGGCCATCGCGCGATAGCGCGCCGCGGGGTCCGAGCACGCCAGCGTCGCCTACTTTTGCCGACGCGGCGCGCCGCCTACCTCCGCCGCCTGCGTCTCCGTCACCATCACCGACCGCGGGGGTTAGGCCAACCCCCGCCCCCACTATCGCTCCCGTTGCCCCTCCCGGTGCCGCCGCGACGTCAACGCGGCAGCAGCCGGGAAAGAAGAAGCCCCGATATCCGCCGCTGGTGGTCGAAAGGCTGCCAAACTGGGCCGCCCACTTTAGGGACATCAGAGAAAAGCTGGGCCGGCCTCCCAACGCGCGTCCTTACGGGGGTGGAGTTCGCTTCACCCCAGACAGCGAGGAAGAGTACAGGTTGGTCCAGCGCTACCTGACCGGCCTAGAAAAGGACAGCGGCGTCTCATGGTTCGCGTACTCACTGCCAGCGGACAAGAACTTGAAGATCGCCATTCGGGGCCTGCCGGCAGACACGGACCCGAAGGAGATTGAGGAGGAGCTCCGCATGCTGGGATACCAGCCGGAGTATGTGCGACACATCAAGGGCTCACAAGGACGACCCGGCTGCGTGTTCCACGCAATTCTTAAGAAGACACCGGACGTCCGGGCCATTTATGACACCACGACATTTATGTTGATGCGTGGTGTCAGAATAGAGGCCTGGCGCGGAAAACGCGGGCCTGCCCAGTGCCACCGATGCCAGCAATTCAGACACAGCTCGCATCAGTGTCACCGCCCGCTCGCTTGCGTGCGCTGCGGAGAGGCGCACGCGGCGAGAGAATGCCCTCGCCCACGGGAGGAACCGGCCACCTGCGCGAATTGCGGTGGCCCGCATCCCGCATGCAACATTAAGTGTCCGGTATTTCAAAATGAAATCCGGAACAAGCGAGCGGGGACTGCCGCCATAACGGCCACATCGCGCCGACCTAAAGTGGCCGCTGAGAGGCCGCAAGAGACGCAAGTAGAGGCCCAAGGCACGACGCTTATGGCGGCGGCCAACGGGCCCACAGACAAAACAGCTACCTCCTCCAGGCGGAGGAAAAATAAGAAACGAGGGGGTAAGGGCAAAGGGAAGAAACCCATACCACCCCCAGCGACCGCAGAGATTCCAAGGGCCGCCCCTGCCTCAAGTGGGGCGCAGGCTGTAACCAAGGAGATCAGAAAATCAACACCTACTGCTAGCGCCGGCACAGCGCCGCGGCAAACGGGTGAAACAACCAAGACTCAAAGTTTCCCGAGAGAGACGAGTGGCGGCGCTACCGGCGCCAAATCAACCACCAAAACCACAAAGAGTGAGTTTACAGCTTGCGCCATAAAACTTCTAATGGACCTTATAAATGCCATCAGGCAGGGCCAAGATGTTGAGACGGTCATCCTGGATGGCCTGGCCACACTATTAACCCTGTATCATGGCTAGGCCACTCAGGATAATCCACTGGAATGCCCGCGGCCTTCGGAACAAGGTCGCCCCCCTCCGCCACCTCCTTCGGGATCAAGACATCGACGTGGCGCTATTGTTGCTTCTTCACGAATCCAATATGTTTGACATGTCTTTCCCCGTTGTGGTAAAAGTCAGAACTACCCAAATTTTCATGGAGTCAAAGGCTTCCTTTTAGTCCACAAATGCCATGCATGGCGGCTGATTGTTATCTGCGCTCTTCTGTACAACTTGCCGAACATGTACGGTCTACGGTTCATAAGCCTTTCAAAAACCGGCTTGTTCTGGTGGCTGAAATTGTCAAGAACCAAGAAGCCTCCTGGCGAGACGATTCGTAACGACTCTCGAGAACAGTTTGTACGAGCGAAAAGAAGAAGAAGAAGAGCGCGGTGTTTGCATTTAAGGCCGTAGATACATCAATAAGATAAAGAAGTCAAACAAAGTCAAAACAATGTGGAGTATCATAGATGAACGAACGAACAAGAAACTTAAAAGCGGGAAAAATAACATAGAATTGCAAATAAGTAAATAAAAGTAAGTATTACACCCGAACCTAAACAAGTAGCCGACATTTTTAATAACTTTTTTGCATCAATTGGGGAGAGTGGCGTTACACCACCGGGCAGCAAGCAGCCTGACGGTACCTCTGTGCTAAACCCCACTGAGAATAGCATGTTCCTTATCAAGATAGAAGAGAAAAATCTTTAAAAAATAAAAGAAGCCATGTGATAGACATAATTCCGCCTATCTTACTAAGACAGTGCGCAGATGAACTAACGTTACCATTATATCTCCTTGTAAGATATCCCAGTCATTTAAAGAAGGTGTTTTCCCTGATTTATTAAAGGCGTCTCTAATTTAGAGAAGAAACATTCAAAACTAGATCCAAATAATAACCGCCCCAAAGCCCTCTTGTCTTCAGCCTCAAAAATCTTTGAAAAAGCCATGTGCGACCGGATCTACAAATATGGTGAAATATATAAAATATTTATTTTGACGAAAGACAACGGTTTTCGCAAAAACCGCTCAACAAATTTGGCAGTCTACAAATATATCCAAGAAGCACACAACATAATTAATAATAAAAAATACGCAGTAGGTATATTCCTAGACATGACCAAAGATTACGACAAAGTACAATTTAATATATTGCTTACAAAGTTATACGGAATAGGTATTCGCGGAAGAGCCCATGAATGGCTTGTATCCTACCTGAAGAACAGAGAACAAACAGTAGAAATAGAATTCTTTAATCACCAGAACAATGAAATAGAAAAAGTCCGATCAAATTGCAAATCAATTAGCGCCTCTATTCCTCAGGGAAGTGTAATAGGATGTCTCTTGTTCCTAATTTATGTAAATGACTTACCGAAAACCATACATAAAATACATGGTCCCTCCATATGTTTTATTCGCGGAAGACATATCTCTTTTGGTCTCATGTCAAAACAACCATAATTTGAATGAAGAATTAAATTCAATACTTACCAAACCGTTACCTGGATGAACGCACACAACCTCGAAATAAACTACTCCAACACTAAACTAATTACCTACCTTCCATCAAAAACCACCTCTAAATCTTACTTTTAATAACACACAACTTGAAGTTGTTATAGAATTTACCATACTTGGACTAGATTTAGACACACATACAAACTGGAAAACACACATCCAAAAAAAAAAGATAATAAACTTTAAGATTTTCGAATGCTCTCCGTGAAATGAAATAAACCACCGTTCTTCAGACAGCCCTCACCACCTACTGTGCATATGCTTACGCATGGCTGAGCTACGGGCGGCGTGACCCTTTGGGGAAATAGCAAATATGCACCTACACTCTAATAGTAGATTATGCACCGAGGGGCTAAAGTTGTGTCTTATGTCACGGGCGTCATATTGAATCTCGAGTGCAATGAAGGATTCGGGATTTAACTCACGAGCGAAGCGAGGGAGTTAATACAAGAATCCTGAATGCAGCGAGGGATTCAAGCTAGCCCAAGGCAAATACACCTTTAGCCCAGAGGAGGATACTCTACTTTTTACACCTACTGTGAGAAAATAATAGCCATAGTACGAAAAACAAAGTACTTATTAAATAAACAAACAGTAAGAATAACATATTTGGAACTAGTTAGTTATATGCACTTACATATTAATTGAAGTTAATGGTAACATTTGAGACATTAGTCCAGTTGTGCAAAGATAAAGTTAAGTTTTTATTTGGTACGTTTATAGATGTTGATATGGAATTTATTTGAGTATTGCTCGTCAATGCTTCAGAATCTTGTGTTTGCAGAGGAGCATTTTGGGTGGTGAAAGTTGGTGAAGGTGGTGCATGAGGCTCAGGGAAAGATGGAATGTGATGGTGTGATGTTGAAGGTTGTGGTGAAAAAGAATCAGATGACGTTTTTAATGTGATGCTGTTACCAATTTGACAGCTTATTTTACTTTTGTTTTGTACAGAATTTTCAATGTAGCCCTCCGCTACTGTATCCGATTTCCAGCCACCATGGCGTTTTATTTGGGTTATATCTGCTCCCGCATCCGCCAACAGTGTAGCCGACGTTCGACGAAAACAATGACCTGTATAGAGCTCGATATTTGGTAATCCTAAGTATTTGGCAATTTCCTTTGGCATGGCACTTATTTTGTTCTTCCCAATCACTTGACGGGTGCATTTTCCACTACTGAACGCTACAAAAAATCGGTTAGTGTTTATGTTAGGAGGCCGCAGAGCTTGATACTTTTCCACAACCTTTACATATGCTCCGCGGATGACAAATAACCTTTCCCTTTTGGTTTTAGTGTCTGGCAACTTAATCAATAACAACTATTCTGAGTGTTTTTCTATATCTTGGACCTTCATGTTTACCATTTCTTGACAACGACAAGCCCCATTCACTCCGATAATTAAAGCCACCTGTAACAAAACTAAAAATAAATTTTACTAACAACATACGTAAATTCAGTAAGTATACTTAAGCGTTCTTGTTGCTATTTGCTACCATGTTGTATTTTATTTAGTCATAAATAAAATGATGTACTTACTTTTACGGCAAGATAACTATGATCAGGAGCTTCATTTAAAAAAGTTTCAACATTCATAGGTGTGAAAACTTTCGATTTCTTTGATTGGTGACCTTCCGATTTCCTCTTTAGAAATGCTAATAGCTTAGCGTATGTCTTGATATCTATATTGTGTTTCATGCTTATTGTTGACCTAAGCATTGAATAAGTACACCATAGGCTACTTGACTTCTGAGTACAAGATAAATGCTGAAAATACACTAATAGAACAGGTTCCGAAATGGACTTGACGCCTTTCGTACTTTTCCATTATTGGAAATTGTCGTAGGCTTTTATATAAGTTTCCTTTGACTTTTCCGGCAGTAAATCATGGGAAATATTATTAGATTCGGTTGTAATGAATTCAGGAGTACAATCACTTTCATCACTCGACATTTTATAATACTTTGTTGATAAACTTAAAGTTTAAATGCCAAAAGTTCGCGCCTTTATTGAGCCTACCAATAAGTAGCCAAGACACGATCAATTCGATTTTCAAACAAAAAAAGTCTCTTCTACGGTTTTGTCGTGTGCGTCTATGGATATCACTCTCATGGAAGTGGCGTTTGTGTAAACTAAGCTTTATACAGGGCTGGTAAAATGGTTTTGGATGATTGGCTGTATGCATTTTGAATTTAGAACGTCATTGGAGACGCTCGTGAAAATAGAGTATTTTTTATAAAATGTGATAAATCGAATGTAGTCTAGATAGGTTTTATTATTTATTTATTTATTCACAAAATCCACAGCAATCTTAGCGCAGTTTACTTAAAAACAATTAACTAATGTTATAGCCAATTATGTAAGTAATGCAAGTTTTAATGTTATTCTATTCCTTTTAAAAATGGTTCGTAGTTATCTAGTTATTCTTACAATATTATGTCTTCGAAAACATGGCAACGATATGATGAAGCAGTCGTTATGATTTTGTAGGAAATCGAGAATAGCTTTCCTCTTTCTGGCACTAAAGAGTGTTTGTTAGTACTATACTGCCAATTTAGCTGAGCATGTGAGATTCCAAATTCAAATCACATTATTGACCAGCGGGTCATAATGAAATCCAGTACAACATTATTGACCGGCTGTGCCTCCGGCCACTAATGACTCACTTTAGGTTAAGGTTGCTTGACATATAATTTGACATTTTCGAGCAGGTGGTGTGAAAAATAAATTAAGTTATATAATCCTGGTAAACATAGATCAAACTGACAGCTGCAATCCTTACTTCCAAAAGTATAACATTTAAACCCTCCCAAGTATTATATATAATTAGAGACCTGCAAAGTTCGTAAGCATCAAGAACTCTAAACAAAACGCGAAAACATGTCACGTTACACACTCCGACATAAGTTAAGGTTAAACATTCCTATTCCTACTTCTCGGCAAAAAAAAAAATCTACAGGGGGCCTAGACAAAAGCCAAGCGTTTTCCGTTCACGTTAAGGACTTGACGTAAGCGTGTGTAAAATGGTAGACAAATGGAACGCAGACCGCCCATTCCGCAGCGTTACATGAAACACTCTCCTCTCCTCTCCTGTCTGAAATAAAAGTTTTCTATTCTATTCTATTATATAAATAATCTATGGAACAGTTTGTAGCAAGTGTTACTATTGCGTTCAGTGTTCCTGTCACTGTCAAACGCAATAGCGCGCTAACAATATTATTCAAAAGTGTTGTGTGTGGTGAAACTTTGAAAGTAATCGAAGAGTGTTTTATTACAAATAAATAAGTGAACGGCTTTAAATAATAATTCAAGTTATGTAAGAACTGTGATCTACTCAGTATTTTTCAAAAATATTAATATTGAATACAGAAAAAATTGTTTCTAGTGCGATGAGTACAAGCAACACATTTTTTTTCAATTGTGATGTAATCTAGACTTCGGTCGAGTCCCGAGCAATTTAGTTTGCTGATGGAAAGGCAGGTTTTTTCTGATACTTTATCATTTACTCCAAATTTGCCTACCATTTTTAACTAGTATTGGACCTACTTGAGATTATGGAATGCATAATGTAAACAACCGCACAATGGTGCGCTTAAATGATTGTGGTTCTTACATTTATTATTCCTTTAAAGAGAAACTCGATTCCAAACCTAAATACTTCTTTCTTAGTAATACAGATTACTACTAGCATTCTAATATCATATGGTATTAGATGACAGTTCTTAATATTTTTATAATAAAATTAAAAAAAAAATACTAAGGAAATGCTATTATTGTTTAGTTAGATGAATATAATTAAACGATAACATAATTATCGTCGCCGTAGGTGGAGAACTAAATAACTCAATTTTTCTAGTTTGGAGAAAATTGCGATTAACTGATTTTTTTAAAAATATTTTTGATGTAATTAATAAATGGGAGAAAATTTTACCGTCGCTGATTTTATATGCTTCGGGTATCTTTACCTTTTATTTCATGCTTAAACAAACAAAACTCTCCCTAGTAGTATAAAAATATAAAAAATAAAAATATCGCCCGAAACGACAGGGAGCCGTGCCTCCTCCCGAGCCAGAGGTCGAGCACTGGCCGGACCGCCTCGATGGTGACGAGGCCGGCGGTAGGGCGTGAAAGCCTGTCCCGCCATTCCGCCACCAGGACCTCGCGAAGCTGCGACCGACGCTGCTCCATATGGCGCTGCATCGGCCGCTCGCCCCGCGCCCTCGCTTCCTCGCGCCACCGATAAAGTGACGCGAGCACCTTCGCGTCTAGGTCCCATGGCGGGGATCCGGCCAGTGCACAAGCCGCCTCGTAGGAGATCGTGCGATACCCCCTTATGACTCTGACGGCCATTGCTCTCTGCGGCTTTCGCAGCACAGAGATGCTGGCGGCCGTCAGGTCAGCCGCCCAGATCGGGGCCCGTAAAGGGCCATCGATCGCACGATCCCCACGTAGAGCCGCCTACAAGCGGCGCTCGGGCCCCCCAAATTGGGAAGCAGCGTTGCCAGCGCCCCGGCCGCACCCAACAACTTGGGCGCCAGCCGCCGGAAGTGGGGTCCGAAGTCCCACCGGCTGTCGAGCACCAATCCCAGATATTTCATGGTAGGCTCGACAGCGATCCGGACCCCCCCGACCACAATGTGTGATCCAGCCGGCGGCGCCCGCCGGGGGCCATGAAACACCATGGCCTCCGACTTGTTGAGGGCCACCTCCAGGCCGAGGCGCCGTATGCGGCTCACCGTCAGTGAGACCGCCGCCGTCGCGAGCAACGCTGCCTCCCTGTGCGAACTCCCCCGGGCCGTGACCAGCGTGTCGTCCGCGTAACACGTCAGGTCCGCGCCCGGCGGGAGCTCGCCCCTCAGCACCCAGTCGTACCCGATGTTCCACAGGAGCGGCCCCACTACCGATCCCTGTGGAACACCGCACGACACTTGGCGCTGGTTTCCGCCATCACGTCCCATGTAGGTGACACACCTCCCCGCCAGATAAGCTCCAACGATGCGGCGGAGGTAGAGAGGCACCCGATGATAACGCAGTGCCTCCCGTATGCAGCTCCAGGGCAGGGTGTTGAAGGCGTTGGAGATGTCCAAGGACACCGCCACCACCACCCCGCCCCGGGACACTGTTTCCTCCGCCAGGACTCTCACCCTCGACACAGCGTGGATGGTAGAGCGCCCATGCCGAAAGCCGAACTGGCTCTCGTCCAGGTCCGGCCCCTCTCTGCACAAGTGGCCGACGAGGCGGGCTGCGAGTATGCGCTCGAACAGCTTGCCCACCCCGTCGAGCAGCACTATGGGCCGGTACGCAGACGGCGAGTCGGCAGGGCGCCCCGCCTTCCTGAGCAGGACCAAGCGACCTGTTTTCCACAAAGTGCGAAACTGGCCCCGCTCAAGGCACGCTGTGAAGACTCCTCTTAGCTGGGGCTCAAGCTCTTTCAGAGCGAGGGCTAGCGCTAGGCCGTGAATCCCGTCGGGCCCCGGAGCCACGTTCTTGGCCCGGAGCCGCATCACGGCCGCCCCCATCTCTGCCTGTGTCACCTATGGGACGCTGATGGCGTTCTCCTCTGTAGACCCTGCGGCTGTGGGCAAAGCCATCGGCGGCGGGGTATGCTCCGCTCTTGCCGGGAAGAGGGCTACGACTACCTCCTCCAGCAGCTCGGGTTGGAGACTCTCCGTAAGTGGAGGCGCCGCGGCTCGAAGTTTCCCTCGAACCGCTTTATACGGGCGCCCCCACGGATCCCCGTCTAGAGTCTCCAACATCTCCTCCCTGGCTCGCGTCCTCGCCTCGCCGATGGCCAGCCACAGAGTCTCCTTTGCCGCGCGGTACACCTCGTACAGCGCGGCTTCTTCGTCAGGGACCCGACGACGTCTCCTCCGGTAACGGGTGTACTGGCGTCTAACCGCCACGCACGCGACGCGTAACTGCGCGATCTCGGTGGACCACCAGTACACCTGGCGCCTTGCGGACTGTGTGTGGACCCGGGGCATGGATGCGTCGCAAATTTGCGTCATCGCCCCGCGGAACCACAGCGCCTCCTGTTCGACGTCGACGTCGACGGGTCCGCTAGTTGCCGACTCCCGGCTCCAGGCCTGGACAATAGCAGCCTCCTCGAGGAGCTCCCTGTCGATGAGCTTGCGCGCCCAGCGCGGACCGTCCGTTCGCGGGACCGGTGAACTGCGGCCGCCAGTGGTCTGGGCGGAGACGTCGAAACGGATGTAACGATGATCCGACAACGTCTCCACCTCCACGGCGACACGCCAGTCGCGAACACGGCCTGCGACAGCAGGGCTAGCGAACGATACGTCCACTATTGAACCACCCCGCTGCCGCACGCACGTGTGAACCGAACCCCGGTTCAAGACGGCCAGGCCAGTCGTGACCAACCACTCCTCCAGTGCCTCACCCCTAGCATCGGTCGCCGGAGATCCCCACGCCGTAGACTTGGCGTTGAGATCCCCGAGCAACAGCACCGGGCGAGGATGAAGTCGGCCCACGACGGCACCCAACTCGACAAGGAAGCTCTCGAAGTCGGCGAGACTCTTGTTGGGCGAAAAATACGCCCCAACGACGCCAACGCCATCTGCAAGGGCGGCTACCCAGCCGTGCCCCCGCGACGGGCTGACGAGAGCCCCGCCAATGATGGCCACCAAACCGTCCAGGTCTCCCACCCAGTTATCCCTGGGCGGGACCCAGTACGGCTCGGCAACCACGGCCACGTGAATCGACCACTCTGCCATGCTCTGGAGCAAGAGATCCTGAGCTCTGGCAGAGTGGTTGATGTTGCCCTGGAGGAAATGGTAGAGCGCCGTTATGCGCAATCCATTCCCTCGGCACCATTCTTAGGCCGGGAGTCGGCCGGAGGGGAACCAGGTTGAAGGGGGGTAAAGAGCCCCCGGCAGCCTTGGCAGACCCTCTCTTCTTCTTGTTGGCGGGCGCGCCACAGGCCTTACCGCCCGCTCTGTGCGATCCCAACCGCCCCCCTCAGACCCAGATGATAACCGACTGGAGGAAAGTAAGTGAAAGACTGAAATCCACCACGTCGCCTCAATTGGACACCATCCCCGATCACATAGTGTCAGTCGCCGACACGACGGCCGCAATCGACTCGTTTACTGAGCACGTTCAATCCGTTTTGACCGATTGTTCACGGGAAGTTCCGGTGATGGAAGACCATCGCTGGAAACTACCTTCTGACGTACGTGAATTGATAACCGAGAAGAATGCCGCTATTCGTGCCTACGACTCCTTCCCTTGTGACGCGAACAAAGCCCACATGCGCCATTTACAGCGTGCTGTAAAGAAACGCATAGGGGAGGTTCGCTCAGAGGGTTGGAACAAGATGCTCAGTGAACTCGAGCCAACTCACCAAGCCTTCTGGCACCTTCAGAGGAATTTGCGCTCCTCCGAGGAGGTCTCTATGCCTCTCCTCACCCGCCCCGACAAGAGCGTCGCGTTCGACAGCACCGACAAGGCCGAATGCCTTGCTGACAGCCTAGAGTCCCAGTGTTCTCCCAGCTCCCAACCAGTAGACCAAGCTCACCTGAACAAGGTCGACGCTGAAGTCGAACGGAGAGCCTCCCTTCCACCCATTGAAGACCCTGATGATCCTCTGCCTCCCGTCACTCCAGACGAAGTGCACGACATCATAAAAGGGCTCAAAGCTCGTAAAGCCCCCGGTTCGGACGGTATTACCAACAAGGTATACAAACTCCTACCTGCCCCTCTAATAATGCTCATGACCGCCATCTTCAATAGCGCCTTGAGCAACAACATCTTCCCACAAGCGTGGAAAGAAGCAACAGTCATCGGTATCCCAAAGCCAGGCAAGCCAAAGTCTGAGCCCTCCAGCTACCGTCCCATTAGCTTACTCAACGTTCTCGGCAAAATCTACGAGAGGCTTATTTATAAGCGTCTCAAAGACTACGCCGAAGCAAAGAGCCTCATTCCCAACGAGCAGTTTGGGTTCCGTCCCCAACACTCGAGTATCCACCAGGTCCACCGTATCGTAGAGCACTTGTGCGCCGGTATGCAGCGTAACGCGACGACGGGTGTGCTATTCTTCGACATAGCGAAAGCCTTCGACAAAGTCTGGCACAACGGCTTGTTATACAGGCTTTACCAACTAGGAGTGCCAGATCGTCTCGTGCTCATCTTACGAGACTTTTTGTCGAATCGCACCTTCCGCTATCGCATCGAGGGTGCACTCTCGTCCCCTCACCCTATTCGCGCCGGTGTCCCTCACGGTTCCGTCATATCTCCTCTAGTTTTCACGCTGTTCACCAGCGATATCCCACAGAGTAAAAAGGCTCAGTTGGCTCTCTTCGCCGACGACACTGCCGTTTACTATACCGGTCATTGTCCCAATGCTATAGCTCGTACTCTCCAAACCTCTGCAAACGTCTTAGGCGCTTGGTTCCGGAAATGGAGAATCGAGGTCAACCCCGATAAGAGTCAGGCGGTTCTCTTCTCGAGACGTCGTCGACTCCCTCCCCCACTTCCCAGCCCGATCACTATGTACGGCAAGCCAATCCCTTGGGAGAAGCAAGCCAAATACCTAGGCGTGATCCTCGATCAAAACCTTACCTTTAAGGCTCATATTAAGGCGGTTCGCGCGCGCGCCTCCTTCGCTCTTAGCAGGCTCCACTTTGTACTGACAGCCCGTAGTAAACTGTCACTTAAATGCAAGCTGCGCATCTACACCGCAGTCATCCGTCCCATCATGACCTATGCCTGCGTTGTATTTGCGCACGCTCACCCACGTCATCTCCATAAGATGCAGACCCTCCAGAACCGTTTCCTCAGAAAGGTCACGGGTGCCCCCTTCTATGTCCGTAATATAAATCTCCACATCGATCTTAAAATGCCTACCATAAACCAGTTCATGAAACGCTTATCGAAGCGCTTCTTCGACTGTGGCATTAAACACTCCAACCCCTTGATCTCAGCGGCCACCCGCTACACTCCCTCCCGCATTAGCAATATTCGCCGACCAAGGCATACTTTAATCGCCCCCGACGACGCCACTACCCTCCTCCAGGAGAGTAGTAAGGCCACTAGCACACTACATAAGCCCAAAACCCGATCGCCGTCCTACCGTCCTCGCCGCCGAGGCCCGCCGCGACGCCCAAATCCACGCCCCTCCCGACCCTTGCTCGAGCCAGCCCGCGCCGCTGAGTCTGTAGCTTTAAATTCGTCCCTAATTAATATAAATCCTGATCCAGCTAGTCCCTTGCTGCCCTCTTCCAGCGACGCCCTAAGCCGAGGTCCGTACCCCACAGGGGGTGCCCTTAGCGTTGTCGCTTAGTTTTAGTTAGTATTTAAGTTTAAGTCCTGGCTGGAGGCCTTAATTTATTAGGGCAACCACAGGCAAGTCCGTCTAAGCAGACGACAACCTCATAGGTTGACCTGCGAGATGCCATTTATAAAAAAAAAAGTTCGCGATTCCTTTGCAGAGCGGCCGCCGTCGAATGAAGATTCGTGTTGGGATCTGTGGATTGCAGACGTGCCTCGTGTGACGAAGACTGGAGTGTCCTGGAGATCACGTCGTCGGCGTGTGGCCTCTGCAGCTCCTATTTCTTTAACGGATGTCAAAACGTTGTGTCAGTTCTTTTCAGTACTGTTGGCTTCTGTGTTTCTTTAACTGATGGTCAAAACGTGGTAAGGTGCTGTGATGAGTGGTGGCTACAGTACTCCCCTTCAAGCGAAGCATACCGGCAGCTTGACGACGCGGCCCGAGCGAGTTGTTTTGATGATGGTGGGCTGTGACGTCACGTTGGCCGTAGGTACTCGTGCTTGAGGCTTGGTAATGGTACTGGTATTGGTTTGCTTGGTAATGGTAATCTTGCTCGGAGGTAAGGTATTGGTATGCTCTGTGATGACATACGCAGGCTTCAGTCGATCGATTGAGATGTTAGCTTGCCGATTAGGTAGCTGTATAGAATACACTTTATCTGTTCGGCTTAAAACTCAGTAAGGGCTTCATACGGAGGTTGAAGTGGTTTCTTAACTGCATCGGTTCTGATAAACACGTGACTGCACTTGAATAAATCTTGAAGCACAAAAACGCGTTTATTGTTACTGTGATGCTTGGTGACGGCTTGCGGTTTGTTTACATTAATGATGTCACGCAGTTTGTCGACGTAAGTTTAATCCATTGTAGGTGTGTAGGTAACGGATGTGAAAAAATCGCCTGGTAGACGTAAGTTGTAACCGTAGGTAAGTTCGGCGGCGCTTACGCCGGTGTCGGTGCGTAGTGCGGCACGCAGTCCAAGTAACACCGTAGGTAGCTCGTCTATCCATGTACTTGCGTCGGAAAGTTTCGCGCGCAATGCAGTTTTGAGCGAGCGATGCCAACGTTCGACCATCCCGTTGCTTTGAGGATGATACGCTGTTGTGCGATTTTTCTTGATTCCCATTTGTTTCATTAGGTTTTGAAACAGCTGACTCTCGAACTGGCGACCTTGGTCGCTTGTTAGTGTGGTCGGAAATCCAAATCTTGATATCCAATGCTTGTAGACGATATCGGCTATTCGATCAGCTGATATTTCGTCGGTAGGGATTGCTTCAGGCCACTTCGTTAGTCGGTCGATCATTGTAACTAAGTAACGATGTCCTTGAGCTGTTGTAGGTAGCGGTCCAACGATGTCGACGTGTAGGTGTTGAAAGCGATCACTTGGCGGGAAAGATGAGATGTTCGAGAATGTGTGACGCTGTATCTTGCTTTTCTGACAATGTATACAGGTTCGACTCCAACGGCTGATGTCTGCGTTCATTGATGGCCAGAAGTATTTTTGAGTTGCGAGTTTGCGAGTCGTGCGGATACCAGGATGGCTGATATTATGCACACTGTTAAAAACTTCTTGTCTATGTACTTCAGGTATATACGGGCGTATATAAGGTGTAGATTTTTCGCAGTATAACTCGACGTCCGTGTTAGGTATTACTATTTTCTTGATAGTGATGTTGTCTGCTTGTAATAATTGTTCAATGTTGCTGTCCTGTTCTTGCGAGCTGGCTATGTCCTTGTAGTTTATTGTAGTTGGGCATGAAGTTGTTTCTATGCGGCTGAGTGTATCGGCGACGATGTTTTGTTTACCGCTCACGTGTCGTATGTCTGTGGTAAATTCGCTGATAAACAAAAGTTGTCTCGTTCGTCTCGGTGTTTCGGTATTCGATTGAATTTTTGCAATTACGAATGTTAGCGGCTTGTGGTCGGTGAAAATTATAAGATGACGTCCTTCGAATGTTTTGCGGAAGTGTTTGACTGCCATGTAGATTGCGAGTAGCTCTCGGTCGAAGGTAGAATATTTATTTTGCGCGTCACTGAATTTCTTCGAATAATATCCAAGTGGTTGCCATGTTTCATTTATGTATTGTTGTAGGACGGCGCCTGCTGCGTTATCGGATGCGTCGCAGAATAATGCTAGCGTAGCATTATGTGACGGGTGAGCGAGTAAAGCTGCGTTTATGATGCTAGCTTTACATTGCTCGAACGCTTGAGTTGCTTCGTCGGTCCACGTAATCTGAGTCTTATCTCGTTTCTTTACGTTATGTAGGTATGAATTCAGAGATGCTTGTAGAGCTGCGGCGTTTGGTATGTGATCGCGATAAAAGTTAATCATTCCGAGAAATCTTCTTAATTCTTCGACTGTAGTCGGCCGGGGGTAATCGGTAATTGCTTGTATTTTATGTTGCGGAGGTTTGATGCCTTCTTTTGTTACGGTGTAACCCAGGAACTGGACTTCTGATTTGCCTAGGTTGCATTTGACGGGGTTAATAGTTATTCCGTTGTCTTCTAATCTCTTTAGAATGATTTTGAGATGTTCTCTGTGTTGGTCTTCGTTTTCTGATGCCAATAACAAATCGTCTATGAATGGGAAAACAAAATCTAATCCTCGTAGTACTTCATGGATATAGTGTTGAAACGTTTGTCCCGCGTTTTTCAAACCGGGGCACATACGTGGGAATTCAAATAATCCCATCGGAGTGATGATGGCTGTCTTCTCAATGTCTTCTTCTCTTACGCTCAGTTGTTGGTATGCACGGTTGAGATCAATTGTTGAGAAGATAGTTTTTCCGGATAGATGATGAGTGAAGTCTTTGATGCGTGGAACGGGGTAGCGATCTGGAATGGTGATGGAGTTGAGTCAGCGATAGTCACCACAAACTCTAATATCGCCATTCTTCTTGGGAACTATGTGTAGAGGTGATGACCATGGGCTTTTGCTAGGTCTGCATAGTCCTGGTTCGATCATGCTTTCAAATTCCTTCTTCACTATTTCGAAGCGATGTGGTGGAATCGGTCTTGCTCGGCTGTGTATCGGTGGGCCTCGTGTTTCGATAAAATGTTGCACGTGGATATCGGAGTTTAATTTCATCGATGTTAATCTGGTTATGCCGGGATACTGGGCTAAGATGTCGTGGTACGATTGAGACATGTCGATGCTGCGTACTGTAGGCACGTTCGATACTCGTACCGGGACGTTGACCTTCAAATTTGTAACACCGTCAATTAGTCTTCTGTTTTGAAAGTCGACGATTAGTTGATGATGTTTGAGGAAGTCTGCTCCAAGTATGGGTTTTGAAACGTCAGCGACGATGAATTTCCACAAATACGGGCGGCGTAGATTGAGATCGAGTGATAATGTTTTCTCGCCATACGTAGCTATAGCAGTGTTGTTCGCTGCATATAGCTGGAATGGTAATGGCGTTGGTATTTGTCCTTTTCTTCTCGGTAGCACGGATATGTTGGCACCAGTGTCGACTAAGAGTGATAGATTTGAGTTTTTGTCGGTGATGTACAGGCGGTGAGATTTTTCTTGAACGCCGGTGTCCGCCACTGCCAACGTTCGGTCTAGTTTTCCGTATTTGGTTTCTTGAATGAACAAGGCGATGTACAGCGTCTAGCTTGATCTTTGAAGCGGCGGTGATAGTAACAAAATGGAGATGGCGAAACTTCTCGACTGCGTTGTTGTGATGTGATGCGGTGATGCGATGAATGACGACTGCGGCGATAGTTGTTGTTGTTGGGATATCGTCTTGATTTTAGCTCGGCTATCTCTAGCGATAATTTTCTGATCTCGCTGATGAGGTACTGCGTATCTGCTTGCGGTGCGGATGGTGCAGGTAGTGCGGGTGCGTGCACAGCTGCGACTTCTGTTTCTGCTGTCTGCTCCATTATTTTGTCAGCGAGTAGCGCGAGTTCGTCGTGTGCTGTCTTGGTGGTGAAAGTATCACTGACTGCAAGGACTGAGCGGACGTGTGGTGGAAGGTGATTGGTCCACATAAGTCGCAAAGTGGAATCGGGAACTTTGTCTCTGGCGAGGTTTCGCATGCGGCGGAGTAGTTGCGTTGGCTTTTGGTCTCCAAGTTCCATCTCGGACAGCAGTTTTTGGAACTGGCGACTGTCGGATTCCTCGTAGGCGGATATGAGTCTTTCTTTGATGGCTTTGTATTGGTCCGTCTCTGGTGGGTTGTATAGAGGTCCATTATCTGCTCGATGTCTTGTCGCTCGAGCTGTGCAATGACCATTTGAGCGAGGTCGTCCCGCGTTTTTTGGTCTTTCTTGAGGTCGTTAGTGGCTGCTTCGAAGCTGATGAACCAGAGCCGTGGTCGATCGCGCCAGAATGGTGGAATTCTCATGGTGAGGGATATGGCGGCAGCTTCGGTCTTCGGGGCTGGGTGTACTGTTGAGCTGGAGTGTTCGTCCGTTGAGCAGGGATTCGACATCTTGAATTGGCTGAAGGTGCTTCGACGATGCTGGCTGAGCTTCGATGATCTTGAATTTCTTCACTGTGTTCAGGCAGGGGTCACCACTTTAGGAAGACTTTAGTTTAGTAGAAGGTGGAAGAAATACTCGTTGTCGATGAATGAATGTGAATAATTTTTTTTTTTTTTTTTGGGTATGGCATCTCGTAGTTGACCTTGAGAGGTCGTGACTACTTAACCGGACTATCCTGTGGCTGCCTTAAGCGGACTCAAAGCCTCCAGCCAGGGGCGTAAAACTACTTACATTACTAAGCGAACGCTCGCTAAGGGCACCCCCTGTGGGGTACGGACCTCGGCTTAGGGCGTCGCTGACGGGAGGACAGCAAGATGGGACAGGCTGGATCAGATTTTGTTGATTATTATTATTCGGGGAATTTAAAGCTACAGGCTCAGCTACGGCGCGGGCTGGCACTTCATCGAGCAAGGGTCGGGGGGGGGACAATTACGTCGGGATCTTCGCGAGGAACCTCGGCGGCGAGGTCGGAAAGTCGGTCTGTGTTTGTGCACTGTACTGGTGGCCCTACTGCTCTCCTGAATAAGAGTTATGTGGTCATCGGGATCGGTGAGGACATGCTTGGGACGGCGGACATGACTAATGGAGGAGGGAATATAGCTAGCAATTTATAATGAAAATAATGCGAATTTTATACTATTTTACAAACTAAAATCTACCAATAAAAACATGTACATTAAATTAAATAAAACGTTTGCAAAAACTTAGCAAATAGGATTGCGTTATTTCGTTCAATCACATCACAGCACACTGTTGTCGTAATGAATCCGCGAGGTAGCACCTGTGTGCTCGCGGCTGCGACTTGGCGGGCTCTCCGAAGGGATAAATATAGGTGCCTCGTAGTTCGCGATTCCACACTTGACGCTCAACTCTCGCCGCGGACGGACGTGTCTGTGCGCTCTCCCGCTCCCAGCCCAGTGTTGTGTTTCCTGTTTTCTACTCGTCGCTATCACGTGACGTCGTCATAATCGCCCCGATTACTCCGATTTAAAATCAAATCAAGAAATTGATTTGATTTTAATCTATCAAAATTGTCTTTTTCAAGGCAAATCTCGTTTCATTAACAGACGTTTGTGAGTAGCTTCAATAGGCCCCTTCTGGGTAAAACCACAGTTTCGTGGTCCTCGGTTGAAACCTTACGGTGCCAATGAAGCCGAGTGGGGTGTTGTCCCAACACACCCGCCGAACCCCTTCAGGGCGAGGCAGTCAATTGGACGGGTCCCAGAGTTAACCGGCCTTGGGGGATCTCCTAGTCGGCTCTGGTGTACAGTTTTCCTTCCACAGCTACTCACCTAGTGTCTTTAGGGTGTGTCTACACCCTTCGCGCTAGACTGGTCAGGGCCCCGTTCGACAGCGAGGGTCACACATCCCCGGGCCCATCCACCCGGGGAGATAGGTATAGGGTTTAGTCTACGTGGGAATAATTTTCCACCATTCCCTCCCTAAACTAGCTTCCCCTCCGACCATGGAGGACGCCTATATTTTGGCGTTCTTCAGAGAGGTCCTTTTTAAGGACCCCGATTTCCTAGCGAGATATGGCGACAAGCTATGTCATCGCTCCACCCCCACTCCGTCCCAGGGCGCACTCGCGAACTTCAGCGACGCCCTCGAAAGCCCGATGTCGCCACCTGTTGCCGAACAAGGCATTCCAGCCATTGTTCCGGCAGCTATTGTCCAGGCAGACAATGTTCCGGCCGCTATTTCGGCCCCCATTGTCTCGCCCGTCATTATCCCGGCAGTAAATACTGCGGCCCCTATTGTCTCGCCCGCTTTTGTACCTGCCGCCATTGTTACGCCGTCTATTGTTCCTGCCGCCATTGTTTCAGAGACAACGCAGCTGCGCGCCGCAGTATCAAACACGACTCAACCGGAGAGTATGGACACGTCAGTCCCACTCTCAGAGGACGAAGCCCGCACCTCCTCCTCCAGCGACGACGACGTCCAAGTCGTCGTTAAAGGAGGCAAGAGGAAGGCTAAATCCTCCACCCCCGCTGGCCCGGTCACCAAGGCCCAGAAGCAGGACACCTTACCGTCCAGCTCTACTTCCGCCCCTAGTCCGCGGGCCAGTCGCCCCGCCAGCCCTAAGGCTTGCCCACCCGCTCCTACCGCGAGGAAACAAAAGCCCCCTCCCCCGATCTACGTCCAGGACAAGTCAAAATGGACAGAAATCTCTAGGATGTGTGTTGATCGCAAGATCAACTACACAAACGCCCGATCCACCCTCCAGGGGATCAAAGTTAACGTCCCCACGTCTGCGGACTTTAGGGATCTCTCCCGCGCCCTGCGTGAAAGGAACTATTCCTTTCACACGTACTCCCTTCCGGAGGAAACCCCCACTCGCGTTGTTATTAGGCGCGTACCTCAAGAAATCTCCACCGAGGAGATAAAGACCGACCTTGTCGCTCAAGGCATTCCAGTTTCCGCCATCCATCGCTTACATAAAGCGAGACAGGGCCTAGTCTACGACATGGTCCTGGTAATCTGTGACCCCACAGACGGTCACCACCCGATCTTCAAAGTGAAGTCGGTTTGCTCGCTCTCAGGCATTTCTATTGAGAAGCCCTACCGAGCCAACTTAATTGGTCAGTGCCATCGCTGCCAATTGTACGGACACTCGCAGTCCAACTGCTATGCGACCCCTAGATGCGTCAAGTGTCTAGGAGAGCATGGTACCGACGACTGTACCCACCCTAAAGATAGGGAACTATGTTCAGAGCCTCCCAGCTGCGTACTCTGCGGCCAAGCGGGACACCCGGCAAATTACCGGGGCTGTCCTAAGGCCCCGAAGTCCTCATCTCCGAAACTCGCGAAACGCGCGAGCGACCGCCAGCACAGGGAAAGCCCCTGGGGTAAGCTTCCTTCCGCGCAGATGCCGGAATGGCATAGTCCGCAGAGGCCCTCTCCATGGGCAAACCTAAACCACCATAAAGCTCCCGCAGCTTCGGTGCCCTCCAAACCCGTGGAATCAGCGTAATCCGCGCAACTTCCAGCGCTGATGGCTTCCGCCATCCCAGCGCCTTTGGTAGCCTCCGCGGCCCCTATTGCCTCTCTAGCGGCACCTCAGGGAACCCAGGGCCGAAACAGCGCCCAAATTATTCTAAGTACATACGCGGCTCTCTTCACCACCGCCGCGGACAAAATGGCGGAAGAAATCGTGGCTGCCTCATGGAAATCCTCAGCGCGTATCCCGACATCGCGCAAGTTCTACACTCACTAAAATATGAATTCCCAATGGATAATACGAGAGTAAAAAGTAACAAACCCCGATCCCTTAAATTAGGCTTTTTCAACGTAAATGGCATTTCAGGTCAACGCGATGAGATCGCCGCTTTCCTCCGCGACCATCAGCTTGACATCCTCCTCATACAGGGAACCTTTTTAAAACCTCATCACCGAAACCCGAATATTGCCAACTTTAAACTAGTTCGCAATGACAGGTCTAGATGCCACAAGGGTGGCACACTCATATACTTTAGGAAATCTTTGTATTGTATCCCTATAGACCCACCTCCTCTCTTCTCCCATCTGGAGACCTCTATCTGTCGGTTCGGCATGACCGGCCACCAACCGATCACCATCATCTCCGCTTATATCCCACCCGACAATGGTCCGGAGGATCCCATCTCGCTCCAAAAGGACTTCACTGCCCTCTTCGGTATGAGTGACTCCGTCATCTTGGCGGGGGATCTTAATGCCAAGCACCCGGCGTGGAATAGTAGCACAACTTCAACCAGAGGTAGGATAGTTTTCAAGTTAGGCGAATCCCTTAACTTTGACGTCATCGCTCCAATGAGCCCGACACATTTCCCAGGAAATCCCAATCACCTTCCCGATGTTCTCGATGTAGCGCTGCTCAAGAATGTGAACCTTCTTTTGCATTCGATAGAGACGTTCCACGAGCTTAACTCTGACCACCGCCCAGTAGTCATGCATCTTGCACCCTACTCGGGCCCTATCGACCCCAACCGCCCCCCTCAGACCCAGGTGATAACCGACTGGAGGAAAGTAAGCGAAAGAATGAAATCCACCACGTCGCCTCACTTGGACACCATCCCCGATCACTTAGTGTCAGTCGCCGACACGACGGCCGCAATCGACTCGTTTACAGAGCACGTACAATCCGTATTGACGGATTGTTCACGGGAAGTTCCGGTTTTGGAAGACCATCGCTGGAAGCTACCTACTGACGTACGTGACCTGATAACCGAGAAGAACGCGGCCATTCGTGCCTACGACTACTTCCCTTGTGACGCGAACAAAGCCCACATGCGCCATTTACAGCGTGCTGTAAAGAAACGCATAGGGGAGGTTCGCTCTGAGGGCTGGAACAAGATGCTCAGTGAACTCGAGCCCACTCATCAAGCCTTCTGGCAATTACAGAGGAAATTGCGTTCCTCAGAAGAGGTCTCTATGCCTCCTCTCATCCGCCCCGACAATAGTGTCGATTTCGACAGTCCCGATAAGGCTGAATGTCTTGCTGACAGCCTAGAGTCCCAATGTTCTCCCAGCTCACAACCAGTAGACCAAGCTTACCTGAACAAGGTCGACGCTGAAGTCGAACGGAGAGCCTCCCTCCCTCCTGTCGAAGACCCTGATGATCCTCTGCCTCCCGTCACTCCAGACGAAGTGCACGACATCATTAAGGGGCTCCACGCTCGTAAGGCCCCCGGTTCGGATGGTATTACCAATAAGGTATACAAACTCCTTCCTGCCCCGCTCATAATGCTTATGACCGCCATCTTCAATGGCGCCTTGAGCAACAACATCTTCCCACAAGCATGGAAAGAAGCCACTGTCATCGGTATACCAAAGCCAGGCAATCCAAAGTCTGAGCCCTCCAGCTACCGCCCTATTAGCTTACTCAATGTTCTCGGCAAAATCTACGAGCGACTTATTTATAAGCGTCTCAAAGACTACGCCGAAGCAAAGAGCCTCATTCCCAACGAGCAGTTCGGTTTCCGTCCCCAACACTCGAGTATCCATCAGGTCCACCATATAGTATAGCACTTATGCGCTGGTCTGCAGCGTAACGCGACGACGGGCATGCTATTCTTCGACATAGCGAAAGCCTTCGACAAATTCTGGCACAACGGCTTGATATACAAGCTGTACCAACTAGGAGTGCCAGATCGTCTCGTGCTCATCTTACGAGACTTTTTGTCGAATCGCACCTTCCGCTATCGCATCGAGGGTGCACTCTCGTCCCCTCACCCTATTCGCGCCGGTGTCCCTCAGGGTTCCGTTATATCTCCTCTAGTCTTCACGCTGTTTACAAGCGATATCCCACAGAGTAAAAAGGCTCAGTTGGCTCTCTTCGCCGACGACACTGCCGTTTACTATACCGGTCATTGTCCCAACGCTATAGCTCGTACTCTCCAAACCTCCGCAAACGTCTTAGGCGCTTGGTTCCGGAAATGGAGAATCGAGGTCAACCCCGATAAGAGTCAGGCGGTTCTCTTCTCGAGACGTCGTCGAGTCTCACCCCCCCTTCCCAGCCCGATCACTATGTACGGCAAGCCAATCCCTTGGGAGAAGCAAGCCGAATACCTAGGCGTGATCCTTGATCAAAACTTAACGTTTAAACAGCACATTAAGGCTGTTCGCGCGCGCGCCGCTTTCGCTCTTGGTAGACTCCACTTTATTCTGACAGCCCGTTGCAAACTGTCACTTAAATGCAAGCTGCGCATCTACACCGCAGTCATCCGTCCCATCATGACATATGCCTGCGTTGTATTCGCGCACGCTCACCCACGTCATCTCCATAAGATGCAGACCCTCCAAAACCGTTTCCTTAGAAAGGTCACGGGTGCCCCCTACTATGTCCGAAATAAAGATCTCCACGTAGACCTAAAAATGCCTACCATAAACCAGTTCATGAAACGCTTATCGAAGCGTTTCTTTGACTGTGGCATAAAACACCCCAACCCCTTGATCTCAGCGGCCGCCCGCTACACTCCCTCCCGTATTAGTAGTATTTGCCGACCAAGGCATACCTTAATCGCCCCCGACGACGCCACTACCCTCCTCCAGGAGAGTAGTAAGGCCACCAGCACGCTTCATAAGCCCAAAACCCGATCGCCGTCCTACCGTCCTCGCCGCCGAGGCCCGCCGCGACGCCCAAATCTACCCACCCTCCCGACCCTTGCTCGAGACAGCCCGCGCCGCTGAGCCTGTAGCTTTAAATTCGTCCCTAAATAATATAATTCATGATCCAGCTAGTCATTTGCTGCACTCTTCCAGCGACGCCCTAAGCCGAGGTTCGTATCCCACAGGGGGTGCCCTTAGCGTGTAGTCGCTTAGTTTTTAGTTAGTATTTAAGTTTAAGTCCTGGCTGGAGGCCTTAATTTATTAGGGCAACCACAGGCAAGTCCGTCTAAGCAGACGACAACTTCATAGGTTGACCTGCGAGATGCCATTCCCAAAAAAAAAAAAGTTCGCGATTCCTTTGCAGAGCGGCCGCCGTCGAATGAAGATTCGTGTTGGGATCTGTGGATTGCAGACGTGCCTCGTGTGACGATGACTGGAGTGTCCTGGAGATCACGTCGTCGGCGTGTGGCCTCTGCAGCTCCTATTTCTTTAACGGATGTCAAAACGTTGAGTCAGTTCTTTTCAGAACTGTTGGCTTCTGTGTTTCTTTAACTGAGGGTCAAAACGTCGTAAGGTGCTGTGATGAGTGGTGGCTACAACCTTAACTTATGTCGGAGTGTGTAACGTGACATGTTTTCGAGTTTTGTGTAGAATTCTTGATGCTTACGAACTTTGCAGGTCTCTAATTATGTATAATACTTGGGAGGGTTTAAATGTTATACTTTTGGAAGCAAGGATTGCAGCTGTCAGTTTGATCTATGTTTACCAGGATTATATAACTTAATTTATTTTAGAGTGTAGGTGCATCTGTGCTATTTCCCCAAAGGGTCACGCCGCCCGTAGCTCAGCCATGCGTAAGCATATGCACAGTTGGTGGTGAGCGCTGTCTGAAGAACGGTGGTTTATTTCATTTCACGGAGAGCATTCGAAAATCTTGAAGTTTTTATATTTTTTTTTTTGGATGTGTGTTTTCCAGTTTGTATGTGTGTCTAAATGTAGTCCAAGTATGGTAAATTCTATAACAACTTCAAGTTGTGTGTTATTAAAAGTAAGATTTAGAGGTGGTTTTTGATGGAAGGTAGGTAATTAGTTTAGTGTTGGAGTAGTTTATTTCGAGGTTGTGTGCGTTCATCCAGGTAACGGTTTGGTAAGTATTGAATTTAATTCTTCATTCAAATTATGGTTGTTTTGACATGAGACCAAAAGAGATATGTCTTCCGCGAATAAAACATATGGAGGGACCATGTATTTTATGTATGGTTTTCGGTAAGTCATTTACATAAATTAGGAACAAGAGACATCCTATTACACTTCCCTGAGGAATAGAGGCGCTAATTGATTTGCAATTTGATCGGACTTTTTCTATTTCATTGTTCTGGTGATTAAAGAATTCTATTTCTACTGTTTGTTCTCTGTTCTTCAGGTAGGATACAAGCCATTCATGGGCTCTTCCGCGAATACCTATTCCGTATAACTTTGTAAGCAATATATTAAATTGTACTTTGTCGTAATCTTTGGTCATGTCTAGGAATATACCTACTGCGTATTTTTTATTATTAATTATGTTGTGTGCTTCTTGGATATATTTGTAGACTGCCAAATTTGTTGAGCGGTTTTTGCGAAAACCGTTGTCTTTCGTCAAAATAAATATTTTATATATTTCACCATATTTGTAGATCCGGTCGCACATGGCTTTTTCAAAGATTTTTGAGGCTGAAGACAAGAGGGCTATGGGGCGGTTATTAATTGGATCTAGTTTTGAATGTTTCTTCTCTAAATTAGAGACGCCTTTAATAAATCAGGGAAAACACCTTCTTTAAATGACTGGGATATCTTACAAGGAGATATAATGGTAACGTTAGTTCATCTGCGCACTGTCTTAGTAAGATAGGCGGAATTATGTCTATCACATGGCTTCTTTTATTTTTTAAAGATTTTTCGCTTCTATCTTGATAAGGAACATGCTATTCTCAGTGGGGTTTAGCACAGAGGTACCGTCAGGCTGCTTGCTGCCCGGTGGTGTAACGCCACTCTCCCCAATTGATGCAAAAAAGTTATTAAAAATGTCGGCTACTTGTTTAGGTTCGGGTGTAATACTTACTTTTATTTACTTATTTGCAATTCTATGTTATTTTTCCCGCTTTTAAGTTTCTTGTTCGTTCGTTCATCTATGATACTCCACATTGTTTTGACTTTGTTTGACTTCTTTATCTTATTGATGTATCTACGGCCTTAAATGCAAACACCGCGCTCTTCTTCTTCTTCTTTTCGCTCGTACAAACTGTTCTCGAGAGTCGTTACGAATCGTCTCGCCAGGAGGCTTCTTGGTTCTTGACAATTTCAGCCACCAGAACAAGCCGGTTTTTGAAAGGCTTATGAACCGTAGACCGTACATGTTCGGCAAGTTGTACAGAAGAGCGCAGATAACAATCAGCCGCCATGCATGGCATTTGTGGACTAAAAGGAAGCCTTTGACTCCATGAAAATTTGGGTAGTTCTGACTTTTACCACAACGGGGAAAGACATGTCAAACATATTGGATTCGTGAAGAAGCAACAATACTTATTTTTATGGGACAAACATAAAATAAAACGAACTCTTTACAAAAAAAACAAATAAATGGAATCAGTGCTTATTTGTGAAATTTATGCCAGAACAAATATGGTACCTACACAGGCGAATTAAGAAACAACTCTTTTTGAAATTGTCTTTTATCACATAAGGGGTCTACCCATAAAATAAATGCTGTAATTACCCATGAGAATAAAAAGCGCTAGTGACTCTTCAGTAGGGATTATTGTACTTTACAAATAGGACGTTTTGCTAATAGGATATCTGCTCGTAGAACGATTTGCTAATATAACATTTTGTGTCAAAGTGTCGTTATGTCGTATTATTTTCTTTTAGTATAGTTTTTTTTTTACTTTTTGATTAGGAGGGTGCCCAGTAGTTTGACCAGTGTGCTGTCCAGGAAGTCCCTCGTTTTGAGCGTAGTGTGCGAAGGCGCGTTATCGTGGTGGAGAAGTAGCACGCTAACCAGATTTTTATAAATGTATAGGATGTTGTTATATTGTTATGGATGTTGTTATTTATAAAAATTTGTAACACTGTGAGTTTGTTATATCTAGTAATAGATTCGTTGAATAATAAAACAAGACGTTTTTTGGCTACGATGCATGTAATCGAAAAATTTCCAACATTTATCTAATTTAATTTAGACAACAACGAAATTAACAATCCAAATCTGAAATATCAGAAATATTACTATTTCTAAAAGTGAATAGCAAAGGGCAATCAACCCTGCAGCATATAAGTAAGGAAGATGCCTTGACAATCCGTCAGATCTTAACCTTCCCATTGGGACAGTTGTCCCCAACATTATCTAGTTTAGACCCCTTTTAGCGTTGTCTCTTTTACTGCCCAACACCGGCCTCTCTGACCTGGAGGTGGGAGCAGTGCTAGAGGTGGACCGAGCACTTTAATAAAACGGGTGATTCCGTGACCCACTAGACAGGTTTCACCGGGATGTAGGTTACCAACATTTAAGTCGGTCTTAGCCCAACGAGCCAGAGTGCACTATGCACTGTGAGTAGTCATGACAAGGAGTTAATACTCGCACTACAATCCGAAATAGTATCTACAACACTGATCATCTTTCAAGCACTGCATTCCATTAAGAATCCTCCACCCACCCTCACACAATCAAAACTGCGCCGAAGCAAGCAAAGAAGTTAAGTTTTAGTAACGTCTAACAAAATGTAATTAGTCTATCTCTTGACCTCTCGGTGCTTCTACCTACGAGGTTGTATTATGGAAGCAGACTTCCCACTGATATGAGGCCTCGGGACGATCGCAGGCCAACCGGAGTGCGCCTCGGAGTTGGCCTGCGAATATCAGTCTTAAGGTCAGGTGTCCCGCATACAGAAATACAGAAGATAACAATTTAGAATTGTCGGAAGCGTAGAAACATTGCAAATAATAGAAGATCCAATAGACTAGGTTTGACTGTGCTACTCAGACGTTGAAAACTTAATTCTCAACGACTATGAACGGCGGACGCGACACGGTGTAGTAAAACAGCGTGGTCGCGCCATTCTCCTTCTGCTTGCTCTTGTTCAGCCTCTTTATGCGGCGCTTGGCGGCTTTCTTGCTCGTCACTGGAATCAAACAAAACACAAGGTTAGCTTGCAATATAAGTATGTTTTAATTAAATAGTACTAGCTGTAGTGGCATGATGCACAGCTCTGAGATCAAAGCAATGCGTTGACTATAGGGGTGGGCGCTCACAACCCCCCTCATTCAAATCGTTTATGTGTCCGAGGAATGAAAGCAACGAAAGTTATAACTACTGAAGAGCTGACATAATTATCTGAAATTCGCGACTAGGTACATGAAATACTGAAAACCAAAGTATAACAAAAGTCAACCACCGTTAATTGCTGACCGGAAAGGAAGTTTAAAATTCGCTTAGGTAGTTGGCAGACCAGATGAAGTATTGATTAGGTACAGCAATGGAAATAGCACAGTTGGGTGGAGGCGCATCGAGCGGGTTGCAACCCCCACCTAACCCCGGGCACACACAGCCGCGCGCAGCTGCAGTTCATCCTGGAAATGGCTCGAGTCTAAAAATAGGTACCTAGGTTCAAGCCTTCATGAAATAATAATTATGCTTTGCAACAACAAGGTCCCCGTAAAGACTTACAGCAGCGCCACAGCCTTATATAACGGATGCCTAACTTGGCAAAGGACAAAAGACTTCGCACTACGCACAAACAAGTCGACTTCTAAGTCTTCCTAGGAGATCCTTTGTGAGACTATAATACGACGTAGCTTGCGTGATCGATATCTGCTATCTTTACCACCTACGCGGCTACGCCAGGCTTCGTAGACTCTTAATTAACCATTCATGAAAACAATTAAAAATCACAATCACTATATAAACACATAGATACCTATCACTAATAAAATTAGCCTTAAGATAATGAACAAAGACCAAGTTGGGTCGTGATGCACTGGATCAACAGGGGGGACCTACCACCTACGCAGCTGCCAAAAGTTACCTTGTTTGGGTAAAATCCGTTGCACTTGTCACTGACCTGGTGGACGTGGTGGACCTGGTGGATGTGGTGGACCTGGTGGACCCGGTGGTGCCTGGCAGGCCGGAGTCACGGCCGTCATCGCTGCTGAGACTTCAGAGACTCTTCTTGCCAAGACAAGTGGGTTACTCGATGCACACAACTGTCCGCCGCCAACTCCCAGGAAAAATGGACCGACCTAGAGCGGCCGAGCTCAGCGGCACGGGCGCTACAACGGGGAACGACAACCTTCGGCGCGAGTTTAATCGTTCTAAGTTTAATATTTATTTTTATCAGGCAAAACAATGTCTGATTTTCTTTAACAAAATAATAAACAACACATTACAGCACGCCGTTTTCTACGAAAGGGAGGGCAGATTCTTAATATAGTTATAGCAAACCCACATTTTAACGGGTATTTTAAATACTCATGGAATAGAGGCCGATTGCCAAAAACCGAGCACAATTCCAGACTCAGCTGCTTTTAGGGTAATCCAATTGGAAAACCACATATGTTGAGGCTGCGTCTACATCTCATAGTATTTCACTATCAATATGTATCTAACTTTCTAGGACAGGTCAAAACCTCTTATTCAATATTCCTGTACCGAAAAGGGGATTGAACAAAATTCTGTGAATAGAGGAACGATATATACCTAAGGTTAGACTTCAACTAGCAATGCAGTCTCATTCAGTACATAGTATCGCCCTTGCTAAACTACGAACTAAAAGCCCGATTTGTTGCCGGATTGGAAGTGTGGTTGACACGGCCCATTTCGAGTCCAAGTTGGGCGCTGTCGAAACGATCTGGACAAACACGTTATCATCTATCCTTTAAACAAGTAAGCACAGTCAAAGCGCGGCCATTTACATGGTAATGCCACTTGCACCTTTCAGAATTTAAAAGAGGCGATCAAAACGAGACAAAGTACGATAAAAACATTACAATAATGTAACATACTCACAAAATCAAAATAACGTTAAGAAGGGTCATACCGTTATTTTCTTACTTTCCAGGTCCCCTACTCATCGTAGTGGGGAATGAACCGTGTGGTGCTTTATTCGGTTAGTGGCCGACATAACCCATCAGAAACTATCACCTCGGCACCCTATTAAAAAATATGCACGTCGACTGACAACCACCTCTTTTTTTCGTCGGTTCAAAAGAGCTATCACAAACGCACGACCCTCTGTCTGAGTGACGCTAGAAACCGAGGTAAGTGGGTACATAGGTACCTGTAAAGGCGGTATTGTATGATGGCTTGTGACGTGTCGCGTTTGCATAGCCTAGAACATTGTTGTCCAGTCTGCAATTATGACGGACCACCTGGACTATAACAAATTTATCGAATCGAAAAGCTTTATTTTAAAATTGTATCTGTGAAGTGTCACTAGCGACATCACACAGTGCCGCTGGTTTAGTTTGTAATACAACTATCAGAAAAGCACTCGGCTGTGTACTGAGGGGCATGGAGCCATATAATATAATATTGTCTCGTTCGTCTGCTTGCAAGCGCGACTGCTGAGCGTGGATTTGATTCCCAGGTGCGGCCATTTTTATCGACATCTTTTCATTAGGAATTTCTTAGTGGCAGCCCATAATTTTGAAGATGCTGGTGGGACAACCCAGTGTCCTAGAAAACGTCTTTGATCTCACCTCGGTCGTATCGGATTGCAGCCATCGGACTATGAGAGTGATGAATTAATGATGACACACTTGTGCACTATAATATCTCTTACGTAAGTACGTAGGAGGCTGATCTCCGTTGAGATTGGCCGCTGAGACCGAAATTCCGTGGCGGTGGATATTAAATATATTGCATTTGCACAGTAGGCTATAGTTCACTTTATGTAAATATCTACGTCTTTTGTGTGTGTTATGATAATGTTAATATTTTTTGTAACTTACTTACTCCTATCTATGTATATATTCAATATTTGCATTCCATCACTGCATGGGGGAATCCTTTGAGGTGAATTTTCTATGTAGGTACTTATCATCTTTTGTTCAAATAAACGATCTTGATTAATATGATTTGAATAAGTTAGTTATTTTATTTTTATATATTTATTGAAATGAGTAAGCCTATTCTTCGTAATTTACACATCATAAACATTAAGTTTGTTGCTGTTGTCATGTTAGATCGACTAGCGAAGCACCGTGAGTTCAACCGCCGCTCGTTGCACTATCATGGGATTTGGAGGATTTATTTTAAAGGACGTCGTCTATTTCAGACTTAAATAAAAAATCTTGTCTCCCAGTTTGAGATCTTTAATATACAAACTAACAAGTACAAGAAGACTGATTAGGCAGTTACTATATTAGCACAATGCTATGTTATCGGTAGCGTAATAACGATACCATAACAGCATTTTAATGAAAACAAAATGATTTCTTTATTGGTATCCTTCGTCCTTTATTTAATCTTATTCACTCTGGCGACCAGCTACTTTCCTCTCCAAAATCCTCTAGAACATAAAACGGAAGCTGGCAACCGTGTGTCCACGACGCAGGGAATGGCTAGTGCTATTTGAATTCTGTATTTTATTTTATTTTATTTATATATCTATAAAGTACTTAATTTACCCACAGGTACAGGTGGGCGCGTGTAGTTCCTGTAGGCGTACCTACATTACAATACAGTACTACTTATCATATTCTACTTATCGTCCCACGCCTTGGAAGCCAGGTAGAGATGTATGTAACATATACATAGATTAATTCCTAAAGAATTTTTATTCCTAAAGATTGGACCCATTCTTGGTTCCAATCTTTAGGAATTACTCATTCGCCAAGAGTTCAAGAGACAGTTTCAAACTATCTTCTAACTTCTTACTTATATTGTTCTGAAATAATCTGATATGTCAAGGTGATTTATTTGCTTTAAATGCGGTTTCTAATAACTAATACAAAAAGTGGTAAAAAGGTTACATTCTTGTGCGATTTTCACGTTTCGTCATATTAAAAAATAAGTAAATAAACAATTATTTATACCTACAATGGGAGATAATTACTAAAGACTAAATTATTTATATAGGTAGGTACATAAATCTTTATACATATTTACACAAAATAAAATATTGTTTATTTAGTGTTTATTACATCTGAGTGATAAAAATATAAAATTCTAAAAGTGTTATTAATCATAACTAACCAACTTACACAATTTTATGATCATTAATCATGCCTTTATCGAAATCAGGTTAAATACAATGGTTGTTTTTTGTATTCAATCGGACGACAAAATGTTGAGACTGCCTGCGCTAGCAGTTACATATCATCTAGGTACAGTACGAACCGATGAAAATCAATACTTAGCTCGCCAGCAAAGCCTAGCTTGGGGCTGGGCTTGTGGACACACTGAGAGCGTTCTACGACGAAAATAAACAGAAAAAGTTTTTCAAAGTAATTTGAACGTTCCATGGCGTAACTTACTTTTTTAAATCATTTATGTTATTATGCGATAACCTGCGTTTCGCCGACGATATTGTTCAGTTTCATCCTCGGCAGCTGAATAAAGCGGATTGCTTAATGAATTGAACAAGTCAAGCCTCGAAATTGGTCTTCAAATGAACATGTCAAAAACAACACTCGTGACCAATAGCATCAAACAAAACTAGTATGTGAAGGGTGAGGGGGTTCCAGGCGAGACGAGAAGTAAAAGTTGCTGATCGATGAAAACCTCATAAAAAGAAACCATCTAATTTTCAAAACTCGTTGTCCCGTATCCGGTAGGTAAGACGAATTACATTTTTGGCCAGCGATCTGTCCTCCAAAAAGCAGACAAGCCCGAGTGGGACTGAGCCTGACACGTTTGCCGTATGTTGGATGCATTGCAGGCTAAGACCACTACAACGGGGTCCCTGAAAACGTCCAACGGCAACGCGGCAGACACCCAGGCGTTTCCTCTCGCCTTATGCGAAACAGGAACCTCCCGAAACAACCGTGTCCGGATAGGACCTGTGTGACCGTGGCGACTCTCCAACCACTCCTCAAAGACCTCTACTTATAGCCGCTATTGCTATTGCGGCGTGCCCAGCACTGGGTTGCGACAATCGCACCCTCCATGTCGCCATGAGATCCTGCCGGAGCTCTGTCCGCTGTACCGTGATTTGCCTCCTCGCGCCACTCCCATTCGTGCGCGAGGGCTTTTGCCTCCAAATCCCATGGCGCCAATCCATAAAGTAGGCTCACCGCCTCGCAGGAGACCGTGCGGTATTCCCGGACCAGCCGGATGGCCATGACCCTTTGGGACGCGTTCAACTGGCGGGCTGGTAGGCGCCTCAAAGAACGCGCCCACACCGGTGCCCTGTAAAGGGCCATGGACTGCACGACCACCGCGTAGAGCCTACGGCAGGAGGCTTTTGGACACTAGATTGGTCAGGAGCCGCTTCAAGGCAGCCCCAGCCTGAGAGCCAAACGTCGGAAATGCGACCACGCCTGAGTCAAGGAGATAGCGCCGTGGCATGCGCGCGCCCCTGACGCGAGACCCCTCCCCCGTGACCTGTTAGCGGAGCACGACAACATCGCACCGGGCTGACGCCAGGATAAGCTGTAATTCAGGTTACACGCAGCTTATCTGTGACAACTACTGTACTTCGTGCACTGTGGGGCATCTTCGCAGACAGTTTCGACTTACCGTGAACTATCCGTTCAAACTCACTAAAACCTCAACAGGCCCTGGTAAGCATCGCAAGATACAAGACCCAGCCCACTATGGACCTCCAGTCTTCGGAGGGGAATGATGTGGCGAAATCTACACTGCCACATGAAAAATCCTGTACCACGCAAACAAAGTTTACCGAGCAACTAGCATAAATATACAATGTCCATGTCAATGTCGGCACAACACCTGTCTGGACGGAGGATCCTCCCTTTTCTATAGAGGATGTGTTAACTTTACACCCTGTTCTTCATGCCTTTTAAATATCCCCAAAAAACTGTTTGCTACGGATTGGTACCTGGTGCAATAGGTACGCTCGATATACAACAGCCCTAAGGTGCACTTTGGTCTGGGCGGGCTTCCGCTGGTTGACGCTGGTTGACGGAAAGAAGCCCGTGCGTACTCCGCATGCGCGTGCCTCCCCCCCCCCCCCCCCCCACCGCGCCATCGTCGCCCTTACTCAGTCCTCCGCGACCCCAACCCAAACCTCCTCGCCCCTGCCGCCTTCTCATTCATCCTCTCCTGTAACTCCTGCCACGTGTTCATAGCCCACACCCTCTCCCGCACCTCCCCGCCTGGGCGAAGTAACCGTCGTCAGCCTTACTATACCACAGTTACGAAAACTGGGTTGTAGTGCATTAGCCTTAGCATTTGTTTGTTTTTATTATGTCTTTTTTGCTGTATTCATAACCTATGCGTTGTAGGAATTAATGTGTAAGTATGTGGTCACGTGGTGACTTGTGACTTGGAGAAAACCAAAGCGCAGCCATTATGCAGGGAGTGGCTCTTCAGATACATGCAGGTGTGTATGAAGTCTCTGCTATTTCTAGCATTTTGCATGCTAGAGGTTTTCTTACTGACTTGAGGAGGTTCTCAATGATGCTGCATTTTTTGTAATTTAACGCTCTTTGTCTTATAAGCATTTATTCCCTGTACTACACAAACTGTAAGAGAATTCTCAAGGAGGCTGTCCAAAGTATGTCTTACGAAGATACAGAGAACTTACTAATTTACTCACCTACCACATATGTATTTAACTTTATTTTTTGGCAATTTTCGTATGCTATACGCCATATGGCGGACGCCATATGCGTGAGGAGGACAGGTACAATCAAATGCTTGGCAGAAGTTTTCTCTGTTGTGAGCAACAAGCGACCAAACACAGGGTTCCGCGGGCTACTGCTCCACCACGACAACGCGTCTTCGCACACCGCGCTCAAAACGAGCGACTTCCTTGCGCGACTTGGACAGCACGCCGCCGTTCTAAATCCTGGGTCAGCTTCCGGATAATTATTTAAACTAGTCAGTAAGTCAACAGGAGTTACTCCTTCAAATAACCAATTATTATTAAAGAATAATAATAAGGTATCTTCGGGCAATATAAGTCATATTAATAAAAAACCAAAGCGAGTGCAATACTTTAAAATTATTTCATCAAAATGTCCAAGGTTGTGCTTGCAAATTATTGGAAATAAAATTGTTTCTTTACAGGTTCTAAGTTTGATGTCATTTGTTTAAAAGATCATCAAGTAATGTCAGTTAATTATGCAAATTATTCTGTAGTTAGCCATTTCAGCCGAAAACGTATGATACATGGCGGGTCATTAATATTAGTTTAAAATTCAATTAAATCGAAAGAACGAAAAGACATCATCGGACTGTCTGCTGAACAGGCCACTGAGTCGTCCTGTGTTGAGCTTGATTAGCATGTTATAATATGCGTATACAGACCTCCAAGTCACTAGAATCTACCGGTGTTTGATTCTGTAATGGAAGATGTTTTGGCTAAACTCGCAACTGGTAATGAATCAGTTATTATCTGCGGTGACTATAGCATTAATATTTTATAAAATAATTCAAATACCAGTCGATTGTTGAATTTGTTTAAATCATTTAATTTGTCAAATGTGTTTTCAGAACCAACCCGAATAACTACAACTACTGCTTCAGGCTTTGATAATGTATTTTGTTGCTGCGACTATTTAGATAAAGCTATCGTTAATTATCTCCCTTCTGATCACAGCGGTCAAACCGTAACTTTTGAGTCCAACATAGCATACCGGGCCCTATCAGAATACCAGCGCTGTGACACTTATTTTTAAGTGTTGCAGCATTATGCTGAGATGAGGGCCTTTTGGCCTCGTACAGGTCTTTGTTTATTTTTATTTGTTTGTTATTATTAGTTTAAATTAATTTTAAAAGAGTGTCTATAATTAAGTTTTAACTATGTAACGGTAAATCGGGGTGAATAGGGATGCAGGGGTGAATCGAAATGAAACTTTAAAAAGGATTTTAACATTGAAATAGTATAGTATGTTGCCAACATGGGCACTTTATCGTTAATTATAATACAGTCAATACATAAGAGGCATTTTTGGCTACAAACATTATTATTTCAATGTGAAAATCACTTTTAAAGTTTCGTTTCGATTCACCCCTGCATCCCTATTCACCCCGTTTTACGGTACTGTTCTTTCTTTCTTTCTTTCATACAAAAAGTGCAGATACAATCCAGACCAATAACATCTGCTAATTGAAATAAGTTTAATAGCACTTTCATTTGTAAGTAAAGTAATCAGGATCTTACAATGAAGAATGTTAATATTTTGTATAAATAATTATTTTCGGTAGTTCAAACTGAGTTTAATAATTATTTTAAGAAGAACACTAAAAGTATCTGCCCCAAGTGTTTATTTAGTGACTGGGCTACTAAAGGACTTAGGAAAAGTAGGGAAAGACATTTCGAGCTGTATGGCCTTAAGCCTTACATTAACCCGGAAACTTTTAATAAGTATGTTGCTTCTTACTCAATTTATATAAGAACACTTGTAAGGCAGCTAAATCCTTATACATTAGCAACAAGTTAAAATCAGCAGAAAATTAAAAAAGACGGTTTGCTAAATTATCTTTAATGAAACGAACAGGAACAAAAAGCACAATTCTGATTACACACTGGAGACGTCATGTGGTCTTATTTGCGATAACGAAGAAGTTGCTCAGGAATTTGTAAATTTGTTTACCTGTGGTCCACTCAAAACCACAGAAACCTTAAATTCTTCGCCCTCGCTCGCTTTTGATTTAATTTGGGCGAATGTTTCACCTTGTCCGATTGAATTTAACTTTAAGCTTAACCCCTTAACAGCAATAAAAAATTTTGAGCAAATCAATACCAAATTGACCGAAGATCTTTGGGGAATGTATATTAAAGTATGTACCTCCATAATTGACATATAGCGCCTTTTGTGTTCTTTGTCTTCCCGGATCTAAGGATTTCCTTATAGTCCAGTTCCAATAAGGTAATACCACTTTTCAAATCCGGGGACAGTAAAGACACTAATAATTATAGACCCTTGTCCGTGTTGCCGTACTGCCTTACATAAGTCACTGCCATTGATTGGAATTGACTTACTGGATAAACCGAACTGGATAGTAAGGGCTCAAGGCGACGATTGTAAATGCTAATTCATTATGAGAACTAAGCATAAACAACTGCCAACGCATTTTTGTCAGAGATGTAATCCTCCAACTTATAAGATGCTTGGCTGCATAGTGTGCGTTTGATACAGGTTTTGAACTTCGTTTCGTTCAGTTGGAGTATGTGGGGAGGTATTTTATTATAACATTTTAAACAGTACCCCATGAAGGATGAATCTACTTTAGCCAGCCTGAAACCCGGTTGAACCAATTGGTCCCTATTTCTAGTCCCATAGTTGTGTCTCTCACCTCTTTTACTGAAAACATTTAAGTTTTTCCTTACGTACATGATGTTTTCATATATATATTGACAAGGTACGGTCATGATGTTAATATCTTTAAACAGTTCCCTTAAAGAATCGCGCCTGCGGAGGACATATATTGCTCTAATGGCTCTTTTTTGCAGAATAAAAATAGACTCGATGTCTGCAGCGCGTCCCCATAATAAGATACCGTAAGACATGATACTATGAAAGTAACTGAAATAGACCAGCCTCGCGGTATCTACATTAGTAAACTGACGGATTTTTCTTACAGCATATGCTGCTGAACTTAGCCGTCCTGCAAGAGATGTTAAATGGGGACCCCATTGCAGCCTCGAGTCGAGCGTGATCCCCAAGAAAACCGTTTTATCAACGAATTCTAGTTTCTCTTGATTCAATACTATGTCACAATCAGTACTTTTAACATTCGGCAAAGCAAACCTTATGCATTTTGTTTTTTTCCCATTTAATACTAAATTATTAGCCGTAAACCAATTTTGTACCTGCAGCAGTGCGTTATTTACGTCGTCAAGATTTAATGAACGTCTACTTTTCTTAAAAATTAAAGAAGTATCATCAGCAAATAACACCATTTGTGGTTGTTTTTTTAATAAATGGGGTAGATCATTAATATATACTAAAAAGAGGAAAGGACCTAATATCGAGCCTTGTGGAACACCCAATTTTACTTTTAATCCAAATGAATTGACACCATTAATTTGAACTTTTTGCCGTCTATCATTATGAGAACTAAGCATAAACAACTGCCAACACTATTTTTTAAATAACGCTATGCTTAGGGTCCATAGTTGGTTTACTGTAAATAATTTGGTATACATTGAGTAGAAAACTAAATGCATAAGATTCGCGTTACCGAATGTTAGGAGTAGATGTCACGTTGTATTAAATAAGGAGATACTAGATTTCGTCGGAAAAACGGTTTTTCTGGGGATCACGCTTGACTCAAAGCTACACTTGCAAGGCAAACTCAAACTCAAACTCAAACTCAAAGCATTTATTTCAAATAAACCCATTACAGGCACTTTTGAATTGTCAAGGGGTCGGTCAGTCAGAAATATGAAGCTAGTTGCCCATTCCAAAGCGAAGTAGGTACCTATGGAGAAGAACGGGCAAGAAACTCCATGGACACTCTTTTAAATAATATGGTTACAGATTTTTCTTTTTAAATCAGTCTTGTTGAAATTAAACATGTGAGAACGATGTAGAAAGACCCGTAAAAAAACATAAAAATCGGAAAAGAAAAATTAAGAAAAAAAAAAAAAAAAAGGCGTGGCAGCCAAGAGATGACCAGTCCCCACTGACGGCGCCCGTTCACGAACATGACGTATGGATCAGCACCATTCAGCTCAACCATTTTGAAGGGAACTTAATGATCCAACACACACGCCACCACCAGCGAGACATTAGAGTGAGCGTGACATACTCTCAGCCGCCAGGGCACATTCAAGTCAATGACAGAAGTAGATAGGTTGTGCCGGTTCCAGCTCACTTTTTTCAAGGGGTTTGAACCGACAACTAAGCGGTCCTCAATCCTAAAAAAAAAAAAAAAGGTTTTGGCATGCGCTGAGCACGAATCTGCGGTCCATTTTTGCGTAGGATGCACGGTTCGCGAGATACGTAAATCAATTAGCAATAATCTAATTGACATCCGCCCGGCCCGGCGACCCTCATTAGCGTTTCATTGTTCGCTATTTCTTATCTATTACTCATTCGAGAGTTCGCATTACCACTGCTTTAAGGTTCCTTATCAATTACTCATTGTGAGCGGGTTCTGCCTCTATTTTATTTCATACTACACTCACGCCTTCTTCCCATGGGGTTTACAAAACTATGCATTGAACATCCCTGAAACTTATACAGCAAATGCATTAAGCAATATTCACCACAAACTGAAGTCAAATCATTCTGAATCCTATCAACATTCCAGTCCCATCTTTTGCAATTTCTTCTTAAAAATTCAAGTTGATATCGCACAGGTGCCCGTCCATACGAATCAAAATATTGCCCAACGCCATTTGTGTCAATATGTAAAGCTACCCAGTGTGAGCCTTGTTTATAATCCGTATCGAAATTGCATATTATATACGTAGGCAGATGGGTGTACATTTGTAAATACCTTTTGTTACGCTCCGTTCATTCATCCTCTCAACATGACCAAACCATCTTTATTTCAAACATAAAATATGTATTGAACAGCTCATTCAGTTGGCCATTTCTTATCTATTACTCATTCGAGGGCTCTCATTACTACTGCTTTAGGGTTCCTTATCAATTACTCATTGTAAACGGGTACTACTGTTCATTGCCTATATTTTTATTTCATACTACACTCACGCCTTCATTCCATGGGGGTAGGCAGAAACCACAGAACGCCACCTGTTACGATCCTACACATATATCCTATACATACACGCGCGCCGGTTGCGAGTGCTACGCATCTGACCTTTCTGAAGAACATCACCATTAAGGTCAACATATGTCCTCCTAGGGCGTCCCCTATCGCGTTTCCACTCACATCTGCCTTGTAAATACCTTTTGTTACGCTCCTTTCATTCATCCTCTCAACATGACCAAACCATCTTTATTTCAAACTATAAAATATGAACGGAACAGCTCATTCAACTAAAATATCAGTGAACCCTGTGTTCCCTGTAAATATTTCGCGTGATATAACATTTAAAAAAAATCTGTTGTAAATGTAAAAACAAATATTATTTTTGTTTTAAATGGGCATTACTCTCAGCGTTATATTCCGTAAACAATAACGCGGATCTGGTATCAACGTAAGCTATACAAGGTGTTTTTTTATATCCCATAACTCTAGGGTATGATTGAGACCATATCAAAAAATCAACTGGCATATGAATTATGTTTCAATCATCCTTTGTTTATTTCATTTTTCCGCAACACGCGGTACCTTTATGTCGCGCTGTAGCGTCACGCCAGTGTGTACGAGCCTTTAAATGGGCATTACTCTCAGCGTTATATTCCGTAAACAATAACGCGGATCTGGTATCATCGTAAGCTATTTAAGGTGTTTTTTTATATCCCATAACTCTAGTGTATGATTGAGACCATATCAAAAAATCAACTGGCATATGAATTATGTTTCAATCATTCTTTGTTTTTTTCATTTTTCATACAAAATAATTCGACAAAGTCACGATTATTAATGTAAAACACCCTAACGTGAAATATGACAACGTCGCATTTTCTTATACTCAATACCTAGACACATCGAGGGTCTATTTTGTACGGTACGCAAACAAAATTGGCAACCTCGCAAAAGTAAATATACGTAAATAGATTTGTCATACTGATGACAATTTTGGACCTAATTTAATTATGATTGATGATATCTCTGAAACTATGCATTTTTGGACCACCTATTCTAGGAGTTTAAGTATTATTTTTACCTACAGAATATAACCCTAGAAAAACAGGTTGTATATGTAGGGTGCCGTACAACCTCACCGATGCTCAGAAGCAGGCCCGGGTGGAACGGTCTCGGTGTGTTTACGACATCATTACAGGTTTACAGATTTATCAATACGATCCAGAAACGAAGCGCCTGTCGACAGTTTGGGTATTTAAAAAACGAATTAACGCCTACCAAAGTGAAGCGATCTAGAAGCGACTGGCTACTTGATCAATTCCTTTACGGAACTAAAGAAGCATCAACGCTGAATGGGAAACTACCAAATGTTGTTTTCTCTGTTGTGAACAACAAGCGACCAAACACGGGGCTCCGCGGTCTACTGCTCCACCACAACAACGTGCCTTCGCACACCGCGCTCAAAACGAGCGACTTCCAGAACCGCACGCCGGTCAAACTCCTTACAGCCCTTACCTAGCACCGTGTGACTTCTTTTTATTCCCGAAAATAAAATAACTGCTTAAAGGGATACAATTTTCGTCGCCTGAAGATGCGCTGTCAGCGTTCGAGCAGGCTGTAAACGAGGTGTCTACGGTAGACTGGAAAAAGTTTTTCAGACGCATGAAACTTTTTACAGAGGCTAGTGGAGAGTATTTCGTCCATACGAATCAAAATATTGCCCAACGCTATTTGTGTCAATATCTAAAGCTACCTAGTGTGAGCTTGGTTTATCATATGTATCCAAATTGCATATTATATACGTTGGTACATTCATGGCTATACATGGGTAGCCTATTGAGGAGTTCATCTTTGCAACGCACCCCGAAGGAATGTGAAATAACTTTGTAAGATCGCACATTAGGAACTGTGTTGACTCATTAAGTTACTATCAGTTGCGTTGTAAGCACTTAAGAATTTGCTTTAGATTAGAAATTACTTAGTGGTGCTATATAAGAGCAGCCCACTCAGTCAGACCATAGTCAACTGGTTTGGTAGCAGTGGATAGTGACAGTACTACGTTTTGTGTTACTTCAACGCATCAACGGTAATGGAGGTAAGTGTTTATTCTATTGAAAATTACTTTTCTTTCTTTCTGACTTTTTATTTACATTAACTTTGCCTTGCGTGTGTGAAAAAAATGATATTAACGTGTTTTCTGTGTTTGTTGCAGAAATCATTAAGTTTCTTAGACAATACCTGTAAGCTGCATTACTACTCACTACTTTCCCCTCAACACGAAGAAGACAGTGGTGACATCGTCATTATTAACACATGCGATGGGAAAAAATTAAATCTCAGACGATTCATTTTGGAGGATGTTGCAGGTGACATCAATGTGGAAGTGAAATAGTGGTTTCAGTTATTAAGTGACACAACGTCAGAGTGTTTCGCTCACGAACTATTCGCCGAACAAATAGATAACGATTTAATCAACTGTTTAATTTATGTTGTAAGGGAGTGTGTTATAGGGATATTTGAAAGTTTTCATTAGCGTTTTTTTTTTTTTTTGTGTACTTCATTAAGTATGATCTAATTATAAGTGTAGTATATGATATAATTATAAGTGTAGTATCTAGAAAATATAAAGTATATTATTGATGTAGATGGGTTTCAGATGTCAAAAAAATTTACTTTAAAGAAGTAGCAATTTACAATATGCAGGATAATATCCTTTTTTTGTTTTACATAAAACTCCCAACGTGGTTGTTAGATTATAAACATGATAGAACAATCACATTCGTCATGAGACATATTCACGGAATGCAATTAAAAAATTATGATAATGATATTAGTTTTTCAGAGTTTTTAAAACGAGTAAAGAGTTTTGATCCAAACAAGCATTTCACGTGGGCTTACAAAGGGGGGATAGTAGAAAGAGATTTTTTAGCAAGTTTGGGGTATAAATCGTATAACTTAGAAGCAATCCATTGTCCGAAAGTGGAAATAATTATAGAAAAATTTAAATTACACCGACTTAGTAATTGTACGAGGCATGTAGCATACAAAGGAATTCCATCTCGCAGCGCTCACTGTAGTGGTGTAGAGGTGCGAGCATTCTCACTGTGGTTTGAAAATCATTTACTCAATCGATAAGTTTAGTGTGTAATATTTTTGTGTAGTTACCTAGTTTTTTCATATTATGTATCTAGTTTATTTGTATTGACTAGGAACTCATTTGAATATAAGTAGTAACCTGTTAGTACTTATTAAGTCTTTTACATGTATATCTAATAATAAACGTGTAAATTTTGTGTGTATACCTGATTAACTGTTATTGTTAAGTTTTTTGTATGTCATAATTAACGTTTAAGATTTATGTATCCCTAATTAAATAAAAAAAGATAAATGTCAGCAAGCTTCAGCTAGGTCAGTCAAATAAATCAAATTGTGCTTTAATTCATTTTATTTTCTTTATTTATCCAACTTGTAGAATCCATACCGAAACACTTCACTAGAAATGTATCATCACAGTTTCTCTTCGACACTTTCGCCACTAGGTATACATCAGGATATTTACCTTTTTGGAGTTCCTGTTCATAAAATCCACCTAAGATTGGTTGTTTCCTTTCATCTTTCAACTGATAGGTCACAGGATTGGGGTTATTCACTTTCACTACTTGAAATATTTCCGAATCTTTTAAATTCACATATTCATTATCAAATGTATTATTGTTGTTGTTGAATCTGCATTGGAAACAGAATTTTAACTTATAAATCATAAGTAGAGTAGATCAATTCAACACCGTTACATTTTGAAACTCCTGAAGTGTTTTTAAATTCAATTAAAAATTAGGTTTTTTGTATACAACAGTGGATTCATCAACATTAAAAAATAAGTTAAATTTCATACTGCACGCTGATTTTGTTCAACAAACCTAAGATTTTATAGATACTACGTTTGACTTTCAAACATTCAATTACGAGTACATAATTTGTCAAGATGACTTCAATATTTTCTTTTCATCTTTACATGATACAATAACTAGTAAAATTAGTGAATGTATTTAAAAAAAAGATAGTAGGTGGAATCTAAAAAACATAAATTCTATAAACATTAACATCAATAAATTCAACCAACTACATGGTACTTGATACATAGATCTTCCCCGTGATATAAAATTATAAAATGCTGTTGTAAATGTAAAAACAAAGATATTTTTTTACGCTAACGCTAATTTTCTTTCTTTTCAATATACAAAATTGAATAAAAGTTGTTTTTTCAAATATGAAAATTATGGTACAATTGTAAAACAATTTCATTTTTTCAACTACGAAACAGAAAACTTTAAAAAAGATTCGGTTCGGTCAAACGATGAAATAAACTAATTTATTTTTGATGCAAAATTTGTGGTTTGCATCGATTTAATTTACTCATGGTTTTGTATTTTAGATATTTCTTAAAAACGGTTCGGTCTAACGATAAACAAACGTTTATTATTAGATATACATGTAAAAGACTTAATAAGTACTAACAGGTTACTACTTATATTCAAATGAGTTCCTAGTCAATACAAATAAACTAGATACATAATATGAAAAAACTAGGTAACTACACAAAAATATTACACACTAAACTTATCGATTGAGTAAATGATTTTCAAACCACAGTGAGAATGCTCGCACCTCTACACCACTACAGTGAGCGCTGCGAGATGGAATTCCTTTGTATGCTACATGCCTCGTACAATTACTAAGTCGGTGTAATTTAAATTTTTCTATAATTATTTCCACTTTCGGACAATGGATTGCTTCTAAGTTATACGATTTATACCCCAAACTTGCTAAAAAATCTCTTTCTACTATCCCCCCTTTGTAAGCCCACGTGAAATGCTTGTTTGGATCAAAACTCTTTACTCGTTTTAAAAACTCTGAAAAACTAATATCATTATCATAATTTTTTAATTGCATTCCGTGAATATGTCTCATGACGAATGTGATTGTTCTATCATGTTTATAATCTAACAACCACGTTGGGAGTTTTATGTAAAACAAAAAAAGGATATTATCCTGCATATTGTAAATTGCTACTTCTTTAAAGTAAATTTTTTTGACATCTGAAACCCATCTACATCAATAATATACTTTATATTTTCTAGATACTACACTTATAATTATATCATATACTACACTTATAATTAGATCATACTTAATGAAGTACACAAAAAAAAAAAAAAAACGCTAATGAAAACTTTCAAATATCCCTATAACACACTCCCTTACAACATAAATTAAACAGTTGATTAAATCGTTATCTATTTGTTCGGCGAATAGTTCGTGAGCGAAACACTCTGACGTTGTGTCACTTAATAACTGAAACCACTATTTCACTTCCACATTGATGTCACCTGCAACATCCTCCAAAATGAATCGTCTGAGATTTAATTTTTTCCCATCGCATGTGTTAATAATGACGATGTCACCACTGTCTTCTTCGTGTTGAGGGGAAAGTAGTGAGTAGTAATGCAGCTTACAGGTATTGTCTAAGAAACTTAATGATTTCTGCAACAAACACAGAAAACACGTTAATATCATTTTTTTCACACACGCAAGGCAAAGTTAATGTAAATAAAAAGTCAGAAAGAAAGAAAAGTAATTTTCAATAGAATAAACACTTACCTCCATTACCGTTGATGCGTTGAAGTAACACAAAACGTAGTACTGTCACTATCCACTGCTACCAAACCAGTTGACTATGGTCTGACTGAGTGGGCTGCTCTTATATAGCACCACTAAGTAATTTCTAATCTAAAGCAAATTCTTAAGTGCTTACAACGCAACTGATAGTAACTTAATGAGTCAACACAGTTCCTAATGTGCGATCTTACAAAGTTATTTCACATTCCTTCGGGGTGCGTTGCAAAGATGAACTCCTCAATAGGCTACCCATGTATAGCCATGAATGTACCAACGTATATAATATGCAATTTGGATACATATGATAAACCAAGCTCACACTAGGTAGCTTTAGATATTGACACAAATAGCGTTGGGCAATATTTTGATTCGTATGGACGAAATACTCTCCACTAGCCTCTGTAAAAAGTTTCATGCGTCTGAAAAACTTTTTCCAGTCTACCGTAGACACCTCGTTTACAGCCTGCTCGAACGCTGACAGCGCATCTTCAGGCGACGAAAATTGTATCCCTTTAAGCAGTTATTTTATTTTCGGGAATAAAAAGAAGTCACACGGTGCTAGGTAAGGGCTGTAAGGAGTTTGACCGGCGTGCGGTTCTGGAAGTCGCTCGTTTTGAGCGCGGTGTGCGAAGGCACGTTGTTGTGGTGGAGCAGTAGACCGCGGAGCCCCGTGTTTGGTCGCTTGTTGTTCACAACAGAGAAAACAACATTTGGTAGTTTCCCATTCAGCGTTGATGCTTCTTTAGTTCCGTAAAGTAATTGATCAAGTAGCCAGTCGCTTCTAGATCGCTTCACTTTGGTAGGCGTTAATTCGTTTTTTAAATACCCAAACTGTCGACAGGCGCTTCGTTTCTGGATCGTATTGATAAATCTGTAAACCTGTAATGATGTCGTAAACACACTACACAGAATAAAAATAGACTCGATGTCTGCAGCGCGTCCCCATAATAAGATACCGTAAGACATGATACTATGAAAGTAACTGAAATAGACCAGCCTCGCGGTATCTACATTAGTAAACTGACGGATTTTTCTTACAGCATATGCTGCTGAACTTAGCCGTCCTGCAAGAGATGTTAAATGGGGACCCCATTGCAGCCTCGAGTCGAGCGTGATCCCCAAGAAAACCGTTTTATCAACGAATTCTAGTTTCTCTTGATTCAATACTATGTCACAATCAGTACTTTTAACATTCGGGAAAGCAAACCTTATGCATTTTGTTTTTTTCCCATTTAATACTAAATTATTAGCCGTAAACCAATTTTGTACCTGCAGCAGTGCGTTATTTACGTCGTCAAGATTTAATGAACGTCTACTTATCTTAAAAACTAAAGAAGTATCATCAGCAAATAACACCATTTGTGGTTGTTTTTTTATAAATGGGGTAGATCATTAATATATACTAAAAAGAGGAAAGGACCTAATATCGAGCCTTGTGGAACACCCAATTTTACTTTTAATCCAAGTGAATTGACACCATTAATTTGAACTTTTTGCCGTCTATCTTGTAAATAAGATCTAACTAAACTTAGCGCAGGTTTACCTAGTCCGTAATGCTCCAGTTTTAGGAGCAAGGTTTCGTGATTAATGCAATCAAATGCCTTGGAGAGGTCACAGAAAATTTCTATGGCATCTTGAGTGAATTTTAAAATTGAACCAAAATTGAACTGGTAATTCCACAAACGGTAATTTCTTTTCATTCATGATCCGTATCACGTTTGCCATAAATTTCAGTAACCATAATGTTAAAAATAAAGATTCTAAAACTTCTACTATGTTCTGTGCAACTGACAAAAAGATACAAATCTTTTATCATTGACTAAGCAATTAACTGAATATAAATGGTAAATTGAAAACTGACGATACTTAATATTTGTCTTATTTTATTTTGCTAAAAATATGTTATACGAATTGAAATATTTGACTACAGTAAAATTGGTAAAAGTACTAGCAAGTTATTGTTTTAACGTTCACTTGCCAAACATTACGTTTGCGTTACAATTATTTGTGAAGAGTTTATTTTCTAAGTAATAATTTGGTAAATTAAATTATGCGGAAAACTGTTTAGGAAGTGATAATTTGCAAAAAAAAAAACTAAACTAGGGTAACTGAAGTACTTACTTCATTATTCCTAAAATATTTAAACGGACTGTCTATGGAGCGAAGAAAGTACCGGAAGATAAAATAAATAAAAAGATTTCGTAACTCATCCATAGAAACATTGTGCTATGACAACCATCTTTTCCTGCGGACTGTACTTTAAAATGTTAATAAAACAACGAGCAGTAAACACTTATCTATTTATTTCCCGTCCACGCTGTAAATATGTGTTTTAGTAAAGTGACACCAGCATCAGTCGTGCAACGACCTTTGGTGAAACCATATTGCTGTTCGTGTAAGATTTTGTTGATGTTAAAATGATTAAGCATTTGATTGAGCATTACCTTTTCGAACACCTTGCTGAATACCGGCAACACGGATACTGGTCTATAATTGTTGGTGTCTTTGCTATCCCCAGATTTAAAAAGTGGTATAACCTTACTATATTTCATTAAATCCGGGAAGACTCCTTGATCTACACACAAATTAAATATTAAAGCTAAGTATGGTGCTATGGTCTCGATTATGGATGTACAAACTTTGATAGACATTCCCCAAAGATCTTCGGTAAACTTGATTTTTATTTGCCGAAAAGCTTTTATAACTATCATAGGGTTTATATGTTTAAATTGAAATTCAACCGGGCAGCCTGGAACGTTCGCTCTTAATAAATCAATTGAGACTTTGGGTGAGGAATTTAAAGCCTCCGTAGCTTTAGATGGTATATTTGTAAAATAATTTACAAATTCTTGAGCTACTTCTAAGTTAGAACTTATGGCACCACGTGAAGTCTCCAATGTATATTCAATGTTACGTATTTTTTTCCTACTAGTTTCGTTATTTATAACTTTCCAAACAGACAGAGACAAATTTTATCTTCCGCTGTTTTGATCTTGTTGCTAATGTACAGGCTAATGTACAGGCTTTAGCTATTTTGCAGGTATTTCTAAAAATTTTGGAATATGTAGCAACATACTTATTGAAAGTTTCAGTGTTAATGTAAGGCTTAAGGCCATACAACTCGAACAGTCTTTCTCTACTAATCCTAATACCTCTGGTTGCCCAGTCACTAAATATAAATTTAGTGCAAATATTTTATGTTTTCTTTTCAAAAGTTTTATTGAATTCAGTGTGGACTAATGAAAAGAAATCCTCATAAAATTTATTTGCATCGTCCATATTATGGCCCAGAACATTTAACTTATTATTTAGAGCACTATTGAAACTATTTAATTTGCCAGTAGTTATTGGTCTAAATTGTATTTGCAATTTTTGTAAAGGTGTTTTAAACCTAAAAGTTACCGTTTGTCCACTATGATCTGACGGCAGAAAATTTACGATGGCTTTTTCTAAATAATCAAAATCGCAGAAGACATTATCAATACAAGTAGCAGAAGTTGGAGTTACTCTAGTCGGTTCGGTAAAAACATTAAATAAATTGAACGATTTAAAAAGGCTTAGTAATCTACTGCTATTTGAATTATTTTCCAGAATATTAATATTAAAATCACCACAAATAATTGCGGCTTTGTTACTGGATGCAAGTTTCGCTAGGACATCTTCCATTATTGACTCAAATAAAGAAAAGGTCTGATAATTAGGGGGTCTGTACACGCACACTACAACATGCTTATCTAGCTCAACACAGGACAGTTCGATGCAATGTTCAACTGATAAACCAACTATGTCATTGCGTTGCTTGGATTTTAAACAATTTTTAATCAAGATTAGAGACCCTCCACGCAGCATAGATTTACGGGTAAAACAACTGCCCACACTATAGTTCTCATAATTAATTAGCATTTGGTAATCCCTTAACCAATGTTCAGTAAAACAAACAATGTCAAACTTTGTTTTCTCTAAAAACATTTAAATTTCTAATTATTTGGAAGAAATACCTTGAATATTTTGATGAAATAACTTCAAGGCATTCTGCTGACCTTCTTTTTGAAAATGACATCTTTTTGAGCAAGTATAGAGCAGGAAGAATATTCTTATAACTAACAACAACACCGTGTTGTTAGTTATAAGAATATTCATCCTGGTACCTTCTGTTGTCTTACAAACTAGTTTAAATGATAATCCGGAGTTAAGCCCAAGACTTGAATGTCACCACCAGACGGTGAGCTCGTAGTGAGTGAGGGACATGGAACCTCCTTCGTACAGTTTGTAGAATTACTTATAGCTACATTTGAGCTACATTTATTCAGGCTCGCCACGTGACTTTTAGTATTATTACTAACTATTGTGGTATTAATAACACAAGACTTCGACATACTACTTATGTCTGAGTTTATATAAAAAGCTAATAGCCTTGCTATTATGTGTCTAAAATTAACAGGCAGATACACAGTATCCCTAGTCGATTTTAAAGTTTCAACAAAACTGTTGGTGTCAAAAAACACAAGCTTGTCACTGTGATGACTAGCTAAAAAGTGCATATGCTTATTAAGCATATGAATATAATTGTTTTGTCTATTCGTCAGTCTTTCAAAATATGGGAAAGCACACAATATTATTTTACTACAATCTATCTGTAACAACTTTGTTACACAGTCAGTGATTTCATCTTTTTTGACATTAGAACTATTACCTACAAATACAGTAATGTTGGTTTCAGGATTACATTCATTTCCTGTTACTGATGCCATTATTCGTTTGTAGGTTGACCCTGGCGTACAATACTTTTCAGTAGAATAACTCAGGTTGTTATTAATTAATTTACCTAAACCTCTTCCTATACTATCTGAGGCGGCTATCTGAGGCGGCTAAGTTCAGCCGCTCACGCTATTTGTAAAATCCGGTGGATACCGCGAGACTGGTCTATTTTATCTACTTTCATAGCATCATGCGCTACGGTATTTTGCTGTGGGAAGGGCTGCAGATGCAGGCTGTCAGAGCCATCTACAACCTTCGCAGAGGCGAATCTTTAAGGAAACGGTTAAAAAAACATAATTACGGCACACAAGGCTACATATATAAAAATAAATTCTTGAAGTATTTTTTTTTAAATCCTTTCAAAGTACTCTCTACTAGCATCTATACAAAATTTCGTGCGTCTGAACCAGTTTTCGAAACACTTTAACACTTTTTCCAGTCCGCCGTAGACACCTCGTTTACAGCCTGCTCGAACGCTGACAGCGCATCTTCCTGCGACGAAAATTGTATCCCTTTGAGCAGTTTTTTTTTCGGGTATAAAAAGAAGTCACACAGTGCTAGGTCAGGGCTGTAAGGAGGGTGACCCAGGAGTTTGACCGGCGTGCTGTCCAGGAAGTCCCTCTTTTTGAGCGCGGTGTGCGAAGGCGCGTTGTCTTGGTGGAGCGGTAGCCCGCGGAGCCCTGTGTTTGGTCGCTTGTTGCTCAAAAAAATCTTCTGCCAAGCATTTGATAGTATACCATTCAGCGCTGATATTATTTGATTGTTTTTCTTTCCGTAAAGAAATTGACACCAAGTATTGGTGAACAAAATGGGCCCCAATATCGATCCTTGCGGAACACCGGCAATAATATTAAAAATGGTGAAACGAAACAAAATTTTGGCGTAAAGGTTAAGTAATTCTTAAGCTCAGTAATTATTTCTGGAAATTATACGTACAATTATATTTTATATAATTGATCCCGATCCTAGATGACGAACTGACATGATGCCTATGATTGTTTCGTTCTATTCTCTATCTAAATGAATTATTGTCTCGATAATCGGTCATCTACAAAATTAATAAAATGTGTTTAAGAAAAGTAAGGTCGCGCGGTACCATCGTCATCGACGACACAGGGGGAAATCCGAGAATCATCCGTTATTTAGCACCTACTCCATTTTACTACCTTGTACGCCAGTCATTTAAAAACATTATAGGTCGCCATTCACTGATTTTTTTTGATGTTGTTAGGATCTACCCTAACAACATCAAAAAAAGTCAGTGAATGGCGTCAGTGACCAATATTGTTAAATCAAGTTTGCAGCTTCGTAATATCTGTGCTGAGTGGTGCTCGAAAAACTTATTTCTTTCAATTTATGAAATTTAAAAGGAATTGATTGAAAATGCCACCCTATTTAATAAAAAAATGATGCAATTTGAGCGCAGCCGCAGAGCACTTCACACATTGGCAATTTTCTTGTTTTGTTTGTTTGTTTGGCATCTCGCAGATCAACCTATGCGGTTGTCGTCTGCTTAAGCGGACTTGCCTGTGGATTCCCTAATAGCCCAGTCATATTAGGGCTTTCACCTCGGAATGAAAGATAATAAGCTGCAAATTGGTATGAACCTTTGTTTTGTCATTCTAAATGTTGTCTCAAAAGTCACAATCGTTATCGTGTCCGCGTCTCAAGATATTCAAGGTCAAAGGTCACAAAAATCGGTTTTTCGCGAATATCTGGCTTCCTATCGGTTAAATGAGATTTGCATTTATTTTAAAAGTTGTAGGCTATAAAATTCCCTACAACTTTTGTTTAAACTTTTTTTTCATACGACTAACCGTTTTGAAGGTAGAGCGCGAAGAGTGCACATCGTACAGTCATATACGGCCTAATGCAAGGTCAAGCGTGAGTTATGGTTATCAGTACGTTATAAAGTCAATTATTTACTTGGAAATTATAATTATTAAACAATGCCTATTATTTATGTACTAACTATTAATTATTTATATTTAATTAAAGTAAGTAACTTGATTATTTATATATAATTATTCATATTTAACTATTTCATATTAAACTAAATAAACCTGTACAACTGTCAACACTTCCACCAACAAGTGTAGCAGCTCATCAACACATAAAACGTGTCTACTACCAGATTCAAACGTGGTTAGGGAAGGACTTAGAACCTCAAGAATGGGGCTGGATGCTTGAAAATGAAATCCTGGAGCCCATACGAACGTTATTACCTCCAGCACCAGCCGAACTACTAAACGTAATATTTTGCAATTGCAAAAATGGTTGTGGTTCCCGCTGTGGATGCAGAAAATCAGGGCTACAATGTTCTTTAGCTTGCGGCCAGTGCAACGGACAAGCTTGCCTCAACGCTTCACTGTATCCAAGTAATCCCGATGAAGAAAATACATATGATCCCGATATTCTGGAAGGTTTGGAGATGAACATGACAGATAATGAGGATGATGACAATGAATCGAACATTTTTGAGCGACAAGAAGAAGAAGACGACGAAGAAGAAGAAGATAATTGGCTTCCATTTCCAATTTCATTACAATTAAAATCAACAAAGATACTTTTGATATTTGAACTCACATTTTGATAAATGTATATTATGCCGTATTTAATAATAAATAAAAATATGTGTAAAATATATACTCTTACTATCATTTTAACTTAAAATAAAACTAAAATATATAATCCAGAATTAATAATATTTTATACTTAAATAGTTAAATATGAATAATTATATATAAATAATCAAGTTACTTACTTTAATTAAATATAAATAATTAATAGTTAGTACATAAATAATAGGCATTGTTTAATAATTATAATTTCCAAGTAAATAATTGACTTTATAACGTACTGATAACCATAACTCACGCTTGACCTTGCATTAGGCCGTATATGACTGTACGATGTGCACTCTTCGCGCTCTACCTTCAAAACGGTTAGTCGTATGAAAAAAACAAAAGTTGTAGGGAATTTTATAGCCTACAACTTTTATAATAAATGCAAATCTCATTTAACCGATAGGAAGCCAGATATTCGCGAAAAACCGATTTTTGTGACCTTTGACCTTGAATATCTTGAGACGCGGACACGATAACGATTGTGACTTTTGAGACAACATTTAGAATGACAAAACAAAGGTTCATACCAATTTGCAGCTTATTATCTTTCATTCCGAGGTTGACCCCTTTTTTTACCTAATATGACTGGGCTATAATAAATTAAGGCCTCCAGCCAGGACTTAAACTTTTATACTAACTAAAACTAAGCAACAACGCTAAGGGCACCCCCTGTTGGGTACGAACCTCGGCTTAGGGCGTCGCTGGAAGAGGGCAGCAAATGACTAGCTGGATCAGGATTGATATTATTTACGGACGAATTTAAAGTTACAGGCTCAGCGGCGCGGGCTGGCTCGAGCAAGGGTCGGGAGGGTTGGCAATTTTCGGCCGGATATCGGTTTAAATACTAGTTTAAGTTTTTAGTTCAAAAAGGGGAATGCCCACCGTCCATAGACACTTCGGCCTCGAGTGCACACATTTTAAAGTATATGGATAGGATAATATGCAATTTAAAAAATTTAAATATGCATTTTAATTATAGTATTATTATAATAATTATAATTATAGTACTAGAAATCGGGACCTATTAGTTCAACCAGGTTTCAGACTGGCTAAAGTAGACTCATCTTTCATGGGGTACTGTCTAAAATGTTATAATAAAATACCTCCCCACATACTTCAACTGAATGAGACAAAATTCAAATCCTTTGTCAAACGCACACTATTCAGGCAGGCATATTATAGGTTGGAGGATTACATAACTGATAAAAATGCCTGGCTTAATGCCGGTCCTGCTCCACACCACAACTAATTAATTGACATTCGAATCACTGTTGAAGCTGCTGAAGATAGTAAGAATTTATTTGCATTATATAAACTCAATCTCCTTTTTATTATATAGATGCATTGCACAGATGTGAGTACTTTGTACTATAGAGCTACCATTTACCGGGTAATGTCATAGATTGACTTGAATGTGCCTTGGCGGCTGATAGTATGTCATGCTCACTCAAATGTCTCGCTGACGGTGGCGCGTGTGTCGGATCATTTAGCTCCCTTCAAAATGGTTGAGCTGAATGGTGCTGATCCATGCGTCATGTTCGTGAACGGGCGCCGTCAGTTGGGACTGGTCATCTCTTAGCTGCCACGGCTTATTTTAATAATTAATTAGCTGGATTGTTTTTAATTATGTTTTGATGCACTCTGGACGCTTTTAACGTTTACGGTTTTTTGTACATCGTTCTCACTTATAGTGTCAACATTAATCGATGTAACTAAGATATATGTAAAAACATTATTATTTAAAAGAGTGTCCATGGAGTTTCTTGCCCGTTCTTCTCCATAGGTACCTACTACGCTTTGGAATGGGCAACTAGCTTCATATTTCTGACTGACCGACTCCTTGACAATTCAAAAGTGCCTGTAAATGGTTTAATTGAAATAAATGATTTGAGTTTGAGTTTGAGAGTTTGAGTTTGAGTTTGAAACAATTAACTGGACAAGGAATTGGTTTACAAAAAAGTTTGTGTTTTTAAGATAAAATAGTCTTTAATCTTGACTAACGTAATTGCTTTACTATCATTGGATATTTAAGTTAGGGTTAAAATAATTGTCGGAATCCATTAAATATGCTTATTTGATGGATAAAATAACAAATTCGCAAGTATTAAACTCAGTAAGGCAACCGCAAACAATGAAAGTAGATTCTGTAGATTTTTGTGATTTGACACTTGACTGTGTCTTGACTTGACAGCCGGCCAGCGTAACTCATTGTTGCCACATTAACAAAACAAAAAAATCGATATCGACTTTTATTCGAATCATAATTTAATACAAAATTATAATCACTACTAAAAACCCACTGAAGATAATATACACATTAATAATATAAGTACGTTTTTGTCATATTTGATCTTTATTGTGCTAATCATGAATTGAATTATTATTAAAATGTGTGGTAGCGTTTTTGTTATAATCCAATGTATTCATTATTATAATATCAAGTATTAAATAGTTTGTCCATTTAATATCAAAAGTAGAAACATAACACCGTATATGTTATAACAGATCGTATAACAAGCATTACGGATGTGTTTTTTTTATCCATGAAAACATGATCGATTATTTCGTGATAACGAAATTGATAAGTATTGGCAACACTGCTGCTTTATCCACAACCGTGAATGTCATTTATCGTTTCAGTACTTTTTATTATTGCAAAAATATTGCAAACTTCTTCGGATAAATGAATAACTTGTTAAATAAATAGAAATTACGACGTTTTTTTACTTATACTTAAGTTATTGTGCCTTTAGGGCCGAAAACGGGCATCCCCCTTTGTGTGACGCGCTGGTAAATGTTTTTTTTTCCATTTATTAAACAAGGTTGGCTACACCACACTTGACCTCCATAATCTGTGTCTACTTAACCAAAATGAATGTGTTTGTGCTTTCCAGGCTAAGAATCCTATGACGGGTTCCGCCCAGCTCACCGCTTCATAACGCTCGATCCTGTGCATTTTAGCATAATCAGCATATAATGTTCCCACTACTGAGACACAGGTCTCAGTCAGAGGAAACGGGCTACAATCCACCACGCGGGCCAGAGCGGGTTGGTAGATGTCACATGTCTTCTCATTTTTGGTTCTAGGACATGCCGGTTCTCCTACGATGTTTTCTTTCACCGTCTTGAGAGCGCGCGCCATCATAAATTATTAAATTCTTTAAAATAATTGTTAGTATTTCCGGCTCTGCTGAGTAGGTCTATCTTAATAACCATGGGAAACTACGGTAAATTTTAGAATGTTTTATTTTGATGATTTCCATTTATCTAACGACATTGTTTACTCCCTGTTAGCTTTGTATAAAATTTTAATGTGGTCGTGATTTAATAACAATTCGAATGCCACCGACAGTACATAGTTCGTGAACTAAGTAGTTGTGTGAAGAACCTGGGTCGATGCTAGTACTCGTAGATGTAAGGTGGCAAAGGATGTTGTTACAGTAACCAACTTTTTTTTGCTTAGTTTCTCAGCAGTAGGTAGAGTAAGCATTCAAAAGTGCATAGGCACGTTGAGAATCGTATTGCTGTGAACTCGTGGTACGAGGGTATGTGTTTAAACGACACACACCACAAAGATCGCAGCTTTTTACGGCACACACTGACGTAAAGCCGCGTACTCGCACTGTACGAAACAAAAATATAATTCCGTTGCTTTTGTTAGACACGCATCATGCTCGTGCAATGGGGAAGGCAACTTTCAAAATGGCGCTGTCGTAGCTAGTTCCCAACACAAGCTAATAATACAATGCGTGATGTGGTTTTGTTTTATTTTAGCGAAAATTGACGCTTTGTTGTGTTCCTAGATACTCCGAAATTGGAGTATACAATATCCCGAAAGCCCCTAAAATTAGAAGATTGTGGTTTAAAGCTATTCGTAGAGATTTTTTGAGTTCGAGTTTATGTCGAAAACATTTTGAAGAAAATGATTACGAGGAAATATTCCAGATTTAAAATTCTGACACTTTCCATGTCAAGTACTTGATTTGAAATACTGAAATCACCGTAAATAACGAAATAGTGAAATTTAATCAAACTCATGAATGAACATAAAATGACATGAGTGAACGAAATGTCAAATTTATTGTAGGCCGTAGGGACCTAGCTATGGTCACGCCATCTACAATTAGCTTTGCCCATCTTCCCCATTGCGTAATACAAAATCAATCGGAATCTGAATCGTTTTGAAACAGATTGCTAATCCATTGCTTCATAAGTTCGATAAAAATTCTGCTCAACAATGTAAATAACGCAAAGAATATTGTTGAACTGTCAAAATCAAACAGATTAGTCGTGATCGTTTACGAAAATGTGTTACGCAATTAGGCTGCTGGCCGGTTTATAGCATTGCTAAAATTCGAGTTAATCTACATAATATGAGCTAGTAGCACCAAGCGTTGGACTGAGAAGCAGTCGGCTTAGGTTCTGATCTCATAAGATGCAGCGCAGTTTTATTGCCAATTTTTTATTTTGGTTTGCAAAAACAACAATTTTCAAAAAAAAAAGTTTTTTTTATTATTTTGTTATTGCAATAAAGGGTTTAGAGTAAAAATGCGTTACAAGTGATAACAAAAATTAAAACATATTTATTTGTTATAATATTTTACATAATTATGGATAACAAACCGATATGATTATTTATAATAACTTCTTCAGAAATTTTAAGTAGTTTTATTTCACCATAAACAATAAGCTTCGATCTTTAATTTCCAAAATAATTGATTTGAATTAGTGGTTATGTAGGGCACTTTATTTACAATAAGTATTTCACGTTTTATTTGGATTTAGTGGGTATAGATTACAAATTGAGGACCGCTTAAGTATTCATTTTCCCTAAGAAAAGAGAAAAAAACTATTCCGAAACTTAAACGTTATTGTTTGCTGGGCTTCGGTGATGCAACCTTAATAGCAAACAACTTTGCGATTTGGTTATGGAAAATTTAATGAAAAGGATATGGTCCTGTAAGCGTGGTCGTGGTGGACATTTACCTGATGTTATTTTCCACTTTTAACGGCATACCTTCCTCTTTATAATGAAATAAACATCCAACATAAATTATTGGAAAACCCTGTATTAGACATCTCTAAACAAAATACTATAAACTATAATAATTAAGAAAAAGCATTATAAATAACATTATGTTCAAAAAACTGTACTCATCATTCACTAATTTAAACAAATAATGATTTATATTTAGTAAAATATGAAATATTTAAATGATAACACTCACACTCAGTCCATTTGTCTTATCACATCATTTACGTCCACTTTTACGCAGCGCAATAACATTGCCAACGCTTCAATATTTATATATTACTGCATTTCGAAAATTATAACCACAAAACTGATAATAAAAGATTTAAACATTCATCACAAACCAACAACGTTCAATTAGGTGTATAGTCGTAACGAATTGCATCTACAGGTCGCGCGGTGGTTTAAGATCGCGCGATGAAAGTAGTGGGGGCAATCGGCGCATGTGTACAATCGCGCACAGAAATTCTTAGTTTGTTATTAAGGGTTTTTTTCTTGTAAGTAGGTAAATTCAAAAATAAAAACAAAAGTAAATTTTAGTTACTATATTTAATACATAAAATTGTAGGAAAATTATTCATCCAACAGTGGTGATATTCCTTCCATTCATTCATCTCAAAATATTGAAGTAGAAGGTTGAGGATGGAAGCACGAGCCTAAGGGCGTTGTCGTCAGACATTTCGGAGTCATTATCATCACTCTTCGCTGTCGGAGCTGTCATCAGTAACACTAATAGTAAACTGTTCTGTCATAAGATCTATAATGTGGTCACTTTTTGCGTACTCTTCTTCTACAGATTTGGTTTTATTACCCAAGATCTCCCACTCTCTTGCTGCCATTAGATTAACGTTTCTTTCTTAACGTAACATTTCACGTCGTAAATAATTTTTCTGGCTTGCCGTTTTAAAACTTTATTTTTAAACATTTTTATTTAACACTACGTATTACTAATACGATAACACAAGCTGTACGCAACAGTACCCAAGAAGCACAATACGCGTGAACGCAACGCGGGAATTGAAGAGCGACTGATCTACCAATGACGTGTTGCCGTCTGCGCACACCCGCCCCTCTCACGCAGCCCGTCACCAAATAGACCTTAGAATTGAATACTGCGCATGCCCCTTCCACTTTTGCCGAGCGATCTTAAACCACCGCGCGACCTGTACCTCAGAGAAATTGAAATAATTTACTCAGTTTTCTCTGGTCTACCTACAAACTTTTATTATCTAAGTAAACAAGATGAACGAGACAAGAATCGAATGATTCAATTCATTTCGTTTAAACAAACAAAAACTGTTAATTTTAGCTATTTTATACTCACAATCTGTTTGTCAAAGACTTCTCCAGAGTGATATTTTGCCACCTCGCTTCAAGAGGCTAAGTCCTATTTGCTTGTGGAGATGGAAAACAGGAGTGGAACCTAACATTACATCAGCAAAGTTCAAGGAAAATAATCCCACAAAAAAACTTTATTATGTGTTCCGTTTGACGTCCGATGTCCATTTAAGAGAGAGTACATCGTGTTTTCCCGCGTTTACTCGCTAGATGATGCTACTTCCGTCACGTAAGCTGACCTCAGCGCCACCAGTGGCCGCACCTGGAACTAACTTAACAGCACAGAGCAAGCCGCCATTCGTTTGTCATTGTTGCGTCGTTTTTCTTACCGCTCGCATATCATTGGATTTGAAATTCAGAAAACTTAGCAAACCTCCATTTTTGTTAAATTTCTGTAAAAATTATTTTAACTTTCGATAGCACACGAGTCATCACGAGAAATAGATCGCAGGTTTGAAGTGTTATCGCAACAGCTGGTGAGTCACATTAATAATTTATTTTGTGCGAATTACGCTGCGATGCAGCCGAGTGCTTCTTGTTCGACTGCGGCGCCTGCGTTTGTACCAGTTAATTTACCGTTAGATGATCCGTTTTTATGGCCGTCAGTCGAAATTAATGACATTGCCGAGCTAAACGTATCTATCAAAGAACCATCCGTACCTAAAACTAATCCCGATCGGGTCGCGAAGTTAGCTTCGATGCAAAGGTTTGACTCCGTGGATTGGAACTCTGTGCGGTACACTGAGGTTCAGAAGAAATATAAGACCAATAAGCGAAATTTTGACGATCAAAAGAAAGGAGGGGGCGAAAAGGTGAAGTTAACATTAATAGGCGCAAATGACTCGATGTTTGTGGGAGGTTGTCTGATGTATTATCGAGAAGTGTGGGCCCAATTCGGGCCACCCAAGATGATACTCAAATTTATTTCTGCGGCTCGCATTCCATTCATTCAGACACCACCGCTTATTCTTCACGGAGAACGACTTAGACGTCATGGAGAATTTCAAACTCCACACTCTTCGGCAATGTCGTTGGAAATTCAAGCCACGATTCAAAGTAGAATTCTCGAGTTTTCGAAACCATTAACCCCATCCTTCATATCCCCACTTTTCATTTTAACGAAAAGCAGTGGAAAGCATCGGGTTATTTTCAATCTGAAGGCGTTAAACACGATTTCATATTTTCCATAATTATCGAATGCCCAATTTTCTACAATCGGCGACTGGATGGTCAAGCTCGACTTAACCCAAGGCTATTATCATTTACGAATTTCACAAAAACACCGCTGTTTTCTTCGCATAAGCTACGAAGGTCGGCTGCTACAAATGACATGTCTTCCTTTTGGCCTTGCCGCGACGCCAAAAATGTTTGCGTCAGTCACAAACTGGACTGCCGAAGTGTTACGCAGAAAAGGTCTCCGCCTGGTCCTATATTTAGACGACTACTTGATAGTACACCAAAGCAGGGAGACTTTAAATGCTCATGTCCAGTTAGCAATAGAATTCCTCACGTCCCTAGGTTGGAATATCAATTTAGAAAAATCTATACCAACCCCGACAAGGTGTATAGAATTCCTGGGAATTGTCTGGGACACGCAATTCAACTCCAAGAGTTTGCCTCCAGACAACGTTTCCAAAATCCGTCAGTGCCTATCCACTCGCTTAGCAACCGGCAGTTGGACCCTCAAGCAGGCGCAACGCCTCTTAGGGTACCTCAACTTTCCGACCTTCATCACCCTCCGGGGAAGGTTGCATTCCCGTATGTTGCAGAGCCACAGCAATCGACTTCAGAGAAGTTCACGGCATCCGGCTCAGTTCACAGACGAGGTACGACAAGAACTAGATTAGTGGGTACAAAATGTCAGCCATAAATCTCGTATTCATCCCAAGAGCTCACCAGTGAATTACCATGTCACAGACGCCTCAGATATTCGTTGGGGAGCCATAGTGAACAACAAAACGCTAAAACTAAATTGGCACATCAACCTAAAAGAGATGTTTGCAGTGATAGCGGCATTATCTTTAGAGGCAAATGCTCTAAAAAATTCAACCGTTATCTTACAAAGCGACAACCGTAGTGTCGTACATAAAAACCAGGAAGGAACGAAGTCACAAAATCTCTTGAAATTGACAAAACGGTTACTGGCACTGGCGGACAGCCTGAATGTCGTACTAGTCCCTTCCGGGACAGTACAACACGGAAGCCGATCACCTCTCTCGAAATCGAGCCGGCTCCGAATGGCATCTGCTGAGCGAGGCGACTAGGCGAGTGGGGAACTCCAAATATAGACCTGTAGTGCTATTCTGTAACCACCTCACCGTGAAAACTTAGGTGAAGTGAGCGTGGAGCTGTCAAAGCCACTGATGCTAGGGATTTACCAAGACGCGATGACACTGACAGCTCACTCCACGCAATACTTCACGGTGAGATTTGTACAGAATCGACATGCTGTTCGCCTCACAAGTCGTTCACGTCGTGTGCAACTATGTTACTCTAGACTTATCAGACTCGAACGCTTGCTTTCACGACGCTTTCAGCAGATACTGGAGTTACGACCTCGGATGGATTTTTCCTCCACCAGCCCTGCTCCCACATGTGTTACGCCACCTCAACTCGGCGAAAGGAAAGTTAATAATAGTAGCATCCAAGTGGAAGAAACCCTTTTGGCGGCCAGATTTGAAGAGCTGCGCCCTAGCTCGTCCTATGAAAATCAGGGACCTGAAGACATCATTGGTGGACACGATGACAGTACGTCCCCCAGCTCAAGTGCACAAACTGCAGCTGGAAGCCAGGTTCATTTCGGCTGGGACTCTCTAACCCGAAATTGGTTGATTAAGGAGAAGCAACTTTTATCAACGTGTTGGAGAGCTTCAACACTCAAGACTTATACAGCCATATGGAGCAAAGGGGTACTGCGGCGCAGTCAATGTAACCTAAATTGACAAACTCAAACTCAAATCATTTATTTCAATTAAACCATTTACAGGCACTTTTGAATTGTCAAGGAATCGGTCAGTCAGAAATATGAAGCTAGTTGCCCATTCCAAAGCGCAGTAGGTCACTATGGAGAAGAACGGGCATGAAACTCCATGGACACTCTTTTAAATAATATTGTTACATCGATTATTGTTGACACTATAAGTGAAAACGATGTACAAAAACCGTACACGTTAAAAGCGTCCAGAGTGCAGCAAAACATAATTAAAAACATTCCAGCAAATTAATTATTAAAATATGCCGTGGCAGCTAAGAGATGACCAGTGCCAACTGACGGCGCCCGTTCACGAACATGATGCATGGATCAGTACTATTCAGCTCAACCATTATGAAGGGAGCTAAATGATCCGACACACGCGCCACCGTCAGCGAGACATTTGAGTGAGCATGACATACTATCAGCCGCCAAGGCACATTCAAGTCAATCTATGACATTACCCGGTAAATGGTAGCTCTATAGTACAAAGTACTCACATCTGTGCAATGCATCTATATAATAAAAAAAAGATTGTGTTTATATAATGCAAATATATTCTTACAATCATCAGCAGCTTCAAGTGTTTCAAATGTCAATTAATTAGTTGTGGTGTGGAGCAGGACCAGCAATAAGCCAGGCATTTTTATCAGTTATGTAATCCCTAACCTATAATACGCCTGCCTGCATAGTGTGCGTTTGACAAAGGATTAGAATTTTGTCTCATTCAGTTGAAGTATGTGGGGAGGTATTTTATTATAACATTTGACGTCGTCCGGCACCTGCCGATGTAGCCCGGTACTTAGCAAAACTATTTCTTGAGGATCGATTAGCTTACCGTACTATTCTTGTTCACAAAACAGCTATAGCATCAGTTTGTAAAACACTCTCCGATATAAAAATTTCGTCATATCATTTGATTAAACATATTTTGAAAGCTGTCATTAGCTAGATCAATTCCACCAAAATTGTCAATAACAGAACTGAATCATAAAAGTCACTTTCTCAATTCTTTACCGTTACAAATTGAGACTTTTCAATGTGGTTAACAAAAAGTAAACTTATTATAATTAATCGAGCAATGCCGATTGTTTATTGGAAATTAATTACCTACTTGTGATATTTTTTTGCTTTTGTATACTATCATAAACAATTACTAAAATAATTGATCACATTGTTGCGTTTTACTAAGCAAGGCACCAGGAGATAACAAACAGATCTCTCATAAATGGACTTCGGACGTCAAACGGAACACATAATTTAAAAAAATTACCTTCAAATAAAATAATAAGTCAAAGTCGTCCGAAGTCCAAATAATTACATCCTCGTTTATACCATCATCACCATTACTAGTATGAGCCGAACAATGACAAACGAATGGCGTGGCGACTTGCTCTGTGCTGTTGAGTTAGTTCCAGGTGCGGCCACTGGTGGCGCTGAGGTAGGCTTACGTGACGGAAGTAGCATCATCTAGCGAGTAATCGCGGGAAAAGCACGATGTACTCTCTCATAAATGGACTTCGGACGTCTACATAATACAAATTTTATTTGAAGGTAATTTTTTTTATATTATCTCATAAAACAGCATACCTACTGTAGCGTCACAAACATTCGTTATAAGTAGGTAAAGTATTAAACATACTCGTAGAATACTTTATCGGCACCTATAAGGTGAAGTACGAAAGCATTAACTTGTTTTCTAGGGCAAAATTATGGTTTCGTATTTTTTTTTTCTGTAAGTAGGTTTTTAAAAACACTTTTACACGTCAACCATATTTTAAAAGTAGATGAGATCGGCGTTTCCTATTAAAACCATTGGCCATTGTCTTGGTTAAAACCATATCGACCCACAAGATATCTGTGGGATATTCACCAAGAGAGAGTTAAGCAAAATTGGGCACAGGTTTACAGAATAAGTTGAGACAACTTCAAACTACTTTACATGTATCTTCAGTAGGTCCGATTTAAGAGTAACTGTTCTTACTCTAGCTATCGCTTTTATCTTCAAGATATCTCGACGTTATACTAAATACATAATATTGTTGTGTAAGATATCTACAACACCTTGGTATGAGAATTTCTAATTTTTCAAATCTAACTTCAAACTTCACATACTAATCTCAGATCGACAACAAGAACCACCACCAAAACTCACAGTTTCTCGAATGCAACATTGGGCAAATCTTTCACCAGGACGTCTATACACTCGGTTTCTCCCGTCATTGCTAAAAAGACAGATTCTTGACTCGTCAGAAAACAAAACTGACCTCCAGTCTTCTAACGTCCAATTAATGTGTTCTCGAGCAACTCCAAGCGAGATCGGCGATGAGCTACAGTCAATTTTGGGCCAGTTTCTGGTTTGTGTGATGTTAAATTTCGTTCCTTTAGTCTTCGTCTCACTGTCCACCTACTGATTGCGACACCTCGAACGTCACGTAACGCTTGCTGTAGCTGAACAGCATTAAGTCCACGGTCGCGCAACGAATTGGTTGCAATAAAGCGGTCGTCACGTTCTGTTGTTGCCCGTGGTCGGCCAGTTCCAGGTCGCCGAACAAAAGCACCAGTCTCCAGATACCTGCGGTATACCCGCTGTACCTTTGAACGACTCAAATGAAGTCTGCGTGCCACTTCACGTTGTCCGTGTCCAACCTCAAGTAAAGCTACAACTTGGGCAGCTTCCGTCGGTGTAGTATCCATTTCATCAGGTTATTTTGATTACACAGACACAGATAAAGACAACAATAACAAGTAATATGGGTATGATTAACAAAAACCTCAAATTTAATCTTTTCTTAACAGAGTACAATAAAAATGTCATAAGCAAATTAAATGCGATAATTTTATTCTACCCTTTAAACTTTAATTAAAATGAAATTTTGACAACTAACTACCCTCATTGTAAAGGTTATTAAATACCCTTTTAGGCGATATATGTTTCGAATCGATGCGTTCCATAATACCAAAAATAATAACCATAATGCGTGAAAAAGGAAGTGGCTCGATTTATTTGCTCCCAAGTGTATATTTTAAAACTTAATATAATTATACTAAGATGTAGGCAAAATAAAACGGTTCTCTATTAAGTATTACCTATTTTGTAAAGTGTTGTTTTGTTTAATCTTACAGGTTAAATTCAAACGTAAAATAGTTTATCGTGTCAAATGAACAGACAGTTTTATAAAACCGATGGGCTTCAAAAACTACAAAGTTATTATTAGCACAAAAAAGTATAAAATTTATTAATATACCCACTTATTAAAAAAACACTGAAATTCTATTCAAAATGTTATGTGTGATTTGTTTCGTGATACGTTGTCAAAATGGTGTTAAATAAAAAAGAACCTTCTCAGAGGCCGACAGGGATTCGATCGTTGCGCTACGATTTCGATTTTTCCGTAAAATCGAGACGGTTAAAATAAACTCACACTAGGCCCACAGAGCAAAGAACAAATTAAGTGATTGGCTTTCATTCATATAGTCAGGTATGAACTATGTATTTCTTCAAGAAGCTTTATTATTTTATAAAAATCGCGCTTGTTACTGAATAGACACAGTTCAGCTAAGAAATTGGCTCTTAATCAATGATTGCCATTTATATAATTATAAACGCTAGTTTTTTTTTTGCAGGTGATTAGAAGCGAAATACAGAGCATGAGGTCCTGGGTTCGGTTCCCATGTAGGGTCAAGTGTTATTGGGTTTTTCTGTCTAGAATTTCTTAGTAGCAGCCCGGAGTCTGGGTTTGTGCCCGGTTGATGACTAAAGCATAACTGGCGAAAACCCTTCTGGGATTACAGGCGTGATGTTATGTTATGTGTTAGTAGCGTAACGAATTACAGGTGAAATTATGCGTTTGGCACAGATTATAATCAAAATAGCAGACTACTCGTACAACATAGAATTATATGAATAAAGTTGTCAAAACTACGATTTCTGTATCCGTCGTGACTTTGACAGATCAGTCAAAAATCTCAAAAGAATTTGATAAAAAAAGTATTAATATACTATTTTAATCAAATTCTTTTGAGATTTTTCTTTCATTGTGTTTGCGATGGTAGCAATGAAAATAATTGGAGTAAACAGGAAAAGTATATTATATTATATTTATTTATTTATTTATACTTCACGCAAATTATTGTACAGCGGCGGACTTAGTGCCATAGGCATTTTCTACCCGTCAACCTTTGGGTGATGCAGAGACAAGCAGTGGTACGTGCAATTTATATATATCTCTGAATTTAAACTTAATTATGTAAACTGACTGATATGGGCATAGAAGACCAGGACATTGAACCCTACCTCATAGAAACACAACACATAACACAAAAACTTCACACAAACTACATCCTGGTGGGAGGAGACATAAACGCCTGGAGCCAGTGGTGGGGAAGTGTCTCTGAAAACCATTGCGGGGCAGCGTATAGTACATTCTTCGATGAGCGGGATCTCCACATCCTAAACACGGGCCAAACACCGACGTTCGACCTACAGACCTACAGAGGAGACACGTGGTGCACAAGCACAGTCGATTTCACGGCATGTAGCCAGTCGCTGCCAGGAAAGGTCGAGGAGTGGCGTGTAGAAAGAAGTCTAACAACCTGTGTGCTTAGATGAACTTATATTGAAGAATGTCACATTGACGTCATATGCATTTCTGAACATTTAATTATGTCAGGGTATGAAGACAATCTCTCCATCCCCAACTACGAGCTAGCTGCTTGTTTTAGTAGAAAAGACATAAAACGAGGTGGAACATGTATCTTAGTAAAAAAGGACTTCAGTGGGTAGAAAGAAGAAACTCATTTGAATGTTGTGCTATCAAATTAACACAAACATGCATCATTGTTATATGTATTTATAGAAATCCCAAATCTAATAATTTAAGTACATTTTTCCAAAGAAACGTAAGCAAAATATTATAATATGCGGTGATGTCAATATTGACACATTAAAACGTAGCAATGTATCACTAGACCTAAAATGTATGTTGCTTAATTATAATATAAAGTTGGAACTCAATCAGCCAACTAGGTTGAAAAGTAACACATGCATTGACAACTTTGCACATAATCTTGGCAATAAATGTAAAGCTGACGTAGTTTAATTTTCTTTGTCAGAAAACACCTGTCAAATACTGTGAAAAGAAATTTCTGTTTAAATTACTGGTATGTCGGCAGAAACATGATTGGGTTCGTAACGTAATAAATATTTGTTTCCTATGTCTCTGAATCAGGGTTGGTTGCCATAGTATCAATAATAAATACCACTTGAAGATATTGACTTGACTACTTTAATTAATTTCACTTATTATTATTAATTTACTTCTAATTATAATTTATTTAATAACACAATTTTATTTTAATTATAATGTGGTTCAGGCGCGATCACTATCACAATTACGACTAGTGTGCGGGCTGAGCGCTGCGAGTCAGAATGCCCGTTCCCTTTTTTGTTTGTTTGTTTGTTTGGCATCTCGCAGGTCAACCTATGCGGTTGTCGTCTGCTTAAGCGGACTTGCCTGTGGATTCCCTAATAAATTAAGGCCTCCAGCCAGGACTTAAACTTATATACTAACTAAAACTAAGCGACAACGCTAAGGGCACCCCCTGTGAGGTACGAACCTCGGCTTAGGGCGTCGCTGGAAGAGGGCAGCAAATGACTAGCTGGATCAGGATTGGTATTAATTAGGGACGAATTTAAAGCTACAGGCTCAGCGGCGCGGGCTGGCTCGAGCAAGGGTCGGGAGGGGCGTCGATTTGGGCGTCGCGGCGGGCCTCGGCGGCGAGGGCGGTAGGACGGCGATCGGGTTTTGGGCTTATGTAGCGTGCTAGTGGCCTTGCTACTCTCCTGGAGGAGGGTAGTGGCGTCGTCGGGGTCGATTAAAGTATGCCTTGGTCGGCGAATACTGCTAATGCGAGAGGGAGTGTAGCGGGCGGCCGCTGTAATCAGGGGGTTAGAATGTTTGATGCCGCAGTCGAGGAAACGCTTTGATAAGCGTTTCATGAACTGTTTTATGGTTGGCATTTTGAGGTCGACGTGAAGATCGATATTACGGACATAGAAGGGGGCACCCGTGACCCTTCTGAGGAAACGGTTTTGGAGGGTCTGCATCTTATGGAGATGACGTGGGTGAGCGTGCGCAAATACAACGCAGGCATAGGTCATGATGGGACGGATGACTGCGGTATAGATGCGGAGCTTGCATTTGAGGGACAGTTTACTACGGGCTGTCAGTACGAATTGCAGCCTGCTAAGAGCGAAGGAGGCGCGCGCGCGAACCGCCTTAATATGAGCCTTAAAGGTAAGGTTCTCATCGAGGATCACGCCTAGGTATTTGGCTTGCTTCTCCCAAGGGATTGGCTTGCCGTACATAGTGATCGGGCTGGGAAGTGGGGGAGGGAGTCGACGACGTCTCGAGAAGAGAACCGCCTGACTCTTATCGGGGTTGACCTCGATTCTCCATTTCCGGAACCAAGCGCCTAAGACGTTTGCGGAGGTTTGGAGTGTACGAGCTATAGCGTTGGGACAGTGACCGGTATAGTAAACGGCAGTGTCGTCGGCGAAGAGAGCCAACTGAGCCTTTTTACTTTTTGGGATATTGCTAGTGAACAGCGTGAAGGCGAGAGGAGATAGTACGGAACCCTGAGGGACACCGGCGCGAATAGGATGAGGGGACGAGAGTGCTCCCTCGACGCGATAGCGAAAGGTCCGGTTCGACAAAAAGTCTCGTAAGATGAGCACGAGACGATCTGGCACTCCTAGTTGGTAGAGCTTGTATATCAAGCCGTTGTGCCAGACTTTGTCGAATGCTTTCGCTATGTCGAAGAATAGCACACCCGTCGTCGCGTTACGCTGTAGACCAGCGCATAAGTGCTCTACTATACGGTGGACCTGTTGGGTGCCCGACTGTTGGCTACGGAAACCAAACTGCTCGTTGGGAATGAGGCTCTTTGCTTCGGCGTAGTCTTTGAGACGCTTATAAATAAGCCTCTCGTAGATTTTGCCGAGAACATTGAGTAAACTAATAGGGCGGTAGCTGGAGGGCTCAGACTTTGGCTTGCCTGGCTTTGGGATACCGATGACGGTGGCTTCTTTCCATGCTTGTGGGAAGATGTTGTTGCTCAAGGCGCCATTGAAGATGGCGGTCATAAGCATTATTAGCGGGGCAGGAAGGAGTTTGTATACCTTATTGGTAATACCATCAGAACCGGGGGCCTTACGAGCGTGGAGCCCTTTAATGATGTCGTGCACTTCGTCTGGAGTGACGGGAGGCAGAGGATCATCAGGGTCTTCGACGGGAGGGAGGGAGGCTCTTCGTTCGACTTCAGCGTCGACCTTGTTCAGGTGAGCTTGGTCTACTGGTTGGGAGCTGGGAGAACATTGGGACTCTAGGCTGTCGGCAAGACATTCAGCCTTATCGGGACTGTCGAAAGCGACACTATTGTCGGGGCGGATGAGAGGAGGCATAGAGACCTCTTCTGAGGAACGCAATTTCCTCTGTAATTGCCAGAAGGCTTGATGAGTGGGCTCGAGTTCGCTGAGCATCTTGTTCCAGCCCTCAGAGCGAACCTCCCCTATGCGTTTCTTTACAGCACGCTGTAAATGGCGCATGTGGGCTTTGTTCGCGTCACAAGGGAAGGAGTCGTAGGCACGGATGGCCGCGTTCTTCTCGGTTATCAGGTCACGTACGTCAGTAGGTAGTTTCCAGCGATGGTCTTCCATCACCGGAACTTCCCGTGAACAATCCGTCAATACGGATTGTACGTGCTCTGTAAACGAGTCGATTGCGGCCGTCGTGTCTGCGACTGACACTAAGTGATCGGGGATGGTGTCTAAGTGAGGCGACGTGGTGGATTTCAGTCTTTCGCTTACTTTCCTCCAGTCGGTTATCGTCTGGGTCTGAGACGGGCGGTTGGGGTTGATCGGGCCCGAGTAGGGTGCAAGATGCATGACTACAGGGCGGTGGTCAGAATTTAGCTCGTGGAACGTCTCAATCGATTGCAAACGGAGGTTCACATTATTGAGCAGCGCTTCATCGAGAACATCGGGAAGGTGATTAGGATTACCTGGGAAGTGAGTCGGGCTCATTGGAGCGATGACGTCAAAGTTAAAGGATTCGCCTAACTTGAAAACTAACCTACCTCTGGTTGAGGTTGTGCTACTATTCCACGCCGGGTGCTTGGCATTAAGATCCCCCGCCAAGATGACGGAGTCACTCATACCGAAGAGGGTAGTGAAGTCCTTTTGGAGCGAGATGGGATCCTCCGGACCATTGTCGGGTGGGATATAAGCGGAGATGATGGTGATCGGTTGGTGGCCGGTCATGCCGAGCCGACAGATAGAGGTCTCCAGATGGGAGAAGAGAGGAGGTGGGTCTATAGGGATACAATACAAAGATTTCCTAAAGTATATGAGTGTGCCACCCTTGTGACATCGAGACCTGTCATTGCGAACTAGTTTAAAGTTGGCAATATTCGGGTTTCGGTGATGTGGTTTTAAAAAGGTTTCCTGTATGAGGAGGATGTCAAGCTGATGGTCGCGGAGGAAAGTGGCGATCTCATCGCGTTGACCTGAAACGCCATTTGCGTTGAAAAAGCCTAGTTTAAGGGATCGGTTTGTTACTATTTACTCTCGTATTATCCATTGAGAATTAATATTTGAGTGAGTGTAGAACTTGCGCGATCTCGGGATACGCGCTGAGAATTTCCATGAGGCTGATTGCGTTGCCGTTTGCAGCAACGATTTCTTCCTTTTATTTTATCCCTGGAATTTGGAATGCCGTAGTCTCCTTCTTGGAGGTTGGCGTTAATAGCTGCGCCACAGTTTGTAACTAATGTAGCTATTTACGTACGCAATCAATTTTGTAAAATGTGTTTTTGTTCCAAATAAAGATTATTATTATTATATTATATTATTATTTTATCCGCGGCGGTGGTGAAGAGAGCCGCGTATGTACTTAATATGATTTGGGCGCTGTTTCGGCCCTGGGTTCCCTGAGGTGCCGCTGGAGCGGCTGTAGGGGCCGCGGGGGCTACCAAAGGCGCTGGGATGGCGGTAGCCATCAGCGCTGGAAGTTGCGCGGATTGCGCTGGTTGCGCGGGTTTTGATGGCACCGAAGCTGCGGGAGCCTTCAGGTGGTTAAGGTTAGCCCAGGGAGACGGCCTCTGCGGGCTAAGCCGTTCCGGCATCAGCGCGGAAGGAGGCTTACCCCAGGGGCTTTTCCTGTGCTGGCGGTCGCTCGCGCGTTTCGCGAGTTTCGGAGATGAGGACTTCGGGGCCTTAGGACAGCCCCGGTAATTTGCCGGGTGTCCCGCTTGGCCGCAGAGTACGCAGCTGGGAGGCTCTGAGCATAGTTCCCTATCTTTAGGGCGGGTACAGTCGACGGTACCATGCTCTCCTAGACACTTGACGCATCTAGGGGTCGCATAGCAGTTGGACTGCGAGTGACCGTACAGGTGGCAGCGATGACACTGGCCAATCAAGTTTGCTCGGTAGGGCTTCTCAATGGAAATGCCCGAGAGTGAACATACCGATTTCACTTTAAATATCGGGTGGTGCCCTTCAGTGGGGTCACAGATGACTAGGACCATGTCATAGACTAGGCCCTGCCTCGCTTTGTGCAAGCGATGGACGGCGGACACTGGGATTCCTTGAGCGATGAGGTCGCTCTTAATCTCCTCGGTGGAGATTTCTTGAGGAACGCGCCTTATTACGACGCGAGTAGGGGTTTCCTCCGGAAGGGAGTAAGTGTGAAAGGAGTAGTTCCTTTCACGTAGGGCGCGGGAGAGATCCCTAAAGTCCGTAGACGTGGGGACGGTAACTTTGATCCCCTGGAGGGTGGATCGGGCGTTGGTGTAGTTGATCTTGCGATCAACACACATCTTGGAAATTTCAGTCCATTTGGACTTTTCCTGGACGTAGATCGGGGGAGGGGGCTTCTGCTTCCTCGCGGTAGGAGCGGGTGGGCAAGCCATAGGGCTGGCGGGGCGACTGGCCCGCGGACTTGGGGCGGAAGTAGTGCTGGACGATGTATTCGTGACCTGTTTCTTTGAGGCCGGGCCAGCGGGGGCGGAGGATTTAGCCTTCCTCTTGCCTCCTTTGACGACGACTTGGAAGTCGTCGTCGCTGGAGGAGGAGGTGCGGGCTTCGTCCGCGGCGAGTGGGACTGACGTGTCTATACTCTCTGGGCGAGTCGAGTCAGTTTCGGTGCGCAGCTGCGTCGGGTTTATTGTCTCCGAGACAATGGCGGGCGCGACAAAGGGAGCCGGATTAGCGGCCGACTTAATTACTGCCGGGGCAGTAGCGGGCGAGACAATAGGGGCCGGATTATTATCTGCCGAGACAAAGGCGGGTGGAACAATGGGGGCCGAATTTTCGGCCGGAACATTGTCTGCCGGAACAAAAGGCGGAATGCCTTGTTCCCATGCAGGTGGCGATAGCGGGCTTTCAAGCGCGTCGCTGAAATCGCCGACTGCGCCTTGAGACGGAGTAGCGTGTTGGCGTAGACCAACAATTTCCTTGCCATATTTGGCGAGGATGTCGGGGTCCTTTAGGAGGACATTCCTGACAAATGCTAGCAGGATGCTAGCGTCCGTCATGGTAACGGGAAATCTATTCAAATGAGATATTGACTCATTTGTGCCTAATTTCCTACACCTAACAACCTATCTCCCCGGGTGGATGGGCCCGGGGATGTGTGACCCTCTCTGTCGGGTGTAGACAGAGAGGTGAGTACCTATTTGTGAGCCCTAAGCTTGTAACCCGTCGCCAGTCTTAATGTGCGAACGGGGCCCTGACCAGTCTAGCGCGAAGGGTGTAGACACACCCTAAAGACACTAGGTGAGTAGCTGAAAAGCAAAACTGTCACCAGAGCCGACTAGGAGATCCCCCAAGGCCGGTTATCTGGGACCCGTCCAACTAACTGCCTCGCCCTGAAGGGGTTCGGCGGGTGTGAATTGGGTCAACACCCCACTCGGCTTCGTTGACACCGTAAGGTTTCAACCGAGGACCACGAAACTGTGGTTTTACCCAGAAGGGGCCTAGTGAAGCTACTCACAAACGTCTATTAATGAAACAGGGATGCCTTGAAAAAGGCAGTTTTTTGAGTTATTAAAATCAAATCAATTTCTTGATTTGATTTTAAATCGGAGTAGTCGGGGCGACTACGATGACGTCACGTGGCAGCGACGAATAATAACACGAAACACAACACTGGAGCGGGAGAGCGCACAAACACGTCCGTCCGCGGCGAGAGTCGAGCGTCGAGTGAAAAATAATGCCCGCTCCCATGCGTGCGGCCGGTTTTATAACGCTGCCGCCCCACCAGTCACCTGATCCACAGAGTGGGAACACGTGCTCGTCACTGATTGATTGATGTTTTGTAACGAATCAAAAGATGGCGCTGTATTTAACGTATTCGCGCCGACACGGCCATTCTGCAGCAGGTCGCGCTCGACATGCTCTGAAACACAATTTAGTCTTGGTCTCTCCTGACATAAGATTGCAAATGTTTCAACTAGAGAGAGGGCCCCTGTCCCTCAATCTCAGATAAAATTAACAAAATAAAATGATTAACATAATAAAATGCTTTTTCATTACGACTACCTAACACCTACAATCAAAATATTCAAAGACACGAAACTCTTGACCATCAAACAACTTCACGCATACTGCACCTGCATACTCATTCAAAAAATATTTAATAAAACCATACATACACAAATTTCATTCACTAAAACACATCAATTACATAGCCGTAGCAGTCGTAGAAAGGATCACATCGTACTTCCTCAAATGCGAACCACTCAAGGTAAAAGATCACTAGTTTATGAGGGAGTGCAACTTTACAAATAATTACCAGATGAGATAAAGGGTGCGAAAACGATCAATGCCTTTAAGTACAAACTAAAAAAATATGTTCTGCAAAATACCAATATTAATTAACAGTAAAAGATAATTGCTACTAACTAAACATCAAACTAGTACGAAAAATAATGTAATAAATAAATAATAAACTGCAAAATAGCGGCTGTAAGCAAAAGTTGTACTACTGATTGATTTATCTGCATTGTGACAGCGGGACCGCACTCTTTATTTCAAAGCAGGGTAGTTTCGCATAGATTCGAAAAATTAATTCGGAGTACCTACAAAACTAAATAATTTGTTAACTAATGTAAATGAAATACATAATTAAAGATAAGTAGATTAATTGTAAGTCCGAGTGTCGAAGGACAATGATTCGTTTTTTATTTTTAAATTTGTTCTCATGTAAGTGAAATGTAAATTTTTTGTATGTATGTAATGGAATTAAATGTCTTTAACCAGAAAACTGATTGAGAGAGGGCCCCTGTTCCTCAATCTTAAACAAAATTAACTGGGAGAGAGCCCCTGTCCCTCAATCTCAGATAATATTAACAAAACTAACTGAGAGAGGGCCCCTGTCCCTCAATCTCAAACAAAATTAACTGGGAGAGGGCCCCTGTCCCTCAATCTCAGATAAAATTAACAAAACTAATTGAGAGAGGGCCCCTGTCCCTCAATCTCAAATCAAACAAACAAAACTAATCGATAGAGGGCCCCTGTCCCTCAATCTCAAACAAAATGAACTGGGAGAGAGCCCCTGTCCCTCAATCTCAGATAATATTAACAAAACTAACTGAGAGAGGGCCCCTGTCCCTCAATCTCAAACAAAATTAACTGGGAGAGAGCCCCTGTCCCTCAATCTCAGATAATATTAACAAAACTAACTGAGAGAGGGCCCCTGTCCCTCAATCTCAAACAAAATTAACTGGGAGAGGGCCCCTGTCCCTCAATCTCAGACAAAATTTACAAAACTAATTGAGAGAGGGCCCCTGTCCCTCAATCTCAAATCAAACAAACAAAACTAATCGAGAGAGGGCCCCTGTCCCTCAATCTCAAATCAAACAAACAAAACTAATCGAGAGAGGGCCTCTGTCCCTCAATCTCAAATCAAACAAACAAACCTAATCGAGAGAGGGCCCCTGTCCCTCAATCTCAAATCAAACAAACAAAACTAATTGAGAGAGTCACTCCATCTCAAACTTTGTATTCATAGAGGATGGATACAAAGTTTTCATGAACAACCAAGAGTAGTTTATGGATGAGCATAGCATAGCATGCTAGTCTTCCAGTATAAATATTTAAGAGTACTAAAGTTTTTAACTTTACCAAACTCGACGTTACTGTTAGAACCTTGGTCACCAATGATGTTACAGGCAGCCGGAGTGGCAGCAGTGTCTTCAGCAGTAACCTCTCGCGCCGACTCTGCTTCCTGGCCCGGTTTAGGGGCGAGGCGGAGCTGGTAATGTGCAGCTTTCTTGGTACGACCACCACCTGTGGATTCTAGGTTTAGGCATTACAGTCAGTAATGATGGTGAATTTTCGTCCGTAAAGGTAGTGTCTAAAATGTTTAATCGCTCGAATTATGGCCAATGTCTCTAGGTCATATGAGTGGTAGTGGCTCTCGGGTTTAGTCGTTCTCATACTAATGTAAGCAATGACGTGTTGTCGACCACCTTTAATCTGGAGCAAGACAGCACCAAGGCCCGGACTACTTGCATCGGTATGGAGTTCAGTAGCTAAACCCTTTTGGAAAATAGTAAGGACCGGTGATGAAGTTAATCTTCTTATTACATCCGAGTCTCGCATTTTCACATTCAGGGGTCCAGTTAAATTTTGCATCTTTTTTTTGTCAGATTGTACAGTGGGATCATGCGTTCAGAAGAGGATGGTATAAATCGCCGAAAGTAACTGGCTAATCCACACAATTGCCTTACCTGCTTAACAGTTGTGGGCACAGGTGACCCTTGAGCCATATCTAATGTAATGAAGTAAACTGCGTCTGAAAGCTTGTCAATCTGATCAGAGATCATCGTGATCCGAGATGATCGGCAAAGGGAATTTAATTGGCACAGTGTTGTTGTTAAACTCCCTGTAATCAACACACATGCGGCGATGACATGACTTGTGAAGTCAGATGTACTCTCGCGGACAATACCATTCTCCATTAAATTGTTAACAATGTCTCTGACCTTTTCGCTTTCTACAGGTGCCATCCGATAGGGTCTTCGGGAGACCACCTTACTTGGTTCCTTCAGCTGGATTTCCAGTTTACCTGTTGTAACCTTAGTTTTCGGAATGCCATTTGTAAAAACATCTCGTGTTTTTTCAAAAGTGCTTCAAGTCTTGAAATTTCACCTGGTTCAGTGAGGTCAGTGTCGAAATACTGAAATGCTTCTTCGGAAATTTCAGTCATAATGAGTGCGGTGCGTATAAGTGTTGCTCCGTGGCGGGTAATGTTTACCCAGGAGGCCAGGAGTCTGTAAGATCTGATCTAATCATTAGTTCACATAGTATTTCATGATCTTCAACTACGTGGAAATTGATTTAGATTATGACGTCATTGTTCTCACATGCAATGGGGATGATGACAATTTTTTTATTTTTATCTCAATAAAATGTTTATTTCCAAATACTGCAAATAGTATTACAAAAAGTGTTAACGTTTTAAAGTAAGTGTTAGACTAGGACGGCGTAGACGTCACGACTACGTAACTTCATACTAGCGCCGTACATTTTCCCCTCCAAAAACTTTTAAAGCGTGCATCTTCTTCATTTTTACATCGATTTATGCCTTCTTTGAAATTATATTATTTTTACGAACATTTTTAATAGTAGTCATCATCCCAATTGTTATCCGTTGGCAAGACACTATTGGGACCCCTGCTCCCAGCCCCTTCAACATAAGCATATGATCGTCGCGTTTACCTGGTAATGAAAAGATTTATCTGCTCCATTATCAAATAACGCTATTATTTCTCTGCTTCTTCGGCGGAAAACAAAGATTTTGGTTCTACCTTTTCAGTAGAGCAGTTGGATTAGAGGTGACCTGAAGTAGCAGATCCCCTCATCTCTTCCGTAGTCACGCTTGGCTGGTGGCTCCCCAGGTCTGCTTTCTCTCGGTTTCATGGTTGACACAACTGAAATCAGTTCATGCACAGTAGTACACTTACTTGCTAACAATCGTAATCCGACATGCTCAAGGTCAATACAACCAATTACAGCTTCAACTGCATCCATTTCCTTGTCCCCGTTTACAATCCGCTTCCATATATTCCAAGCCTTTGTTACTGATTCAGCTGGATTCAAATCTAAAACAGGTATCACAAAAACTTTTGGCACGACCTAATAATAAGCCTGCAATTTTGGTGCTAATTTCATAATCAGTCAGTTTCCAGTGATTTATAGCGCGGTCCACGTGTTCGCACCAGTCTCTTATCGGGACATCTCCGTCCGGGTCAAAAGATGCTATGTAAATATCAGAAAGCCTTGGCCTTCCCGAAGAATTCATTGCCTTGGAAAGAATACTCTGCAAAAATTAATGGTTAGCTTTGTTATTATCTTTTTGCTGTTTAGACAGGTTCTCCAAAATAATATTCAATATTGATAAAGTTTCATTATTGGTATTAAAAGTGGCATGACTCACGTGACCTTCAGATTCATTCGTCGACGAGCCAGCACCAGCAGTATGCATTCTCCGTATTTCTTGGTTAGCAGAAGATTCTTCATTTTGGTCCATGGACACACTGTCCTGATGGCCGTCATTACACATTACGGATAGATACTATCCAGACTGACGGGTGGCTACATCCACGCATAGGGTAGAAGACGGGCAATGGATGAGCCAAGGCTCGTCCCACTTCTGATGTCGGCAGAAACATGATTGGGTTCGATAACGTAATAAATATTTGGTTCATCTGTCTCTGAATCAGGGTTGGTTGCCATCGTATCAATAATAAATACCACTTGAAGATATTGACTTGACTACTTTAATTAATTTCACTTATTATTATTAATTTACTTCTAATTATAATTTATTTAATAACACAATTTTATTTTAATTATAATGTGGTTCAGGCGCGATCACTATCACAATTACGACTAGTGTGCGGGCTGAGCGCTGCGAGTCAGAATGCCCGCTCCATATTTTTTTTTTTTTTTGAATGACATCTCGCAGGTCAACCTATGAGGTTGTCGTCTGCTTAGACGGACTTGCCTGTGGTTGCCCTAATAAATTAAGGCCTCCAGCCAGGACTAAAACTTATGTACTAACTTAAAAACTAAGCGACAACGCTAAGGGCACCCCCTTCGGGGTACGAACCTCGGCTTAGGGCGTCGCTGGGAGAGGGCAGCAAATGACTAGCTGGATCAGGATTTGAGTGATTTAGGGACGAATTTAAAGCTACAGGCTCAGCGGCGCGGGCTGGCTCGAGCAAGGGTCGGGAGGGAATGCCCGCTCCATTCTCTTGGAAATCGCGACGCCCCCGCAAGGGGGCGTGGCGAGCGGTCCCGGGGCTTCGCCCCCCGGCCGCGGAATCATATTTTGGGGTTGTAACTACAACCCCCTCATTATGTTCGCAACATTGGCTTGAGGAGCCTGTTGGAACGCAAGCAATATTACTCGCGTCCCTGTGTGTGATTGCTATGAGTTTTTCTGTAGGAGCGTCACGACGCTTATAATGAAGCGCCGCTTTCTTCACGACATCTCGGCGGTCTGTCACCGCCAGGTGAGACCTCTAGTTACCTAGAGGAGGCCCGGCGGCGACGACCAGCGGCAGAGATGTCGACTCGACGCGCCTACAGAGTAGGTGAATGGTCCCCGCCCGTCCAGATCACAGAGCTAGCCGTTACTGTCCGGGCTAAGGGGCCGTCATGTATGTGTGAGCGGTATTGTACTGTGTAACACCGCTCAGTGTCTATATAAATCGCAGCCCGCGCCGCGCATTTATGTGTGTATTTAGGTGCCTGTTTAGTGGCGGATGTCTGTGTTTGTTTACGTAGCGTGCCTATATTAACCTAGGACACGTTACGCAACGGATGTATATTGTGTGTGTGGAGTCTTATTGTCACAGATAAGCTGTGTGTAACCTGAATTACAGCTTATCTGGGCGTCAGTCCGGTGCGATGGAGTCGTGGTCCGCTAACAGGTCGCGGGGGAGGGGTCTCGCGTCAGGGGGGCGCGCATGCCACGGCGCTATCTGTTTGACATGGGGCCAATCAGATGCGTCCGCACGCGCGAACATTCCTTTCGCGAGGCGCCCTACAAACTCATCCAGGCCCTCAATCCCGAGGTCCCTCTGAATGACGTCGTTCCTCACGAAGCGAGGGGCGTCCACTATGGTCCGCAACGCTAGACTTTGCTGCGCGCGGAGCAGCTTGCGGTTGGACTCGCTCGTGAGGGCGAGCCACGCAGGGGCGGCGTACGTCAAGATCGGGCGCACGTACTGTCTGTACACGCCCAGCTTGACGCGCACCGGGATGCGGGATGAGAGCACTGGTTTGAGGCGACCCTGCGGACATGTGGCCCCATCGTGAGCCGCCGATCGATGGTGACACCCAAGTACTTGACTCGGGGCGACCAATCGATCTCGACTCCTTGTAGCTGTAAGGGTGGTGGGAGGCGCGCGAAGCCGGTGACCATGGCCTGCGTCTTACCCACGTTTACGGACAGCCGCCACTTTGACAGCCATTCCGGGAGGAGGTCTAGGACGCGCTGCATTTTGACCGCCGCGTACTTCGCATTGAGCGATGTTGCTATGTACGCGGCGTCGTCTGCATACAGCGCGAGTGTCGTGTCTGGAGTCGTGGGGATGTCGTCCGTGTAACGTGAGTAACTCGCCGGCGATACGCAGCTGCCCTGCGGGACACCCGCGCGCACCGGGCGGGCGCTAGATAGCGCACCGTCGACCACCACCCTAAATGTCCTGTTGGAGAGAAAATCAGAGACCACCTTTACAACGCGACGGGGCGCGTCTGACGTGGCCAGCTTGTAGGTCAGACCGTCGTGCCACACGCGGTCGAAGGCCTTCTCCATGTCGAGGAATACTGCCACCGAGTATTCCTTCTTATTGATAGCAGCTGCGAGGTGGTGCAGTACCCTCGACAGCTGGAGCGTCGTGCTATGCTCCGCCCGAAACCCAAACTGTTCCGGTCGCGGCTGTATATGAGGCTGGAGATGTCGCAGCAGGAGTGCTTCGAACACCTTGGAGACCGTCGGCAGTAGCGTGATTGGCCGATAGCTCTCTGGCTTCAGGGTGTTTTTCCCCGCCTTGGGCAGCATTATGACGCGCCCCTCCTTCCACGCGGCGGGAAAGGTCCCGGTGCGCAGTATCGCCGTGAACAGGCGCGCCAGCGCCGCTACCATACGGTACGGCAGGTGGCGCAGCACTGTATTGGTGATACCGTCAGCACCGGGGGCCTTTCTGGGCTTCGTCTTTAGGATGGCGCGTCTAACTGCGCCAGGCGAGAAAAAGATGGGCTCTTCGGAGAGGGCTATCGGCGGAGCGAAGTAGTCTCCCAGGTGTTTCTCGACTGCTGCGACATGGTCGGTATCGCAGGTCGGGTTCGGGCTGAACTGACGCTCCAGGTGCTCGGCGAAGACCTCCGCGCGGTCCTCCGCTACGTATTTAAGCGCCCCGTCGCTGTTAAGCAGCGGGCGCACCGGGGCTGGGGTATTTGAGAGCTGACGGCAGAGTTTATGTACAGAGGGCCAACTGTCATTTGTGGCGTCTATACGTTCCTCCCAGTCCGCGGCGGTGTGTGCCTGTAACTCGGCCTTTACCCTTTCCGCGAGACGGTTTAGCTGGGTCTTCATAGTGGGGCATCTTGTTTGCTGCCACTGCTTGCGGAGGCGCCTCTTGTCGGCGATCATCGCTTTTATATGAGCCGGCAGGGGCGGCAACAGCACTCTCCCCTGCGGCTGCGTTGTTGTCGCCGTTTCCAAGGCGCTTTGAATACAAGCAGTGACGTCATTAGCCATTATGTCCACGTCTTGACCCTGCCTTATGGCCTTAATTAGGTCCATCAGTAGCTTGATGGCGCAGGTCGTAAATTCTTGTTTTTGTGTTGTGTTTTTGGCGCCGGTAGCGCCACCACTCGACTTTCCGGTGAACTTTTGTCTCGGTAGTTCCGTTGTTTGCCGCGGCGCTATACCGGCGCCAGCAGTAGCTTCTGTTGTTTCAACCTGCGCCCTGTTGGAGGCAGGGTCGGCCTTAGGGATTTCCTGTGTCGCCGGGGGGGGGGGTTTAGGCTTATTTCCCTTCCCTTTACCCCCGCGTCTCTTTTTCCTCCGCCCCGAGGAGGTGGCTTTCTTATCTGTGGGCTCGTTGGCCGCCGCCATCAGCGTCATGCCATGAGCCTCTTCTGGTGGCTGTTGTGTCTGCTTGGCGGCCACTTGTGGCCGCCGTGAAGCGGCTAAGATGGCAGCGGTCCCCGCTCGCTTGTTTCGGTTTGCTTCCCGAAGCACAGGGCACTTCATATTGCACGCGGGGTGCGGGCCACCGCAGTTGACGCAGGTGGCCGGCTCTTCCCGCGGGCGCGGGCAATCACGTGCCGCGTGCTCGCCCCCGCATCGCACGCAAGCGAGCGGTCGGTGGCACTGGTGCGAGCTGTGCCTAAACTGCTGGCACCGGTGGCACTGTGCGGGCCCACGTTTTCCACGCCAAGCCTCTATTTTGACACCCCGCATATACATGAATACGGTGGTGTCGTATATGGCCCGGACGTCGGGAGTCTTCTTTATTACTGCGTGAAACACACAGCCGGGTCGTCCTTGTGCGCCTTTAATATGGCGCACATACTCCGGCTGGTATCCCAACGCCCGGAGCTCCTCCTCGATCTCCTTGGGGTCAGTGTCCGCAGGCAGCCCCCGTATGGCGATCTTCAGATCCTTTTCCGCTGGTAGCGAGTAGGCAAACCAGGATACCCCGCTGTCCTTTTCCAGGCCAGTCAGATACCGCTGGACCAGCCTGTATTCCTCCTCGCTGTCTGGGGTGAAGCGGACTCCACCCCCGTATGGACGAGCGTTCGGAGGCCGGCCCAGCTTGGCAGCGATGGCCCGGAAGTGGGTAGCCCAGTCGGGTAGCCGCTCTACTACCAGCGGCGGGTACCTCAGTTTCTTCGGCTTCTTCCCCGGCTGTTGCTGCGTTGTCATCGCGGCGCCGGGGGTGGTGGTAGGATGGGCGGTAGATGCCGAGGGGGTGGGGGGTAAAGTTTGATCACTTACCCCTGCGGACTTCAGTGATGTCGGTGTCGGTGCGGGAGGCGAACGGCGCGCCGCGTCAGCGAATGTAGGCGACGCGGGCGAGCCCGAACCCAGCGGCGCGCTTTCGCGCGGCGGGTCAGGGTGGTGCCGCTTCGGCTCCATCGCCTCCGGTGATGTCCTCTTACGTCGCTGGGTCTTGGGCTCAAGCTGGAACTCGTAGTCGAAGCCCAGCGACGGTGTCGGCGATGGTGGCGATAGCATCGCTACGTCGGCAACTGGTCCCGCGGTGGGCCGACGTCCGGATCGCGGTGTCGTGTCTCCAGACACGTCGTCGCGACCGGACGCGGCCGAGCCAATGGACGCCATCGACATGCTCGAACCCGCACGCGACGAGCATGCCGACAGCATAGCGGGCGAGTCGTACGCCGACGCGCGGGGGGGCGCCGGTGAAGCGGGCGCCTGAGGCATCATGAGTGCCGGGCGAGGTGTTGATCCGGCACTCGCTGGCCGCTCCCGTTCCGCCGTCGCCGGTCCCGCCAGCGAGAGGCGGGGGCCGGATGCGGCGGTGCGCGAAGCTGGCACAGCTTTGGCACCAGCAGACAGTTCAGGTGCAACTCCAGCGGGCGTAGGCGGCGACGCGAAGCGTGGCGGCGCGGCAGCGCGAGCGGGGGGTGCGCGGGGGCGCGCGGAGGGCGCGGTAGGTGCGGGGGGGTGCGCGGGTAGCGCGGGAAACTCGGGCCGCGCTGCGGAGCGCGCGGTGCGAACAGGCGCAGGCGCGCGCGCGGGCGGCACGGGGGGGCGCGCATGCGGTGCGCGGCCCTGGCTTGTAGCCGGCCCCGGAGCCTGGATGGGCACCGGGCGGAATGCGGCGGGGCGGATCACCACCGCATGCTGGCGGCTCATCGACGGCGTCGGCGCAACGCGCGCAGGCGCCGATGTCGTCGGTGGGCCGCTGGTTACGGTGGCGCTCGTGCCCTCTGCTCCTCTTCTCTCTTCTGGTCGGGGCGGCCCAGCGAGCGGTGCACCAGACGACGCGTCGCCGATATTTGGCATCGACGTCGTCCGGTCCATCGTCGAGTGGGTCTCCTGTGACCCGGCATCGCGGCCCAGCGAGCTGCGCTTGCCGGGCTTCGGCATCCCGGGGGGCGTGGTGGTCCGCGACCGCTACGGTGATTGCTCACCGAGCAGCACGGTGGCTCCCTCTGTGTTCGCACCGGTGCCGGCTGGAACCTGTGCAAACACAAAGGAAACGAATTAAAGTAAAATGCGGTCCGCGCGGCACAAGTCTAACTCGTAATTAGGATAGGCTTGTGTAGGCACCACGAAGCCAATCCTGCCCGCTCCAATGCGTGCGGCCGGTTTTATAACGCTGCCGCCCCACCAGTCACCTGATCCACAGAGTGGGAACACGTGCTCGTCACTGATTGATTGATGTTTTGTAACGAATCAAAAGATGGCGCTGTATTTAACGTATTCGCGCCGACAGGTATATCAAACGACGACACTTTAGTACAGAAAACATGAAAAAGTTTAGAGAATGTCTGGAAAACCATTGTTTTTCGGATATCTTTGGATATCTATGTATGTACCCGGATAGCGCTTACAACCTATTTCTAGAGACTTTTTCCCAGTCTTACGACGATCTGTGTGACGTATGCTTTATATAAGCTCGCTCCAGTCATAGAACGGAGCGGAGTCGGAGAACGGACGCTATTGTTACAGCATATCATGGAATGGCGGTTCAATATTGAGATATGGCGTTATGTTTTGGGGGAACTCAGCCAATAAGGAACTAATATTTAAATCCAAAAAAAAGTGTATTAGGGTAATGTTCGGTCTGAAATGCACAGACACTTGTAAACCATTTTTTAACCAGTATAAAATACTGACACTGCCCTCCCTGTACATATTTGAGGTTGCGGTATTTGTGAAAACCAACCCAAAACTGTTTCCCAAGCTTTCGGACTCAAACATCCGGAGTCGACGACACGTCAATATGTTATGTGCAAGATAGTCCAAGACTGCTCTGATGCATAAAAGTGTTTTCTGCATGGCACCAATTATATACGATCACAATCCAGAATCGATCAAAATTTTAAATGTTAGTTTGTTTAAAAGACAAAAAAGTTTCTCTTATGTAAATCATATTATAATATCTCGGAGTTCCTTTCGGAAAAATCTGTGGGACCTAGGTATAGATATAAGTTGTAATGTTTTATGATTTCCTTGTACTCATTTTCATTCAGTTCATGACATGCTCTTTGGAAATAAAAATTAAAATAATATAATTGGTAAATTTTGACATTTAGGGAAAAAAAAACTTTCATAGCTGAATCCATTGACATATTTAACAGCCTTTGACATTTCATGTAATATGTAAGACATTTCCTATTATTGTGATTCAAATGATTTGACATTTGAAAATGGGATTTAATGATATTTTCTAATGTTATTTAATATTATATAAAATTATATTATTGATTATGATTTGCATGCCCATGTGACGGCAGAACATGGAGAACTAATTTTATGACAACACCTATGTACAAATTTACCCATGTTTGGAAAGAAATAAATGACTTCAATAAATGACTTAATCCTCAGACCACAACGCAATAACCTTCTCGATGCCCTTGGAAAAAGCCTTGGAACCCTTAAGGCCAGTTTCGACCCGCATCTACAATACTAAGAAGGCAAAGTGGTCCGACTTCAGCACGCACTCCAAGACCAGGCATCACACCAGTCAAAGTCTCGGACATTTCGAACCCAGAGGATCTGAAGTCACTCATCACGATGTACACACAGAATATCCACCGTTCATGCTAGGAAGCGATCCCAAAATTGGGGTCACCAAAATACGACGCCTAGCCCCCATGGTGGAATCCTTCTTTAGAAAGTCTGAAAAAAAAAGCCTTGACGAAGAAAAGAACGATCCGAAATGCAGCCGCAAGCCGGAGACACTTCACTATCCAAGAATACGTGCTGGCTAAAAACTTCTACACCACAGCAGCAACGGAAGCAGCCACAGCCAACTGGAAGGAGTTCTGCTGGAAGCAAGACCGAGAAGGCATGTGGGATGGCATCTACAGGGTACTTAGGAAGGCAAACAGAAGACAGGACGACGCGCTCCTGAGGCGAACACCGCAGGCGAGACACTCAGTCCAGAGCAATCTGCGGATCTTCTGGCAAAAACCTTTTACCCCGACGACTCAACGGATGCCGAACAGCCGTACCACACAGCTCTGAGGAGGCTAGCGGAGGTGAAGAATCCCCAAGGTCGGTCTGCTGATAATCCACCCTTCACTACAGCGGAGCTGGAAATGGAAATGGTTCTCCAGAACCAAAATCCAAAGGAAGCCCCCGGTCCGGACGGATTAACCGCAGGCATTTGCACAGCGGCAAAAAACTGCAATAGGGAGGTGTTCTTAGCGATGGCCAACAGGTGGTTATCGCTGTCACACTTCCCGAAGGAGTGGAAGGTCGCCCACGTGTGCATTCTCCACAAGCCAGGAAAGGACGACTACACCAGCCCAAAGTCGTACAGACCAATAGGTCTGCTCTCGGTCCTAGGAAAAATCGTCGAGAAGCTCCTAGTAGGCAGACTGCAGTAGCACTTCCTCCCAACTCTACTCACAAACCAATACAGTTTCATGCCGCAGCGCGGAACCGAGGACACCCTCTATGCTCTAATGGGCCACTTACGAGCCGAAATCAAAGCCAAAAAGATCGTGCTTTTGATATCATTGGACATAGAGGAGGCCTTCGATAAAGCGTGGTGGCCACCTCTAAAGAAACAGATGGTAGTCAAGAACTGTCCAGCAAACATCTACGCTCTCGTCGCCTCCACGGCGCGCGACGACTTAAGCGCACGACTCGCTTCTCCGTGTTTAAAGTTGATTAATAATATAATTACCACAAGATACTACATGTATCCGCGATAAAAGTGAGACAATTACGAAGTGAAAGCGTTATCGAAAATATTAGTGCCGTAATACAAACTTATATATGATAATGTGTCCAAATAAAAACTCAACTGACAACAACATTTTAAAGTGCTGATCGAAGATTCCTTATTATAACAGTGAATCTTAAAACTATTCGCCGTGAAAACCATCTCAGTGAACCAAAACAGTGACAAAAATAAATAAAGTATCAAAACACAAGATGGCTTCAAAAAAGTTTATAAATCAACAACAGTAATGATGACTACGGGTGTCCCGCAAGGATCTATATTGGGGCCTGTTTTATTTATCTTATTTATTAATGACTTAATTAATTACATAAATACAATTTTACCTGTCATGGATATAGTAATTTTTGCAGATGACACTAATGCCATAGTGGCAGCAAATGACATAGATAAATTAGCATAGGCTGTAATAGCAGCATTACAAGCATTTCACGTGTGGTTCACTATGAACAAATTGTTAATCAACACCGCAAATACCAAATTACTTTTATTTAGAACGACAGCCCGCAATAAGGACGATTTAGAGGTTGTTTTTAACAAATGTAACTTCCTTGACGAGGACAATTCTTGACAAAATTGTCCTCGTCAAGGAAGTTACATTCTTAGGCATTCATATAGACGATCAACTAAATTGGAAAACAGAATTAAATGCTGTAAATGCATCAGTTTGTTCCGCATGTTATGCTTTAAGAGCACTTAGAACAGAAATTAGCATTGAGCAATTGAAAATGGTATATTTCGCGTTGGTAGAATCAAAAATTAGATGTAGTATAATGTTTTGGGGTAAAAGTTATGACTATAATATAAAAGAGCGTTTGTGTTACAAAAACGCGCAATACGGACATTAGTCCGTATCCCACAAAGAGAGAGTTGTCGTGAACATTTCATTAATCTGAATATGCCGAGCATTTACGTATTTGTGCTTCTTAGTAACATGGCCAAATATCTAAATGATTAGATTAGGGAAGGCACACGTAGACAAGATATTATACGCTACAAGGTATAACCTAGTTTGAATATTGTGAGGCATAGTCCCAGATATCAATCGGTTATATTATTTAATAGGTTGCCTCTAGATATAAAAAGCGCTATCTACTCAAGCTGTTTTAAAAAGCAATGTTTCCTATTGAATAAGTGCATATACGTTGTTGAAGATTTATAATAAAATTCCTTGATGTTGTATTTATGCATTGTTGTAATTGTTTAGAGTGTTTATTTTTATTTCTTGTTTTCTTACGTAATTTTAATTTTCTTTCTCAAACCATGTAATTTCAGATACAATTTATTGTTATGAATAAATGACTTATGACTTATGACATACCTGGAAGACCGGAACATCAGGGTCAACTACGCCAGAGCAGGGTCCCACGAAAGGATGCGTCCAAGGCTCAATTGCCGTACCGACGTTTTGAAACCTTATCCTAGACTCGCTCCTACACAAAATGCCCAGTATGGGTGTATACTGCCAAGCCTTTGCAGACGACATTGTCCTAGCTTTCTCGGACCTGGCAGCCGGTCCCCTGCAGCAATCAGCCAACAACACGCTTGACATGGTATCGGAATGGGGCATCCACAATAAGTTACGTTTCGTCTCGCACAAGACCAATGCTATGGTGTTAACAAGGAAGCTCAAGTACGACGTTCCGGTACTCCAAATGTCGGGCACGCGGCTGAATATCACAGAGGTCAAGCTGTTGGGGTCTCACAATAGACTCTAAACCCACGTTCAACGCGCACGTGTCTGCGACCTGTAAAAAGGCCGCAGACATCTACAAGTAAGTGACTTGAGTACAGTAAATGTGACTTGAGGTCTCAACAGAGAGATTATTAGGTCAATATACGTGTCAGTGATAGAGCCTATCGTGATGTATGCAGCGAGTGCGTGGGCCCCTTTGCAATCTGCAAAGCATACCGCACGGTGTCTCTGACATCGGCACTTATCCTGTCAGGCCATCTCCCCCTAGATCTCCGGGTAATTCAGGCCGCAACCCTTTATAAGATCAGAAAGGGCCATTTCCAAGAGTTCATACCGCTGGGCTGGAGTGCAACATGCATCACTCCCAAAATCCCCACCCACTCACAACAACAGAGTATGCATGCATAGAGGACTTTACTCCCGAAACCCTGGAAACCTATCAAGTAATCGGTCCCCAAATATACACTGACGGCAGCAAGACACAGGGGAAAGTCGGAGCTGCCCTAACTTGGTGGGAAAACGGAAAGGAGTCAAAGTTCAGTACCTTTGGCCTGGAGCCTCACAACACAGTCTTCCAATCGGAAATATACGCTCTCTTTAGAGCTGTCAGGACGGCAAGATAATCCAGGGCGGCCTCCACAAGCATCTTAAGTGACTCAAAATCGTCACTTGACCTGCTGAGGAGTCCGTCCGTCACTCACCACCCGGCACTCCAAATCAAGAGAAGTGTCCGAGAAATCAGAGAGGAGGGCAGAGAGGTGAGGCTCTTTTGGCTCAAAGCCCATGTAGGAACCGCCGGGAATGTGACAGCGGACGAGCTGGCCAAGAAGGCAGCCCTAACAAAAGAAGAAAGAAGATACGGGAGGAGACTATAAGGAAGTGGCAAGCGCGATACGAGTCCTCGAGTACAGGGGCGGTCACAGAAGTGTTCTTCCCAGATTTCCTAGCGGCGATAAGGACACTTAGAGACGCAGTACTCACACCGGTCTATATACAAGTCCTAACAGGACACGGAGGATTCTCAGCGTACCTGCACCACTTTCATCTCAAATATAGTGCCTTGTGCGTCTGTGACCCTAGTTGTGAAGAAACAGTCTGGCACTTGCTCTTCGAATGCCCAAGATTCAGTCACGACAGAATGGAGCTGGAAGTACAGTTCGGAACCCAGCTAAGCCAGTCCACACTCCACACCATCATGGGGAGACCGGCTACCAGAATACCATTCTTGACATTCGCGTGCAGAGTCGCCATTGTCGCAACAGAGGCTAACAAAACGGACGCAAACTTGCGCCGTCGAAACCGCAGACTACTTTCATCCCAAACATCCACGACCACATCAACAACAACAACAATCACCACTCAAACAACAACAACACATAACACAACAAGCACACCACTCAACACAACACAAACCACACACACAAATACCAATCAACAGCCTACCCAAACAGAATGTACATGTACTCTCTTACCTCCCAGATCTTTTGTTAATAAAAATTTCGGTAATCATTAGCTTACCAGTTGATTAAAATTTAAGACACGTTTATGATTAAGACTGTTAATGCTCAAGTATTATCATGGACATACTTCAGACTAACTTTATACTAAAATAGATTTAAAAATTTGAGTTTTTTTGGGAAATTATCAAATAACTTCTCCCGCTCTTGGCGGAGCGAAAAAGATGAGCTACGAGTGTGGCATGAGAAAAACATGGCACCCATGTCTTCGTAACGTGTTCTAGGTTAATAATGGCATGTTACGTAATCGTATACAAACATCTACCTCTATACGGGCATTTAATTCACACGTGAACGCGCGGTGCGGGCTGCGGTTCACGTTGACACTGAACGGTGTCACAATACCGTTCAAACACGCATGACGGCCACTTAGCCCGGACAGTGAACGGCTGGCTCTGCGATCTGGACGGGCGGGGACCAACCACCTACACTGCAGGCGCGTCGAGTCGAAATCTCTGCCGCAGGTCATTGCCGCCCGACCTCCGCTAGGAAACTAGGGATCTTACCTGGCGGTGACAGACTGCCGAGATGTTTGAAGAAATCGGCGCTTTGCTATAAGCGTCGCAGCACTCTTACATAAACAAACATAGCAACCAAACACATGCCATTGACGCAACTACAATGAGGGGTCCGTATTTACGGGCCACCGTGCAGCATCCACGGCCGGGGGGCATAACTAGAAGATTTTTCTGAATGCAAGAAAGCATTTTTCAATGCTACGCTTCTAGTTCACCCGCTTGGTAATGCCGAGCTTTCTATACAACGGATGCTTTATATGTAGCTATAGGAGCCGTGCTGCAGCAGCGAAATGGTGAGCAGTGGGAACCACTGGGTTTCTTTTCCAAGAAGCTAAGCCCTATGCAAAAGAAGTACAGCCCCTACGACCGTGAACTGCTGGCAGTGTACGAAGCTATCAGATATTTTCGTCATAATGTGGAGGCCCGGAACTTTGTTGTTTTCACAGACCATCGCCCACTAACGTACGCCTTTGCAACACCACGAGTAAACTGTTCACCAAGGCAGTTCAGGTATTTTGACTACATAGCTCAGTACACAACGGACATAATTATGCTATATACCTCACACTATATTCACTATAGTCACGAATAGAGGAGGTACGAGTTATTAAAGGAATTGATAATCAGGCGCTTGCACGATGTCAGAACACTGATCCAGAACTGCAAAGTCTCCTTAAGAGTGGATCCTCACTTAGGCTCGAAAAGGTTAGAATACCCGATACGGACATAGAGGTCTACTGTGACGTTACGATTACACCGCCACGACCGTATATTACGCCGGGATTCCGTCGACAAGCGTTCGATTCGCTACACAACCTGAGTCACCCCGGAAACACAGCTACTGTGCGACTGGTGGCACAGAGATTCGTTTGGCCAGGGATGCGCAAAAAATGTAGAGAGTGGTCCTGCAAATGCCTAACGTGTCAATGCAGTAAAGTGACACGACATACCTTTGCTCTTCTTTCCCAATTTCCTGTCACAACATCAAGGTACTCCCATTTCCACCTTGACATCGTCGGCACTTTACCTATTTCTTATGATTACATGCATTGTCTCACTGTCATCGACAGATTCATCTGATGGCCTGAGGCGTACCCCATCAAAGACATTACAGCTGACACCTGCGCGACAGCGCTGGTGTCAGCGCCAGATTCGGTTATCCACGCAAATTATCAACTGATCGTGGCATTCAATTCCAGTAGCAGTATATTTGGTACGCACCACTACAGCACAACCGCCACCCTGCTGCGAATGGCACATCGCACGTCTGCACCGACAAATGAAAGCAGCCATCATGTGTCACACTACTCCGCAATGGTACCGAAGTCGTTCCACTAGTACTGATTTGACTTCTGGGGATATGAAGTGCATGGAAGCCGCACATCGAAGCATCACCAGCAGAGTTGGTCTACTGCGAACAACTTCGACTACCAGGACCATTCATCGCACCAACTGATGACTGCAAGTCATCTGACGTCACTGACCTTGCAACGCGCTTACGAAGTCACATAGCCAACCTCACACCAGGGCCTGCATCCTGTCACAGAAAAGGTCCATTTTACTGAGCACATAGTGTCAGCGAATCATCACATGTGTACTTGCGCCAGGATTTCGTTCGAAGACCGCTAGAACCACCGTATGCTGACTTGTCTAAAATCCAACAGTGCCAACCCAAATATTACAAGCTTGACTTACGGGGAAAAGAAGTTACCGATAGCATTGAAAGGAGAAAGCCGGCCTACATACTACAGGAAGCAGACGTTCAGCCACCATCGGTTACTGAGCCACCAGCTCCACTCCCTGTTCCACCAAAAGAAGCGGAGAGGAGGATGAGGTCAGGGCGTCGGGTGCACTTCCCTGTTTATTACCGCCCGCAGTAGCGGGGGAGTAATGTGGCACCGTCCATGATCAGAGGACACCTGTTTTGAGAGCATGTAGCTCGCAACTTCATCGACCGTGTGATATATGCAGGAACCTCACCGCCTGCGCCCCGGGCAAACGAACCGCTATCGCTCGGTCATCCGCGCCATTCGTTACCCTACTCCGACGGCGAATGCACGCGCTAATCTTTCTAAATCCGCTGTTACGTTTCGCGACCTTCTTAACTTAACTTCTCCGTGTTTCTTTTCTGTGTCTGCCTAGTCGTTGTGTTCTTCTCATATTCAAACTGTAAATCTTAACCATCTTATTAAACTTCTATCTTCTACTTGAAAAACGCTTGTCATTTCTTCGCACTTAACTCAATTCCGGAAAAAGCTTTTAAAAATGTTTTGATGATTGGATTATTCGTTGGTGTAAGTGTATCGTTTCTAAAGGAGCACACTTTGTAGGCGATAAAATAAATTTGGATGAATAACCAACATTTTGTGTATTAAACATCTTTTAAAAAATCTTTTTTACGGGAAAAGTTTCCAGGCCGTGTTATCCCTCGAAGAGGTGATCACAATTGGCCACCGAGATCTTGTGCTTTAACACCTTGCGACTTCTTCCTTTGGGGCCACGTAAAAGAGAAGGTCTACGCCAACAGCCCAGCGTCGATTCAAGACCTCAAAGATGGAATTCGTGAGGCTATCGAGGACATAGGCCCACCCCACCGCCACTTTGCTATTTGGTTATGGAAAATTTCATGAAAAGGATACGGTCCTGTAAGCGTGGTCGTGGTGGTCATTTGCCTGATGTTATTTTCCACTATTAACGGCATACCTTCCTCTTTATAATGAAATAAACATGGGATCATTTATTTTAAAAAAATGGCATTGAATATCAAAATGACACCTCATATTGGAAAACCTGTTAGTTACTTACTTAACGGTAAGAAAGACTTGGTGCCTCATTAAGGAAAGTGTCCACGTTTTTGACTGAGAGCACTTTGGATTTTTTAGGATTCAATCCATCAGACATCCTCTTCAGATACGCTATTAATTTCGAACATGTGTTAAGGTTTACGTCGTTATTAGAACTGACTGTAGATTTTAGCATTGAGAAGGTACAGGCAAAGAGTGGAAGGATTGTCTAGTTTTGGCTAAGTACTGGAAGTAGGCCAAAACACAGATTCTGAAAAATTCTTGGCGCCTCTTGCATTTCTCCATTCAATAAAATTACCATAGGCTTTCATATATTTCTCCCGGGATTTTGCAGGTAATAGTTAATTCTATACTTTCACTGTCACTTGAAGAACTCATTTTTCAAAACAAAACCATGAGTTTCTAACAATCCGTGAAAAGAAAATTTACGAAAACGCGGGTTGTTCGCGCGTTTTTAATTTGATTTTGTTTTTTTTTTCCGCCGCCGTCGTACCAGCCAGTCTTTATTCAAACAATATTTAAGATGTTCCAAATTCAAAAAGTGCGCGGCAAAGATAATTGCGGCGCATTTATAAAGAAGATCAAAAACTCTTTACTGCCCGCTTTTCGAATAGATGGGATGAAAAATATTTTCTAAAGTACTTTTATGCCGTTTAATATAGACTTGTTCTTGCTCGTTCAATGAACGGACCGCTCCGATCTAGTACAATCTGTGAAACGTACTAGTTCGGTCTACTAGTACTATTAGTACATTTAGTACACTGTCGAATGAAGAGTTTTACGAGTGCTTGTATGGTATCACGCAGATATGTTATCAAATGCAAATTTTTACAACTTCACGAATTCGCTGGCAGAAGCTAATAAATAAATATAGTAACATTTTAATATTTTATTAAGCAAATAGCATCATACATATGTAGACATATATCTTTTGAACAGAATAATAGCAGTTTAATAAATTGAAAATGAAAACTCACTAGAAAGTATTAAAACAATATTTTAGTAGAGAAATCAGAAATTAATTTGAAAACTCGGCAACCTCGCATAAATGTTTCAAAATACATAAAGCAAAATAGATTAAAATGTTATCATGATAATGATCTGAAACAACTTGGCAAATCAGAGTTATGAAGTTGTAAGTTTGAGTACCTACTCAGAGTGCACCGAGTGCAACAGAGTAAAGAGTGCGTCTCTCTCGTTCCTTCGCCTTCCCGCGTCGCCAGGCGTTCAGTAAAGTTCGGTTGCGTCAGTTAAGTGTCGTCGCAATGGCGGGCTTGCGCATCTTAGTACAAGCACATACATAGTCTGTGGATCCAAGTCCGAGCGACCGATCGGACGGAACGTGATCAAAACGAAGTACTGAAGTACTAAATGACCGAAGTACTAATAAGCTTAGGGAATAGTTCATTCTAGTACAGTGTCATGAATGAATTCCTAATAGTACTTAGTTCATGTACTACACAAGCCTAGTTTAATAAAGACTGGATAAAAATCAACCCAGAGAGCAAGCAGGTTTTCGCAGTGATTTTTCAACAAGTGATTTAAAAATGTAATGAATACAGCATGACTTATTATTTGGCATTTGTGGATTTTAAATAAAACTTTTGAATCTTTGAAACACACAAAAATATGGGAAGCACTTACAAAACAAGGTGTTGAAAATAAATATATTAGCCGGCACGTAACTTGGCAAGGTTTTGGCGTAGGCGAGTAAGTTCACGCATGTGCACTAGTGCAACAATTAATTTTTTCACATAAATTGCTTGTAATTATTTTATGGTTCTTACCGTATTTTTTTTTTAATCTGTTTAGAAGAGAGTTAAAGAAATAGAAAAAGCATCTAACGACTCTTGCCAAGTTACATGCCGGCGACTATGCATAAGACTAATATTAACAGCGTATAAAAAAACATGAAAGAAAAATACGGACAGAGAGAGTAGGAGAATACTTCACTATTAAAATAGGAGTCAGACAGGGAGATCCAACCTGTAGCTTTAAATTCCCCAGATAATAATAATCATCTAAATCAGATCCAGCCTGTCCCATCTTGCTGTCCTCCCACCAGCGACGCCCTAAGCCGAGGTCCGTACCCCACAGGGGGTGCCCTTAGCGAGCAGTCGCTTAGTAATGTAAGTTTTTCACCCCTGGCTGGAGGCTTTGAGTTCGCTTAAGGCAGCCACAGGATAGTCTGGTTAAGTAGTCACGACCTCTCAAGGTCAACTACGAGATGCCATAAGCAAAAAAAAAATGGAGATTCACTATCAGTATCTCTATAGCACTCAAACTATTCTCGGCAGTGATTTAATACATATTTAGACGTCTCGAGTGGAGCAAACATGTACTAAACATCAACAGAATGCAACTAAACCATCTAAGATTTGCAGATGATCTAATTCTAATCGCTGAAGATCGAACAAACCCTGCAAGAGATGCTTAAACAAAAATGATAGAGTCGGACTCTTAATGAATGCTACAAAAACCAAGTTAATGACAAACCTTGACAAAACCCGTGTGACTGTGAAGTCAACGGCAACAAATAGAATACATCGAAGAATATACATACTTTGGACAGATAATTTCACAAAAAGACCTTATAACCAAAGAAATAATCAACAGAGTTACAGCTAACATGGAAAAAAATACATGGGACTTATTAACATAACTGGCGAAATGTGGGTGTTCTAAAGGTACACCTCTGCCCAACCCTTCGGGGATACAAGGCGTGATGTTATGTAAAAATATTGGTCTCCTAAGGAAATTGTCAAAGACCCTCATTCATTTTAATAAGATTGTTAGGTAAAGGCTATTATTATTATTATTATTTCTTACGGACCGATTTTGTATGATTTTCGATTTGTCTCCACCCCGAATAGCAGAATAAACATGGAAAAAATCACGAATAAGTAATAATGAAGATAATGTGTAATGTGAGGAGGTACGAAGTTCGCTGGGTCTGGGTGCTGACCCCATGTATGGGACCCTGGGTGCTAGTTGTTTATTACTTACCAAAGAATATAACTACTCTATAACGAGTTACTCACTTTGAAAATCGCGCCGAGAAATCGTAATGTGACAGCCGGTGACTGATATGTGACCGCTGTCTGTTGAACCACATTTTTGTTTAGCAATTTACTGTGGTCATACAAAAAGTTTGATTTTATGCGATGAAGATACAGAAAATATTTTTCTATCTCGTTTTAATCTCTATTGGATCTAACAAGTGCGTCCTTGTCTCATTATTTTTGTTATTTAGGCCGCAATCCGAATTGCGCTGTAATCGATTTGAGCGTGCTTACTTCTTACTTACACCCGTTCCGAGTTAGTGTGAGCGCGTTAGCGATGTCCCCTGAATCGTCTTAGATGATACGAGTATCATGACATGCGCCATCTTGCGATAACGCCGACCATGCCATAGAACTCTCGGTAGAGAGTAGATAAATTCTTTGCCATAGAATATGGGGATGGCAAGTTAAAGCTAATCTCAGATGGCGCTGCGTGCGGTTGTTCTCAATGGCGTCAGTATGACATTTCTTGAATCGTGTAAGCAAACCAAAAAAATAAACATTTTGGGCGATTAGTGTAGTTTATTTGTTAACATGGACGCGGCAATTTATTCTACTTGGAGCTTGCTTGAACTTAAAGCCGAGTTAAAGAGAAGAGGGGCGTCTGTTAAAGGAAGAAAAGCTGATTTAGTGGAAAGGTCGGACTCTTGAAAAAAATATTTTTTGGAGCCGTTTGCATAGACCTAGGTCAACGTAGACCATTGAAATCAATACGCTTACAATGTTTGAACGAATAATATTATAATTAAATAACTTGTTAGTCGTTAATACGTATTTTAAAAACATATTTTTATTTTTTTTTATTGTTGGTGAATACTTTCATGTATTGTATATAAGTTAAAATTATTGAATCAAACTAATTCAGGATTATATTTACAACAGCTTAACTGATGCATAACTTTATTTATGTAATAAATAAGTAGTTCTTTTTACTTTTAGAGTTTAAGAGAGATGAATAATTGGTTATATTTTTCCAGGTTAGAGCTGTATGACAAAAACTTAGTACACCACAACTCTCTCCAAATCCAACAGAACCCTCTATCATACTTCCACCATTGGCTTGTACCATGACATAAATATTAACTCTATTTCACCTCCTATTGAAAGACAATTTATTAGATAATTTTGAAACGTAAATAATTCTTATCGGTTTAATTTTATGTGATAGTAGGTAGTTCCTATTTTACTAATACTAAATATTTCTGCCATTTTGCAGTTTCAACAAAAAACAGATGCATCAGGAAAGTAATATGAAGCCAGATTCCTCATATTGATAAGATCTGCATTTTTTAATGGTCACTTTTGTATAAAAGGATTTGTCAAGAAGACAATGAAAAAACTCAAATATCAAATTGACATCAAGATAGGTGACCAGGGTGGCATGGCATGTCATGTTCATATCTAAAGATAGGCCTTACTTAAGTGCGTCACCAGATGTCTTACTTTGTGTAGATACAGTTATTGAAATAAAATAGACTTGTATATGTAATGCGATTGTTGCATTGCGCGTCATATATCCCGACCGCGACCGCGTAATGTAGCATTACACATGACTCGACCAAATTAAGCATGGCACATGACATTCAAACATGACGCACGACGCGCGGGCCGCGGCGCGCTGTTCGGTGTTCGTAAACTTCGTATTATCTCGGTAATTTTCGCTGTGTGAGCAAGTGAGAAGGAGCATGCGCCGGTCGGCTGGCTGCGAAATAAGTGAACTGTTATATAGAACCGTATTATTGATGCGTTAAGGTTTACGTTTAATTGACACCGCGGGCTGCCTAGGCCTACGTGATGTTTTAAATCATGATATGACTGTACTACTGTAGGACACTGATATGATTGTGTAATTATTAATTAATATGGTGTTAAATGATATTTTAAGAAACTCTAAATAAATTGATTTATTTTACCCAATATTCATAGCCATGGTCAATAAATAATCAAACAGGCTTATTAGACCTGAATCTGTACCTATACCTATATACAGAGTCGAAATGGGGAATTACTGTTAAAACGAACCTGCATAGATGATTTTCAAGTACAAGAACAACTGTACTGCAGTGGCAATAAATTCTGTAACTTATTTATATTGAAAAAGATGAGTTGTTCGTAGAAAACTTATTATTAAGATTATTTTACGATAACTACGAGTATATAAAGGCTGAAATTATGAATAAATATCTGTATAAAGATACAATAAAAACAACATTATTAATAGCAATGATCAACAATTCCGAGTTTTATAGATGAAACAATACAAGATCGTCAATGGATAATATCTATTGACGACATTGTCCTCGACAGTGTTTGTTCATTCACGCCGATATCAGTGAATTTCTAATTCTATGAAAATGTATGAAATACTCTCAATGTCGGTGTTCCATACTTTTTAAATAAGTCAAAATCTACAAAACACGGACTAAAACTTATTCATGTTGTTTATGAGTTTTATTTATGTTAGACTCTCGGAAATTGCATAACACATTTAAAATATTTTTGAAGCTAAAGGAACATGGTAAGCATTAAGCTCAGTTTTTAAATTCTTATAGGTCTTAGTTTAAGCTGTTCAGTAGAAACTCCGCTTAGCCCACTCACACCTGTATTTCAAACAGTATTACAATGATGCTCTGTGATTTCAAATGATCTGCCATAGGCAGTAATGTTGACAAAACAAATTTAAATTTCCCATAATTTTCTAATCAAGTGTAAAACTTGACATACTCATCATGACTTTCTAAAAGGTCTGCTGAAAAAAGAGACAGCATTGTGGCAGTCTGGGTAGAAACTGATGTTTTGCTAATTTGATTGTTAACATTATCACCACAATCAACAGGTGTAACAAGAGAAGAAAGTGTTGGCCTACGTTTTAACACCCAATTACACAACACTTTGTAATTTCTATGTTATTTGTGATCAATTTATTTAGGATGATATACAATTTGACAGCTAGTTTGGAACAATCGTATACAGCGCCACTTTGACAGTTGCCTTCCCCATTGTCACTGTGAGCAAATTGTTGACAGCTCTTAGCTGGCATAATCGTGATAACTAAATCGGAAAGCAAATTATCGATGTGATCGCTGTCAGCGATTATGGTCTAGCTCGAAATGCACCCTTAGAATAGTAGTGACGTCTTGTAATAGCCATTCTCAATTGTTGTAAAATTATCTCTAAACCTCAGAACCACAGACTACATAGAGATGCTCCAAACAGTAACTTGTGACAACACTGCTTTGTGACACAGCGTGCCAAATTTAAATTGGTTGTAAAAATTCAATAAGCACATTACAGTTTACATTTACAGTTTTATAAACAAATTAAATGGAATTTTCTTAAAAAATGCTATTTGGTACATACTAATTCCACGGTCAATGGTTAATAGTCATGGCAATATATCCGCTTTAGGCGATTTATTTATTTTTTAAGATATGATCAGGATTGTTCAAGTGGATCTTTTTATTAAAAGGTCGGTACTATTAATTATCATATATCATAGAATCTTTCATAAAATCGTTTTGTAAAAATGTAGTTGTACATAGACAATAAAAGACCAAATAAATAGTCCTATGCATTATGGTTTACTTTCTAAAATGCAATTTTGTGTTGATATTTTTCGTGTACGGCAACACACAAAACTGCTGCGCGTCCATGTCAAGACAGACTCATCTGTGTAATACGGGATCAATATAAATTAAAAATGCGGAATCCTCACACAAAATAATGTTATTTGTTTTCAAACGTCGCGTAATACGTAAACAAAAGACATTAGCATAATCTTCGCCGTCGTTAGACACTATTAAAACGCATCTGATCCCAGACCACTCTGAATACATAGCAGCAAAGAGAGAATGACCGAGCCATCCTTTATCTTCAAAGTGAAGTGTTGAACGTTATGTGAAAACTGTAAGGTGCATTATGTAGTGGAAAGTTAACATTTGTGTGTGTAGTGGCGTTTAAGCGTTGTTTGGGCGTTATCGTTATTATGTCGACGAGATGATGTGGTCGTTAGTGCTGGCGCTGGTGGCGGTGACGGCGCCGTGCGCGCGCGGCGAGCAGGTGCTGCTGCTCGACACCACCACCGAGGCGACGCTCGGGTGGACTCGCTTCCCTTACGGCGCGCAGGCGAGCACGCCCGGCTGGCTCGAGGAGTCTTACACTAACTTTGAGAAGCAGATCAACTGGCGCTCCTACGTCGTGTGCGACGTTGCGCATCACAACGTCAACAACTGGCTGTGGACACCGTTCATCGAGCGCAGGAATGCCAACCGTATTTATATTGAGATCAAATTCACTATAAGAGATTGTTCATTGTTCCCTGGTAATGCACTTAGCTGCAAGGAAACATTCAGTTTGCTGTACTACGAATTCGACGTCGCAACGCGAGAGCAGCCGCCGTGGGAGCCCGAAAGCTACAAGCTGGTTGGCCGCATTGCTGCAGGTGAGGGCCGCTTCAATACTAACTCTGAAGTCGACATCAACACAGAGGTAAAGAGCATAGCAGTAACCAAAAGGGGTGTCTACTTCGCCTTTAGAGACCAAGGTGCATGTATATCAATATTGGCTGTGAAAGTTTACTACATAACATGCCCCGAAGTAACTGTCAACTTTGCTAGGTTCCCAGCAACACCAACAGGACGCGAGGTGACTGTTATTGAACAAGCCAATGGTACATGTGTAGAGAATGCAGAGACAGCGTCAGGTGAGGCCCCTCCAGTATACTTGTGCAAGGGTGATGGTAAGTGGACTTTGCCCAGTGGCTCATGCAAATGCCGTGCTGGGTTTGAACCTGACCTAAACAACCAAGTGTGCAATGAATGTTCACCAGGAAAATTCAAATCTCACACTGGTGATGACCCATGTGTTACTTGCCCTGATTATTCTGAATCAACAGCATATGCTGCAGCTGAATGTAAATGTGTACCGGGTTTCTTTAGAGCCAAAAAGGACCCAAAGAATGTACCTTGCACACAGCCACCGTCTGCACCTGTCAACCTCACAGTTACATTTGCTGATCAGTTTTCAATTTCCCTTGCTTGGCAGCCACCTCATAAAACTGGGGGACGTAATGACATTACTTATAGGGTATTCTGTTCAAACTGTGGTCCTAATATTGAGTACAGGCCTGCTGCAACTGGTTTGAACAACACAAGAGTCACTGTAATGGGTTTGGACCCGGTGACGGAGTACAAAATCCAGGTTTATGCTGAGAGTGGGATCACAGAACAAACAGGTGAAGAACCTAAGAAAGTTGAGATTACCGCTGTCACTGAAGCCTCTGTTGTTAGTGTGGTTTCTAAACTACGTATTCTGAGTGTAGAAAGTGACAAGCTGTCATTAGCATGGAACCCACCACCAATAGACCTAACTGATCCTGATGATACAATAGAAAGTTATGAAGTCAAATGCTTCCCAAAGGATAACTTGGAGAAAAGTGCAAATGCCACCCTCAAGATCTCCAAAGAACCACATGTAATAATTACAGGTTTGAAAAGGGATACAGAATATGGAATTAGAGTCAGAGCTAAGATGAAGCGGGGTTGGGGTGAGTTTAGTGGCATAGTGTACGCACGGACTGGATCCGTTCTGGAGACAACTTTCGTAGGCGAAGAGGAAGGCGCGCAGGTTCGTTTAGTGGCAGGCGTTATGGTCGCAGTTGTCGTTTTATCAGTGGTTGCCATTATAGCTACTGTGTTGTTTCTACGATCACGCACTGATGACGAATGTGACAAGAAGCAGCCAAGCGACTGCAACGCGCTTAACTACCGAAATGGAGAAGTATACACGGGTCCCGAACGTCCTGCCAAGACAAGCAGTAATGCCACGACACCATTGTTTGCTGGGACCGGCTCAAGGACTTATATTGACCCTCATACGTATGAAGACCCTAACCAGGCAGTTCGGGAATTCGCACGCGAAATTGACGCTTCTTGCATCACAATAGAAGCAATTATCGGCGGCGGTGAATTCGGGGATGTATGCCGAGGAAAACTGAAATTGCCAGCCAGCTGCGGCCAAGAGATTGATGTTGCAATCAAGACCCTTAAACCGGGCTCTACAGAACGAGCGAGACGCGACTTCCTTGCTGAAGCTTCGATAATGGGACAGTTTGAACACCCCAATGTTATTTTCTTACAAGGAGTAGTCACAAAATGTAATCCAATCATGATCATAACAGAGTTCATGGAGAATGGCTCTCTGGACACATTCTTGAGAGCCAACGACGGAAAATTCCGCGTTGTGCAGTTAGTAGGAATGCTACGGGGCATCGCGACGGGCATGCAGTACCTATCTGAAATGAATTATATTCATCGTGATCTCGCCGCTCGTAACGTACTTGTCAATTCTCAACTCGTGTGCAAAATCGCTGACTTCGGTTTGTCACGAGAGATAGAGTCGACCGCGGATGGCGCGTATACAACACGCGGCGGCAAAATTCCCGTTCGATGGACTGCACCGGAAGCCATCGCGTTCAGGAAGTTCACGTCAGCCAGTGACGTCTGGTCTATGGGCATCGTCTGCTGGGAGGTTATGAGTTTCGGTGAACGACCATACTGGAACTGGAGTAACCAGGATGTGATCAAGTCCATAGAGAAAGGATATAGGCTGCCGGCGCCCATGGACTGCCCCGAGGCGGTGTATCAGTTGATGCTCGATTGTTGGCAGAAAGAGCGTACACACCGTCCCACATTTGCTAGCATTGTAAAAACTTTAGATAAACTGATCCGCTGTCCAGATACATTGAGAAAAATTGCGCAGAATCGTTCTGCTGACCCTTTGGCGGGCGACACCCCTGACCTGATTCAGTTCTCGTCGGTGGAAGAATGGTTGGAGTGCATCAAGATGTCGCGGTACATCGAGAAATTCCGCGCGGCGGGCGTCCTGGATATGGACGCTGTGGTGGAGCTGACGGTACACCAGCTGGCGTCGTTAGGCGTCACGTTGGTTGGCCACCAGAAGAAGATCATGAACAGCGTGCAAAGCATGCGCGCTCAGATCCGCGGCAGTGGCCCATACGGCTTCCTGGTGTGAGTGACATTGTGCTAGTGGGGACGGGACTGGATCTGTAAGTGCATGCAACAGTGATCTTTAATTATAAAATGATGCATTTTGTATATTTTTCTAAAAAACTGCCATAGAGTTTAGGTATAGGGGTAAAAAGGACTTCTTTCCATAGTGATGATAAGGTATCTATGATATTGTGCTGTTTATATTTCTTTTTGTTTATGTTTTATTGAACTGTTGTGTTGTTTAGTCGCAGCTAGTGTGACAACTACAGACTTGCCGGCCTAATTTCAAGACTACTGACATCCATATATGAAAGCTTTATGATTACTGTTAATACAACGAAAAATTGAGTTTTAATTTTATTTTGTTTCACAAAACTAATATATCCCACTCTCTGGGCTGAATGTAGAAATAAAGAAATTTATTTAAAGAGAAATTATGAAGTATGGTGATAAATTTAATTTTAGTTAATTGCTAGCCAACATACATGACAACATTATTTAATATTATTTTTATTAATATTTTTGTACTTATAAACTTTGATACATTCTCTTTACGCTTTTGAATCTGATTTTATAAGTTTCCTTTACACAACACTTACAATATTATGAATGTTACACCACCATAGTCAGGAAAATTAAACAGTTTTTGTAAAAATAAGAAATATCTAAATTGTAGTTAGCCAATTTTTCCGTAATTTTTTTCGAGGATTTGTGTATATTCAAGAGATTTTTAAATGACAAAAGTGTATACATGTGCTTTAGAGTGTCTCATGTTCTATAATAGGATTAATACTGATGCATCTCTAAGGTGTTTATTGTAAGTTAATGTTGTATTTAGGTAACAGTGGCAGAAGACTAACATCAATGTTAACCCTTTTATAGAATACTCAAAGCTTGTTTATGCTGAACCTCAAAAATTGTGATTGAACTGAAGTACTTAACTAATTTATAGATTGCCACATAAATGCATTTAAGTTCGTACGTATTTACTCCCTTTTTTACATCGCATGTACATAAGGCTGAATAATTTAGTGTTAAATTGCTTTAAAATGTAACTCAAAAGAATTACTTTATATATATTTTAAAATTTAATTTAGTTTTTTTTTCGGTTTGTTAAGGTTGAAGACACAAGTCAACTTCTACATTTTATTCAACATTTTGCAGTTTAAAGACTGATTTAAATTGTATATTTTGGTTCAGATATTTCGACATATGCAGTATAAGTACATCTTCATCAGTACTGTATTTTAACTTCAAAAAGACTTTTTTTAATTAGAATCTTTTAATTATCAAGATGACACAATTGATTCAGATGACACAAAGTCAATATTCATACTTCTTTATCAGATGAGGACCTATCTTTTCATTAATGCCTTACCTAGTTGCAAGTATTAACGAATGTACCTATTTGTGTATGTATGTACCAAATGTTGACAGTTTCTGCCTATATTTGGGACAGTTTAGAAGTCACATAATTACTAAGAAATGTCCAAAAGGTTTGTCTTTGATGGTAACAGCTCACAACCAATGTTCAATGTTGAACATGAAGTCGGAGTTGCTCGTATGCGCCCAGCCTAACACTGCCTGTAAATGTTAACGATGCTAGTATTAATTTTGTTTACTGAACAAATCAGTTCGTAATTGTACCTATTGAGAAATGCCAATATAGTTTTAAGTGCTTTGCTTCCCAGCTTGTGATGTTACACAGCGAATGTATAGATGTTTGAATGCTTTGCGCCTTCAACGACAGCTGAGCGATACTCGGAACAACAGACGCACTACCTACCGTCTGCACCACGAACTAAACAATCAATGATTTTGTATTTAGTTGATAATCGTTTATTTGTAATTTAAGATGTTAAGTTCATATTTTATACAAATGTAATGTTATGTGGTGGCAGTAGTTCGTGGTCAATTCTCATTCATGATCATCAAAACTGCTCAATTAGCCATTTCATCTAGCACATTCGATAATTGCAGATTCTATTACAAAATTACTGTTAAACTGTATGTCACACATCTGATTCAGAAACAACCTTTTAATTTTAACAATGATCATGTTAATTTAACATATTTGGTGCATATTTTCATACTAATTAAATTTATTTGAATGTTGTGTATAATTTTGCCACAGCGATTTGCGAGCCGGGTTTCTTACTATTGTACCGTGAAAAGTTTATGAGATAACCGCTGCGCACGCTTTTTGAAAACCTGTGATAAATAATTTGAAATAAATATTTTGCGTTAGTTCAGGAACTAGAGGAGTATCTATTGACTGGTAACTGTGCTTCTCCCATTGAAATATGTAGCTAACTAGCCATTTTTCGACCTAAGGTTTCACGTACACTTGACAAAATCAAGGATCGATTATTTATTTTAAAAAATATTTTCGCATTGCGTTGCGTAGAATGAGTATAAAGACAAAGAAAAAATACCCCACAACACGTAAACCATATGTAGGCACCATTAGATCTCATTAAAGTAGCTTGCTTGTCACCGGCGGGTCTCAAAAATGCATCCAGTTTAGGAGCGCGCGGCTGCACATTACGTATGCAAATTATCTGCGACTTAAGTTTAATAACATATTTTTAAAACAGAAATGTGCGGCTGGGGTCAGGCATGGAACCTGTTTCGCTTGTGTTTGAGCATCGCGTGCTGATCCTAATAGCGTTTTTCCGGCCAACGCTAGTGCTTCACATTGCGCGTGTTTAGCTCACCGTTTTATGACTTACACTGAAATGTTTCGATTCTATTGTCCTGTTTATTTTCTTTTCTGTGTCTTTTATTAGTGATTTATACAGGTTTTGTTTGTATATTGTCTTTGCGTTTTAAACTTTTAAGTTTAAACGGACTTTGACGTACCTACCAACGTGAGACTAAACTCGGTTTCTTTATAGTACCTACATGCCTAAGGAGAAGCGAAAACCCGCGGCCCGTTTACGTGTGTGCATCTCTCGATGACGCTATGCAATCATCATTTCGATGCATCAACATGTTTTTGCCTTTGATAATATTTGTACTGGAATTAAATTAGCTGATTGTTGGGGTGTTTATCTAGTTAACTTATTTAAATATTAATAGTCGTCCACATTTTCGCCGACGGCGGCGACGCTAAGGATCGCTCCACATGTCTGGCACTGGCAACTCAAAAATGAACGAAAATGTCCTACGGCAAGTATGTACTTGTTGCAGACGACGCGACGGTCGTTTTTTCCTCTGCTGCAATACAGGCTTACACTGAAAATTAGGTCCGTTTTCAGACTAAAAGGCAGCACTACAGCGAGTGCTTGGCCAGTCATTTATTACCCTTTTTAAGTTTTCTAAGCGTTGAAGCGTTCTTGTTCTTAAATATTTTCTACCCAGACTTCGTCTGTCTGATAATGTTATAGAACTTGTCGGTTTTGTATTTAAAAAAAAACTAAAGGTACCTTGAGAGGCAGCACGTTGCTTTTAACAATTTGAATTCGGTGTGAATTCAAATTGTTAAAAGCAACGTGCTGCCTCTCAAATCTCAAAAAAAACATCATTCATTCATGTAACTTTTAACAACCAACTATGAACCTACGCTATAGACTTGCATGCTTGAAACTTATCTTTTTTATTCAAGTTATAATTCCAGTTGAACATTCTTAATCATGTCTGATCCACATAAAAACATCATGCGAGTATGAGTAGGTAGGAACCTACCTACTACCTCCATCAAGACTTAGTGGATGTGAGCCTACGGGACGTAAATCACTGCACGTTAGCGAATTTGATAGATCCGTGGGTTTTAATTGCCACTTCATTAGGAACCTCAGGCTCCACGCAGACCAAAACGGAGCGCAAAGCAGAGGATTTTCTTCAGACTTTGGACAGTCCACATTATAACCATTGTCATAAAGTGCAAATTTGTACGAACATCAACGCAGACATCAAAGGGCTCCTCAGGTGTCCTTGAGCTCACAAGCGTTGGTTTGATTTGCACTTTCAAGGACTGAAGATATGGTCCATTATTCAATGGCAGGTCCTATGCACTTGTCTTTGGTTCGCGCTTTGTTTTGCAAGCTTCGAATAACGCATGAAGCTTCAGTTATCTCGTAGTAGATATTAAATATTAATTATTGAATTGTTTTGACCGAAATCGTTAAGATTTATTCGAGAAGCTTTTCTTAAAATGGCTGCTGCGCAGATTCTTAGATCTATGAGGTTAAAAATCAAAGCAAAGTCTGGAAGGGGTGACTGAAAACTATTCCCCGAGACAGCTTCGTACAAGCTCGGGCACGTACGTTATGCTGTTTCCGGCTGTCCTGCTCATTTTATTGACAGAAATAATCTGTAACATGACGCAAGAATGAATACGTATTTTATCCCGATTCGAATTCTGCGATGTTTTCCTGAAGTTCATAATTAAGGCAAAAATCCGCTTTGTTGCAAACTTAAAAAAATGTACTGTACCTATGTACTATCTGTTTTATTCATTTATTTTCCATTATGATCTGGGTATGAGTATTTAAATAACTTCATCAAATTCTCGGAGAGATCGTGCGCCTGCTATTCATTAATTAATCGAAATTAAATAACAGTTTCCTAAGTAGGTAATTGAAATATTTTCAAACGAAAATAGTGTAATCATATTTTCGTATAAAATATGTTGATCATCTGTTCATTAAGCTCTCACTAGCGCGCTTTCCAGGGAGGGATGGCGTTTGTGTTTCATCCTTGAACAAATCAGTTAAATATTTCTAGGAGGGCCGTGGTTATGCATTTCTAGATTATTCTCGATTCAATTTTAATTTGGTTCCTCTACCTATATGTAAATAAAAATAATACTTGTCACAAAATGTTCGAATATTTAATTTCATTTCAAAAGAATTACTTGCCTGCACCCCTTTAGCACAGTATAAAACTGGCGTACGTGAATGATCGTTTAAAAATTATTAAAGTATTAAAAAATTATAAATGAAATATGTTCGTTCCTTGCTAGGGTACATGAAAAATTAAAAGTTATTTTGCTGCATTTGTAATTTTATTAAGTTCTTCAAATAAAAATATGATCGTACTACTTACTGAATTAGGATTCGGACGAACTAATAATGCTACAAGTGATTCGCAACATATTGCAACAACAGACTAAGTCTGTGTTGAATCCGCATTTTCATTGCCTTAAACAAACAAATGCGGCTGCACTACAAACCTGTGTTGTAGCTGGGTTCGGAGGCACTATTACTGCTCCAAGCCATCCGCATGATAATGCAGCACAGACTATGGGTCTGTGTTGCAGCCGCATTTTTATTTACGCACCTCGGCCATGTCCAATTCGGAGAGCTTTGCACTATGCATGGTCAGACGTATCAAATTCAATCAGTCGATCAAATATGTTTGTGCCGATAACAATAAGCGACTATACGCCAAAAATACGTATATCTGTGATTGACAACTGTTTTGTGTTACAAATATTATACACACAACAAAGATGATTGAACCCGCGATTACTTTCAAAATATAAACAGTTTTAAGTAATGTTCGCAGCCATAAACTCTTCAAATTTCCCTTGGATATAGCGCAAAGAGATCAATGACCGTTGTTTTAAAATATGTAAGTCTCTAATTATTCGCATTTCAATAGTGTGAAACCCTGCTTGCAAATAATTAAGCCGATATACAGTGTCATTCTTGATTTCGTATAATTTTTAAAACGAGATGTGGTCTTTTACATTAAATTGTTTTTTGACAAACTAAAAAAACTGCTTTATATATACATTCACATCGATTAATTTTATTTATATGATGTACCTAAATGTGACTAAAATATATTTGAATTTCCAATATGTATTGTCTTCCAACAATTTTTTTGATGGAGTGTTTACGGATATTGGTGTAAAATTATATAAAATATGTAGGTACAGAATTTATTTGAAACCATAATACTGCCTGCAAGTATTTTAGAGTATTTGGAATATTGTGGTGAACTATGTGAAGTTCTGTCACAATTAAAGAAACGGAGAACTACTCTCATGCAAACTGCAAATGTAATTATGCGCACAGCCCGATTGAATGCTGTGAAATGCGCTACTCGCTGCGCAGTACCCTCGCCCCGCTGACAAGTGAATCTGTTACTGCACAGCGACTCGCCTCATGTTTCGAGCCGCAAAAAAGTTTGAACAGGGCTGTACCAAGTTTGTTGCCATTCTATCGGTAGTCTCTAAACACAGACATGATTAAATATATTTTTTTAGCTAATGTTAGATAATACTTCAAAGAGAAACAATAAGCTCTATTAGATGAACCCCGCGACCTCGAACTAAATGTAAGTGCTCGCTCCAAGGTTCTGGACATTTCTACTAATAATATTTGTTTAAACACATGTCTGTGTTTTGGTACTTAAATAAATGGGGGCCGATGAGTTTATCGAGGGTACTCCATAGCTACGTAAGCTGTAATATCTTGCCGTGCATTGTTTTACTTATGATTCCTTGCCATTTTATTACCGACCATTGTTCCGTAACATGTCATTTTATCTCTCATTTTAAACAATGTTTTTGTACTATACTCCGTATTCTTTAGATCATATTTTTTTTTAAATAGTTTGAAATCTGCACAATTGTTGTCAGATCCACCATTTTGTATTCCCATTTTACTGTGATCTTATGTATTTATAGTAGACATAATTCGTATTGCCTTCAAGCCACGGATCACACCAAGTCATAGTACATACATATTATAAAACATTAAGCATATAGAAAATTATATATACATGTACATTTATATATTCATGAATTTTTGACTTTCAAATATTTAATCATACATTTTATAACAATAATATAATTCGAGTATTTTTCATGGCAACTTTTGATATACATTAACAATGCAGCTGACATTATTCTTGGTCGACTATAGTGATAATAAGCAATAATCATCGTAATAAAACCGAATTTTAAAAATTCATGAATAATACATTGTTGCCGAGATTGTCACAGGTCATGCTCTTGAGACTCCTAGTTTTTATACGTGAATCACCTAGTTTTTGGGAATGAAATATCATACGTGAATGAAGATATAATTCCGTAGGTCTGCTCAGCGACATGCGACAACCTCGTCAGCCCATCATAACACCAAACCCATACAATAGTTATAGTAATCTAATAGAAATGATGTTTATTTACTACTATTTAAAAAATTAGCTAGTATAAATGAAGAATATAATAAGAGTTTTGATACAATGGACAAGCAAGCGAAAACAAATTGAGCCCTGCATCCTAATTGCGTAACACATTTTCATAAACGATTACGATTAATCTGTTGTATTTTGACAGTTCAACAACATTCAGTGCGCTATGTACATTGTTGAGCAGATTTATCGATTTTATGAAGCCAATGTATTAGCAAACTGTTTCAAAACGATTCAGATTCCAATTGATTGTGTGTTACCCAATTAGAGTACAGCATTTAAATGTAAGTCTAACAGACTTTTTAAACCACATCAGTTAATGGTTAAGGCGGATAAAATATTGGCCCTTATACACACGGGCCAATTTAATTCGTCCTTTGTGTTATGGAAAATTAATCTTATTGTTTTCGTAATAAGATGTATATTGTACCCGATAATAAACTGTATTCATAAAAGCAATAAAGGCTCGTTCAGACTGGCGCGACGCGACAGCGTGACACAGGCACAGCGTGTCGCGCGACGAGCGGTGCTTTTGTATCGCGCTGTCGCGTCGCGCCAATCTGAACGAGCTATAAGACGTATGCCTCGATTAGACAGTGATGGCGGACAGGTTGCAGACGCCATGTTGAAAGTTGAAACGTGTCTGTCAGTATGTGCTGATTTCACCAATGTCACTGAACGCGTTTATCACATATAAAACGAGTTCAAGAGCGGTCAGTGTCAAATTGTTATGGAATATTAACACTGGCAGCTTTTGAAATGGGTTTAAACCTACTGATCGCGATCAGTTTCAATGAAAGTGACGCGTTTAAGAGATGTCAGTGGCAAAGTTCCATAAAAAATAATGACAATGACAGCTCTTATACCTAGTTTATGTGCTGATTGCGTTCAGATTCTTTGGTGAAATCCACCGTAATAAATGTGTTTTCTTATTGGTTTGCGCTGTGATTTTTGGCTTATATCTACTACCACCCTAACCCTAGTAAACGCATTGTAAGAAACTAAGGTTTTCATTACCACTAATTATGAAGCACATAGGAAGGTCCGTCTGACTTTATCTAAGGGTGGATTTAACCAATGTTAAACGCATTCAGCATTATATTATTATTATTTGATTGTATTATTCCATAGAAATAATGACACTGACAGCTCTTAAACTTAGTTTATGTGCTGATCGCGTTCAATTTCATTGGTGAATTCGGCACATTCACTTAAAAGTGCCGATTTCACCAATGTTACTAAACGCGTTCAGCTCATCTGAAACGCGTTCAAGAGCTGTCAGTGTCAATATTTTATAGAAAATAATGATACTGACAGGTCTTAAACGTAGTTTATGTACTGATCGCCTTCAGTTTCATTGGTGAAATCCACCCTAAGTCTTCTAAGATGCCGTAACAATATTTGACAACTCATTATGAGCGGTGAAGGTTAATGAAGTTTAAAAACAATAGGATTCCTTAAAAGTGCGAAATCATGGAACGTAATATCCGTGCATATGTATTGCAATCCACTGGTGGACGACTTTTGTTGAATCAACGCGCGTATCAATAGAAAGTCCCTGTTTTGTGATACGCTGTTAAGCCATAACCTTAAATGATTAAATAGTTTTAAATGCTTATGGAGATCAAATTAGGACTAATTTTTATCAAACGCAATTGGAATAGGAACCGTAGTAACACCAATCATAGCCTAATTAATTAATTATAACATAGAGTGATGTTAGATTTTATTTATAAGCATTCTTTTTATATAGATTAAGCAGGCGTGCGGTTAGGGCAGGTCCTGCCTCGAGTATATTTTGATGGCCGTACGTCTGCATCGTATACAGAGATAGTAAAAATTAGCGCAGTTTTAAATCTTTACTATGAATCAGTATAGGTTAAAGAAACAATGAAGTGTAAGCTTGGCTATAATTTATGTAATAAACTATTGATATTTATAATGCGTTGTTATTTCTTACCTCCTCCATTGTAGTCAGTATTATTATCACGATGAAGATAAAGCTTGGAATTAGGTGAAGCTCCAAAACAAATCTTTATTATGTATTAGAATAATATTATTGTCGCAGTAACTAATTATTAAAACATGAAATATAATAATAATACTCCCACAGCTGGGACACAGGCCGTCTCTCGGTGAGAGGGAGTGGGCCGTAATCCACCAAGCGGGCCCAGTGCGGGTCGGTAGATGTCACATGTCTTCAAATATTTGGTTCTAGGACATGCCGGTTTCCTCATGATGTTTTCCTTCACCAGTTTGAAAGCAGTGGTGATAAAATATTTTACACAAAGTAAAGCTCTAGTCTAGGTTCGAAACTACGACCTACAACTCTGTAAGCTCTCGGTAGAGAGAATATTCTTTGTCTGTAAGTCGCGGCCGTTACCACTGGGCCACTATCTTCCTTCTTTTCTAGCTTCCAATAAGAAGCTTTACAAATATTGAAATATTATAACAACCCATGAAAATCCCATGCAGTGTGTGACGTCGTAATTATGCATAATCTAGTCTGCTGAAGTCCATTGGACTATAATACGATCCAGTGGACTTGTAAAAGAATCTTTTAGACTACCCAGCATAGTAGGTACTTACCTAAGTATTGTTATATTATGGTTTAAGACATTTATTTCTCAAAACAGAATACAATATTCACTTAAATGAGAAACACTGGTTGCGTACATATAAACGCTCTTTAGAACGAGTATCGGAACGGTATGTTTGAAGTTGGAAGTAACAGAACAATATTGTTAGTCAGTAAAATAAACCATGCTACAAAAGATTGAGTTTGGAAGGTATTTTGTTTTAAATATGTTAACTTGGTGTAGGTAATCTACAAAAAATATTGAGACTACGAGTCCACATTACATATCGAAACACAGTTTCTATCACAATTGCTAGCTGAACTTTTTAATGTTTCTTTATATTTTATTTAATCCTAGTTTTTAATTTTGCATTAAGTATTCATTTTATTGAGAATAATATGTAGATAGTATTTATTATTAATATTAAAGTTTATGTAAATATTCAGAGATTATTCTGAAATAGGTACTTAGATTAAGACAGTTGAAAATTTTTCATTATGTGTTTTTTTTTTTTTTTAACATGGGAAAAGATTGTTTTTCCTTGATATCTTTCGGCAGTTCGTTATACATTTTGGCACCCTCATACATAATATTTCTAGTACCGTAGTTGGTCCGCGGTGTACTGTAAAGGCAGATGTCACTAGCATTTCTGAGTAACCGGCACCCTAATTGCGTAACACATTTTCGTAAACGATTACGATTAATCTGTTTGATTTTGACAGTTCAACAACATTCATTGCGTTTTGTACATTGTTGAGCAGAATTTTTATAGAACTTATGAAGCAATGGATTAGCAATCTGTTTCAAAACGATTTAGATTCCGATTGATTGTGTATTACGCAATTAGGGTACTGGTCTGAATTTGCGCTTTTTTTGTAAAAACTATTTGGGAATGTGTATCTTTCGTCAGTATCTTCCGTATAAGGATGCAGGTATGAAATTTATATATTTGAGCAAGTGTCATTAATTTGGTTTTCTGAAAAACTGTTTCGGTTGGCGTTAAATAATTAAGATGAAAGAGTAATTTAATAATTTTATTTTGAGAGATTTGTAAATTTTGTAAGTTACTCTTGGCTGCAAATACCCAGATTTCAATTAAGTAGGTAAGGTGGGATTTGATAAGGGAATTATAAATTATGTACTTTACTGGTTTGGGTAAGCAACGGACAGTACCTCGTAGCGTTCCCATCAATGATGAAAATTTTGAACGCATTTTGTCCAAGTGTGGCTTCCAGGTAAGGTGTTTATCTAAGATTAGACCAAGGTATTTTTCTGATTCTACTTTAGTTAGCGGTTCATTATTAACGTGTCATTGTGGAAAGTTTGGAACTTTTTTATTTTTAGCACTAAATGTCATAAATTTGGTATTCGCCACATTAATGGTCAGCAAATTATATTGGAACCACGTAAATAAGGTGTTAAGGTCATCTTGGGCTCGACTGACGATTGCTTGAATTTCATTGCCAAAGTAGAAGAGACAGGTGTCATCCTCATATAGTGTTACATCTGCAGCTAAGTTAAGATCTTTTATATTATTAATATATATTAGGAAAAGCAAGGGTCCAAGAAGGGAGCCTTGTGGAACCCCGTAAGTTATTCGTTCAGGAGAGCTTTTGGTCTCACCAATTTTAACTATCTGATATCTACTAGAGAGGTATGACTCAATCATTTTATGTGCAGATTCCTTAACACCTATATCATGTAGTTTTTGAAGGAGAAGTTTGTGGCTTATCGTGTCGAACGCCTTTTTTAAGTCTATGAATATACCTACAGCTATTTGTTTTTTGTCTATTTTACATTTCAGGTTAGTAACAAGGTCTATGCAGGCTGATAGTGTATTTGATTTGGAGCGGAAGCCGTACTGTTTATGGTAAAGGCAGTTGTTAGAGCTCAAATATTTTTTATATGAGCAGTCAGTATTAGGTGGATGTTGTTTGGTTCAGACCATTTAGCACAAGCTATGGCAATAGGAGTTAAGAAGATTCTTTGAAAGCTGAATATAGGAAGCTATCTATAAAGAAAATAATTTAATCATAGACAAGTCGCTTAAACTATAAATCCCGGGTCGGGAACAAGATAGACCTTTAGTTTTATTAGTTCACAGTCTATAAATCTACAGGTAGGTACTGGGTATAATATACTACAGTGTACTTTCTGCTTGTGTTGTTATGTTATGTTTATGTACCCAAGTAGCAAAAACTTCTATAACCAAGACTTTAATCACCAAAGAGTGATATATTAGGCCTAAAAAGGTTTTCAACAGAGCGTTTTGGTTCAGATCAAAGAACATTTGAGTTCTATAATTTTGCTCTTAAAACGCTTACAAAAGATGTTTAAATTGTTGTACTGTATTAATATGAATAAAGCGATTATGGTAATATTTAGTACTATACTGTTTCGATTCCCAGGTTAGGCAAAGTGTTATTGGGTTTCTATCTAGACCTCTGCCTAACCCTTCTGGGATTACAGGTGTGATGTTATTTTATGTAGGTACTGTACACGACCTGACTGACACTTAATGATGTATATATTTTGCACTAGTAATGCCTCAAAATAACTTTTACAGTACTAGTATTGTAGCAGTATCGAAAACACTATAACAGGGTCAATCTGCACTGTAACAGTACCTTGCCCAACCATAACCTGTAAGCTTCTTAAAAGCTCCTTCAACATCGCTATGGGGCTGGTTCTGGAAAAGTCATGTAATCTCTTCTGTATAAGGTACTAAATAGTATCACAGCGACTCCTGTTGCAGTTGCTAAATAACTAAAATTCTAAAAAGCTCTATAAATGAGTTTGTGTTACTGCTATGAGACTAAAGCGTGACATAAAATCACTCAAACTAATCATTACTAAATTAATTAGATCTATACTAGATTTTCAGTATTTCAGTATTACAGTTATTGTTTACAGATCTGGACCCTAATTGCGTAAATCACAATCAATCTGTATCGTTTTCAAACAGATTGCTGATCCATTGCTTCATAACTTCGATATAAAAATCTGCTCAACAATGTAAATAATGCAATGAATGTTGTTGAACTGTCAAAATCAAACAGATTAGTCGTAATGGTTTACGAAAATGTTTTACGCTACTGGTTAAAACTATAAGTACCTAGTTAAAGGTTTAATAATGGATTTAAGATCTCTGCGTCGGTATAAAGTGAGTGGTAGTTATAAAAAAGGTAAAGAATCGATATACACAAGCATTTTCAATGCAACAGGCTCATGTCCAAAATGTAAATATGTACTGGTCAAGCGGTTCCAGAAAATATGGCTCATGGTTCTGCACAAAATATTTGTTTTTTACCAGAACAGGGCTGTAGCAATAATGTTCCTTTTTTAATGCCAGTAATAAGGATGAAGAATATGAGAGTGAGAGCACATCTGTTCAAAGTTCCCCAACATCGGAATGTTCAGATGAGGAGAGAAATAATAGATGAACAATTACGCAATGACATAAGAAGACGGTTTCTGGTACCATTCACTTTCCAAGAACTGGCTGTGCAAAAAGGAATGATACAGATTTCCGAGCGAAATGTCACGGAGCGCATCATAAGATAGATTCGCCACTATTGGAGCTACCTGTACAGATCCCGGAAGACTTTATCGTAGCAGATTCAGCAACTGTAACGATATTCCGACCAGCACCCTAATTGCGTAATACACAATCAATCGGAATCTGAATCGTTTTGAAACAGATTGCTAATAAAAAATTCTGCTCAACAATGTAAATAACGCAATGAATTTTTCTGAACTGTCAAAATCAAACAGATTAGTCGTTATCGTTTACCAAAATGTGTTACGCAATTAGGCTGCAGGTGCGCTCAGGATATCGATACAGTTTTTTTTTTTATCTAACTGTAAATCGCTGGTTGAAGTGCATCGATCTGTTGTTAGATCTCCAAATGAATTAGCTCACTGAAAATGATCCAAGTTAAGAATACTCTTATATTACTAGGGGTTTATAATTTTAATTATTTAAGCTAATCATAATTTTCTGTGCCGTCATGATTGGTAGGCAACACGTTTTCTAGGTACATATTTACGAAAACATAAACTATGCCCCAGTGTGCATTTAATGCAACTTCATACAAATAAATTTATTTCGACTACACTATTTTATATTGGGACAACGAATCCTAATTCGTTTTCGGTGAATACAAGGCTCCTGTTTTCTGCCATGATAGCACATTAGCAGCACCGCTGGAGCCAATATGTACTATGGCAGCCATACTTACGAAAAGACCTTTTTTATAATTAAAATCTTACACAAAAAATAACTGGGAGCATCGTCAAATTTGAAATTAGCATAATGATTTTATCGGTACAATTATTTTCGCAAGTGCAAGATAAGGCACAGTTACGGTATGACATAAAGAATAACTTACCGATATATTTTAATCTCTTGGGGAACATTCACCAAGTGTGATAAAAAATCACTGGAGTCGTTTACGGTGCAAAATAGCACTATAATCATGTTTTGTTTACTATATAGTACAAATTTGTGACAAAAAGGTTGCAGTCAGCACTATTTTAGTACCAAAAAGCAATAATGGACACTTACATTTCACTAAGGAGCTGATTTATCAACGTGAGAGCCTTTATGTAATGTTTATATAATAAATAAGTGATAAAACTAGGGCCTTTTTGGGGTCCTGTAAACGTTTTCCACACCATTATAGTATTATTCATGAACACTAGTTAGCAAGTTCTAAAACGTTCTCAGGACTTTTATAGTACCAAATTTTGTTACTTGGGGTACTAAGTTCCCTACCAACAGTAATCAATCATCAATACAGGCTTTAGGTGTTTAAATAATATGACAGGTATCATTAAATCCTCCCTTATTTTTGGAACAACACGTCTAACAACGTGTGTGATTACTGACGACCTTTTTGTGTAGGTACTGAATGCAGTTACTCAATACCTCCGTGTGTATTAATTATTTTATCGAATTTGCACAAAATTATGTTATTTAATATAAATTGTATTGTCTTGAGTAGGCGCTGAACAAATATAAAGTAGGTACGACCTAATTTGTCAACATCATTTTATTATTATACCTGCGCCCTCACTCCGGCACTAGTAATAGGTGTTAGTTACTTAAGTATTATAATTTATAAAACTTAGGTAGGTAGGTACTTTAACACCCATATTCTAAGCCGTAATCTCGAAAGCTACTCGACTCACAACTCTAGAATAAAATAATTATACCAAAAATAATTAAATATAAAGCTGGTAAGTTAGCTAACATTATTTCGACCAACCAGGGAAACGAACCCAATACCCCACCGCGAGGAGACCTCAAGGCGTGCCTAAGGTATTCATAGTAGTCAGATTGCAAATTATGAGGTCCCTCGAATAAGGTCAAGGCCACATGAGTCGAGGTCATATTCGTCACGAATTCGTCAATATTCAATAAACTCTTCAAAAGACATTATGATAATCGGATAAAATACGTGTGTTTTGATTAAAACTTCTATGTTGTTGGCTACCTCCAGGAAGCCTCAAGGTAGATGCCGACGTACCTTATATTTAACAGTTGGTTCCTCAACTCAAACTCACCTCGACTGAGGAGGGTTGACATGAGGAGTTAAAATGCAAGTAGGAATATCAAACCACCTAACTTAATTTGAGACAAGTTGAGGCAATTTTGTGTTTTTTATTATTTCATTTAATGTGTTTGACATCTTAGGACTCTCCTTGGAATCTTGGTAAGTATGAGTCAAACATGTAGTTAATATTATTCTTACGCTAATGCTGAGCATCATGAGGTCCTTGGTTCGATTCCCGGGTCGGGCAGAGTTATTGAGTTTTTCCATGTATAATTTCTCAGCAGCAGCCCGGAGTCTGGATTTGAACCCGGTTGATGACAATAGGCTCGCCCCCAATTACATGGAACATAACATAACTGGTGAAATAGGGGTGTACCTGCTATAGGTATCACCCTGTTTAACCTTTCGGGGAATACTGGTGGATGTTATGTTATTATTCTTATAAATAGTTACTTTTTACATCAAAACAGGCAGCCAGTTATGAGTTGGGACTCTCAAAACTATTCTATTTATTTTCAAGTAGGCCGCGTTCCCAAATAATACTTAGTTGAGGACTCCTCAAAACTAATCATATGACCTCAAACTCGAAGGGTTTTAACTACTAGCAGCCACCAAAGAATTCCACTATCCACTTCCTGGCTCCATCGTCAGATCAACTCCAAGATACCAAATTATAATATTGTTACCCGACTTATTTAAGTACATACAAAGTTTGAATTCGATACGACAATTACAAGTAGGTTAAAATTGACTCCCAAGATTTTACGAGTAATAACCTACATTGTTGTTAAAATGAAAACAGTGGGTACCGATCTACCTACATCTTTTTTCACGATAAAGATTTTTCTTGGAATATTCGTGAAGTCCTCCCGATTCAGTCCGTGTAGTCACCGGTGGTCTAAGGCTTCCTTCACACCGCCCTACGAAACGTGACGGGGAGCGAGTCACGGGCCGGGCCCCGGGACACCGCGCGTGATTCCAAATCTAAAGGCTTGTGTGCACGACGTCTAAGTAAGGTGGAGATAATTATTAGCTAGTTCTGAAGAAGCTTGGATCTTTGGCAAGATTGTAAAGCACCACAACCGCCGTGTTGTAAGCAGAAATGCAGCATGAATCCACTACTAATTGCTTAATAATTATTATATATTTTTTACGTTACTGTGCGATCAGTAATCCGTTTACCATGGCAGGTAATTACATTTGGACATGCTACTTATGTACGTGATTTATTGAATTTCATTGGTTGTAATATAATATAATGTATTTCCATACATTTTATGGACGTCCACGATACTTGCTACACTACATAACGGAACTTTTTGAACTTGGTGAGTGTGACACTGTTTCTAAAATTCGAATTAATTTGCCTCAGAGGTGTTGAAAGACAGGCGTCTTTGAGTAGGTTTAGGTGAACCCATCCAACAAAGCTGGTGCCCGTCAGGAGTCAACGTCAATACCTAGTGCAATGGGAAGAGATGGGTTAAACGGGGTTCGATCACACAATTCACACGTCTCATCAGTCCTCGGCCGCCAGTCTCTTACAAAGGTTCGTACACAGGCGCGTCGCGACAGCCCGACACAAAGGCACCGCATGTCTTGCGACGAGCGGTGCCTTAGCGTCGTCGGGCTGGCTTGTCGCGCCTGTTTGCGTAAAGGCTCGAACACAATGGCGCGACGCTACAGCAGACACATAGGTGCCGCGTGTCTAGCGACGTGCGGTGCCTTTGTGTCGCGCCTGTAGCGTCGTGCCTGTTTGTGGGAGCCTTTAGCCGTTGAGTCTTAGGTAGGTAAGTTTTTTTTTTTCAATATTTTTCTCTGCGAAAACTTTTTTATCAAAAGCAAAACCTCTAAGCTAAGCATGTAGGTACTTCGAGGATATGATGTATGTACTACGTAGATGATGAAAAACGATATTATAATGTCTCATATGAAGTGATATTCGGGAAAGGACAATGACCGCTATTGTTTGTCGGTACCTGACATGGCCATCAAATTAGTCTGAACTATACATTGCACCTAGATGCCTGATGAGCCGGCTTATACAAAGATAAAGTGTGTCGGTGCAGCTATGTACGAGTATATGTTCCCGTATGTTACGCACAGCACTAGTCGACGTCAACGCCTCTAGCGGATGAACAGAGAGGGCGTTCGGGAGCGAATGGCTCCGCGGTTAAAGAGACTTACGTTTGGTGTTCAATTGAGTTGATTATAAATAGTCATAATAATACAGTTCCATCTTATACAGTTGTTTTAATTGAATCCAAGATACACAACAGAAAATGGCGACGAGGAAGTGGAGTGTCGGTGAAAAAAAAATAAAAAATAAGAACTCATAAGAAACCGCGTGGTCAGATATAACCTTTTTAGTGCGTACTGAGTTTTCCAAGTGTTCCCATACTTATTCCTTGCTATCCAAGGGCTCCCTATCCTGTGATGATAGCCCGCTTCACAATTTCCTATTTCTTACCGAATACTAAAAATGGAGCAATTGTCACAAGTACTAGCACAAATGATGGAAACCATGCGTGGCATGCAAGTACAGCAAGCAAATCTACAACAAGCGTTACAAAACCAAGGTACAAATAAAATAAGTGGCATTACATTACATCCTTATGATGAAATAAATGAGTCATTTTCAAGTTATTTACAAAGATTACAAAACTACATTACATTAAAAGGTGTGAGGGATTCCCCAACAAAACTACAGATTTTTCTAAATTGCATTGGGCCTAAGTACTATCAAGTTTTGAAAAATATCACGGCACCTGAAACACCTGAATCTAAATCATTTGAAGAACTGGTAAAAGAGTTAAGCAATCATATTTCACCTGAGCCCGGGGAAGTAGCACAGCAACACAAGTTCTGCCTCAGATCGCAACAGGAATGCGAAAGCATTGCCAATTATGTGGCTGCACTGAAAGAAATTGGGGGAAAATGTAATTTTACCTGTAACAATTGTAAGAGTTCAACTTTGGAGACGCACCTTAGAGTACAGTTCATTAGAGGTCTGCGCAATACGGAAATTAAAGAAAGGTTATTACAAGAATCACCAAAAACCAAATTCGAGGATATTATGAAAATCGCTATGGCGATAGAAACTTCAAAATCTGAAACTAAAGAAATGGGACAAGAAATACAAATAAATAAAATATCGGTAAATAAATACAAGAAAAATACTAAAACTGCAAATACAAATAAGGAAATGAAAATAAATTGTTTTAGATGTGGAAAAGATAACCACAAAGCAAGTCAGTGTCGGCTAAAACACAAATTATATTGCAAGAAATGCAAAATAAGAGGACATTTACAGTCAGTATGCTTCAAAGATCAGAAACAGCTACAGCTGGAAGAAGAATATTCAGAATCTGAAAATGATGAAGAAATATATGAAATACATAAAATACCAATGGAGAATAGCACAGATAAATTTAATATTACACTACAATTAAATGGGAAGTCACTTACCTTAGAATTAGATACAGGAGCTGCAGTTACTACATGTTCTACAGAATATTTCAAAAATAACTTCAGTAACCTGAAACTAAGAAAGACATTAGTTAAATTGAGAACTTACACTGGTGAAAACATACAACCCATTGGAACTGCTGAACTAAATATTAAATACAAAAATAAACAAATACAAGGAAGAATTTTTGTAATTGATAGAAAAGTTGACCCAGTGGTTGGAAGGGAATGGATAAGAAATCTAAATCTACAATTTGATATAAATTCCATTAATAGAGAAGAAAATGATATTAAAGAAAAAGAATTCAAAGAAAAATTACAGAAATTACTTGAAGAATATAAAGAATTATTTTCAGAAGAGATTGGAAAAATAAATGATTATCAAGCTACATTCAAATTAAAAGAGGGAGCAGTACCCATATTCTTGAAACCACGTCCAGTGCCATTTGCACTCAGAACCCAGGTGGAAAATGAGATAGACAGATTGGAAGCTGCTGGAATATTAGAGAAAGTCACATATTCACAGTGGGGTACACCCATAGTCCCTGTAATAAAACCAAATGGAAAGGTACGTCTATGTGCTGACTATAGAGCAACATTGAATAAAAATCTGGAGAATGATAACTACCCAATACCAAGAATTGAAGAAATATTTCAAAAACTAAGTGGTGGAAAATACTTTTGCACACTAGACATAAATCAAGCATATTTACATTTGATGACAAATGAAGATACTGCAGAGATGCAAACCATAAGTACATGCAAGGGGACCTACAGGGTAAAAAGATTGATGTTTGGAGTGAAGATTGCACCAAATGTTTGGCAAAGATATATGGACCAAACCCTACAGGGAATGGAGGGTACAGCGTGTTTCTTTGATGACATTGCCATACAAGGCAAAACATATATACAATTATTACAAAGAATTAGAATCATATTTCAGAAATTACAACAATGTGGATTACGCCTAAATAAGAAGAAATGTCAATTTTTCCAAAAATCGATAAATTACCTGGGACACACAATAAATGAAAAAGGATTACATCCTACAGATGATAAAGTAATGGACATAAAGAACAGCCCATGTCCAACAGATGTATCATCTCTTCGCACTTTTCTTGGGATGATTAATTATTATCAACAATTCCTACCCAACCTGGCATCAAAGCTTAATCCTCTCTACAAGCTATTACAGAAAGATACAAAATTCATATGGTCAAAAGAATGTCAGAACTCATTTCAAGAGTTGAAAGACGAAATCTGTGGTGAGAAAGTACTTATACCATTTCATGAAAACTTACCTGTTACTTTAGCTACAGATGCATCACCTATCGGATTTGGAGCTGTGTTGTCACACATTATGCCAGACAAAACGGAAAGACCAATAGCATTTGCATCAAGATCCCTATCAAGAGCTGAAAAAGGCTATAGCCAACTAGATAAGGAAGCAGCAGCACTAATATGGGGACTAAAGAAATTCTTTCAATACTGTTATGGAAGAAAAATTACACTAATTATTGACAACCAACCATTGGCAAGAATACTACATCCAGAAAAAGCTACACCAGCTACTACAGCTATAAGGCTGGTACACTATGCAAATTTTCTTGCAGGTTTTAACTATGAAATAAAGCTACGCAAGACTTCTGAACATTCAAATGCAGACTACTTTTCAAGATTACAAAATTCATCTAATACTAGTCAAGTAAAAATTACAGATGATGATGCATTCTACTTAAATCAAATAGCTGAAATGCCAATAACATTACAAGAAGTCAAAGAAGCCACTAGTAAAGACACAGAATTACAAAAATTATACATAGACATCCAATCAGGAAAAGAAAATTCAAATAGACTTCATGAATTTTCCTTACAGGATAACTGCATATTTTATGGCATAAGAATAGTAATACCTAAGAAACTACAATCTAAGATCTTAGAAGAACTTCACACAGCTCATACTGGAATTGTTAAAATGAAAGCACTAGCAAGAAGCTATGTGTGGTGGAAAAATATTGATGCAGACATTGAACAGATGGTAAAGAAATGCAAAGAGTGTTGTTTAATGCAGAAGAATCCTACAAAAGTACCAGTACACATCTGGGAATACCCAAAAGAACCATGGAGTCGCATTCACATTGACTATGCGGGACCATTCATGAACCAATACTTCCTGATTGTTGTGGATGCTTATACAAAGTGGTTAGAAGTCATACCCACTACATCTACAACAGCTACAGCTACTATTAACATATTGAAAAAAGTATATACAACATTTGGCTTGCCAATCACACAAGTCTCTGACAATGGAAAACAATTCAGATCAGAGGAAATGAAAAGATTTCTAAAAGAAAACGGAATCGAAGCTAAATTTACGGCACCTTTTCATCCAGCGACGAATGGCCAAGCAGAGAGATATGTGCAAACTTTTAAAAATAAAATAAAAGCTATGGGAAGTGAAGAAGGATCTCTACAAGACAAATTACAGAAATTCCTGATGGTGTACAGGAAAACACCCAATAGTACAACGGGGTTGAGTCCAGCGGAGATGATGTTCAAAAGACTGTACAGAACAAGGATTGATTTAGTAAAAAGACCAAAAGCAAAAGAGTACAAGAATGAAGAAATTAAAGAAAATAAAGAATTCAAAACGGGAGACAGAGTACAGGTAAGAATGTATGACGGAAATAAATGGAAATTCGGGAATATAAGAAGCAGAACAGGCAAACTACATTATGAGGTAGAGGTAGATGGCAGGATTCACCAAAGACATGTGGATCAAATCTTAAAGACATCATGTTTGAGAAAAAACCTGGACACGACCTACATGTACAATTCAAAGCAACCAGAAGTTATATCTACCCAAAGTGATCCCAACTTAGAGTCAGCTGTGCAGCCTAGCCCTGGAAAGATGAAAGAGATATCACAACCACAGGAGGCAAGAAAGTCGCAAATGCCTGAAACAATAGAAATTCCTACAGAAGTTCAACTGGAACCGCAACCAACAGAACCTGTGAGTACATTACCTTTAGAAGTTGCAACTGCACACACAGAGATGGCACCACGCAGCAGCAAGAGAGTCAGGAGACCGCCAAATCGCCTGAACCTGTAACAACGTATCTATAACGAGGGAGAGATTGTTACGCACAGCACTAGTCGACGTCAACGCCTCTAGCGGATGAACAGAGAGGGCGTTCGGGAGCGAATGGCTCCGCGGTTAAAGAGACTTACGTTTGGTGTTCAATTGAGTTGATTATAAATAGTCATAATAATACAGTTCCATCTTATACAGTTGTTTTAATTGAATCCAAGATACACAACACCGTATAACGTTTCACATTGGAGGACATACAGCTGGTTGTAAAAAAAATCGAGTATCATTTGTTTTTTTTTTCACAAATTCTGAAGTGCATGCATTTGGTCGAATTTTATAGCGTTTTCTTTGCTCATTAAAATTTAATATTCTGTATCAATTTTATGAATTAAACAATAATTTGAAAAGCGCCTGTCTGGGTTCGAACCTACGACCTACAACTCGTAAATCGCGGCCGTTACCACTGGGCCACCACTGCTCTCAATGTTTTACGAGCATTCAATTCGTACCAACATTAGCAGTAAAATAATGAGGTCGGTATTAATTATGTTTACATGAGTAGGTTTACCAACCTAACGATAATACACACTTTAGTACGAATCTGAATTTCTATTGATTGCATAATAAGTAGTTCTGAATAAAGCTTCAAATGTTGTAGAGATACCTGCAGTTATTAGCACAACGTCATCACTGACACAGATGCACCCCGAAATAAAATAAAAAAACTGATTCCAAGGCTTTAATTACAGAACTCGTGTAGACTTTAATAAGCCAGACATAGGTACATTAGAAAATACATCTGCCACGGATAAAATATACCCTTAAACATTATAAGCAAATAGGCTGATTGAGGTCACTGACTGACAAAGGTTTATTGTCGTTGCTTGTTTAATTTTGAATTATTAATTACTCGCAGACTAATTTATAATAATATACAACAAACATTCCGATGACAATAAGATATATTTTAACAGTAAAAGCAGAAAAAAATTACAAAAAGGAAAGTTTTTGAATCTATAAACAACCTGTGGGCAGGATAAACGAGCACATATTTTTGTTGACTTTTACTCGTCTATCCCACTTCTGAGATGTAAGCACTGAACTATAAATTAGCTTAAGGTAATGTAAGGTAGTGAAATGAAAGTTTGAATAATCTCACAAGCATTTAATGGAAACACTTTATTCCGAAGGACATCAGTAACCCTAGAAATGACAATACACCTTAGGTTTAAGTATTTTACATTGCTGGTTATTTTAAGTAATGTAAGAATATTAATAACCCAATCGAATATTTAAATATTAAAAATAAAATCAACTGCCCTGACCTTGCTTTAACGAATAGCAATATTTCTACTCGGAGTGATAGACTATGACTTTATGGTATTAGGTAAGACCTCTTCGGCGTCGCAGGAACAACTGAGCTGCGCACGGCAGTGTTACCGTATGAAGAAAAAAATATGCACTAAACCCTTATCAAAATTGCGCTATATTTGGTGATAATCCCGTTCCTAAAATCCAATAAATTCCGCTAAGTTTTGTTCTGAATTTCAATAGATTTTTTTTCGTTTATTTAACTCACAATAAGTACTAAAAATCAACTAAATTAAACAATTCCACTACTTCTTCATGGTGATCATCACCCCCCAATGCTGCTGCTGTTCCTTTTTTCACATTTTTGGTGATTTAGTCGAGGACAATATCAGAGAAGTCATACGTGTGGCAGCTTTGCTTAAGAATTTTCAATTGATCACGTATCATTAATTGAGTTCATTGTTTCAGCTGACATCCGGTTACGTAACTTACTTTTGACTTTGTTCATAACGCTAAAGATTCTCTCTACTTCGGCATTTGAGTGTGGAAGCGACAGCACGGTGATTGGCGTCCACTAATTCTTGAACGGCATTCATCCCAGCCGCATTTTTGTATCTGGAGACTTGAGCCCAAAACTTCACTCTATCATTACTTTCATCAATATTTTCATCGTTAAATTCCAATTATTTACCTAGAATAGTTAGATTTCAGTGCTATATTTATGAAAATAGTGCTAGATCTGGCACCAAAATTTTCCGCCAGATTCCACTACATATTGTTTAGCGCATATTTATGAAAAAAATGCGCTAAAGCCCCTAGAATTGCACTAGATCTAACGCCAAATGCGCTAAAACGGCAACACTGGCGCACGGCCGTTTCATCGCTTATATAACCCAACATACATGATTTGAACAAGAAGGCGGTAGTTAACAAAATAAATGCGTTTGTCTTAAATGTTACGGTCCCCTCTTTGAGGAGTGGTTGGAGAGGCGCCACGGCGTCCTCACCTTCCGCCTGACACAGGTCCTCACCGGACACGGTTGTTTCGGGAGGTTCCTGTTTCGCATAAGGCGGGAGGAAACGCCCGGGTGTCACCATTGTGTGGATCGCCCGGAGGACACGGTAGAGCATACGGTAGAGGTATGCCCAGCTTGGGCGGAGCACCGCAGTGTCCTCGCGGAGGCGATTGGCGGCGGCGATCTCTCGCGTCCGGCCCTGGTCCAGGCCATGGTACGGAGCGAGAGGGAATGGGAAGCCGTCACCTCCTTCTGCGAAGCAGTAATGCTCGCAAAGGAGGAGGCGGAGCGCGTGAGGGAGAGAGCCTTGCGCCCTCACGCCCCTAGTCGCCGCAGGAGACGCCCTGGGCGTCGGGAATCGCAAGCAGATTCCCGGCCACCGTAGGCGCGGGCTTGCGGACGGCGAGCCATGGGTAGCTCGCCGTCCGGTAAGGACCAGGCCCGGGTCGACGGCGCGTTGTGTTCCACGCGCGCCTCAAAGAGATGTCAGCTAAATGACGGGGTCCGATAGGGCCGACGCCTCAGGGTCGCGGGTTATTCCACAGAGAAAACCGTGGCCCAGGCAACTGAAGGAACACGGGTGGGTTTTAGTCAGTAAAAGTCTGACACGCCCTCCCGCTTTGATGATTTCCCAACCAAAAAAAAAAAAAAAAAAACAGGGTAACACATCTGGCCTTGTGGATGAGTGCTTGCGATTTTATAGGCTTAACACACCTCACGTAGAGGTGTCTCTCCGATAGAACTAACTTCATCTGCCATGTAATATAAGATCACAACAAAAAAAAAACACAAAACCTAATAATTAACAAACTAGGCTGAGAATATGCACCTAGGAATGTCAAAAGTTGTTTTATTTTAAAGATTTTACGAAATTTCCACTGAACACGATCTTTTCTGCAGCAATGCAAACACAGTGAGGAAGGTTTTAGTAAAGCCTTTTTTTGTACAAAAGGCACATGCCGGCTTGCCGGCTTGAACCGTTTATCGTCAAATTAGCTTAATTAATAACGATTGAACGAAATTAACCAAAGGAGAATGCCAAGGTTTCCCACAAGACTCGGCCAGAACCGACAAAGATGAACTATATGTCATAAAAAAGGAAAATAATTATAGAATTAGATGGTATAATTACTTTTCTATAAGAAGTACACCAAAAAAAGTTAAAGATCTGTAAAGTTGACCACTTAATACTTCTGATTTTAGCAATGAATAATACAGGTTCGGGTTCCGATTTAAAAGCCAAATACGACTACGTATTTGGTAGAAAATCGGAGTCCGGAAACACAGCAATAAACAACACCAAACTCAAAAAAACACAAAAACACTTCGTCGCTCGTGATATAACGCGGGAGAAGTAAATAAAACTTTTTGATAGTGACAGATACAAGTTAAAGTTTGACATCTAGTGCTGCCAGCATTATAGGAATAGACTATGCGAAACGGTAACGATCATAAAATTTAATTATTAATTATTACATTATTGTGAAATATATATTTAAATATGTAACTAAATTGTATTTATTGGTATAATAATATGTTAGGTGACTTAAGTAAGTAATTAATTCACTTACATAGTTTCATTTTGATACTTTTGCAGTAAATTTTCAAGAGCAGTTTCATATCGATATAAATATTTTGGTATCGGCAACATTTCTAATTCAAATTGTAGGTATTGTAGAATAAGGAATGTGTTGATATATTGAATCACTATTTAAAATGAGTTTTCAACGGTGGGCTTCTACAGATTTTATTTATACTGTATCATTCTTGCTGTTTTTTATTATCAATTATCATTATTATAGAAAGTCTGTCGGACGCAACATGTTTCGAGCCTAATCTTGGCATTGTCCTTTGAGGAAATAATTTAACTTTATAGTATGAGGGAGTTATATATTATTGTTATTATTATGTTATTAGTCTGTGTCGGAGTCTGGATTTGTGCCCGGTTGATGGCAATAGGCTCGCCCCCTATTACATTACTTAAACATAACTTTAACGCTTCGGGGAAACAAGGTGTGATGTTATGTTTATGTTTTATGTGTAGTCTGTAAACCTTCCTTAAATAAATAAACAAAATTACATAAGACAGTCTCCACAACTCCCGCCCTTAATCACTTCCTAGTGCTTTAGCTGGGAAGAAGTAGCGCAACAAACTCCCCAGTAGCACAGCTTTTTGGTCATTTAGAAAAAAAATATTCTCTATAATAGTAAGTACCTACTTAATTAACATTACGAAAAAGAAAACATTACATTAAGTTAATTGCCATAATTATGTCAGTTAGCACATGCAAATAACCAACAAAACATTCATTGTATAAATTTCATTATTGATGTTGTACAAATCGACCTTAGCATAAGTTAATGTTTCATGACCTAAAGTCGTCTCTAAACAATAGTAGTATTGAAAGAATGAATCTGATTGAATAGTGAACAGTATGGCTTTACAAAAGGACGTTCGACTACAGATGCGAGTGTTGCTCTGCTGAAACACATATTTAATGCATGGGAGAAATCGCAAAATGCTATTGGTGTTTTTTGTGATCTTTCTGAAGCCTTTGATTGCGTGCGCCATGACACGTTTTTGCATAAACTACGTCATTACGGTGTCCAAAACGAAGCTCTCAATGTAATAAATTCTTATTTACGTAATAGGTTCCAATGTGTTGATGTCGATGGTGTGAAATCTTCCGAGCTACCAGTTCAGTTAGGTGTACCTCAAGGCTCAATACTGGGTCCATTCTTGTTCTTAGTATAATATATCAATGACTTACCATTCTATTTAAATTATATCTGTGACGTTGTACTGTTTGCAGATGATACCTCTCTTATTTTCAAAGTAGACAGGAATAGACAAGATTTTGACGACGTAAACAGTGCACTCTCAATGGTTACGGATTGGTTAACGTCAAATAACCTAGTTCTCAATGCCAAGAAAACGAAATGTGTGAAGTTCGTCTTACCGAATGTTAGAAACCTAGGACCCAACATCGTCTTAGATAAAGAGCTGCTTGAAACTGTAGACTCGGCGGTTTTTCTGGGCATAACAGTAGATGCCAAACTTCAGTGGGGCCCACACATATCAAGCCTAGCAGGGAGGCTCAGTTCAGCCGCCTACGCCGTCAGGAAAGTAAGACAATACACTGACGTTGATACAGCTCGGTTAGTCTATTTTAGTTATTTCCACAGCGTTATGTCCTACGATATTCTGCTGTGGGGCAAAGCCGCTGATATTCAAAATATATTCGTCCTTCAAAAACGAGCTGTCCGAGCAATTTATCAGCTAGGAGCCAGAGTTTCTCTTACAGATTTTTTTAAAGATATTGGTATTCTCACGGTGGCATCTCAATTCATCTTCGCCAACATCTTATTTATTAGGCAAAATATACACTTATACATTAAAAACAGTGATTTTCACAATGTTAACACTAGAAATAAGAACAAACTACGTGCTATTTCACCGGCTTCATAAGGTCCATAACTCATTTGTTGGGCTTGGTATAACCTTTTATAACAAGTTGTCCTCTTCTTTACTAGATTTACCTTTTAATGCGTTTAAGGCTCAAGTAAAATCCACCCTTTGTTCAAAAGCATATTATTCCATTAACGACTACTTAAACGTCAATGAAAGACGTACCCAGTACATGGTAGCTTTATAGTATGTACATATTACTCACATAATTAGGGCATAAGCAATTATACAATACTAAAGGATTGAGTTTATACAATGCAAAGATAGTTTTTTTTATATCTTCAGCAGATCCAACAGAATTCTCAAATGCTATTCAATTAGTTAATGCGTCCTTGTGGACCCCCTTCAAAATGGTTGAATGAATGGTGAATCCATGAGTCATGTTCGTGAACGGGCGCCCTCAGTTGGACTGGACTTTTCTTAGCTGCCACGGCTTTTTTAATAATTAATTTTTTGGATCGTTTTTAATTATTTTTTGCTGCACTCTGGACACACTTATTTACAGGAATGTAAATGGTTTAAATGAAATAAATGCTTTGAGTTTGATACTTATGTAGTACCGTAACATTTACTAACTTAAATGGTACAATTTATCTAGCATTTTACATTTCACTTTGGCGCGGCATCACACTAATTACATCGGGTTTCGTTTTGCCAGTTTAGATTACGTTATAAGGGTACTTAGGCCACCTAGGTAGGTACCGTAATTTTAATTTAGCGCCGTGCCGCGGCGGAAGATTGGTAATCCGTTTTGGTTCGTTTGCGAAACATTTCACAAGACCAGCGATAGATTTAAATAGCTTAATATATTTTGTTATGCAGTTTACCAGAGCAATCCTTCTAGCCGTTTAGATGCTACTACCTGCGAGGGAACGAAGAATCCTTCATATTTATTGGCGAAGTTTCTGAGGAGTTCAGGTCGAACTATCGATTAGTATCCACCTGTTCTATTTATAGACTGGATAGCTGATTTTTTTTGGGTAATTTGTTTGTCTCGCTTTTTGTTTTGGTTGTTATTATATTTGTTTGTAATGTTTTTATTTTCAGCATAACTGCGATTTGATACTGATACTCCCTTTATTTTTGCTTTTGTTTTTCGCGATAGTGATATTATTTATAAAATTATATTAAGTGATAAATATTTATTATACATATAATTAATAAATAGACTTTTATATTTTATGTGCCGTTGAAGTTCTTGAGTTGGCTCAAAATTTTCGTGACGTATTTGGTGTATGCGTCCAAGACTTCCTCTTTTCGCGTTAGCATCCCGATGTCATATGCCGTGATACCGAATCTCTCAGAGATTGCCTCATATTGCATGCGATCCATGGCAAATCTGGGGCAATCCCTGAGGAGATGGTCGAGGCTCTGTACGGTGTTGTCGTGGCTGGGACAGTTGTCATCGGCAGTTATTTTGAAGCGATGGAGGTATTGTTTGTGGAAGCCGTGACCTGTCAAAATTTGGGTAATGTAGAAGTTTGGTCCAGATGTTTTTCGGAATTTGTGTATTTCTAATAGTGTTGGGAATATGGTTTTAGTGTGTTGGCTCATTTGATGTGTACCTGGCTTGCCACTTGGCTAAGTTGGTTTGTCTTAGCTCGCGTTGGATAGCTGATTTGAATGCATCGACCTAGCTCTCACTTACAACCAACATCTATCATATCAATCATAGTTTTCACATCTATCATCTGAAATAACTGCATCTGTAAGTGGCAAAGACCAGCGGGGTAATTAATTGCGGTACCAAAATTGAGTGAAACAATAACAATGGGTTTAGTTTTGACAATTCAACAACATTCATTGCGTTATTTACGTTGTTGATCACGTATCAAGCAAATGAAGCAGTGGTTTAAGAATTTCCTTCACGGATTGTGAAGGAAATTCCTAATCAGTACGCTGAAAAATTCGTTCGGCTTGTGAAAGTGTGTTACGAAATTGGGGTGCAGGCTCACCCATTTGCTTTTGCATGACTGCTGGTGGGTTCAAGTGTTCCATGGGCATCTTCTTTTGAGACTGTATATCTAGTAGACCGTTCACCCGAGTTTGACTGCGGCTATGGGCTATAGAGTACAGTGTGCTGGTGAGGAGTGGCAAAAAATAAAACAAATCATCTCTGTAAATATCTATATTCATTTATTGAAATAGAATTATACAAAATAATATGGCGACTTCACATTAAATACATTCAGTACAAGCTAACTAGGTAGTTACAATATTAATTTAGAATTTTACAAAATACTTTTGAAAGGAACTAATAAGAAATAGCCAAAAATTTCATGAACAACAACACAGCCATATGATCACGGCAACGAGTATAAGATCAGTCGCAGCAATCGATTGATTTGATATAAAACCTTACAACAAAACGATACAAAACAAGAAATATAATCAGTTAATAATTCAGATACTTGTTACGGAATATTAATACAGAAGATACGTGTAGGTAGGTACATCAATGTCTTTATAATTAATCGTTGATAAAGTTGAAAAAGACGTTTAAACTTCAAAAACTGTATGGAGCAGACGATAACTTTCAGCAACGATTGTAAAATAAGGGTGCTAGCTTTTAAGCATAGTTATGTCATTTGAGATGAATACAAAGCCAGGCGATAACCACGAAGGAGAATCTTTGAGTTTACTAACCAACTCATCAATACTGATGTAAGGTCAAGGAACTCTCAAGGAAGGTCACGGCATTATTAATAAAATGTTGGTAGCTAAGCTATGGGGTCAAATTGAATAATAATTTTAATACATGCGCAAAACTAGTACCTAAAAATGTTCTACATTCTGTTAGTGCATTGAGATCACAACAGCAAAAAGATCTGAGATGGCATTAACTCTTCAAATATCATTTTTTTTAAACATGTAAATAACCATTGAAGTTGACTATGTATAAACAAATTCAAATCATTTAATAAATACAATGATGTACTTTACGTCGCGCACATTCGGGTCTCTATTACTGGGTAGATATATACCTAGTTATTTTAACATCTTTCTAGATAACCTTACCTACTATATTCCTTTAATATTGCAATACTAAATATAACGTTTCATTGCGAATTATTTAATCTATTCTATGATATCTCGAATTATATTCGATATTATAACGATTCACAAACTGTTTAAAGACTCGGGCACACAAGCTCGACACAAAATCATCGCGTGTCGCGCGACGAGCTTCCTTTGTTTGTGGGAGCCTTAACTTGCAATCTCACATAATATTTGGGGGATTTGGGAGACTGATAACCCCACAAAACTAAAAAAAAAACTGAGAAGCTATTATTTAAGACGTCTATGGTCTATAATCTCCAAAGGGTTGGCAGATTCCCTAATGGCAGAGATTTTTTTTTTTGATATTTTCCACAGGAGTCTAGGTAACTATGAATCGTGAATACAAATACATAGGAGCTGGCCAGTACCTCATTTATAAATGTTAAATTAAACGTCAGTTTAAAATAGGCCCGTAAAAAAATCTGCAAGCTGCCTTTTACGCTTATTGGCAGCTCTAAGTTTAACTCCTGGCTTTGACTGTATACATTCACTAAATACTTAGCTAATCTAGTTTTACCATACTGTGGTTATTCCAATCTGCTCGTCAAGCTCGCAGCGACCGAATGATACGATAAGCTTTATTTTGTTACAGAAAAAGTGTTATTATTAGAGTGAGGGAAAAGTCTTTTCGCATTATAGTATGTATGAACTTGTAATAAAATCTCTTTGGCTATACTATTTGTATCTGGCTGATTTTGGTATCATTGAAAGTTTAAATTTTAAAGAACATAATTCCAATAAATGTGTGATTTTTATTTGTTTTTCGTACTGTCAAGATGAGCGAATCTAATGAAGAAATTCGATACATTTTAAAATTTTACTACAAAAAAGCTAAAAATGCAACGCAAGCCGCGAAAAAAAATTGCGATGTTTATGGACCTAGTGCAGTGTCTGTGAGAGTAGCACGAATTTGGTTTAAGCGTTTTCAATCCGGAAATTTTGATGTTAAAGATGCACGTCGCCCTATTACGGATAAACTGGATCTCATTTTTGAAAAAGTGGAGCAAGATCGGCATAACAGTAGTTACGACGTAGCTGAAAAACTGGGAATTGACCACAAAACAGTTTTGGCGCAATTAAAAAGAACTGGGTACATAAAAAAGCTCGATATTTGGGTACCTCAATAGCTCACTGAAAGAAACCTAATGAACCGTGTACTCATTTGTGATTCTTTATTACGACGTAATGAAACCGAACGTTTTTGAAGAAGCTGATAACTGGTGACAAAAAGTGGATCACGTACGACAAGAACGTGCGAAAAAGGTCGTGGTCAAAGGCCGGCCAGCCTCGCAGACTATGGCGAAACCCGGGTTAACTCGCAACAAGGTGATGCTGTGTGTGTGGTGGGGTTGGAAGGGCATTATTCATTATGAGCTGTTACCACCAGGCAGGACCATCGATTCTGAATTCTACTGCGAACAACTGATGAGATTAAAGCAAGAAGTTGAGAGAAAGCGGCCGGAATTAATCAACAGAAGGGGTGTGGTTTTTCATCATGATAACGCTAGACCTCACACATCTTTAGCCACTCAGCAAAAATTAAGAGAGTTTGACTGGGAGGTGTTAATGCATCCGCCGTATGGTCCTGACCTTACACCTTCAGATTTCCACCTATTTCGGTCTGTTCTTTAGGCAGTGTCAGGTTAACATCACAAGAGGACTGAAGTCCCAAAATTGCTATAGTAATGGGAGCATGTCCCTACCTACAAGATGGCAAAAAGTTATCGACGAAATGGTACCTACATACTTTAGTTAAATATAAATAAACTATGTTAAAAATGTTTTGAATTTTCTTAAAAATGCGAAGAAATTTTTTCCCAAAAATATTACTCGTATTATGATTATATGTATTTTTAAATGTCGGTATTGTGTTTATAAAGTATATCAATTGTATTTGTTTTGCGGTTTATAATTATAATTTAACGATATAAGAAGAATAGTAGTTTATGAAACTGCATATTAAGGGGTGTTAAAATTAGGCGAGGTTTTTAATATTATCACACGAGTGTTTTAATACCTAGTTATGTGCAGTTTCATATACCTACAACTTTATCTAGTTTCATACATTGGGATTGAACCTACTAAATAAAAGAGTTAAACGCACGCGCGATGATGTGCTGGGTTTTGTCGCCATTGATACGTTTTTATTTTCTTGCTTGTCTAATATCAGTGAATGTGTAAAATAAATCTTTAATTTAGTATGCTCAATCCCAATGTTTGATAATAGACAAACAAGTGTATGGAACTGCACATTTCTAAAGTCTGTTTTTTAATCTCGTAGACTAAATTGACACATGCAAATGTTAAATTTACAAATAATGTTGCCAGCTCTTTTGTGCAGTGTTGTACCTACGATACCGGTTTGTTGAATCGTAACTTTTTATCTATTATAGGCGAATTTAATTTTCTTTCAAAGTTTTATATTTACGTACGTACACACGGCTGCACGACGTGCTACAAACTGCCAGGGAAATCTGACCACGCAACGCCATGCGTAATCCGACCATGTTTCGATGCCTTTAAATTAAACCAAAAAAAATTTATTGACGTCATCAGTGTTGTTCCCGTACGCGTTAAAACGGCAATCTTAACCCTTTTCTCTTACGAAACGACAGAACTTAAAAAATACGGCAATTATGGAACTTGACACCATACGAACAACTGCAATTTTTAAAATAATTATGATAATACGGTAGTTTTAAAAATGTTAGATTTTGAATACGGCAACCCTAAATTTCACAGGAACAATATGTCGAGACTGCAGACCCGGGCGCCATTTTGTTTACCTTATTCGTCTTTCAACCTCTGAAGTGTTCGAATGCGTCCGTTGTGTCTTGATACAATTTCAAGTGCTATTTGTTATATTTTCGTTCGAGTTTGTTTCTGTTTGTTTGTTTTTTGTTAAGTTTTGTGGTTTTGTTACGTTACCAAAAGTTTGTTACGTTACGTTTGTTTTCGCTGAATCATTTGTGATGGACGCTCAGCCTTCAACTTCGTCGCGTAGGAGTAATGAAGAAACTCTATCGCCAAGAAAAAAACGAAAGCTCAAATCATTTAGCCAAACCGAAAAAGAAATGATCATGAACGCTTACAAATATGTATATTCTGAAAAGAAAACCGAATCTCCAACCGAGACGCCAAAAAAAATCAAATGTGTTTTAAAAACTGCGTAAATATTAAACATAGAGCTTCAATCTACAACCTGCTGAAGGAGCACAAAGATAATGAAAATTTTAACTCTCCGAAAAAACCTGGCCCTAAAATAGATGTCAAAAACAAATTGGACGATTTCACTCTTTCGGCTATACGTCGAAAAGTCCACCAATTCTTAATTATAGAAACGAATCACCATCCTTGAACAAGGTAATGCTAATTCTGTTTATTTAATATTTTTAATTTTGGCAGGTATTGTAATGATGCTTGCAAACTGTAGTTTTTTAAGTTCGTACTTACCTACACAATTATTTAATTTTTGGGTTCTTCAAGTCGTAAATGATGACCCAGAACTTCAGTCATTTTCAAGAAGTACGTTACATAAAATTTTTAAACACCTTCGATTTAAGTTCATGACCAGAAAACGCCGCTGTGTATTAATTGACCGAGATGACATAACTTTATGGCGGCATCGTTATTTGCAAAAAATAAAACAGTATCGTATGGAAAGTCGTTCTATATATTATCAAGATGAAACGTGGATTAATGAAGGTTGGTACTAACATTAGCATTAAATTTTACTTGTTTCTCGAGACTGTCGTTTTTATTATATTAGTAGGTATTTATGTTTTTTATTATTTTGTTCACACACATACTAATTCATTTTAGGTCATACTGAGAATAAGCACTGGGTGGACACCAGTGTGAAATCATCACGTCAGGCTTTCTTAAGGGTTTCCTAAGGGTTAACCACTGGGTTGAAAGGGCCATCAGGCAAGGGGAGACGACTTGACGGTGGATGATGGTCTATTAATATTTGAAGCGAAAAAGGGGCTAGATGATTACCACAAGGAGATGACTTCTGATATATACAAAAACTGGTTAAAAAATATTTTTCCAAAAAATGTAAATGTTAAGAAAACGCAGTACTTGTAATAGATAGTTCTCCATATCACACCAGGAAACTGGAATCGTTACCTACTTCTAGTTGGCGAAAAGGGCAAATCCAAGATTGGCTAAAATAAAAAAATATTTCATATGACGAGACATTGCCAAAGCCCGAATTAAATGAAATTGCCGAATGAAATGAAGTACGAAGCCTTTTTGAAGAAGGGCTTCGTCAAGTGACCTCGCAGCGGTGGAAAGACTGTGTAGTCCATGTTACTAAAACTAAAGATGAAATGTGTCATCTGAGCCATATAACCGACGACATTCCTGATAGGTTTATCATAGAAGTAGGTGGCGATTCTGATGATTCAGAATATTCCTCAGACATGGAGTCATTATCTGAATCAGATTAACGCGAATACCTGTAATTAAGTTATGTAATTAAAAATACATATATGTTTTACATTATTAATTTTGTATTATTACGTTTTAAATAAGTACCTACACATTATTTCAGGATAAACACATTATTTCACGATAACTTATTGTAATTAAACGATACTTGATTTGAGAATCACTATTAAGAATTGCAATAAACTGACAACACTCGTAATGTCACTTTAGTCTACGAGATTTAAAAACAGACTAGGTACCCCTGATTATGTAACAGTTTCATAAACTACTATATCGATGTCGCTTGTCCTTTGACGAATAACATATTATATCAGATTTTATTTATGTATTAATTATATGACATTTATTTTATATTACAGCTACAGCTGACGTTTGATCAATTGAATTTTGCACATGTTTTTTTATGATTTCAACCACAGATCACAGAAACAAGAATTCAACTCTTAAATAATAAACATGAAACTAATTAAATATTGCATTAGTGTTTTTTACAAAAAGTTGTGTTGTTCTATCTAGAGTCTCTAGACTTGAGAGTTCAAGAAAAATGTGCACAAAACCTTACCTACCACTAAAGTACATAATTACTTGATTAAATAGGTCCGATTCTTTTTGTTACGTTTTTACAGAAACGTGGTCGAAGGAATACGGTTATTGAATAATATAGATGTCTTGCATATCGCCCCTAAGTAGGCTAATGCCCTGACCGATATTGATTTGAATGGTTTATTGAATTTTAAAGCGACAAAGCGATATTATTTGCTGTTGTAGCTGCAAGCAGCGCTCCCCTAGTAATTTGCCAGTGATTACGCGTACCGTACAATCAGTGCACGCTATACTGCATTCAATAATAAATAAAAGACTCCCCACGAACGTGCGACATATTCTTTTTGAATTTAAAACGTAGATTATGACGCAGTTCTATAATTATGTTGTCGTTAATAATGCAAAATTCACACCAAATATTCAATTTAATTTACGACCATCTGAGCAACGGAAACTCTAAAGAACAAAATGTTCCTTAATTATTATGCTGCGCAGTGTATCTACGTGATGCTGCAACTTCGCCCACTGTCCCGCAACGTTGCACGCAACAATTTGTGGCTCACTACGTGACGCGAGACATGTTGCTGTCTCATATAATTATATAATTATTGGTTTTAGTTGTACATTCATGAGATATATTCCTTATCCCTTCCTTCCTTCCTTTTGTATCCTTATTCCTTTGACCACGTTGCCATAGAACACAATCTCTGAAGGGCCTTAACATTAATTTATAATATTATATTTCCTTACCCGACGCGTGTGATTCCACCAATATGGCATGGACATTGTTGGAATTACACTAACATTTACATTAACATTATGATATTTGATAACGATAAACAATGACTCTATAAATGCCGTACTAACAATAACATTTTGCTGATAACTATACACATTTCGGTGATTATCCACAACTCACAAAAGAAGTTAAAATAGTCGTGAATTTACTAAAATATAAATATTTACTAATAGTCATGAAAGATCTCGTTGTGCACATTGAAGTGTAGATCCGGTAAATTAACGAGGCACTTTGAACAAAATTTGCTTGACGTATTAAGATGCTTTGAATTTCGATCGATTGTTCAATGTTAACAGCGTTGTTAACTTATAAAGTAACTGCATTTATATAACTACATAACTGCTGTTCAACTTCTACTGTCGATCGTATAATATCGGGAGGAACATATGCAAAAAATATCAGACGTTTCGTGCTCCTGAAATGTGAAGTCTCTATATGTATACACAGCTACAAGGCCGTCGGGGAATATGAAGACGTATGCAGGCACGACTAAAATTTTCTCTGAGATGTGTAGAGATTACAGCTTCCACAGATACTCTGTGTGCATCGCGAATCCGCAAGAGACCTGCGAGACTACACGTTTGTAATGTATATTTTAGAACGCTACTCTCTTAAATAATGAGTGGTTTACTATGTACGGTCTTCAGAAATATTTGAAGGCTATTAATCTGGCTTTTGTTGGAGCAGTTGATTATGGTATCAATGACAAATCAAGATTGATCGAGCAAATGGAGAACGTCAAGAGATGGATGGATACTGAACCAAACTGGTCATAAGAATATGCAGTAAGGATGGAAAAACAGTGGCACAAATGCGATTTCCGAACTAATTCGGGACTGGTTTAGATAAATATACGCTCCAAATTAGATTGACACAAAACCGAAAAAAATGCGTTAAGTGAAGTAGACATTCTCAACCGCGAATGGTGTGACATGAATAACAAAGTGAAATAATTGAAAGTAACTTTAGATAATTTTATTTTATCAATGCTAACTGGTTATTGCGAGCAGTGGTAAAAGTATTCCCTAAATAATATAATAAATGGTCACGTAAATGGCGATACATCGCTGCATCCCGGTTGCAGGATCCAATCACTAAAACATTCAGGGGATTTATATTGCACAATCACAATATTATATTGTGATTGACCTTAATTTCAGCTTATGCAGTCTTTATTTCCAAGTCTAACATTTGCAAAGGGCATGGATAAAGTTTGGTCCAGTACAGACTAACAGTTTAGTAATTACATTAAAAGAATAACTACTAATATTTAAAATCCCACTATTTCATTACTTGGCAAAACTTTGTAGGAAATATTTTAATTTAAAAGATTATTATTTTGATTCAAGTAAGAATTCGGGGAGATTCAGATTTAGAAATAATATGGTAATTGGGACATGCTTATTGTAAAATTGAAATGATTTCACGAGAAAGTTAAGAATATATAAATAATACAGTGGCCTATTTGGAAAGCACTGAATCGTTTACATACCCAAGTACGCCGTTGCAAACATAATTTGACGAAATGGGGCAATAATTAGATGTTCAGTGCGAGTGCGGTGCTCCTGAACAGACTATGCCCCACCTGCTAGAGTGACCCAAATGTGATTTCACCTGCATGTTTGACGATCTGAATAAAGCCTCTCATGCCGCGGCCACCTAGTGTACCCAAACAATATAAGAAACATATAAGTACCTCGAAACGAAAAAAAGAAGTCATATTTTTGGAATCGTCTCTACGAGCCCTTTATTTTGACGTACTAAAAATCTATTTTTCACGACTTTAATGATTGCCTTCTAAAGTCCGCAATGTAGATTTTTGTGAAACGTCACCTTTACCCTATTGGATTATTTGTTTTCAAAAAAAATCGGATTGCGACTGACAGAGGAGTGCGACACTGGGCGGTCACCCAAACCAAAACGACATGTGAATAATTGAAATGCACCCAGACGTCTGGATGCTACGAGATAGTAAATAATACATGGGGCATAACTATGTACCATACAAATACATGCACCAAAACATAACCCTTCTTGTCAGTCGGATCTGTCTTTGACGATTTCTATTTTATTTATAACTCGGGTTTTACGTGTGACAGCATCATTGTTGTTTTATTGATAACACATTTTGTTTTACTGATGTTCATTTCTGGGCCAAATTTGTATGAAACGTTATCTGGCACCTCTTTACGTGGCAAAATAAAATGTCACTGAAAATTTGTTGGAATTGTTGTCGTGACTTTAGAGGTTTTAAAATTGTTAGATTAGATTAGATCATTAGATTATTTTAAGAATATACACTATAATTTGATTTAGATCTAGAAGGAACAGAGATAGATAATAAATACTTGTAATCGCAATTTAGTTAATCTATTGATTTTGTATTTACACAAAAATTTTACGATAAGATAGTGCGATACAATCCGCATCTTTAAACATCATAGAAAAGCATCCACATATCTTTTAAATAGCATTTCCAAGTTACAAAGTCAAGTACCAAACTCGAAAATAATATGTACACGATCGTTTTGTAGATTTAAATTGAAAGCTTAGAACATGATTATATGATCAGTTCGATGCGTACGTAAGTAATAGGTGTGTTCCTGTTTACAAGTTACAAATATTCACTTTAGTCAATAACTTTGTATTTTGGTTAGACAACCAACTCGACGCAGGTAAGCGCAGCTTTGCCAACAAGTAAGTATGGCAGCGTTATTGGCAAATTGCATCATTCGAGTCGGTCGCTTGTGCAGACTTTTACTCTCAAATAACTGTATTTTGAACTAAATTTTCTAAGACAATGTAAAGAAAAATGATAACGTTAAATTAGGAGCATTTATTTCCGCAATCGGTGGCTTACAAATTTTCGCAGGAGTTGGCAAAAAAAAACAATACCTACGATCAATATTTCGTGTATGCATGGGTCCGCAGCAAAGTATATCCGACCATAAATGCTATGGGTTCCTACCGCCAGAACTAACCTGCTTGCCAAGGCACCCCTTACCAGAGCTATCCGTACCATCAACGACCTTCAAACACATCGATGGGTTTACATGTTGTTTGAGTGAATTCGCAAAGGTATTACTATTTATATTATGTTACAAGCGAAATAATGCTAAAGGTATAGGGTACTTACTATGTTTAAGAAAGTAATTATGTTATGCTGTTTTGTGTTTTTTAATGGTGTAATAATTTAATAATGGTGTTAGTTTTAAATTTTCTAATTTCGTTTTTGTAAATAAACAGTTTAGGTTATTAGTTTAAGTGCTTAACTGTCGCATTGTAAACCCTGTACTGTAATGATAGTTTTAGCTGTTATAAATAAATAAAAGACCTAGCTCCCGAATGCTCCGAACAAGTCGGTTCAGCTCGAATAGTGTATGGAGTGGCCTTATTATAGAACAGCTCGCGCTTCGGTAGCACGTGGCAATTAGTGGTTTCTGCTAACCCCAGGTACTTTAGTTGAAAGTACACTAACACTTAGGTATACTGAATTATGTGGTTACACCTTGAAAAGTATTCAATAAAACGCTCATTACAATTTCTATTTACAGTTTACAACTATTTCAATCAAGACCGGTTTTACATTTTATGTGTCTTTCTTTAGGTCGTACCCTTGCTGTCCTTTTTAATGGATCCTTCCATTAAAAAAGTCAGCAAGGATCAGTACACTCGATTTTGGTGTTGGTATTTCGGTAGAGAGGTAGCGTATGACCAACAGAAGTATTAACGTTATTTTTCACATTGAGAAATACCAAACTAGTGCGATGGCTCCAATTGTCTTTTTAAGGTTTTTTTAACAGTCAGTTAACTTTTATCTGAGAACTAAATATTAAGGTTTGACAGTTTTTGTAGACAATATGACAAACTCTCATACAAAAGGTATCTTTATAAACTATTGAAAAATCATCCCGTAATGCCGATTTCACCAATGATACTGAACGCGTTAAAGAGCTGTCAGTGTCAATATTCCATTGAAAACTTACACTTACTCTTAAACGTATCATAAATTACGTTTATTTTATTTTATTGTCCCTGAATAAAAAAATAAAAAAGGAATTTATGATTGTGTACAGTTTCGTAGGTAAATTCCACCCTTAGTTTTTTAAATGGACAAAACTTTTGAACCTTGTCAGAACTCCTAGATAGTGTAGATATTGACACATTGTTCGAATGATAGTAAAATAGTTTCACAGTCAATTGTTTAGAAGACAAAGAGCAATTTAACAACATATTTGTTTATTGAATCGCAGACAATTTGCTCTATTACGTAGGTGATGCAATTCATTACATAAGCGCGAATACTATTCATGTTACTATTGTTAGGGAAATCGTTGGAACATGCGACATGTAACGTGAGAGCTGCCGAGATAAAATTCACTATTTTTCTTTTATACCGAAATAATTGATTGGTAGCATAGTTTAACTTTACTTTTTATAGTCTAATTTATTTGCAAAGATTGTAGTTAAGTACATAAAATAAAATGTTACAGAAACCTGCAATACAAGGATCTATTTATGAGTTGTACTGTTTTCTGCCGATTCTTGCTGTCAGTTGCTCTACAGCAAGATGAGAAGCAATTCCTTCCGACTGCTTAGAAGCTGTCTCAGCGTGTAAGAAGCCGATTGCCCGAGTGCCTACTTCTCTGTAGCAACCCAGTGGTGTATTAATGTTACCAACAGCGCCCCCCTGTCAACGTCATTCGAGCGCCAAAAGAAACTTGTATAGCCGTAAATGTGATGCCGATTATTGCCGATATCGAGCTGCAGGTACCAAGCAGCCATTAGGTACCGAATATCACCGGCAGATGCGAAACTACTGCACACTTAAGCACGCCTAGCCAGTTTATTTAATATATACACAGTATACCTAGTTAATACATTGCCACTCGAGTTCACCTTCCCTTCCCGAATCGGGACCAATCGGAACGCGGCAATCCCTAATTTAACACTAACTTATCTGACATTTTCATTGTGGAGGCACTTTATGTGAATTATGTAAGAAGTTATCGTTTTACGTCACCTTAGCGTTGATGCAAGTTTTCAGGAAATGTTAATTAAACCACTAATAGACCATAAAATACAATTTAGTATGATTGCTCTCTCCAAGTGTTATCCTATAGCGCGACTCATTATTGTGTTATTAAGTTAAAATTAGGTGATACGTTAGTTTATTTTATTGTGAATTTAGTTTATAATTAATAGTATATTTGTACTTAACTGTCGCATTAGGGCAACCTGTAAAGATAGATTTAAGGTTTTATAATAAATAAGTAAATAAAATTATATCAGCTTTAAAATGAACGTCATAAAACAGGAATAATAACTGCAAAACACAATACATTTCTTGTAGTAACAGTATAGTGACTAAGTAAGTAATAATTATGAAGGTTTGAAATAGCTAACAAATTATAATAATTCTCTATTTACCATGTATGTCTATAAATATAATTATTCTTTATGTATTACTATTATTTATAGGATTAGATCATTTCAGCCGAAAGACGTCCACTGCTGGACATAGGCCTCCCCCAAGCATCGCCACTTTGAACGGTTCTGCGCTTCCCGCATCCAGCGGATCCTGCGGCCTTCACAAGGTCATAGGACCACCTTGTGGGAGGCCTTCCAACGCCACGTCTTACGGTACGCGGTCGCCACTCCAGAACCATTCGGCCCCAACGGCCATCTGTTCTGCGAGCAATGTGCCCTGCCCACTGCCACTTAAGTTTGGCAATTCTCCGAAGGATTAACAATTGATAAAAAGTTAATGAGTATTGACAGTCTCAATAAGTTTTCCAGTAGCCACAATGGTTAAGGTATCTGACCATACTGCACTGTCTCAAACATCTACCCGGCACATACCTGTACAGGTTGGCTTTCAATTATAGTAATACCGAAATAGATTGAAGTCAGATACATTTTGTTTCAATTATAGATGATACAGACAAACTAAGTATGTGCTGAAATTTTGTGTAAATATAATTTAAGAAATCATATAAGAAAATAACTTAAGAATATGCTAATCATTTACTATATTTGTACTAGCTTCATTTATTATTGCGAAAATAGTATAAATTTGTTTTTTATAAATTTAAACATTAAGTTAAGATCAGAGACATAACCTTTGTACGTAATTTTCTGTTCTCTTAATTCTTCTTGTCTGTTTATGTGTGTACATAAATGGTTAAATAAATAAATAAATAATTAGCAGGTTCACCATAGTTCCTGACAGTTGGAGATAAACAGAAATATCCATGTCTTCACAAATGGAACTATTATTATAAGAATATATATTTATTAGATATTGGACTGATTTAAATGGGGATTTTGACTTATCTTCTCTCGAGGTCTTTGGTGTTGTTGTCACTGAATACAAATGTACTGTAGTACATTTGTATTCAGTGAAATAAACTTGTAAAGTTTTAAAAGTTCAAAACAGATGCAAAATATTATATTAATTTATGAATTGGTCTTATTGAACCAATTCAATTGATTGAGATCTTGACATGCATAATTTCAAAAAGGTTGTTCTTAATTTATTAAATATAAAAGCATACTACACAATCAATGACTACCTAGACAACAAACTATAATTTGTTGACATGTGTTTCATTGTTCATTTGTGTTATGTACATTTCAGTTTGTTATAATTTAAATGTGTTTATTTTTTATAACATTGAATAAAATTTAATGTTTACAATGTAGTTTTTGGGTATTAATTTGTTATAATTTAGGTTTATTTAATAATTTTGAATGTTTTGTTTTATTTATTAATAATTAATTAGAAATTATAATTAAAATATTTGTACTTTTTGTTTACCTGTGTTTTACAAATTAAAATATTTGAATTTGAAGTCTTAAACAATGTTGGCAGTAATTGTCTCTCTATAATACAAAACTAAACATTTAAGTTGGACAACATTATTTCATTCAACACTAAACAGCTCCTGGTGTAACATAAGCTAAGCACGTCTGCTGTCTAGACAAGTAGCCTACATGTTATTGTATGTGTAGTGTTGTGTAATTTGTATTTGTTTTGTCAAAAAAGTATCTAAGTTCCCTATTTCCTTTAGGCATCATTTACCAAAATGATTGATGTCTTACATTTACATCTACAATTATTCTGAATAATAAACACTGCAGCTTAACACCATGCAGCCTGCCGCTAACAGCCCATTTGTTCAATGTAAGTAAAATTATCTATTTATACATTACTGCGATCATGGTATGGTTATAAAAATGTAACCAAACATATATGTTGCTGCACCTCATCTAAATGAAAAAATTAAAATATATTACATATTATTTAAAATAAAAATAAGAGTATATTTCCTGATGATGCATTTTCTACAGATTCACTATTTTTCTGCCAAATTTGTTAGGTAAACCTTAAATATGATCAGTTCTCTCTGAGTATGCTTTTATGAGAAGCTGTAGTAATTTTTATGTTGTGCATTATTAGGTGTATAATATACTTATTAATGTTTCTGTTTTTTTAATAACATATAAAGCTATAATAACATAAAGTTTGTTATAATATTGACAATAATTATTTAAATAAGATGTAATAACTTAATTTATGTAGTTATTGCATTTATGAAGTGTTACATAGAAGACTCAACTCTAAGATAACACAAATGGTCATTCCATGAATGTACAACTTAAATATGAAACATTCATTTATTATTCTGATACACAACATTAAAATTCAAAAATAATATAATAAAATATTGATGTCCTCTAAATGTGTCACACTAAAACTAAAAAATGCTGCTTTTACAAAAATAATTTGTGCATTCAGATTATGATTATAAACTGAAAATCCCAACAACTTGTGTTGTATGTTTGAGTTAAAACATACTTACATTTCACTACTCACTGTTACAGTCATCTTTGGCACCACCTTCAACACTATACTAAATACGTAGAGCACTGAGTCGGTCTCCTCTTCCGGTACTGCTATACGGTGTCTACTTTAGGTGCCTCAATACGGGTGTAAGCAGCAGTGGGCTTGCGTTTGAATGTTACGTACGTATACAACAGGCTGGCAAGCACACTAATGTTGAGCCCCACAAAGTTTAGCAAAGAGAACACGTAGTCACCACCAATCACCATTCCCAAATATGTTACCAGGATGTTCTTCAGGCACCCAATGATTGTGGTAGTAAGTGCACTGTTGTATTGAGTGCAAAGCATTACACTGTAGGACAGAATAAATCCCATCACACAAGACATAAGGAACTGTGCAAGGAACAAGGAGTCATCCCAGTTCTCATATGCAGCTGAGCTGTGTAAATCTCCAGTGCTCCACGCAATCACTGTTGCTGGGATAATCATAAACAAAGCATTATAATACATCAGACCATATTTACCAAGATCTTTCGCATCCAGCTTCTTTTTCATGTACACTCCATTGGAAGCAGTAAACACATCGTTGAGCAGCACCAGGGTGTACCCAGTCCACGAAAATGTGACGTCATCAGCGGCAGCGAGCACAGCGCCGCCGACCATAGCGCAAACACTGATCTGTACTGACCAGGAGGCCTTCACACCCAGCACGAACCTCTCGCCCAGCATCGTCATGAGGATGCTGAAGCGGCGCAGAGCTGTGAACATCGGCAGGCTGAGCTCCTTGGTACCCCCGAGACCTGTTGCCATGTTGCCCAAGTAGATGACTGGCAGCGGCCAGATGCGCTTCAGAATGTCTGATGATAGTGGCGGGAACTGCACCACCCTGAAGAAGCGGCCAGCCCACAGCACCGTGATGGTTGCCACCATCTGCCCTAGGCCGAGCACTTGGTAAGACGGGAAGGCATACGTCGTCAACACAGTCTTGTTCACCACGGTGATCATGAACGAGGCTAGCGCGTAGAACGATGCGCTCAGAATCTTCTTCAGCATCTGCGCGCGGTCCGCCGCTTCCGCTCGCTCCTGCGCGCTCAGAGCCGACATCGTGCCACCACGTATGTAATTATACTAACAGCGAGCTAAACTAACATGATCGATTAGCGAACACGTCATGAAACCTCGCGGTCGGTCACGAACTTTAACATACTATGGGTGTTCGTTCACGCTCATTACACTTTCATGGTCGATTTAATGATCCTTTCATTAAAAAACGTAAATAAAAGATATAAAACCTTGATTATGTACACCGCATGCCTATGCCTAGCAGTGCTTTGAGTGCTTAGTATCAACTAATGACAGATGAGAAAAACGACTGTCTACGACTTGACTTTGACTTTGAAGTTGACATTTGGCAGACGTAAACATTTACAAACTTGAACTATGGTTGAAAAAACTTATATTTTTTACTTTTTCAATCTTTCTATCGGGGTTTTCTAAAAAAAAACTCCCTTTTCACTAATTATAAGGATCACATGAAAATAGATACGGTGACGACTGTGTAGAAACTGGTTCAAACAGGCTAGTAGTAGATATGATAAAATATGGGGAAAGTATGAATTATAGGTAATAAGAGAGCTAATACTTACCAAAATACCATTTTCTCAAATCTTAGAATACCAATGCGCTTTACCCCGGAAGGAAAAAATGTTGTAACAGCACGCTGACAAAAGTGAACTTGGAGTACTCGGACCAATCCACGCATGGAGATTTATTCGTACCGTTGTCATCGAATTTTAATTGTCGAAGTTAGGTATATTATATTAATCCATTCACGTCTTACGAATTGCATTTCGGTAAATGATATTGGAATTCTATGACATGCACGCATGACGTTTAGATATGGCTGAAGGTGAGCGAAATCCGAACGATGCTAACGATTTCATGAGTCATGAGTTTTGGTTTGGACTTCTTGAATCGCTTACGGCTCTAGCGGCGCTTATAGCATTTGCGTTATAAAAGCCATATCAAACTACCTCTAATCTTAGGTATATTACTACTATGCTCTGCGGGGCACAAGTCTCTCTCGAATGCCCGTTTCATGCACAGATCAGATATTATTAGCAAGCTAGTTTCATGTGACAATGACAGAATAATGCAATGCACTTTGTCTGAGTTTATAACGTTTTATGAATAACAATAAGTTTGTTTTAAAAACAAGATTAAATTCATTTTACATTTTCAATAATTAATAAATGCAAATTCAAGTATCAAAACCACACGCAGCACAACCTTGATACATGATGACATACCACAACCTACAACCACGTTATCATCCCCACTTTGTTCCACGCCCACATCCACAGCCCACATCCCCTGATCCCCACATCAACAGTCTACACCAAGTCTACACTGTACATACAGATAGAAACAAAGCCAAATCAGCTATAGATAGTCTGTAGTACAAGCAACTTAAAAAAAAATTGGTCTATGGTTTATGAATAACTTTTTTTTAAAATATTTTCTAATAATTTTTAATAATTATTTAAAATCCACTATTGATACTACTTCTAAAATTTAATAAATAGTTTTTTCTCAAATAGTAAAAATATCAACTTTATTGCACATTTTCAGCTTTTTTCTTATCGTCTGACATAATGTTCATGTTGTTTGTCGGACTCGAACAATGAACGGTGCATTGTGAAGATTCCGCGTAGCAAACCAAACCAAGCGACATTTTGATTATTATTCCATTGTATTGCCATGTCAGTCATTAATGTTTGTGTATTATAAATAATCGCGGGGACGGGTATCGTCGTAGTGATGCGTTGTAAATAATGTTTGAGAAATAGAACGTTCCTACCCGATTCGTATACGTGGGCAATAATTCGCGTTTGAGTTTTCAGTTATGTATCACTGTTGGGACGCGTTGCTATTCTGAAAGTAGTACAGGTAGTTGCGTAGCGGGCGTCTAGTGTTTTTTTGTCGTGATTGTCGGGGTTTGTCGGCGGGATGGCTATTCCCGAACAGTTCTCGCTTCGATGGAACGATTTCCATTCGAATTTGTCACAATCGTTTCATGCGTTGCTGGAGGGCGAGGACCTGGTGGACGTGACCCTGGCAGCCGGAGGCCAGTATGTGCACGCTCACAAGCTGATCCTCTCCGTATGCAGCCCTTACTTTAAGGAACTTTTTAAGGTATGATTCATTGATTTCGCATAATTTTGCATCATTATGCTTACTGAAATTCTTAGAAAATACCTTAATCGAGCGATATATTCGGTATGTTTATTCGCCATTTATGCTTATTCACAAGGAAAACAACATTTCACATTGTTTAAACCTACCCCCTGAAGTTAAAAATAAGGAAACAAGAAATCAGTGTCTGTAAAGGTATAAGTACTATGCATTGTAATGTTGTATACAAACATAGTTATATGTACTTTTGTGTCCAGTGAGGCAGCTAATGGTATTGATTTTTTGTCTATTGATAAAGGTAGATTAGTTATGTGTCTGCAAAATGCTCCCCCACCCCTTACATGGGGAGGCAGACAGGAGGGTTGAACTGTTACCTTTCCCTGCTCACCTTACCTCAGTGAGATTAAAGGGGAGGCCGCCTATTATTACTATTACTTGCCAATATGAAAGCCATGTAAAATTTGCCTTGTTGGTGATACAACTTATTTGGCTGTATAACTGATTTTGGACACATTTCCCATTGAATTGGTAAGCATTTTAATTATTTTATAGAAATGAGTGCCTCATATTTATTGAAATAGAAAATGTTCACATCAGATACAGGATTTTAACAAATGCAAGACCATAAAATGTTGCTATTACTTGTTAATGCCTTACAAAGGTTAGCACTTTTGTTATCTGTTGAGGCAGTTCACATGAATACTCCATTCTTCAGTCTTGTCCATTTTCAGTAAAACCATTAGAGTTAGTGATACCAGTGTCACTAACTCTAGGCGTTACCTTATTGAAAGCTCTAGTAACCGAAGTTCTACTCAAAGATCACAGATAATAGGTCTGAGCTTTTAAAAGAACATAATATGTTGTATTTTACCTAATGGTGAAAGGGATCTTCTGATGACATGCCAGTGTGAGCATTCACTGTAACAATATTCCTGAAATCTGAAAACCAATGTCATCCATCAGCTAAACAATGTGATTTTTGTTCAAAACATGCTTATAATGTGAAAAATATCAATTAATCACTTCTATTATTGTTATAATGACCTTTGTTCCATATCTCTGTATTGGAACTAATACAAATAAAAACTATACATATCTGCTATTAAAACATGAATGTGGTAAACACAATAGTGGTTTATTGAATAGTTGTAACACTTGGGCTGTTCCTAGCTATCTAGGAAAAAAATCAGGTTGCTGAGGAGGCAATTTCTAACAATGCCCCATACAAAGAAGATCTTTATGAATCTTCTGTATTGTCCTTATATAAATTAAAAAAAATATATGATCATCTTTGCATCCTAGGTTTTCATTAGCCTTCCCGATGACTAAGAATGGTGAACTATAGTGTTCAGTGTTAAAACTACATGTAACCAATAATTGTAAAAAGTTTACATACTCAAACAATGCAATGGGTCAGTTATTTGCTTTTTACTTGTAATAGTAACTAGTAAGCATTCGGAATGCAATACATCTTTCATATTATTTCTGTTACTACATAGTCAAAATCAAAATGTGTTATTTCAAATAAACCTACATGGGCACATAAGAAACTCTAGAAAAAAAAAACAATTTCCTTATTTACAGATATACTATGAATTTGTGGTAACAAAAGAAGATAAAATATATTAAGTGAAAGTGCACTTAGTTGTTGTACAAATACCTATTAGTAGACTTGATTTTCACAAACTTTTCACTTTGTGAATAATAGCAGCTGTAACATACAAATGGCACTCTCCCTCTCTTAATGTGGTTGTCATTATAGAATAAAACAGAATCAAGGAAGCAGTGCCATTCACATGCTATCATATTAACATGCTTGTTGCAGCTGTTATAAATACGGCCTTGTCACCCAACATCATTCACTTGAGTTGTCTATGGGAACTTGTTAGTATGAATTGGAAGTTTGTTAATATTACACAGTGAAAAAAGTTCATAATCTGTTGTGTGATCAATAGTGATCATGAGTACTAACTTCAACTGGAAGTTCTTTGTTGTCTTTGCTTTGTTTTCATTAAACTTAAAATATCTCACCAGAATATTTCTTCATCTTGAAGATGAAGAAATTTTCTGATGAGATAATCAAACTGATCCAGCAAGAATATAATAATTTAAAATGGGATAAAACTCGAGTATATTACATGTGTTTCATACTACGGAATCCGTGTAGGCATGTGCACGAAAGAACCATGAGGTGATGAATAAGGCAATTTTTTACAATATAACCAGTCAATATGTTGTCTGAGAGAAACATTGCAAAACTGAACATTCACTGAATTCAAACACCATTTAGTGCAGATCAGATTTCACCAATGTTACTGAACGCGATCAGCACGCAAAATAATGACACTGACAGCTCTTAAACATAGTTTATGTGCTGATTGCGTTCAATTTCGTCGGTGAAATCGGCACTTAGCATGTCAAGTCATCGTAACTCGCCTCGCTTCTCACAACAATGTCGAGTTCGGCTTCCACTCTTGACTGGATGCAACTAAATACCAGTATTAGCATTTCAAGTCGTACTTACAACAATTTATTTGTATGCTGTTAAGCAAAAACATGTATATGCTTTAGTTATTTTGAATTTTACCATCTTTCTGCATGTTTTTAAGCAAATAAATATTATTCTTCTTACAATAATGATTGAGCGACTATCTCTGTTCACAGATGAACCCGTGTGAGCATCCCATAGTGATCTTAAAGGACGTGGCGCACCAAGAGTTGCGTCAGCTGCTACAGTTCATGTACCGCGGGGAGGTGCACGTGCGTCGCCAGGAGCTATCAGGCTTCCTTCACACCGCTGAGCTGCTGCAGGTCAAGGGTCTCACCGGCGGACGGGAAGTTAGTACCTCTCTTTATGTTGTAGGAAATAACTGAAACATACTTGATGATATCATAATAATCATCTACATACACTCTACTTCCATACAGGGGAACTATGATCAAATATACTTTCTTAGTGCTCACATTAAGGAACTCTTGTGTAAAATTTCATGCTTTTATACTATATGCAACGCTCAGGGCGGTTTAGCCAGAGCGTTGTCGATGGGAATTCCCATGTAGTAGAATATAGACCTTCACACACGCGCGCACTCCCTCACACTCCCTCACACCATCCTACACACACACACATACACACATACATTTATACACAGTTATTGCATACCAAAAGAGCTAGCGTGCATCTTTAATTTTACCATGTTTTAAAATTCATTTATTGCACAGCTACTATGAAATGTACCACAAACGGGGGAAGACACTGACTCCTGTAACACAGGTTGCTACCTAGCTCAGGAGTCTGGGTTTCAAATAAGTATGTAACACCTGTATTTTGTGCCAATAAATTATTTATTTTATGGTGATGTCTGTGATCGCGAAACGTAACCCTCGCCTTACATAAATATAAGCTGCAGTGAACATTTTGTGGGACCAGTCAGTTAGTCTGTATCTTGACTCACAGGATGTGATTTTCTAGAGTAGGGATCAAACAAATCACTTGATTTTCACAAACTTTCTCTCTATTCACAGCGAAGCGAGTCCCCTACAGCCATGCCGGATGAGGTGCCGAATCCGATACCCCCACAGCAAGAAGCCGAGCCAGTCAACGAGTGGACGCCGGCGGTGGAAGATACCACCTCTTCGGAGCCGCCGCCCGAGCCCGTCGATGCTATCACCATCAAGGAAGAGGCCGCTAGGAGCCCACTCAAGAGGTAAGAGACAGATTGAGTCAGATTTTTTTAGAAGGCTTGATGGCAACCAACATCTAGTTGTAAATGTTTGAAGTTATTCTATTAGTTCTGTTGATATCTTATTTTATCGTTTGTTACGTTCGAAGGAGCGTTTATGCAGCGTCTCTAGTTTTGTTATTGGATTTAGTCGTAGTTTCGCTTTTATCGTTCGGTGGTTTTAGTGTTTTAGTTTAGATGAAACATTATTCCACATCGTCAAATTATTTCCGTATGTTTCCAAGAATGTAATCTCTATTTGATTTTTAGGCTTCTGTCAAAAAGGGAACACTTCTAAATTTAGTCTTTACTATGAGAACATTAGCAATATATCGAAGAAAATTGGAAGTAGGTGTCTTCTGTGCACCTTTAAACAATCAAATGGTGTTCGTAGTGGGCCTTAAAAAAAATTGATGACTCTCGTATACGTGTACCCAAAGGATGAACAAAAAATTTAATTCAGCTCTTAAGCGTGGGGTTATTCAGTTTGTTCGACAAATAATATGAAATACTAACATATTTTTGAGACTGTTATATAAATATATATATATACGATAATACTTAGAGTTCGTAAATATTCATCCCAACTACGGAACCCTTCGCTGTGCGTGTTGAACACGCACAGGACCCGTTTTTATGTGTATACTACACTCTGACACTTTTCTACTCACAAAACAGTTTTTACATTCATCAAAATATAGTACATTCAGATTTGACGGCCATTTCCCTACAGATTGCTTAAGAACACCCCGACCAAGAACAGCCACAACGTTAAGAAGAAGCCGCGACCCATCAAGGACAGCCCCACGCACCCGGAGAACACCGATTTTGCTTACGACGGGTACGTACCCTCACAGAGCGCTATGTGTTACTCTTATAGCGTCTGCAGCTTTCCCTGTACCCACGCATACTTGGGTCGGTTCTGCAGTTCTTTGAAATAATATATTTATAATGCCGTTGTAAATAAATGCGTCATTTATTTGATAATAATTATCAGCTTTTAGCACTTATATTTGCTTGCTGCTGTAAATCTGCCGGCTTTGCAAACAAATGCACCAAGAAGAAGCAGCACGAAGACGTTACCAAGATACAAGTTACATAGTCAGTAGTTTTCGATTTAGCAGCCCTAATTACAAGCCGTGTGTGACGATTAAGCTCTTGGTATCTTACACGGAGCTACTGCCTTACGCGGATTCCATCCTGAGGTTAGGTTTGACTGTAAATAGGTCGTGGTATGTAGTGTACGGTTGTTCTTAAACATATCATCAAAAATAACACGACAAAAAAATACAAAGTGGCGCAGACATGATCGCATTAAATTATACATCGTTACTATACTTTGATGAAATACAAAATTTTAATGAAATGCATTCGTTAAAAATATCAGAGCCGTTCCATACTTTTTGTTAAACGTAACTAGGCAAAATTTGTGTAACAGTTGATGTATTTGCGAATGTATTCATTATGATACGTGTCATAATTTTATGTGATAAGGTCCGGGCCTCTATGTATATACTTCGCATAGAATAATAACACGTATTTGGTGAAGGAAGTAGACATCAGCCAAATACTTATTTAAAGTAAACTATAAATGAGGACACTTCATTCCTCCTATTATTCACATCCATAACAATTTCTACCGCTAAGCAGCGGAGCGCGTTTGGTTGGCACAGTGATGTTCCAGCATTATATCCGTGATGGCAACGCCACTGCGATGCCTCTGGTCCTGCAGAAGTCCCAGCCGACGTTAACCCAATAGGTTACCGTCTAAATGCTGCGGCTGCATGTTTGCCTCCCAAAAAACATAAAAATAGGCATCAAGCAGCACCTCAGAATATTTCATCAACATCGTATATCAATACAAATATGTGAAGTGAGCTTGACGTGACGTCAGGCCCAATGACAGCTCAGAAGGTCAATTCTCATACCTGGAAAATGTTCAAAGTCAAGTGCAATCTCATCTCAGCGACAATCAATGTCAAGAACTTGTCAAAAATGTATGAAGATTTATTGATCCGTATTTTTAAGAACCACTCTAATCTCAGTCTCATTCTGTCAAAAAGATTGAAACTGAGATGCGACCGTTCTTAAAAATACGGGAATTGCCCCTCAGTTGACGTTGCCTAAGTTTTCACGGTGAGATTTTTATGAAAAAGACCGGGTGGAGTGCTGTCAATAGTCTCCATATCATCAGGTGGAATGGTACCTAACTTCATCTTCGTTCTTACGGTGAGATGTTTACAGAATAGCACTACAGATGTTCATATGTCCTGTGTGAGAATAGATACATAATATGTTAATAGTTGATTACATACCAGGGAGCCCTCTCCAGTTGTCGCAGCGACACAGCGGAGACCTCTTATCCAAGAACACATTTGCTCAGCAACGCTCGCTTGTCGGGCAAAACACTCGTTGCTCGCCAACTCGTTTCTGCTTGCTAGCTCTACTCGTTTTTCACTGAGCGTCGGCGGCGGTACAGCTGTCTGAACCACAGGGTACCTTAGCTTCCATTTAAGCATCGCTTCCGTACTTACTTTGCGCGTTGCTTGCAGCGAGCCGCTGATTGACTTCGACAACGAGCTGTTCCACAGCGTGCTTGTGCTGCCCGAGTCTGCCAGGGAATCTGGTAAGTCACACCTGCTTTATGCTATACTTTACTGTTATAGAAAGGCCAACTCTCGTAACTCGAATCTTTCAAAATCTAGTCACAATCTCTTAATGTGATCAATTATTTTGGTATTTTTGAATTTAATTACGGGAATTGCCCTTTAACGTGTTCAGGCTTTTTTTAGGAGTATGTTAGAGAGAAAAGCAAGAAATATTTATTTGGCGCATAAACGCAATTTTGTTTATGAAAAGATGAAAGATCTTATCTTAAGAATACGTTGCTTTACGGCTCTTCCAACTATAAGAAGGCTTATTTGGGTTCAGACTCGTTCAGACTCCTCGTTTATCTGGCGATTGGAAACGAGGGGTTCGAGCGATTGGAAACGAGGGGTTCGAGCGATTGGAAATTTGACAATAGTAGTCTGGAGTCTGGATTTGTACCCTGTCAATGGTAATAGGTTCGCCCTACGCCGTACTTTTAACGTTTAACGGATATTCTGATAGCCATAGGCCACATATAACTGGCGACATGTGGATACACCTTTGAGTACCCCTTCGGAGAATACAGGCGCGATGTTATGTTATCTACTTTATTAAAATCTTTTTATTCATTTACTGACAAACAACGCACAGCCTAAACAGCTGGGTCTAGAAGCATGAAATGTTGCACAAGAGTTCCTTTTACTACGAAGGTGAGCACTAAGTAAGGATTATCGAGCTGCAAAGACTCAAACTGAAAAAAAACTTGTATGAACCACAACGCCCATCTAACTCCCCTTTCCTCAGCAGGATGGAACTGTAAGACGGGCGGCGTCAAGTGTCCTTCGTGCCATCGGTTCTTTGCCAACCGCTACAACCTGAAGGTGCACATTCGCGACAAGCACGATACGCGCGAGGGCACGCTGCAGTGCGACATCTGCCAGAAGCGCATGCGCAACCCGAGCTGCCTACGCGTGCACATGTACCATCACCGCAAGCAGGCCGCTTACCTGGCGCAGCTCAGCTCGCAGGGGGAGCAGATGAAGCACGTGTAAGTACCATAATGACCAGGACTGATGTTTAAAAATCCTGTTCACGTTAAATTCTTACGCAATCAAAGGTTTCAACAATGTATTTCACCGCTGTTTTCAACAATATGTTAGAAATAAGATTATTACATTGTTATAGAAAAACCATCGACGAAAGTAGTAACTACAAAATTAAACTCACTTGGCAAATGAAAAACATCTTGAAGGTGATTTAAATTTAGAATTTCGAGATTTCAGAGTACGAATTACAAATCACTCAAATTGTTAGTGCGTTTTCGTGCGTTTTCTGAGACTTTGTTTTCATTTAATTGAGACTTTGATTTAGCGTGACATCAGTGTGATGCGTAGTTCGCATGTGGCGATGTAGATGGCGCCACAAGACACACCCCCTTTTCCCAAGCATGTCGGGGTCGGCTTGCAGTCGAACCAGATGCAGCTGAATAGTATTGTACCTGGAGTGACTGCCTCTCTGGGCCAAGTCTACTTCGTCATTTGGTTTAAATATTGTTTTATTTGATTTTTTAGATTATTTTACATTTTGTGAAAGTGAGAACATTGTAGGCCTTGTAGATTGTAGATTGATAGACCATTGTCTATTTGTTAAGCATATGGTACTTGTTGACCGGCCTACACTGTCCTCCTATGCATATTAACACTGTAATTTGAAAACATTGTTACATTATTAAAGACAAATATTTTTAAAAGAGTTTTCGTGGAGTTTCTAACCGGCTCTTCTCCATAGGCAACGAACAACTGGAACCGTGCACCTAGATTCTGACGTTTTTATTTCAAAATTTTTATATTCTAGAAGAAATTTGAAATTTTGAGTTGTAAAAGGCGTTTCTCGTCGACATTTCTTTCGACAATTCAACAATATTCCTTATTGTATGTATTTATTGTAATTATGTTTCTATAAGCTTATTCAACAAACGAGACAGGGTGTCAAAATATTTATTTACAGGGGCAGTTATGAAACGTCAGAAGATAGGTGTACAGTTCCAATTCGTTGTTTCCTTTCCTTAAAAAAAAATCAAACTACAGTGTAATATAATGTGTTGATGTAACTGTTCCAGTGTTCAGAACATGGTTGGAGGCAAGTGGCGCTCCGACTCTTCCATGAGCAGCGGCGAGTACAAGGATGTGGATAAGTAAGTACTGAGCCATTAGCATAGCAACAATAATAATGAACAACAACCTCACAACCTTCTTCTGTATAAAAAATATAAGAAAAAACAGCACCCTTCTTTTGGGCTCCGCCTCAGGAAAATAGTGAATGGTAGCATATTGACCATGTCAAAACACGACATTGAGAGTTTGCTAATAGATCAAATGATTTAGTGCCGATTTCACCAATGTTACTGAACGCATTCAGCACATCTAACACGCGTTCAAGAGCTGTCAGTGTTGGACGGAATTGGATGAAATAATGCATAAGATAGATACTTGTTTACTAGTTTTGTAGGATGTGAGTGAGTTAACTATGCACTTACGCCGTTTTTATGGTACATTCTATTAATATTATATATTTAATAAAAAAAATCGCTCCGGTTCAGGGTTGGATATAAATAAAAAAGAAGGCATTGCAACGCATGCTGGGCATTAGCTAGCTGATAGTGAAAATGTCGAAAGTGGGTTACGAAAGAAAATGGTGACTACTATAGTAATGAAAATGTAAATGTAACGTAATGGCTGTCCTAGAAATTCGTTTTTTTTTGCTGGTTTACTGGACTGTAAAAGGCAAGTTTTTGCGTAACTTGTGTTTAAAAACTAGACGTAATTTTAATTAACGACTCGGAACCGTGTGTATAATGCGTATGTAATAAGAGAAGTGTTATGAGATAACAGTTTTTTTAATAACTTATTGTAATAATATTGCTGACATTGTTGTTTCTACATGATAAGAGAGAGTTTGTTTTTTTTTAACCCCCGACGGAAAACGGGTTTTATAAGTTCAACATATGTATACAAGTCGGAGTTGGGTGATAGATAGGTCATAATAGTTCACAGAAAAAAAATGTTAAAATTTGTAGGACTAGAAGTTTAGAGATCGTCATAGGTAGTAGATTTTAATTTTTTTTATAAATTAATGGCGGGAATTAATAAAATATACAGCAAAGAATTTATATATTTCTTTTTAATTATTAAGAGTCGTAAGTTGACGTCAATTTGAAATCGGATAATAGGATTATCTATTATTCGGTTGCGGTTTGACGTCTACTTACGGGACACTCTGTTTGTATTTGTTTGCGGTTTCATAGTTCTTAAACGATTGGATTGATTTGTTTTGTTAGAAAGGTGATTTTATTTAGTGTATTTAGTTTGATAAAAACTATGCGTTGCCGTTTTTAAAAGTTTTTGTTTGCGTCGGGGTTTTCAAGTTTAAATTATTTTGTAACAAGTGTGATAAGAGTATGTGATAATGAGAAGAAAGGAACACGTTTGATTTTTGTGACCACACGGTTTTTTATATTATAATAGTGGTATATATTAACAACATTCAAAATTGCTTTGCGTTGCTTCAGCGAGTTGTAGATGAAGGCTAATAATTTTGTGCATATTTGTACTTTTTGTTTTTTCATGTGATTTAAGATATATCACAGAGTTAAATATATATAAGACGTCGTAGAGTCAAATTTGAATATAAAATAGTGGAAATGGAGAAAATAAGATGAAAATGCTTGCTTTTTGTTTGAGCGGTGTAACACAACACAATGCCGCTCACACACACATAACGGCCCTTTAGTCTGGAGCGTGACCGGCTCGACCTGGAAGCGTCTGCAGACGGGGGTCTACACCCTCAGCAGGGAGCGCCTTAAGCCGGCACCTCTGTCGCTGGTCGTCTCCCGCCGGGCCTCCTCCGGGGAACTGGAGGTCTCACCTGGCGGAGACAGACCGCCGGGGTGGCGTGAAGAAAACGGTACTGTGGAACAGTGCCGTGGCGCTCCTGATGAACACCAACAAAACACAACAAATGTACAAATCTAATTAAAATTCAATTCGGAATCCTATATAGTTATCTAAATTTAAAACACTTCATTGTATATCTTTTACACCTTACATTCTAGTTTAATAGAACAAAAACACCAATCAATGTCTTTTAAATGACTTTAAAAAAAATAGTCAAAAGAACCATAAACACACCTTAGATACATGAACAACAAAATTAACTAAAATACAGACAAACACATAATAGTGTTAATTATTTTATCCCACCTCTGACATCCTCAATAGATTTAACTTTCCACTATAAAATTATTCAACAATATTATATTTTGAACAACTTATAAATTTAACAGTAAACCTACAGATAAAAAAATAAGAACACGTATTAACAAGCACCATGAAAAAAACACAAACTAGCCATAAATTTAAATTTTACCCCTTATCATCACAATACTAATTACAAAATGAACGCTGTGCAAACAATAGCCGCTACACAAACAAAATTCAAAAACGAATATAAATAATAAATTAAGCTGCTGTTTGTTACAAAACAATGGTCGTCTGTTAAAACACATTGCGCTGTTCACTGCCTTGCGAATAACTTGCGATTCTACTATAATATTTTTTTGCAAATTGACGCCCTATGTCAATAGAGATGATAAAATCTTAAAAAATGCCATTATAAACATTTTAAAATATGTGTTAGACAAAGAGAGCACTATCGTAGAAGCGACGTCACAACTATGTAACTTCATACCAGCGCCGTACATTATCCGGACCGCGCGACAAGGACGGGAATAATCCCCTCCAAAAACTTTTAAAGCGTGTATCTTTTCATATTTACATTGATTGTACAATTCTTTCGTGATTTCATTTTAACTACGCCGTCTTTGAAACTACATTATTTTTACGATAATTTTCAATATTAGTCATCATCTCTATTTGCCGCGTTATAGCTATTGCAGACAACAAACATGTGTCATAATAATAATATGGTTAGTGGGATTGAGCCTTTTATGTAAACGACGCCAGCTAGACACAGCGTCTTATCAAGACGATTACTATAGAAAAACACTAATAGGTCTTTAAAACGGACACTACAGATTAAAACATAGTGTTTAATAGAAGGCCGACCCCAGCTTAACAACATGACAAATTTATCCCGTAAGAAGACTTTAAGACGTAAAAATATCGCGGCGGAATTTTTATGTGCACTGGTTTTTCAACTCTCGGTGTTGAGCATAGTGTTGAAAATTCCGTGTGCGATAAAATACTGCCGCGATGTTTTTACGTCCGTGCAAACGTGGGGCTTACTGTCATAAAATAATGGGCAGTGTATAGAAAACGAACCGAACTGATATTAGTAAGCTGCGCTTAGAATATTTAAATCAAATAATATTGAATGTGCTGTGCGTGCTTAAGGGTGTAAAAAGCCTATAATATTGGAAACTACAACAACAACATATTTTATTAGATTTCATAGTAAAGTAAAACGAGAGCAGCGCTGGCCCAGTGGTATTGTACTTTATGTATATTTAATTTCTTCACCACTGCTCTCAAAACGGTGAAGAAAAACATTGTGAGGAAACCGGCATGTCCTAGAACCACGAATTCGAAGACTGGTAAATTAGTGCCTATTCCCTCTCACATAGAGGAGGCCTGTGTCCCAGCAGTGGGAATGTTATAGGCTGATTATGCATACTAAAGTATGTAGAGTTGAGCGTTGCCCAGCCCGATATACAATTAAATACAACTTTTATATTAAACCTGCTGAGCTATCTTCAAAGTTTTGAAATTTTCGTGATAGATCCGGCACGGTTGGCGCAGTGGTTGACCGCTCGGCTGCTGCGCTGCGTGTCGCGGGTTCGATTCCCGCACGGAACAAATATTTGTATGACCTACAAATGTTCCGGGTTTGGGTGTCTTGTGTATGTGAGTTTTCATGTTTGTGAACGCACCCACGATACAGGTTAATTCCTAGTGTGGGGCAACGTTTATAAAAATAAGAAAAAAAAGGACCATTGATTTCATACCATTGCTTGACGCTTCAGAACAATTTGCAAAATTCTGCAACTCGAGGCGGCGCTGGATACGCCGCCTCGAGTTGCAATGTGACATTATCAATTTCATAAATACTATGCGCATAGCAAAGTTCTTCTGACACTTCTGGCTTTATTAAATGATAATTACATGAAAGGCACTTATGTCCGACATTTCAGCTTTCTGAAATAAATGGAATTGTATTACATTTATTAATAACAGAACAGAATTATACAAGCGAACAATATTGCTATAAACTATGCGGTATGACAAATGTTTTCATTAAACGTGCATTGTGTTGAATTGCCGTGGGGCTGTGCGATTTGCAGTAAACAGCGAATGCATGAGCAAATGCTCTTACTTAGGCACCGTGACTCAGCTGCGCAAATACATACGCAATGAAATATGCATAGCTAAAGGAATGGAAACGTTACTATCAATATAACCCTGCTGAATCCTACATGCGACTATAAATTATATTTAAATCTGTAAACACACTTTTACACGTCGAAATGATAATAACCTTTCGCAGTAAAAGCCTGTTAAATATGGCACATCGAGTCGTAGAAAGAGATAGTCGCACGGCTATGAGTGACGGAGACGACGCTCCAGACACAAAGCAGTAGTTTTCCGATGTGCCCATATAACCAGCCATTTGTTTATCTGTTATCAAAGAACCGTGTGGTCGCATACCTTAACTTCTCTACTACATGATTAGGAATTATCGCACTAGCCATACAACTCAATTAGAATGTTATGTTACAATCATAATACATACGCATAATTGTTACTACTAAGTATAAAACATTGTTTTCGAAACATTGTTTTATAAAAAATTCGTTGCACTGATTGTGGGAGAAAATTGTGATCACATTCTACGCACGCGCACAGTCCCACACGTATTAGGGTTCAGCGAAGCAGTCGTCCATTTACGAAGTATTAATTATTTTTGGCATAATCAATAACTAATATTAAAAAAACAGTAATGTGCGTTAATTCAGTTACACATTATAATTATGTTACATCCATGAAATGTTTTAATGATATGATCGTTTTTTTTATCGTAGCTATGCTATGTCAGTTCGGAAAAGTGATAATGTTTATGTAACGTTGCATTGCGGATGCACGCACGCATTTACGTCGTCGCTGGTGCTAAGAACGGACAGTAATTGTTGAGAGTAGGATCAGTTCATTCGAGTCTGATTATTCAATTAATAAGTTGTTGTTGGCAAAGTGAGAATAATAAAATCCTCTAATGGCGAGTTTTAACGGCGACGGGTTATTGCCAAGGTTCAAAACATTATCATCCTCAGCTTATAGCAGTCACCTGCTGGATATAGGCTAAGGCCTCTACAATCGGACTCCATTCTTCTCATTACGGTCCCACTCCCTCTCGGAAAGAGAGGAGGCCAGCAGTGGGGGACCCTATAAGCTAATCATGTATTGTAATGTGGCAGGGGAGATAAATGGGTGCGCCTGTCGATGATTTAAGCATCGCCCGTCGTGCAAGCCATTCTCTTTGTGCTCGTATAAAGCCACTTAGGTATTCTATAAAGAGCGTCTTGCAAACTAAGTAATTCGTCGTGCCATGCATGTAAAGTAGCAAGTTTATTCATAACGTGGTTATAGCTCTGAGAGACGTTTAAATTTCTCAAAATATTTGGCTTAGGTAACTTCAATCATTACTTAATTTAGGGCAGATTTTTCAATAGTCTGGGAACTTTTATCCGAAAGTTAAATCTGACAGTTTGACATTGTTTTTATACAAAAGCTGTCAAACCATTGAAAAATCAACCCTCAAAGCATATTATTATTTTGTGTATTTGGCTTTACACTAAGCAAAATAGTTCAGATTTTGTTTAAGAAAGCGACATCTATCCGAACAATATGCATTTAACTATCGATCGGTCGTTCACAAAACTCAGCTAGTTCTAAAACACATTAATAGATGGAGCAACGAAAACAGCCTTACATTCTTGTATGTAAGGCTGTTTTCGTTGCTGATAGAAATTGGGTACTTGGTATTTATGGACAAACCATATCCATAACCATATCTTGTCAATGTTTATTTAAAGTTATGAAACGGTAGAAACCGTCAACTTTGATGCAGTAAAAGTAAAAATGACAATCTTTTTTTTTTTTTGTGAAAAGCACAAATTCATACAACACTAAGGGCGCGTTGTTCCACTTTTACCTAAAGTACGTGTATACGTCAAAAATGGCTAACGATCGTCAAACCAATAAAGCGTTGTACACCCTTAACGTCCGCTATAAAATAACGATTACAGTAACCTACTGGTTAGTGTCATTTATTCTCAAACATCTGCGCCATGTATTGCCAAACAGTCAAACATTATAGACTCTTTTGTTGTATTTGTCTTTTTTCGAGGATAGTTCATCTGATGATGATACAAATAGTATAGAAAGAATGTAAAAAGTATATAAATCTCGCGTTAATAATAAAATATGCCTCATTCCATTTACTGCCTCGTTGGTCTAGTGGTCGCAATCGCTACTGCTGAGCATGAGGTCCTGGGTTCGATCGCCAGGTCGGGCAACGTGTTATTGGGATTTTCTATCTGGAATTTCTCAGTAGCAGCCCGGAGTCTGGATTTGTGCCCGGTTGATGGCAATAGGCTCGCCCCCTATTACATGGGACTTAAAAACATAACTGACGAAATGTGGGTGTACTATAGGTACACCTCTGCCCAACCCTTCGGGGAAACAAGGCGTGATGTTATGTTATGTTATGTCATTCCATTTAATATTATTCTATGAGGCCTCTGCGAGTTGACTTCGGCCCCTCGTACGCCTTCCAAAGAACCGGGACCCCAGGGTGCCGAGATATGTCAAAGACACTTAAAATAACTTCAACTGACAATCGGTGTTTTTATGCAGTGAAACAACGCTTTGTATTTAACGAACGTTAAACATCTTACCTAATCGTTATTATTTAACTGAAACGTTTGTTTAGCGTAAAATACTTATAATATGTTACAATGACCAACCGTTTGAAACAACGACCCTTACTATTTAAAGGTAACAACATTAACAACATAGAACTCGATTAAAAACCTAATATTGAAGTTAACGTAAAAACAATACAAAAAATAATCAGATAAATCGGCTCCAAAGGAGTACCTATGTAAGGATTGTAGCAGGTGGCGTTCTGTGGTTTCTGTCTACCCCCGTGGGAAGAAGGCGTGAGAGTATGTAAATCGGCTCAGTAATCACCAAGAAATCCGTGTACATACGTGAAGAAACAAACTCACCGAATGCATAACTTCCTTTTCAGGGAGCCGGTTAAAAAATAAATAAGAATAATAAGATCATCATCTTTAGGCATTTCCCAGTTCCGTCGGGGTACGGAGCCAATATCGAACCACGTTGCTGGTGTTAAGCCATAGGTCTTAATAAAACACATCAGCCAATGTAGGAAACACAGTCTAATTGGTTTACACATTTGTTCACAGCTTCTCACCCGGCTCGACTCCGGAATCGAATAAGGCGTTCCTCGCACAAATCGGTCAAAGCGAGGCCATGAGGCAAGTGTAAGTATATACCATATAAATATGATGTGATAAATTAGATATAATTTCATCAAATTGGCTGTAGAGAAACACTTTCACCCATCAAAAAAAAAAAAAAAAAAAATTGGATGATTTAGGTATTGCTTCACCAACTACTCTGAGAAGAGTCAACCTGAGAGGTCACTCTCTTTGAAAGTCCAGACATTATCTTGGTTAGATCTAGTGATAAAAAAATATATATTAAAAATTTAAAAACCCCCGACACAAAAACCTAAGTTCCCTATAAAAAGTAAAAAATAAAAATACGTCGCGTTGGGGGACCGAATAAAGTTGTGGAGGGTGAAAATCGTAGATAATAAATAATTTGGAGCGGTAATAGGTAATTTCTAACATGGCGATATTATCGGCGACGTCACAGGGTCACTCGATATCACAGGGAAGATAAATGTATGGAAATATATGAAATTCATGCCAACGACAAACATTTCAGCTTCTCATCATCTACTCCCGAGGCGAAGTCGTCCCCCGACGTGAACAGCTTCCCGACCACGCCCGAACCGACCAAGCTCGCCACCGAGCCCGTCGTGCCCAAGACCGAGGCTGACTCCGAGGCCGCATGATGTCCACCCACTTGGCCCCCCTTCATCTACGACTACGTGGCTCCCGATCGGCTATACTCCATCTTCACAGAACAATCGTACTGGACCAAAAACCTTGTCTTCAAAATGGGATTCAAGAAGGTTCGATGTCCATGAGTTTAAACAGGACACTAACAGGTATAATGTATATGTCCACTTCCGTTTACATATTTGACGTACATTTAAGTCGGACGTATTATGAACGCATTTTTGTAACTTGAGATTAGAAGTGTAATCAATGAGTTGTATACTCTGCATTTTTACTTATTGTTAGTATTAACTGTACCTCGAGATTCAATGTTGCGTAATCCTTGACGTGCTTTTGTAGACGTGGCCCATTCTAGACAGAAGTCAGTCCCGTTCTATCTGACGACTGAGTGCAAGCTTTTGATGTTTAGAAATTTTATGTCGTCGTATTAGAGTTGTGAAAAGCAACATGTTTATGAATTATTACGTGGGCATCAGGGAACCTTCGAAATTATGGAACTCTGTCTTAATTATACACTTTTATAATAATATATTAAACATTCCAATACACAAATTCCAAAGACTGAAACAATGATTACAACATGCATATTATTTAGTATTTCAAAGGCGCAGGATGATAATAATCTAATACTTGCGAGTACTGTGTGTGCAGAGAGTCTGCAATTCGTCTGTAATCTCATTTACTCTGCAATTTTGCTTAGATTTAAGACTGCGTTTGATGCCATTCTTCTAATAATATCTTCTACACTATATTCGATACTCTTAACTTTAACTCATAAGTATTACTTAAGGATTTTTGATGGATTTATTAGATTCTGCACTTCTACAATTATGGAAATCGGATCTACATGTAGCCTAGGTTAGTAACTATGTATCAAGTTTATTGAATCACATCCTGCGCTTTTATTAAAACGAGATTAATCAACGTAACTTGTATTCTATCGTCCATTCTTTTATTGCATAAAAATTGCTCAAAAAATGGTTTGTAAAATATTAAAGTTTATACAGGATCTTTAGTAAAAGAATGGATCAGAGAAGATTTTTCATAATAAAAGTAGTCCAAGTACAAGTTATTTTAGGCAGCTAGACCGAAACCGATTAGATTATATGAACAAACAAACGTTGCCATTCCGCGTCGAAGTGTACAAACAAAAGAAACATTTCGTTATGACAACTTGATATTCACCGTGGGTGACGTATCACCGTATAAAGCATAACCTTACAGTACAAAATACGTTATCGTATATTAATCATCTATGTATGCTTTACTTAGACATTAAGTTAATTGTTTTAAGTTCTTTATTAAGTCCCTGTAGACGTGAACAATTTTATACGTACAACATAGTTTAAGCGATGTATACATTTTTTTTATTCTATACAAGGGTTGTTTAGGTGTATTAAGATTATAAAAATTATACCTCAATATTATTTCAAGCGACTGTTTATGTAAGATATGCATTTCGGTTCACTGTAGGAAATAGAACTGCTCTCGTTCCACGAAAGGTCTATATTGTGACTCTGGATACATTATTCCTGTACCCCTTAACGTTTTCCAGCCGACTGCGCGACAGCAAAGACATGGTTTCAATAAGGCCGTATGACACACCTACTACGGATATTTCTTGAAGGGACCAGCCCATGTTAGGAAACACCGATCAAACAACTCATAAATTCATCTGCGCCGATATCGTTATATGAGAATTTATTTTGATTCTATAAATGTTGCCGCTGGAAATGTTAGGCGTCTTAAGAAATAGTCAAGTCCAGCATATATAGTATCCTGTACCCTATCTTCTGTTTCCCTCTACAACATACCAGTTTGTTTCGTCTTCTATTCAATACGCTCCATCTTTTTTCAGAGTTTTCATCCCTTGGCCGTTTCCCTCCTATCGACTCAGTGCTATCCTGTTGTGTATTGTATCCCATATTTGTACCGATGATTTTGATTTTGATTTTGCTTGAAAGGTTATCTTGCTTTGACTTTTTTGTTGTAGTCAGGTTTTTAATTATTGCTATCATAAATAATAATCTAGTCTCAACTCAATAAAGATTCATTTAAAATTACTGCCAATGCGTAAAATGAGTGTGCTGTATGCAATATATAACTGTATCTTGTTGAAATGCCGATAATATATAAAGTGCAATTACGATCATCTCTCTCGTCAAGCAATAGAAGTCCAACAAGGCAGAGGAAAGATATTTTTAAGCAAAATAATTAAATTGGAACATCCTTTTCAGTTAAACTTATTAAATTAATAATTTTGAAGGCAATCACTCATTTAAGAACAATTCATTATTTAATTTTCAATTGAAATGTGTAAATTTTGATATCCAATTAAATTCCTTTCTTTCATCTGACACCATCAAAAAACAATATGTCTCATTTCAAAAAGAGTTCAAAGTCTGAAATCCAAAAACGGACTCAAAGGTTGAAGTTGAACTAACCTTCATTATGATTAATGTATTAAGACTATTATTATTCATGATAGGTACTGAAAAACCCTAAGAATGATTGTAAAAATAAAAAACCTGATAGCAACACAACAGTTCAAAACAAGACGACTTTCCAAGCAGTCAGTCAGTTGACGGCAGTTATTTTAGTTCCATCTGAGATTTGGTGCTGCAACTGCACCTGACTGCATAAAAAGTGATCATAAGTGATCTTGTTTTAAACTTTTCAGTATCTTTTTATATTTTTGGAATCGTCTTCTGAAACTCTTCACTTTCATACCTCACATAGTCTACTAAAAACAAATTATAAGCCTACTTATTGGCGCCTAACATCCAATTTTTGATCAAAAGAAAACCTAGCCTATAACCACCGCTCCAGCGCAGTCGATAGAAACCTCATGAATGAAATCCATCCAGCCGTTAGCCTGCTTAAGGGTATAAAGCATCCCACTTACATAGATACTCGTGAAAAACATACATAACCCTGTCTTTGTTGTCGCATGGTCGATTAAAACTCAGTAAAAAGAAAAAGTATATTCGAAGTAAAAAGTTTGCTAACAAACTAACATAAAAGTAATTTATGTGACGGACTGATAATGTTAACATTGCACTATGACGTGGTTCAAATCTTGTTCAGAACGAGAGCACGTGTGACGGCTCGTGGAGTCTATGGTCGGTGACAAATCACATTCCAATATAATTATGTAAGGTATTAAATTTTCGTCTAAATATGACCGGAAAATATCGCACGGGTTTTGATAATGTCGTTTTTGTAACTGTGTGGTTACTCGTGTCAATGTTTTTCTGGTCAGGCTTTAAAGCGTGTATAGCTTTAACGTTTTAAGAATCGTCCCATCGTAATGAAGTCGAAATGTATTGTAGTCATTAGCTCTCTTATTGTGTCGAGGTGAACCTTGGACTCGGAGACGTGTAGCGGACGAGGCGCGCCGCATTCTATGTATATTTTGTACGAGCGCGCACTCGGCTCCGCGCCACTTTAAAAAGAAAATGTATAAAAAAAACAAGTACGTCCAATAATCGGTGTATTTTTACAAAGGTTTGGGTATCTAACCATTAATTATAAGGGGTAATGTCACTAACATTATGATATTGAACAAAAATCTCTTTACATTCCACTAGATATAAATATGCATAATCTTTTTTTAAAAAAAGAATCTTTTTCTAACTTTATACTAATATTATATTTATAAATAAGTAATGTAGCGATTTAAAGATTATAAAAGAGATTATTAAGAGGTATGAGTTAAGGACATTCCATAGTAAAGATAGCTCTTGTAGATTTTTAGCATTTATATTGATAATTATATGATGTGTTTTTACCAAATTATTTTTATACCAATGCTATTTACATTATAGTATATGTCGAGTGTGTAAGGCCTGTGTAGGTCGCGACATGCTCACAACACCATCATTCATTGAAGACGTCTTGTTGTACAGGCATTGGCGACATTGTTCCGATTAGCACCTGCGAGCCGAAATATTTCGCTGATGTTTGACACATGTTTTTTGATAGTAGTTGCTTTGATCCGGCGACACTCCCAAAATTAAGAATAATTCAAAAGTTCATATTCTGTATTCAAACTGGCTGGAAGGGATTGCATATGAAACAGAGTTCATGTTAAAGGAAAGGATGCCCGGGAAAGGAACTGCTTTATGGCAGAAACTACGGCTACCTGCTTTTGTTCTCTCGGAGTAGAGCTGAACAGTGCCCCACTGCCTCTAGAACGAAGTCTGTCGAGCCCGCTCAAGTTTGTTTGTTACTCGATGAAAGCGCTCAGAATATATTTTACTCTTATTCTATTTAATACTCAGTATAATGTGTTGCCAAATAGATGTACTGTCATTAGGATGTTATCAAGTCAGATTCGAGGAAGCCTCAACAATGATGTCGAGTAAATTTTTAATGTTCTCTCTAAAGGTCGTGTGTGATTTGATGTTACTATTTTATGCTCCGCTAGTCGTGTAACGGCTTATTAATTGGCAAGTTTATGAATATAAGCCTAAGCATTGTGTAGCTTAGTTGACCTTCATACAAAAGTAATGTGATGGACACATTAAAAACCGTTTGTGGATGTATACGCAGCGAGGCGGCCTCAGATATAAATCGATTAATAATCTACATTCTACAGTTTATATAGATTAAGTCGCGCGTGTCGCACATTTATCAATTAACTCATCATTTAGATTGATGTGTCAGTATAACGATTGGTGTATATGTTAACGTATCTCTAACCCATATTGTAAGATTTCTACATTGTGCTCAAATATTCATTGAAAGTACAGATCTATTATATCCATGACAAAACTCTAGTTTTTAGGATAGTTTAGTTAATTTTGAATTTCAAGTTTACCTAATCAAATTAATAAATAAGGTTTGCATGTAAATTTGTTTATTGGTAATACATAGTTTTGATTTTTTTAAATAACATTTTTGTTTTCTCTTGGACCTAATGTCTTCTCTACATATTTTTTTTAAGCTTGCGACCAAACGAAATGTTTCCGAGAGGTTTCAAAATTTGAAGGTGTTTTCGAAGTATTCTATAAATTATTAAGTTTTTGTGTTAAGTGAAAGCCCATATATTTGAGCTCGTTACGGTCGCGAGCCGGTCGCGTCGGTCGCGTAGTGCAGGAAAACGAACTTGGAATTCAAAGTTGACTAAAATCGAAAAGTAGTTCGTTCACAACGATCACTCAGCCATACACGTTTTAGGCAACTAATCAATCGTATTAATATCGAACTGTCCGTCTTAACATTTATAATTAAGTATTTTTACTAAGCGAAATAACCAATAGATTGATATCAGTAAATTAGATGTAACCTTTTCAAGTCTTCTATCGATTTTTTATACTCTCTATGTAAGACATCATTTCTACATTCCACTAGTTACGATATATTCCTTATATATACATGATAAGCTATTTTTACATTATTTATGTATTTAATTAGGAATATAATATATTAATTATTATATATAATATATAATATATAATATATTAATACAATATTTCGGAATTAAATATTTATGGTATGTATTTTGACAATAAATTGTCCAAAAATTGGCCAGTATTTTTTTGAGACTAGGATTTATAAAATATTCATGTGACGATACATCTCTGCATTATTATTAAGGCAGCAGCTTGAATTGTTATTTGATTGTGACAAAAGTCTGACTTTTATGTCTGTGCATAGATGTAGTTCGTGAATCATTAAGTGCAGTGATATGTTTGTATGTATTCGTCCTATAGAGATTGAATCTCGGATAAAGGCTGCTATTAGAACGTTTGACTGCAAAATTCTGACGAATCCTTGTCTCAATATATTTATAATCAAAGATGATTTCGATGCGAAAGATTTTGATTTCAAACGTAAAGTTGAGTCTGTATCATTCCTAAATTGGTTAGTAGCTGCATTGCAGAAGTAGAATTTTATGATAATGTAACACATAAAACTCAATTTTCCATTTTCTAAATAAATTGAACAAAATTTCTCAATACATTTAAAACTTATATTTATCAACATAAGTCTTATCGAATTTATAACGTACACTTATCGAATTTACGAACGAAATATAATATGTCTTACACTACACGTACATTACACGGTGGCATGAAACAATGTCGAATTATTAGTGTTGCTCCGCCTTCCACTTGCTTGATGTGTATCTAAAGTAAACACGTTTGTAAAAGAAGCCGTAGAGATAGGCTTAGCCTATGTTCGTATAAAATTAAAATAAATACGAACACGATTTTGATATTTCATTCAAAGTTAATGTTTCTTGGCAGATGAATGTCCTCGAATATCGTATTGTGACGACTATAACGACTATATAATGAGTTTTACAAGGAATTAATCATATTATATATGTAACTCTTCTGTAAAACTTTTGTTCATTCTACATTTAGAATTTAGCATTAAAGCAGAAAATTTGTCGTCACACAAAAGCATTGCTACCCTTTCAAAGACAATCTTATTTTGTAGAACGAAGATGATTTTGATTTGATTCGATGAATTCTCTAAAGCTCTCTAAGTTGTGATCATATTTATTTATTAAGTTTAATTTTTCGGCTCGATGATTTTACTCTTTATCAATGCCGATTTTCATATATTTTCAACGTGAAATATACAGAGTGGAAGGGACATCGACGCACAACCGATACCATAGATTCAGTACATGATTCTGAACCCCTTGGAGTTGAAATTTTAAGTCAGTTATTAAAAAAAATATTGCTCTGCCATACATTTTGACCGCGTAGGTGTTGCGTTTTCTATGAAACAGAAGTTTTTTTTTGATAACCGATGAAAAATTTCAACTCCAAGGGGTCAAGAATCATGTACTGAATCCATGGTATCAGGTTGTGCGTCGATGTCCCTTCCACCCTGTGTTTTTGTATTCTGTCTAACGCCTGATTTCTGAGGGTCTGAGAAGTTTGTATAGCTGTGCTGCTTTTACAAAATTATCTGGAAGCCAAATTCATGTTTTTTTTATGTTGGATTAAAATGTGTCGACATTGATATTGGTATTTTCACTTAGTAATGGAATAGTGTTGGTTCACTGCCCGGTTGCCCAAAAACTTCTCAAATCTAATTAGACTTAGTTCTAACTCTTCTGTCCACCCACCATGGTAAATTCTAAAATAGTCAGTTTATCATAATACACAGACTGGTCTCAAACCTGTATCACTTTAATTAACACATTAACAAATTAACGAAAAAGTTTTTGGGCGTTTTGTTTTTTTTTTTTGCAAGGAGCAGTACATTTATACGTATATGTGGTAATGTCGACGTGACATATTATGTGCTCTGTTTATACTCAAATACCTTTTTTTATTTTTATATTTAGCTTTACTAAGATAATAAATTATAATTTTGTATGAACATTGTTTCATTTAGATTATTTCAGCTCCTGTTTTACTTTATAAAAACTTTGATCATTTTGCGACTCATTCACATTTGTTTCTCGTTTTCTCCTTCGTTCCTTTCACCTATTTCATTGCAACCATAGATATAAGAAAGGTAGCTTTACACATGCAGCTGAGTATGTGCAACACATACGAACTCGCGCACATACTTACAATTCATAAATCGAAACGTACAACACAATCAATAATAAACTCTTAAAAAAAACCTTGTCCCTAGTGCACGCTGTGCAATAGGGACAAGGTTTTTTTACTTACTAAGAATTTATTTTACTTAATTATAGGCTAGTGTTTGACTAAATTCGAAAGTTCGATTCTTCCAATTTTTATTTAAAAAAAATTGGGGTCTTGAAAACGATATGTTCAGATAAAATATAATACAAAGAAACAATCTGAAGCTAAAAAAATATTATAAGGTAATCATTTTTTTAATGATTATCATTCCCGTCCAACGTGGCAGCGTTGCCAGCCTTTTTCCACTGACAGCGATGCGGACGAATTTATATATGTCCAATGAGCTTTCCCTTGTAGATTTATTTTAACATTTCTTAGCTTTTATTTTATTGAATAAAACATTATGATAAAAAAAATCACATCGGTCTTCCAACCGGCTTAAAACGGTTAACAAATTATAGAATAAACCACAAAATAGCGTAGTAAAAGCAAGAATTATTTTACGATTATGATTTTTCATGATTTTCAAGACAAATATAGTAAGATAAGTACTTGAATTAAAATATCTTTAGTGATTCCATGATTTACAAGAAACCAATAAATAAAACGGCATTCTTAAATGGTGTCACGATCGCGGTCAAAAGCGCGCTACTCCGCGGAGACGGCTATTAAATGGTGTCACGATCGCGGTCAAAAGCGCGCTACTCCGCGGAGACGGCTATTAAATGGTGTCACGATCGCGGTCAAAAGCGCGCTACTCCGCGGAGACGGCTATTCGGCCACAGCAAATGGCCGAATAGCCGTCTCCGACAAGAGTATTTTGAACACGACGCGTGGAAAACAGACACGCCACTAGTCCTATTTATTTATATTTATCTCAGTGTTGTCAATGTTTTCGTAAGGCAACCGATGCATCCCACTAAATTAAACTGACATTCCAAGTCAGGCATACGCTTGACCCAAGGCGCAATGAAATGTTCGCACTTCTTTACCTATTTATGTGAAAACTGTAGTACGGGGAATAAAAAAAACAACTGTAACTTACATTTTGATCGCGTGGTAGGTAGATAGGCACCTTTATATTTAAATATTTATTCCCAATTTTTTTTATAAATTGCATCTACCGATGTTTGACTCTGCATCACCCTAAGGTTGACTGTACATCCTTGTGCGTAAGTATTAAATAAATAAATAAACAAGTAGGTAATCACCGTTAGAGCATAGATTTTCAATTTCAATTTCAATTTATTTAATCAATCAATATACAATGTTAACACAAAAAGTATCATCTGTAGGTACACTTGAGCTAATTGCGCGATTGCAGTTTAGGGTAGTCCTTCCAGACGGTTCCATACATTTTTTCAATTTAGCATTATAACTTCAACCATGTAACCGATACAATCCTATCGGTTACATGGTTTTGAGATTTATTACATTAGAGCATACGCTTTTGCTCACACGTTTTTCTATTTTTATTTATCATAAAGGCTCTCGCAACCAGGCGGGACGCCTCAGCGCGACACAAAGGCACCGATCGTCGCGCGACACGCGGTGCCTTTGTGTCGCGCTGTAGCGTCGCGTATGTTTGCTTAACGCTCCCAAAAACTTGAGTATTTCAAGGTAGGTAGGAAGGCAGGAATGGGATGTGAATGTCTCTTCTTTGAACAAAATGTTTTTAATTACTTGCATTTACAAGAATGGATCTTCGAGACGCGTACACTTATGCGCATGAGTGATTGATCGACACACTGTGTTATAGTGATGACGGCACGGTGCTCTCGCGCGCCCCGCACACCTCGCCGACGTCGTCGTAGTGGTGTGTCGCCCGCCGTACCGTACGCCGTACGGCCGCGGTACGGTACGGTTTTCCGTCGAACATGATTAGCACAGAGTACTTTTGATGATTAGTTATAAACATGTACATTCCCCGTACTACAGTTTTCGACCATGCTTAATGTTGAAGCTATTTCTACAGCTATGGTGTCGTGCGCAATAGACACAATCATTTTGTGGACGCCCCGTATTACAAGGCCTTTGTTGGTGTGGATGTCCGCAACGCGAACAATGCAATCTTTGCCCGGGTACAGTTTCAACACGCGCCCCATGCGCCAGTCGAGAGAAATCAGTTTGCACTTTCGTAGCACGACCATAGGCCCTCGTGTGAGTTTCATCTTCAACCCTTTTTAACTCAAAACTCTTGCCAAACGATACTAGACTCAAGCCCAATTCTGTAATTTCACATGCTACGTTGATTACGCCTGTTACATTAAAGGAATTCAGTTTTTCAGCTTGTAGTCCTAGCTTTTCTTTCAGGTTGCCAGTCATAAATGAAAGCTGGTTTCCAGTATCTAGTAATGCGCAAGCTAAATAAGTACAATTCGTTTTTGTTATAACATCTTCAACCTGTGCAGTGCAAAATAAAACTTGTCCTGGTGAGACTTCAGATAAACAGGGATACTAGTAACTGAAGGCTCCGTGTGTTCAGTAGCTACATTTTTAACTGTATTGTTTTATGTAATAAACTATTGTGTTTCTCCTGATATTTCCTGCACAAACATTTCAAAGTAGATTCTGTATGAGTTTGACCACTACAAAGGAAAGCCTATCATTTAAATATCATCCCTTTAAATTTAAAATTTAATTTTGTACGTATACCTACATAAATTATTTAATTATATCTATGTGATTTATGCCACGCTTGCTCAAGACGGGTTGGCGATTTCAGACGTATATTAAAAATAAGTCCAGATCTCTTCTCGATGTTATTTTCCTTCATCGATATCTGAAAGTAGGTACGAATTGAAAAATAGTACCTACCCTATATGTTGAAAATCAAAGAAACTACACTTGGGAGCAAATAAATCGAGCCACTACCTTTTTTCACGTAAAATGGTAAATATTTTTGGGAATATGGAACGTATCAATTCGAACTATATATCGCCTAAAAGTTAAGTTAATAACCTTAACAATGAGGGTAAATTATTGAATAATAACCTTATTGAATGATAAATTATTGGCTCTGCAAGAAAAATGGTAATTTTGATAGAAAATTTAGTAGGGCTAAAACAGTCCATAAAAACAATAAAAAACAAAATTATTGCAAAAAAAATATTCTTAATAACTGGTATTACCCCCCCGTGCCCTGATGCATTCTTGTAGCCTATTAGTCATCGATCTGATCAGAGTTACGATGACATATTGTGGTATGTTCTCCCACTCTTCAAGCACAGCGACTTTAAGCTCGGGAATGGATGAAACAGCGGGAACCCTGGCTCGGACTCTCCGTTTTAGCTCGTCCCATAGGTGTTCGATCGGGTTCAAATCGGGACTTCGTGCTGGCCATACCATTTGTTGAATCCCGATCGCAGACAAGTATTCCGTAACGATCTGCGCGGTATGAGGTCTCGCATTGTCATGCATAAACAAGAAATTTTCTCCGACAAAACCAGCATACGGCATTACGTGGTCTTCAAGAATGTCAGTTATGTATCGGTCAGCTGTTAATCCACGTCTACCACTGCCATCGTTGGCGGGGTCGACGAAGACAAGTTCCGTTTTTCCGTCTAGAGAAATTCCTCCCCACACCATACAAGAACCACCACCAAAACTCACAGTTTCTCGAATGCAACATTGGGCAAATCTTTCACCAGGACGTCTATACACTCGGTTACTCCTGTCATTGCTAAAAAGACAGATTCTTGACTCGTCAGAAAACAAAACTGACCTCCAGTCTTCTAAAGTCCAATTAATGTGTTCTCGAGCAAACTCCAAGCGAGATCGGCGATGAGCTACTGTCAATTTTGGGCCAGTTGCTGGTTTGTGTGATGTTAAATTTCGTTCCTTTAGTCTTCGTCTCACTGTCCACCTACTGATTGCGACACCTCGAACGTCACGTAACGCTTGCTGTAGCTGAACAGCATTAAGTCCACGGTCGCGCAACGAATTGGTTGCAATAAAGCGGTCGTCACGTTCTGTTGTTGCCCGTGGTCGGCCAGTTCCAGGTCGCCGAACAAAAGCACCAGTCTCCAGATACCTGCGGTATACCCGCTGTACCTTTGAACGACTCAAATGAAGTCTGCGTGCCACTTCACGTTGTCCGTGTCCAACCTCAAGTAAAGCTACAACTTGGCCAGCTTCCGTCGGTGTAGTATCCATTTTATCAGGTTATTTTGATTACACAGACACAGATAAAGACAACAATAACAAGTAATATGGGTATGATTAACAAAAACCTCAAATTTAATCTTTTCTTAACAGAGTACAATAAAAATGTCATAAGCAAATTAAATGCGATAATTTTATTCTACCCTTTAAACTTTAATTAAAATGAAATTTTGACAACTAACTATCCTCATTGTAAAGGTTATTAAATACCCTTTTAGGCGATATATGTTTCGAATCTATGCGTTCCATAATACCAAAAATAATAACCATAATGCGTGAAAAAGGAAGTGGCTCGATTTATTTGCTCCCAAGTGTATTATGTTTAACCTGTTGCCTGCTTGGTTTTAAATCAATTGCCGTGCCCCCAGCAGCCCCAGCGGCCCCAGCGCGCCCAGCTCAAAAATAAGTGGTCACACTGATCTGTCTATAGTAATTAAACTTCGTAATTCGTGACAGTGCTTTTTAATGTTTGCTGTTAATTTACATGTATAATGAAACGAATCATAGCATATAGCACAAACGTGCAAAGGAGGTTCGCTACGATTTATTAAACGTCTTAACTACTGAGGAGATTTCAGCGTTTGGAGGAGAGCCTGGGCCAGGATAATGAAGTAATGGAAGCCTATATCTGTGTTTAAGAACTAGTTTCACAACGATAAGTATAACACTGGGCCACGGCTGGTAAGAAATACGTCCAAGAGGTAATATAATATCTGAATAATAATGAAAAAAAAACGCTCCTACAGCATGCATGCTGCATTTGCAGTTTTCCCCATAATTATGTCATATTCATTTTTCAAAACAAAATAATGTTACCGTAATTGGGATGATGACTAATATTAAAAATGTTTATAAAAATAATGTAATTTCAAAGAAGGCTTAGTAAAAATGAGATAATCGAAAAAATCATTTAAATCGGTGTACATTTGAAGAAGATACACGCTTTAGAAGTTTTTGGAGGGGATTATTGCCGTGCTTTTCGCGCGGTACTGACAATGTACGGCGCTAGTATGAAGTTACATAGTCGTGACGTCACTTCTACGATAGTGCTGTCCTTGTCTAACAACTGTCTTAAAACGTTTATAACTTGGCAAGTTTTTACACTTTTTGTAATACAGTTTGCGCTATTTGGAAACAAACAGTCCTTTGAGACAAAAATAAAAAAATTGTCATCATCCCAATTAAATATTTAAAATTTAACTCAAGTTCTTAGCCACCACATCGACGCCCTGGTCCTGGGGTAATCCAGCAGCCCCTCGGTGGGCCCGATGGCGGAGACTACGGGGCACTTGTTGTACAGGTAGCGGTAGCACGAGGTGCGCACGTGCGCCGCCGTGATGCGCTCCACGGCACTCAGCTGGCTCAGCAGCGTCGGGCGGCAGCCGTGGTACAGTGTCCACCGCCCCATGTCCATGCATGTGCCCAACAGAGTGTCCATTTCTGACAAAATCTTCGTCTTCAGAAAATTCTTAGCCCTCTCGACCTCTGGCTCCGTTACACAGAGGGACAAGTACATGAACTCGTCTTGAATCAACATCATCATGTCGTCTAGGTTCATTACACCGCTCACAAAATGCACTCCAAAGAGTCCGCAGTCTTTGTAGGTAATATTGAATGCTTGGTAAGAGTCGCACAAGCTGCAGCAGGAGGCTTCGCGGGCTACCCTTACGGGGTGCAACTCTCCGCCAGGCTGCGAGCGGTCCCAGCCGCCCAGTACGAACCTAGCCACCTCCATCACGATCTTGTCGTCGTCGGTGAAGCATGGCCCCTCAACGGCCACCATGACGTGCGCGGTGGGCATCGAGTCGTCACGATATTTTACTTCTGAGCCCGTGTACCTATAGGCGCCCATGTCTAAGCTCTTGAGCGGCTCCAGCTTGCTCAGGTAGCGTTCGGCGAGCGACGTCATCTGCTCGTGTGAGATGGCGCCGGTCGCTGCCATCACCGTGCGGCACGGGTCGTAGCACTTACACAGGTACCTGCAGATGGAGGCGTCCGTAAAGTTGTACAGGTTGGCGGAGGGGCCCATCACGGTCTGCGCGAGGGGAGTGCCCTGAAACGCACTGGCGTGCAAGTAGTCGGCCACCACTGCACCGGGGTCTTTGTCGTGTTCCAGCATTTCCGCATAAACGATACTTTTCTGATACTCGATATCGTTAATGTCTAAGGCGTTGTTGAACACGCAGTCGATGAGTATGTCGGTGGCGAGCTCCACGTCCTGGCACAGGCACTCCACGTAGTAGACCACCAGTTCGCGAGTCACGCAGCACCTGAACTTGGCACCGAGACTCGCTATCTGTGTCCCGAGCTGTTTTTGGTCTCGACCTTTGGTTCTTTTGAAAGCAATATGCTCGAAGAAATGAGCCATTCCATTCTCCATTTTGGCCTCGTACCTAGAACCAGCATCGATAAAGAGGCCGATGCACGCGGTACAACACTCCCTCTCCTCCGTAGCGATCGTCACGCCGTTGAAAAGCTTGGAGTATCGAGCGACCGGCAGGTTTTGGAGGTACTGAACAAAATGTTGTGGGTAACAGACGTGTCTGGTAAAAGACTTTAAAGGTTTAAATTGTCTTTTCAGAAGGCTTTTTGCTCTGAGCATCCTTGAACAATGAAACTGAACAATATTAGTAATGCAAAAACGTACAATGTCAATGAGACAGGTGCTGTATTTTAAGCTGACATGTCATTGTCATAATATTACCTACCATAGTCGAGCAGTCAAGTCAAACGGAAGCTTCTAGGGAAGGTTCGGTTCGGTTCAAGGTTCAAGGCTTCAAACTATAGAGTTTCAAGAATAAGGTGAATGAACGAAGGTGTCTTACCACGTGATCCGGCTGCCGGATAAGTTAGTTACAGCAGCAGCGGCGAGCTTTAACTAGCAAAACATACTTACCTACCTAAAATACCCGTTACGCCTCGCGGAACCATCTGCTCGGTAACACCAACAGGAATCGTTAATTTATGTAATTCTGATGATTTCTAGGTATGAAGCTACAAGGTGCTATTGGCGCGCGGCCAAAATCGGAACTAACGCCGCTAACAAGGCGACCCTTTCAATGTCATTCTCGCGTCAAAAGATCCTTGGAGCACTTTGATTGTCACTCAAGTACCTGCCTATTGTTGATATAAGGTTGTAACACTTGTAACTGAAGATTTCTATGGAAGTAGGTATTGGGTCCATGATCCAAACACCTAACACGCTCGGGCCGGCCGCCTCACTGCTGCATCATCAAACACCTAACACGCTCGGGCCGGCCGCCTCACTGCTGCATCACCAAACACCTAACACGCTCGGGCCGGCCGCCTCGATCATCTGTTTGTAGTAAGTGTAGTTTTATGTAGGTATTCACTGAAATAACATTACAAAAAAAGTAATCAAAAACTAATTTTAAAGAAAACTAGCTTTCGCCAGCGGCTTCGCCCGCGTGGAGATAGGAAATTATCCTACGGCAACGAATTACAGTCATAAAAAGTATCGTATGCGTTAATCCAGGTTATAACTCACAAAATGTTTAACTTTAATTTAAACATTTACTATAACCATAGTGAGCTTTGAGTTACTTTTTAAATTGTTATTTACAGAGTTTCTAATAATATTATTCAATCATGATTTGAAAGACACGAAGTGCCATCTAGCGTCTTATAGCAAATGTGGCCGTCGAAAGTTATTGTTCTTTCCTCGGGAACAGTTTTTTTCTGAATGAAAGGTACCCTTTGCCCTATTCCTATTATTCGGACGTACGGTACCCTAATACTTTTTATTGAATCAACTGAGGTTATAAGTTATGTCTTGTAGACCCGCTAGACGCCGGTCGCAATTGAATAATTTTTTTAAACCAGTATTTAAAAAATATTCTCAATATCTTTATTTGCATTCCATATTGTAATGTTTACGGGTGCTTACAATGGTCTAAATGTAAAGGTACAATTACAGACCCTATATAACGACAGGAAAATTATAATAAAAAGAAACGCTTTTATAGACTCATCACGATACCTAACAAACACCATCACGAATCGGACAGGGTTTTTGTTGTATATTGTATTATATATTTTTGATACTTCAGAGTTGATCTCCTAATATGTGACTAAAAGTTGCTCATTTTCATTACTACACTACACTCCTCTAAATGTTTTGCCTGTCATTCTGTTTTCTTTGTCATGAGTCGGGGCACCTCCCAGTGGGTAACAGTTTGGTGATAGGTACATATGTAGGTATGGATTAGGTGATGATGCTGACATGGAAATCCGTCCAGACAGGTGATTATCTGTAACTACTATTAACTCAATACCTACTTAATCATTTGAAATCTTTTAACTAAAATTATTTTGTATACCAGTTAATGGTGAAACATGTAGATCAATTCTTAAATATATGAACGCATAAATAAATTACTTTGACTTTGGAAACGGTAAAGAATTGAACGATCTACCAAAAAAATTTGTTTTCTTTTATGATTCATTATATATTTAACGATTTTATGTTTCATGAACCTTAAATAAACATTAAAATCGTTAAATCGACTACTCAAACAGGTTGACTACTATTTTATTGACAGAAATCTGTCTGTAATTATCTCGAAGCTCTGTTGTCCTCGATCAGCGCCGACGCTTGCCCGCTTCACAAGGGGACAACAGGGTCACCACTGTTCACTGTCTAACTCCGTCGAGGATCCTCGGCGTCACGTTTTTTAAATGTTTCTTGTAACAAAGGCGACATCACCTCATCCTCATAATTTGCTAGTCGTGCTTTTAGGCCTTGAAGATATCGAGTAAGATCCTGAAATCTACGATACTCGTATTTTGTCGGAATATAAGTGTTGGCAATATTTGACCTAGAAATTAATTCTTCTTTATTCATCACTCGTTGTATCCACGAGAGGTAAGGGCTGATTGGCGTGTAGGATCGTATAGAGCTGAGCGTGGCCGCGACATGCACGCCCGCCAACTTGCCGGCGTGAAACAGCGGACTGCCGGGCTCACCCGGGAGCGTCTGCTGCTCCTTGTCGGAGCACTTGGGTGCTGCGCACAAGTATGGCGCAAAAGCAGACATCTCGTCCTCATTACACAAACTTACGACACCTTCCCTAAGCTGTAGCGGACGAACCTCATCCTGTGGTAACACCCCTTCGTTTTCCTTTGTGAAATCCGTTTTGGTGATTCCGAATCCGGCGTACTCGATGAAATGACCTACCATCGCCTTGTAGTCTACGGCAGACAACTGCGCGTACTCATTCATGGTCACCGAGTTGACGTAGATCAAGCCGAGGTCGGGCTCCAAGACCTTAGACGCTGGAGGTCGTTCTACAAGTATGACCTTTCGATGATACTCTGTCTCGTTGAAGGGTATAGTCATGTTGCCATACTGTATGTGTGTTACGGCAGCGAGGCAGTGCGCAGCGGTCAGCACCCAGTTGGGTGAGATAAGCGTGCCGGTACAGCGGCGGTAATCTTTAACCAGTGCGACTACGTACTGGTACTTTCCGTTGGCGTCATCGGTGCCTTTGGTGGTGCGTTGGGCCACCTTGACGTGAAACTGGTGCGTCAGCACTACTATTAGCATCAAAGTACGTACAGTCATGATATTCACGAACCCGTCGCACAATTTACACAAACTCTTTTTTAATGTGTTGCAGCTACCTTACCAATGCGCAGTTACAAGTACCGCTACTCGTAAAAAATTTATGCACGTCTGTGTAATGTTTGTAGGTATGTACATAAATTGAATAAAAACCTCTTATATAAAGCCTTGGACGTCATTGAATAGAACAATACTTCCTCCACTGTTCCATTATCACGCAATGCCAGATAAGCTGGACGGACAACTTCTCTCACACGCACAATTCAGAACTGCAGCTAAAACGGAAATCATACGAAGGTAATCATTTATAATTAAATTTTATTATAATAAATGATATTAGTTTTTTCTAAATAAATAAGTTTAAATGTTTGTTAGTTTCGTAGTCTCGATGAGGTTAACTAGCTTAACGGTAGCCAATTTCATCTTTAATTTTATTTAAAAATGACTGAAATGTTTTAAGTACATTAAATGGTTCTTAAACTAATAATACCAAGCTTTTTTATATAAAATTTATTACAAGAGGTGTCTTTACTTTTGCCTTAATTAATTTGTTTGTTTGTACATTTTTTTGTAATTGTATTTAGTGTTGTAGGCTCGATGAGGCTAACTAGGTTAACCGTTGCTAATTTTAACCATTATTTTATCTTACTTTATTAAAAAAAACTACCAGAAAATACAAAAACGTTGTACATATCAAAAACGTTGTGTGGGAAATCATCAAATCTCCTCCCGCTCCACCCAGAGCGGGAGGAGATAGCGTGAGGCCTGAGGCCCCGGTCGGCAGTGCCTATTTTCTATGTAAGAGCGGGAGGGCTCGGGGGTCTTAAATGATAACGATCAAACATCTTTACAACACTTTTATCACTCACAACAAACAATGATTCACACAACTTCATTTTAAAAGGAGATGCACACAGTTCTTATTACAATTTAATACTTCGCGCTCTGCGTTTTTTTTTTTTGTATGGCATCTTTTGTAGTTGACCTTGAGAGGTCGTGACTACTTAACCGGACTAAACTGTGGCTGCCTTAAGCGGACTCAAAGCGTCCAGCCAGGGGCGTAAAACTACTTACATTACTAAGCGAACGCTCGCTAAGGGCACCCCCTGTGGGGTACGGACCTCGGCTTAGGGCGTCGCTGGCGGGAGGACAGCAAGATGGGACAGGCTGGATCAGATTTAGTTGATTATTATTATCATGGGAATTTAAAGCTACAGGCTCAGCTACGGCGCGGGCTGGCACTTCGTCGAGCAAGGGTCGGGGGGGACAGTTACGTCGGGATCTTCGCGAGGAACCTCGGCGGCGAGGTCGGAATGTCGGTCTATGTTTGTGCACTGTACTGGTGGCCCTACTGCTCTCCTGAATGAGAGTTATGTGGTCATCGGGGTCGGTGAGGACATGCTTGGGACGGCGGACATGACTAATGGAGGAGGGAATATAGCTAGCGGCCTTGACAACTAGAGGGTTGCAGTGATTCGCGGCGGTATCGAAGAAAAGCTTTGAAATGCGTTTCATGAACTGGCGGATAGTGGGAATCTTGAGGTCGACGTGGAGGATTTCGTTGTGAACGTACCAAAGGGAGCCTGTAATTCTACGGAGGAACTTGTTCTGGAGGGTCTGCATTCTATTGAAGCGAATGGGCATGGCGTGTGCGAAGACTGCACTGGCATAGGTCATGATCGAGCGAATGCACGCTGTGTAGATACGCAATTTGCACTTTAGTGACAATTTGCTACGTGCATTGAGGACGAAGTGAAGTCTACCGAGAGCGAAGGCGGCGCGCGAACGAGCGGCCTTAATGTGCTCTGAAAAAGAGAGGTGTTCATCGAGCACTGCACCCAGATATTTGGCTCGCTTCTCCCAAGGGATCGGCTTGCCGAACATGGTGATCGGACGAGGGGGGCAGGGGGTATGACGCGGCTTCGAGAATAGAACCGCTTGACTTTTGTCGGGATTTACTTCAATTCTCCATTTCCTAAACCAGGCGCCAAGCTTGTTGACTTGGGTTTGGAGAATGCGAGATATCGAGTCTGGATCGCGGCCGGTGTAGTAGATGGCCGTGTCGTCTGCGAACAGGGCCAACTGCGCCTTACTGCACTTGGGCATATCGCTGGTGAATAGCGTGAATGCTAGAGGAGAGATCACAGAGCCCTGAGGGACTCCTGCGCGAATAGGGTGGGAGGATAGCGCTCCTTCGATGCGATAACGGAAGGTGCGGTTCGACAAAAAGTCCCGTAAGAAGAGCACGAGACGATCTGGCACACCAAGTTGGTACAGCTTATATAATAAGCCGTTGTGCCAGACTTTGTCGAACGCTTTCGCTATGTCGAAGAAGACAGCATTGGTCATCAAACCTCGTTGGAAACCGAAGTTGATGTGTTCGACTATACGGTGGACCAGTTGTACGCACGAGTGTTGGGTTCTAAATCCAAACTGTTCGTTGGGGATGAGGCCCTTTGTCTCGGCGTAGTCTCTGAGACGCTTATAAATAAGCCTCTCATAGATTTTGCCTAGGACATTGAGCAGACTGATGGGGCGGTAACTAGTAGGCTCCGACTTTGGCTTGCCGAGCTTCGGGATACCGATGACGGTGGCTTCTTTGAATGCCTGTGGGAAGATGTTATTGCTCAGGGCACCATTGAAGATGGTGGTCAGTATCATTAACAGGTGGGCAGGGAAAAGTTGGAATACCCTATTGGTGATTCCAGCTGAGCCTGGGGCTTTACGAGCCTTAAGACTTTGGATGAGGTCGTGCACTTCGTCTGGCGTTACGGGGGGCAGTGGATATTCTGGGTCTTCAACGGGAGGGAGGGAGGCTCTATGTTCGATTTCGGCGTCGACCTCAGAGAGGTGAGCTTGGTCTACTGGTTGAGAGCTAGGCGAGCATTGGGCTTCTAGACTGTCGGCTAGAAGCTCAGCCTTGTCGACATCATCGAAGGCAATGGTCTTGTCGGGGCGGATCAGTGGGGGCATGGAGACTATTTCTCCGGATCTAAGTTTCCTCTGGAGTTGCCAGAAGGCTAGGTGGGTGGGCTCTAGTTCGCTCAGCATCTTGTCCCAGCCGGCGGTACGCAGCTCCTCTATGCGTGTTCTTACAGTACGCTGTATGTAACGCATATGGGCTTTGTTCGCGTCGCAGGGGAAGTTGCTGTAGGCACGGACAGCCGCATTTTTCTCATTCAACAGTTCGCGTACATCGTCCAGCAACTTCCAGCGACGGTCCTCCGTCGCTGGAATTTCCCTTGAACAATCGTTCAGGACTGATTGTACGTGAGCTGTAAATGAGTCGATCGCGGCCGTCGTGTCAGCTATAGAGTCAAAATGATCGGGGATTGGGAAGTGGGGGGACGTGGTGGATTTTAAGCGATCGCTTACTTTCCTCCAGTCCGTTACTACTTTCGTGGGAGGGAGTCGGGTGGAGTCGGGCAGACCTATGCGGGGGACCAGTTTCATGACTACTGGACGGTGATCAGAAGCGAGCTCTTGCACCACTTCTATAGAGTCCAACCGTAGGTTGACGTTCTGTAGGAGCGCCACGTCGAGCACGTCGGCGGTGTGATTGGGATCGGCTGGAAAGTGAGTGGGAGTCATCGGCGCGATGACATCGAAATTCTGAGAGAAGGAGAGGTTGAACACGTGTCTCACTCTGGAAGAGGTCCTGGTGCTATTCTAGGAGGGATGTTTTGCGTTGAGATCACCCGCTATGATAACGGAGTCACTAAGGCTAAATAGGACAGAAAGATCTTCAGTAAGGAGTTGGATATTCTCCGAAGTATTAATGGGGGGGAGGTAGGCCGATACTATGGTGATCGGTTGATTCGCGCTCTGCGACTAGAGCGAGCCTATTTATACGTGTTTTTAAACGTATAAATAGGCTCGCTCTAGTCGCAGAGTGTCTGTCAACTGTCAACGTCACACAGCAACGACTTCCGTTGACATTTGTTTTACAATAAAATTTACATTGAATTTAGTAAAAATAATACAACAACAATAATAACACTATTTGATTTCTAATTAATAACACTTTTTGAATACTTTTAATTTCTTAACGTAGTTAGGTAACAATCATTTTATTTAAATGAACTAACAGTAACAATGTTCCAATTCACTTTTTAGAGTTGATGTTTTAATAAAAACAAACCTTTTAATTAACAATATTTGATTTAATACGATTTTATAATGTAATGCAAAATGACTTATTTATATTTTACTGTACATATTTGTGTTTCCGTTACGTCATCAGCCGCTATGACGTTTGTTTTAGTCTGTGGTACTGTTTTTATTTGTCAGCGCTATCATCTATTCTTATAATTTTTCATGATAGTTGTACAGATTTTCTGGTTAGTTAGCTCGAAGGACATCTTGGATAGCTGGACTTTCAGAGGAACCATTAAGCACAATGAAAAGATGAAAATGTAGCACCATATATAAAAATTTAGCACCTTTATATAAAAATGTAGCACCATATAAAAAATACTTTTATTACTTTATAAAGCATACCCTACAAGCGAGCCGCCCCTGCTTCGCATGGTGTTTACGACTTGACAAAACATGGAGATATCTTATTCTAAGAATGTTTACTATGAATATATTACGCACCTATACCTTCCGGAATAAATTCTTTAAATTATGGTGACAACCGCATCAAACCCCGTTGCGTAGTTTAGAGGAACAACGCGGTCACACAGACGTTTCACCCGTGAGAGTTTAATTTCATGAAGTATAAGCTTAAGCTAAAGGAACTTTTCAAAGCTTTAGTATGGCCGTCTTAGTTCTACGATAAAATACATTACTATTGTACTATCTAGTGCTTACTAATTCCATGCACGATGTCTCTTATCCCAACAAGGATCCTAAGGCGCTCGAATGACGTAGACAGGGGGCGCTGACCACAGTAGGCGCTGTTGTCTGGGGGACCTGTTTACAGGGAGCGCTGTTGACAGAAGGCGCTGTTGTCAGATGGAGCTGTTGGCAGAAGGCACTGTTGACGGAGGGCACCCTTGTTAGGGAGCGCTTTTGGCTTTTGACCGGGGGCGCTGTTGACAGGGGACACTGTTGTCGGGGGGTGCTATTGACAGGGGGGTGCTGTTGTCAGCGGGCACTGTTGACATGGAAGCACTGTTGACAGGGGGCGGTGTTGTATAAAGGGTCTGTTGACACGGGGCACTGTTGCCAGGGGGCGCTGCTGACAGAAGGCGCTATTGACAGAAGGCTCTGTTGACAGGGGGCGCTGTTGACAGAAGGCGCTGTTGACAGAGGTCACTCACTCTTGTCAGGTAGCGCTGTTGACAGAAGGCGCTGTTGACAGAGGTCACTCACTCTTGTCAGGTAGCGCTGTTGACAGAAGGCGCTGTTGACAGAGGTCACTCACTCTTGTCAGGTAGCGCTGTTGACAGAAGGCGCTGTTGACAGAGGTCACTCACTCTTGTCTGGTAGCGCTGTTGACAGAAGGCGCTGTTGACAGAGGTCACTCACTCTTGTCAGGTAGCGCTGTTGACAGAAGGCGCTATTGATAGGGGGCGCTTTTGACAGACGGGCGCTGTTAGTATTCAGTTGTCGTCATTTGTGGGATGAAATGTATTAAAAAAACAAGACAGTGTCGTTAGTTTCGATTTCGGCCACGCCCGTAAAGATCGTTGTACAGCTACATTTAATTAATCCTTCTCGCAAAAAAAGAAATAAGCATACATGACGTTTTACGTTACCTTAATAATTTTATTTTACAACAATGTTTAGAGCGGTACTAAAATGTATTTCCCTAAATCTCACCAAGATTAGTGTCAGGCATGCATGTGGTAGTAGCGCACAGGTATCGGTACTGCCGAACGAAGTGAAGGTCGCCACGCAAGAGGTGAATACGCCTCTCACCTGCGTGACGCTGACGGTGGCCGCGGGCCCACGCTACGAGACGTCCTGGTCCCACGGGCTGACGCACTTCATAGAACACATGGCTTTCAAAGGGTGCAGAACGTTGAAGAAGAAACAAATTGAAAAATTGTTGTTCGATATGGGTGCTAAGATGACAGTGCATACGGCTAGAGAGGAGCAAGTTTTCTCAGTGTTGCTGCCCTCAGAGAACGCGCTAGGCGCGGTGGACATGCTTTGCAAGGTTGTGACCGAACTAGATATAGACGACTGCCAGATATCCCTGGAGCGAGACAACATCTACCGAGAGCTCGCCGATACTGATGCCGATCCAAAACAAGTGCTTTTCGATTACCTTAACGCAACAGCTTTCCAGGGTACACCGCTTGCCCAGCGCGTTATTGGTCCATCCGAAAATTTACGCCGATTCGATGCTGATATCGCATCAACCTTCATGTGCGAGAACTACGTACCTTATAGATTGTGTTTGGCATCTGTAGGGAAAGTAGAACACAAGCAATTGCTTTCTGCTGCTCAACCAAATTTTGGGTGTATAGCATCAGTGCCGATCGGTGAGCCGGAGCTGGGGCCCAACCGGTTCACCGGCTCTCAAGTAGTGTACCGCGACGATTCTATGCCATTCTGTCACGCAGTGATCGCATTCGAAGCTCCGGGGTACACCAGCCCTGACTACTACAAGATGCTGGCGCTGAACTACATCGTAGGCTCGTGGGACCGCAGCCAGGGGCGCGACGTGACGCAGGCGCCGCCAGTGGCGCGCTGGGTGGCCATCGACAAGCTGTGCGAGCGGTACGAGCCCTTCTACGTAGTGTACCGCGACGTTGGGCTGTGGGGCGTGTACTTCATCGCGGACAAGTGGAAGCTAGATGAAATAGTAACTAGGCTTCAGGATCAATGGATGGAATTGTGTACCGTGTTGTCAGCCACGGATATTGAGAGAGGTAGTAACCTCGCTCGGCTGAACGTGGCACGACGGTACGGCAACGTGGTGTGGTCTGCGCACGACTTGGGGAAGCAGGTGCTGTACAACTGCGAAAGGAAGTCTCTGGAGATGGTGAACGAGGTTCTGAAGGGGTTGGACGTGGCGGAGCTGCGGGCGCTGGCGAACCGGCACCTGTACGACCGGTGCCCCGCGGTGGCCGTGGTAGGGCCTTCGGAGACGATGCCCGACTACGTCAGAATAAGAAGCGGCATGTGGTGGCTTAGACTGTAATTTTTAAATGAAATGAACCTACATTTTCTATTCATTCTTATTTGATATAATACCTTATTGCTTACTAGCTGTTCCCGCGGCTTCGCTTACATGACTATAGTATTGGCTTGGCGCATGTTGAGCAGCCTAAGCAAAGATTTAACAAGTATCTTGTCTTTTTGTTTTTTAGAGGGCACTTTTATATTTACTTATCTATCTTTAAAAATAAGACTCATGTCTATATATCTTAGTCCAGACATAACGGAAAACATTAGTTAAAGTGCTTTACCAGTCAACGATGTGTAGGATCGTCAGGATCTAGTCCTTTAGATGCGGTCATAATGTGGGCAAAAGATAGGTTTTGTGCGACACTACGTACGATACACTGTTTTTTATTAAAATTCCTAATCACAATTAATCACATTAACTGCACAACGAATCGAGTACAGTTCCGCGAAGTGTTAACTCCAATGAGATGACTTCCTCGCCTTAAGCTAAAACATCACGACTCTGTAGTAGCGCGCTGTAGGCGTGGGTAGAACCCGTGATGTCGCCAGTGGCGCGCTTGCGATTGGTTCGTGTCCGTACTAACGACAGGATCGACGTGTTCATGTTAAAATTATTCATTATATTAATTTAATGATAAATGATAAATGATTTTTATTTCTGTAAGTGGGTTTGTACAAACACTTTTACACGTCAAACATTTTTTTTTAAGAGAGAGGTCGGCATTTCCTATCTGACTACTCTGAGAAGAAAATCCGAAACAAACTCAGAGGTCACAGTCTCTTTTAAAGTCCAGACATAATCTTGGTCAGATCATGTTAAGACCATGTGGATTGATGTCTGAAATGGTCTTTTGAGGAATGAAGTCAGTGCACGCATTTGTCAGTAATCGTACAGCTCAATATTGGGTAGGCCGCATAATTACTCAAACCGCCAGACCAAGACTACGATTAAAACTCACTGAGATAATAAAATAAGAAATCAAAAGAAAAAAAAATACCCACATAGTCTTAACATTCACAATAATAACAATAAAATAATAACTAGGTAAGTATTCATGTCATTGTTTATTTTACAGATCATATGAGGAGCTTGTAGGTAGGTGTCTGAAATGGTCTTTTGAGGAAAGAACCATACAGATTTGAGTGGGCCTGTCCAGTCAGTGCAAGCATTTGTCATTTATCGTGCAGCTCAACTCAAAACGTAAGGTTTAGTATTTATCTATTAGTTATTTAAAACAAGCGGCAGATAAGGTAAGCTTCCAAGGTTTCAAGGCTTTACCCAAAAAACCGACGTCGAAAATTATATCACCTGAACAGACTACGTATTAAGTATATTTCCCAGTAGCGCTGGTCCGTAAATCGGAGATTTATACTCCGGTATGGTAGGATAGTCGCCGATAACTCTCCGGGACTCGAAGTTGTGACCAATAAATGTCTTACGCTTTTAAACCACGAGGAAACTGGTCAAAAGTTATGTAATAAAATAATGTAATGTGTATTCTGGACTCAACACTGCAGATGGGTACTGACCAAAATCAAAATCAAAAGTAATTTATTAAAATTAGGCTGAGAATCAGCACTTTTCGAACGTCAAGATTACATAAGTCAGTCCCCCAAAACGCCATGTGATTGTTGTTAGATCTTCTCTCGTGGTGACCCAATTTAACGATGATTCTAAAAAGTACAAATTAGGATCAACTTCCGTAAATGGTAATTATGGTAAACGTATTAATATTTTGAGAACGAAGGTCGGCTTGCATGGTAGCTTCACCCCTGATAATAAAACATTGCTGTAATACCATAACCGTAACTGTTCCTAAACATTTTGCATTTTTATAATTCGAGCACCTCCAAATAGATGCACCATTTTTATATCTCTTCAGTACATGATATGTATTTGTGTTTGCCCAAAAGCAACGCAGTTCCACCACTCGTCGGCAAACATTTTAAAAGTGATTCGCTAATATCAGCTTCCGACATCGTTGTGATATATTTTTATTTTGTTCAAAGCTTAAGCTAAAGAAAATGAAATGTCTCACAATATAATTTATACATCTAATTTTAGTCTGTAGAGAGTAGTTATATTCTTTGTGTCAGTCTAAGGTCAGAACAAATAATCGTCAGTGTCAGTTGATCTTTGTCAGAATTTCCGTAAAAGAGGTTGATAATCAATAAGTTCAACTCGTTGATCTTCTGTGTTGACTGTACAATTAAATCCTAAATAGGATTGGTAGTGTCGTTAATTGGCAACGACACTACTGGTAGTGCGGCTGGTAGTGTCGTTGCCAAAGAATGGAATTACCGGAGATACGAATTAGTTCTTCATCCGGATTCAAGTTGTATTCTCGAGTTTATTGAAATGATTCATGAATGCTAACATAAATTCGTATTTACTCTGAGTGATTTATTGTGAATCGCTTATTTTTATGGCCTAACCCTACGATCATATTCATGAATCGTGACGAACATTATGAATGCGTCTAAAATAAAAGCGACATATCATCGTGACGGATGGATGAGTCGATAGACCGAAACTGTTCCCCGAAAAATAATTGAACCACATCCTGTCAGGCACGATTTCCGAAAACATTCAATAATTTATTTACTGTTCGTCATCTCATTCGTGAGGGCAAGCTACACCTTCAATCCCACTAAAACGTCACATTTGTCGCAGTGCTGAATAATTCAATGCGATTCCTCCGGTCTAACCAGAACCGAACTATAAAAACTTTACGGCCGATAAAAGTCCTATCCAATTTCTCTTGAAACAGCGTCAATATGGGATCACTTGGTTTAGCGTTGTTAGTGGCTGTGTTGGTTTCTTGAGGCCAAGAATCTGCAGACTTCTCTTGCAACATGCACAGAGCTGTTGAGATGAAGAGCTTAATCTGCGCAGGCTCCTTGCTAGCCACCACCTGAGTGGCCACCACGACATCGAACGCTCAATGATACTTACATCCGCATGCGCATTGAGTAGATTGCAGCTGTAGGTAGCGTAATGTGTGTTAATAATATATAATATATTACGGCGCTAGATATCGTCACGAGCACAGACGTCAGTTCTTCAAGTGTGGACCTAAATAATGATTGGTTGATTCATTGTAAATCATATGTAATCATTTTCGTCTTTTACTTAACGTACATTTTGGACAAGACCACTTTCTTTTTAGTTGGTTTTTGATCAACAAATAATTATATCAATTCTCGAATATTTCATTCAATTTAAGAGATATTCCGGTTGTTACTTTATTCATAGATTTGTCGTTATTGCACACAGCAATATGACGCTGAATGGCTAATAGCTTCCTTCAAGAAAGCGCCTCGGTAAATGCCTACAGAGTATTTATCGAATCGGCTCCAGTGTATCGGTTTATTTGAAAACAATTGAATAAATACTTACGTAAAAAGTAGGTACAACATATTCTAGTTATTATGTTGTCGAGATCCGATGAGAGATATATTATTATTAAACATTAATGTGCACGACAAAATACAAAAAGTAACTAACCACAATAAGTCGATCATGAAAAGAATATCCTAAAATGATGTAACAATTTTGCTTCCATATTTGTGAAAATAATGGTTTATAGAAGCAGTAAAGTAAAATTAAGTTAGACCCATTGATTCTAGAATTAAAGTTAATAAATTCCTATCGATGTCGTCCGAAGCTTCCGCAAAGCGAGCGACCGTCCAATTTTATGTGTTTGCACGTCCGCTGTAATCTCAGGAATGGCGGAAGTTTACACACCGTACCTGCCCCGCTAGGGATAAACAAATAGGGGTGGGGTAATCATCTATTATGGGGATAGAGCCGGTGCGGCTAACTGGCTTGTAACTCTGCTGTTTAGGGTGCTGTCAATTTTGGCGCGAGGAAACAGAAGAGGTCTGCAATAAGCACAGGGTTACTTAACGAGATGAAACCTTTTCAGTAAAACAAAATTAATTATAGAACCATCAGCGTGACGTCGAGGTCGTCGCGATGTCTTCGTCACCGCGGTGATCGTTTTAATGGTGCGATTGCGGTAATATTTGACCGACATACTGATCATGCAAAGATTTAGTAAAGATACTCAAGAGTCGTACGTACTGTAGGTACTAATCAATAATCATAGCAAGTCAAAGAGCTAGTCTTACTAAACTTAATAATAATGGGCTGCAATAAAATGATGTTACTTAATATGTTGTATTTACACAATCATCGATGTTACGTCACAGAGAAGAAGGTTATGCATTTGGAAAATTTGTAATACTATGTGTGTGCTACACAATACGACATAGACATACTCGTATATCAGAGAACAACTACAAAAAAATAAAGTCTTAAATAGGTCTCGATTAGATCCAGTACTCCGATCACACCACAGGCACAGTCCGATCTATGGTTTAGAACTTAGGATAGAATTCGTATAATCACAATATTACGATGACAACGATGATTATTTATTTTATGTACCTAGTTCGCAAAAAAAACGATTGTGTTAATACTATTGACGTATTTTTGTAAAAGTCGAGCGGGGCTGTCGCTCGACTTTAGAAGACTATGAGACTACCTTTGACTACTACGAATGATCTGCGTCTTATATGTAATGTTATTCTACTGTCTAATAGTAGGTAAAGGGTACACACGCAGGTTAAATACAGAAACTGCTAATGAGAATAATTTAAAAACGCTGTTTATGCAAGTACTTATGAACTAATGAATGTCACGTTAGCACCTATAGCTAGCTATCGATATGAATATGAATATTACTGGTCAAGTTAGTTGAAAATAAATCTTCGCGACAAACACACGTCTATTTTTATTAAAAAAAAACCTTGTTATTTAAACTAAACAACCGTATGGCTACAAACACACGCTATGTACATACTTGGGTTTATTAATATTTTATTGAATCCTACCAATACTAATATATACCTACATAATTATGTAGTAGTATTGGTAGGACGTGCTGGTGTCCGCACCTCCACGTCAAAGCGTGTATTTTGCGCAGGTGGGGAAATATTTGAATATTTAAGTGCGTCTGCATGAGGCAAGCATGAGGTCCTGGGTTAGATTTAGTTATGTTAAGTGATTTTGGGTTCTTCCATCTGAAATATCACAAAGGCAGCCCGGAGTCTGGATCTGCGCCCAGAGTCTTGATGGCAAAAGTCTCGTCCCCTGTTACATGGGACTTAAACATAGTTGGCGAAATGTGGGTGTAAAGAAAGAAAGAAAGAAAGAAAGAAAAGAAAGAAAAAACGTTTTTTTTAGCACAGACTAAAAGGCACACAAAGCAGGTATAAATTATAAGAAAAACAATAAAAAAAAACATACAAATAATAATAAAAAACTGTACAGCGCGAAATATGAAACTTTGTGTGTACTTATAGGTGCACCTCTGAATAACCGTTCGGGGATCACAGGCGTGATGATATGTTATTATAATTCATTCATATACGTGACTACATATAATTTACCCTAGGGGGTAAGGAAACAACACGGTATAATTTTTTTCGTTCGGATATTTTTTTTTTTAAATAGTTCTAATCTCTTTTGTAATGAATCCTTGTTACGGATATCGTGAGTGAGTGCATAAGGTGAAGTGTGAGATATATCGATGTTTGTCTCAACGTAACAAATTCTTATTTACTTAATAGGTTCCAATGTGTAGATGTCGATGGTGTGAAATCTTCTGAGCTACCAGTTCAGTTAAATGATAAATAAATGATAAATGATTTTATTTCTGTAAATAGGTTTGTACAAACACTTTTACACGTCAATCATATTTTAAAAACTAGGTGAGATCGGTTAGGTGTACTTCGAGGCTCAATACTGGGTCCATTCTTGTTCTTAGTGTACATCAATAACTTACCATTTATATTTAAATGATATCTGTGACGTTGTACTGTTTGCAGATGATACCACCCTTATTTTTAAAGAAGACAAGAATAGACAAGATTTTGACGACGTAAACAGTGCACTCTAAATGGTTACGGATTGGTTTACGTCTAATAACCTAGTTTTCAATGCCAAGAACACGAAATGTGTGAAGTTCGTCTTTCAGAATGTTAGAAATCTAGGAGCCAACATGGTCTTAGATAAAGAGCTGCTTGAAACTGTAGACTCGGCGGTTTTTCTGGGCATAACAGTATATGGCAAACTTCAGTGGGGCCCACACAAATCAAGCCTAGCAGGGAGGCTCAGTTCAGCCGCCTACGCGGTCAGGAAAGTAAGACAATACACTGACGTTGATACAGCTCGGTTAGTCTATTTTAGTTATTTCCACAGCGTTATGTCCTACGGTATTCTGCTGTGGGGCAAAGCCGCTGATATTCAAAATAAATTCGTCCTTCAAAAACGAGCTGTCCGAGCAATTTATCAGTTAGGAGCCAGAGTTTCTCTTAGAGTTTTTTTTAAAGATATTGGTATTCTCACGGTGGCATCTCAATTCATCTTCGCCAACATCTTATATATTAGGCAAAATATACACTTATTCACTCAAAACAGTGATTTTCACAATGTTAATGTAGCCACCGCTCATCACAGCACCTTACCACGTTTTTACCATCAGTTAAAGAAACACAGAAGCCAACAGTTCTGAAAAGAACTGACACAACGTTTTGACATCCGTTAAAGAAATAGGAGCTGCAGAGGCCACACGCCGACGACGTGATCTCCAGGACACTCCAGTCTTCGTCACACGAGGCACGTCTGCAATCCACAGCTCCCAACACGAATCTTCATTCGATGGCGGCCGCTCTGCAAAGGAATCGCGAACTACGAGGCACCTATATTTATCCCTTCGGAGAGCCCGCCATGTCGCAGCCGCGAGCACACAGGCGCTATCTCACGGATTCATTACGACAACAGTGTGCTGTGATGTGATTGGACTAAATAACGCAATCCTATTTGCTAAGTTTTTGCAAACGTTTTATTTAATTTAATGTACAAGTTTTTATTGGTAGATTTTAGTTTGTAAACTAGTATAAAATTCGCATTATATTAATAATAAATTATTCACATTCATTCATCGACAACGAGTATTTCTTCCACCTTCTACTGAACCAAAGTCTTCCTAAAGTGGTGACCCCGACGTGATACGACAAAGAATGATAGATTTGAGTTTTGGCATCGGAAAACGAAGACCAACACAGAGAACATCTCAAAATCGTTCTAAAGAGATTAGAAGACAACGGAATAACTATTAACCCCGTCAAATGCAACCTAGGCAAATCAGAAGTCCAGTTCCTGGGTTACACCGTAACAAAAGAAGGCATCAAACCTCCGCAACATAAAATACAAGGAATTACCGATTACCCCCGGCCGACTACAATCGAAGAATTAAGAAGATTTCTCGGAATGATTAACTTTTATCGCGATCACATACCAAACGCCGCAGCTCTACAAGCAGCTCGGAATTCATACCTACATAACGTAAAAAAACGAGACAAGACTCAGATTACGTGGACCGACGAAGCAACTCAAGCGTTCGAGCAATGTTAAGCTAGCATCATAAACGCAGCTTTACTCGCTCACCCGTCACATAATGCTACGCTAGCATTATTCTGCGACGCATCCGATAACGCAGCAGGCGCCGTCCCACAACAATACATAAATGAAACATGGCAACCACTTGGATATTATTCGAAGAAATTCAGTCAGTCAAAAGAAATATTCTACCTTCGACCGAGAGCTACTCGCAATCTACATGGCAGTCAAACACTTCCGAAAAATATTCGAAGGACGTCACCTTATCATTTTCACCGATCACAAGCCGCTAACATTTGAAATTGCAAAAACTCAATCGAATACCGAAACACCGAGACGAACGAGACAACTTTTGTTTATCAGCGAATTTACCACAGACATACGACACGTGAGCGGTAAACAAAACATCGTCGCCGATACACTCAGCCGCATAGAAACAATTTCATGCCCAACTACAATAAGCTACAAGGACATAGCCAGCTCGCAAGAACAGGACAGCAACATTGAACACTTATTTCAAGTAGACAACATCACTATCAAGAAAATAGTAATACCTAACACGGACGTCGAGTTATACTGCGAAACATCTACACCTTATATACGCCCGTATATACGAGTACCTGAAGCACATAGACAAGAAGTTTTTAACAACATGCATAATACAGCCATCCTGGTATCCGCACGACTCGCAAACTCGCAACTCAAAAATACTTCTGGCCATCAATGAACGCAGACATCAGCCGTTGGACTCGAACCTGTATACATTGTCAGAAAAGAAAGATACAGCGTCACACATTCTCGAACATCTCATATTTCCCGCCAAGTGATCGCTTTCAACACCTACACGTCGACATCGTTGGACCGCTACCTACAACAGCTCAAGGACATCGCTACTTAGTTACAATGATCGACCGACTAACGAAGTGGCCTGAAGCAATCCCTACCGACGAAATATCAGCTGATCGAATAGCCGATATCGTCTACCGGCATTGGATATCAAGAGAACCAGTTTTATAAGCTGGTGGCGTCGGCGCGGAGTATGCTTGGTGTTCGTAACCCCCAGTTTTGCAGTCCTCGAGATGGTAAGGGGTTTCGAGGATGTACAGGCAGGTGGTTTGAAATATAACTGTGTAAGGTTGCCAAAAACTAACAGACCGGTTTTCCACGGTCACTATTAACACTGGCTTGCATTTAGCTAAATCACTGATACATTCGCGCTCGTACATCGACAACATTAATAGGTTGCACAACCTACGTTCTTCTCTTAAAGAAAATGCGCTGTTAGTTATAGATAGTTTAGATTTTAGAGCTCAAAATTATGAATCCGCTTGGAATGTATTGTATAGTACAGGAATTAATTTATTGTACGACAACAAAAGATTGCTCGTAAATAATCATGTCTATGCATTGTTTAACGTTGGAAGTATTATCGATCCACCTTCATTAGACATTTTTATTAATTTTCTTAGCAACAGACCTGACTTATTGGAAACTACACAAGTACACAAAAGTAACATACAAAAATCAGATACTTGTAAACTCGATTATAATCTACTTACAGCTACAAAATCAAATGAAATACAATAAAATGAACATACAATAACAATTTAAATAAAAAAATACAATAATTACAACAAAAAAACGATTTAAATGTCCTAGCAATCAGTCTCACTACTTATTTGATTGTGAAGCAGTTAGAGCCCTGCTTATTGAAGATCGTCCTCAAAATGCCAAAGAAGCAAAGGCCTGTCTTAATTGTCTTCGATCAGGGCACGTAGAATCTAGGTGTAATCTTGTTCCTTGCAAACATTGCAAGCAAAAACACAGTACCTACTCTGCTTCCTTCACATCAGGTAGAAACAACGGTTACTCATGGGTGTGTCGCGTCGTAGTGCGAGCGCCACCGTGACGGGTATCAGGTACCTTCGCAGCTAGGCACTCCCTATCTCCTAAGAAAGTTCCTGTAAGCAGAACTTTGAGAAATCATTCACTCACAAGGACGACGGACGCTTTGTGGTAACCATACCGCTGATAGAACATCCTTCAGTCTTAGGCGGTTCGCAATTGTCGGTTCATGTCTCATGAGCAGTTTCAAAAAGGTTCTGTCTTCAAATATATGTACAAAAATAGGGAGTCTTCGCCTGGCTGTCTTGATGGAAATAGCAATTTACTAAATAGTACACCACCTATCACGCGTGCAGCTGTCTGCCGTCGACAGACAATCCAGCGTATCTTGTTTCGTGGTAGATAACCACTCTAAGACGATCGTGGAATCGCACCAAAACCGACACATGTTAATGTTTAACGTAAGTGATTTTTTCACCTTAGTACACAGTCTTGCGCCTAATAAAGCCCCACACAACTCAAGACGTGGGATAGTGGTAGGTTTGATCGGTGCAACCTTGTTTTTCGAGATTAAGAGCTGGACACGCACAAGCCCCGAGTTACACACAGACCGAATGTAGATGCACGCCCCATATGCACTTTCAGATGCATCTGTGAATACATAGATTTCAATCTTTATGCAACGATCACTAAGAATCCATCGAGGAATTTGTAACTTATTAAGACAGGGTAATCTGTTAGCAAATGAAGACCAGAGATGTAAAATCTCAGACGAAACTTCTTCGTCCCAAGAGCTTTTATTGACCCATAATTTCTGCATAATCAATTTAGCTTCGACCACGCATGGACCTACAAGCCCTAATTGGTCGAATATTTGGCTTATAACAGAAAGAATGTGGCGTTTGGTAACCTTCTCATGAAGTTCAATATTAATTGAGAATGATAAGGTATCCTGCTGACAAAGCCAAAATAGACCTAATGTTTTTGATGATGTATTTGTGTTGTTATCTGATAGATCCAAAACTGTGTAAGAATCTATTTTACCTGAGAACAGCTCGTTAAGAATTAATGTGTTATTAGATTTCCATTTGCGAATATTGAATTTTGCTGAATTTAAGGCGGCAGTGCTCCCTTTCACCGGCTTCATAAGGTTCATAACTCATTTGTTGGGCTAGGCATAACCTTTTATAACAAGCTACCCTCTTCTTTGCTAGATTTGCCTTTTAATGCGTTTAAAGCTAAAGTAAAATCCAACCTTTGTTCAAAGTCATATTATTCAATTAACGACTACTTAAACGATAAGAATAGCTGGTCGCTGTAATTAACTCAAGACAATGTTTATGTTCTTTCTCCAGAATCAGCTTACATACTGACAGGGTATACGAGTTCGTATATTTATTTTAATTTTATTTGACTGTATAAGTCAATTAGTTTTAGTTACCTTCATTTATTATTGACATGATCCGCTCATTACAATGTTTTTCAATGAGTTGTATTGCAATAAGTGGTTAGCTAGCGACCTCGACAATTTATCTTAAATTATTCTTCCCTGTACTCGCTGCCGGTTGGCAGCAAGTTCGTCATGCTCCCGTAGATGTCACTGCTTGCGGTAGCGTCGGGGATCGGGTTGCCTCCTTCTCTCAAATATGGCGGGGGGGGCAATGGCTGATCTTTGCGTTTTGCTCGTGAACGGGTGCTGCTTGTGGTGAATGGTCGTCTTGCTGTCTATGGTTTTGGTATTGTTAAAGTAATTGTTCTGTTAACATATTTTACTTCGATGGTCCTAGTTTATCATTTGTGTTTACTTAAAAAATAATCCAATAATGCATATGTAAGATGTCACGCCCCTTATGCCTGGAGGCTTTTATTTGTGTATTAAGTTATGTTGTTTTTTTCATTGATTTTTTTATTGGTTTCTGTTTTGGGTATATTGGCGTGGCTAGCTTAATTAATTTTGACGTTCGAAAAGTGCTGACTCTCAGCCTAGTTTGAATAAATGACTTTTAATTTTGATTTTGATTTTGCAGTAATTCCCTTACATAACTTTATTGCTTTGCTTACAGTACAGGATCCACTTAACAAATCATCGCAGTAAAAATCGTGTAATATACTATATTTTACGCTATTATCGTTGACTGTGGTTGCCGGACTACTCAAACATTTAGTCGCGAGATATGGCGCTGAAGCAGTCCCCTGACATACTGTGTTAAGTGTGTATGTTTTTAAGCGATGAGAGGAATCATACCTAAATATTATTTGCTGTAACGAGCGTTGACTGGGTACTATGTCAATAGATCTAAACATTTTTTCAATGTCTGCCGATACTACAAACTTATGCTGGCGGAATCTGAGGAGAATCGATAAGAGATCGTCTTGGACAGTAGGGCCGACCAACTGAATTTCATTGTATGAAATTCCTGAAGTGGTGACAACAGAAGCGTCGAAGACTGTACGCAACTTTGTCGTTGTACTGGACTCCCGAAGTACGCCATGATGAGGAAGGTAGTAGTTGACATTGTCACTGTATGGAAAAAAGGGTTTTTATTTTCAGTCATGTGACCTAACTGGTCGTATTCTTTCATGAAACCTAAATATTTCTCCTTGAATATAGGTTCTTGTTTGAATTTTCGCTCAAGCGATAAAAAGCGGCACTTATCTATCTCAAAAGAATCACCTAAGACCTGGGCATCCCGCTTGAGAGGAATGCGACCATCGTCATTAAGAGTGGTGTTGACAGTAAAACTATTTCCACACGCACGTTCCTCTGCGGATTGAGAATGCTCAAGAGAAACACTATCTACTTACCAAAAACGAGTGAGATCAATATCAAGTTGACCTTGAGTAAAAAGACATTGACTGAATGTACATTTCGGACTCGATATGTGACCAGTGACTATCCATCTGAACTCTGAACTACGTAACATAGGTAAATGCTTGCCTAGGCTAATCTTTTTTTTACCTAGAATATCCCAGAAGATATCTGCCCCGATAAGAAGATCGACCTTAGAAGGAATGTTATAAGAGGGGTCAGATAGACATAAGCCTGCTGGAATTTGAATGTGTTGTGTTTCAATGTATGTGATTGGTACTGCTGTGGTGACGTTGGTAAACACGTGACAATCAATGTTAGTCCTATAGCTAGAATTGAATGACTCAATTGTGAGATTGCAAGACTGTGTACTATTGGATACATGATTATTGAAACCTGATACCGTGGAGCTCACGTTCCGCCTCGGCAAACCCAGCTTACTGCAGAAAGCTTCGGAAACGATATTTATTCCGCTACCGTTGTCCAAGAGCGCCCGAGCGGTGTGTTTGTTGCCCTTGCTGTCAACCACTCTCACCAACGCTGTGGAAAGGAAAACACGCGTCGGAGTAGTAACCGTTAGAACATCAGTTGTCAATACAATATCTTTTGAAGATTAATCACGAGAAGCAGATTGATCGGATTCTTCAACGTGCAAAAGAGTGTTGTGCTTTTTTTTGCAACATTTGCAGTGTGACAAAAAACATTTCTTTGCTACATGACCGAATCGCAAACAGTTCAAGCACACATTGAACTCCTTTACTTTAGAAATCCGAGATTCTAGTGGAAGACTTCTAAATGATTCGCAAGGGAACAGCTGATGTGACTCATCGTCGCACAATGGGCATGATTTACGTTTTAATGTTGAATTTTTGCTATTCGTGCTATTATTTATTACTAAACTTATCGCTTTTACGGGTTCTGATTTTATTTTATTAATTTTATTGTTCTCTTCTAAAGTTTGTAATAAGTCGGATCTGTTATTTAAAAATGTTATGAACTGTGATAGGGTTGGGGATGAAGTTAATGTATTCCTATGTTCTTCCCACTGTCGACCCGTCACACTATCAAGTTTGGTTGACATCATATAAATTACGAGCGTATCCCAATACTGAGTGGGTTCTTTCAATGATGTGAGAGCCCTGATTTTCTTGTTAGTTACATCAATAAGATATTGGATCGACTTACACGATTCTGTTAGAATAGGATCTACGTTAAACAAAGCCTGTATGTGATTATTAACCAGTAAACGACTATTATCGAATCGCTCGCACAATAATTCCCACGCAATTTTATAGTTGTCACTTTTAAAATCGATGTTTTTAATAATCAGAGCAGCACTTCCCTGAAGAGAAGCCCGTAAATAGTGGAACTTGTAAATGTTATCAATGCTTTCACGATTATGTATAACAGAAAGGAATGTGTCTTTAAATTCAAGCCAGTCTTGATAGCCGCCACTGTAATGTGGTAAGTCAATTTTCGGTAGCCTAACCAAATTTCTCGCTCGCCCACCTGTTTCTGCATCATTGAACTCCAACACAGACCCGCTGCGCTTCCCTCCGGCAGCAAGCAGGCTCTTGGCTGTGGCCACCAGCGGGTAGTAGTCGCTGTCAATCTGCACACGCTCGGCGGGAACTTCATCGGTTGGTGGCTCATCGGATAGGATCTCGATTTCAATCTGTAACGCGTCGAATTCCTCGCATAAGGGCTCAAATTTTCGTAAGCGACACTCCAAATCTATGATTTGTAGTTCCGTTAATGATTTTGAAGTTTTCATTAATTTTATGTGATTGCCAAAAATAGTAAGCTTTGATTTTATAGCTGAGCGTTTTTTAACTAAAGTTTTAAGTTCAGACATGATCACAAAACGAACCTCAAATCGCAATAAGGGCAACAGCTGATTTTAAGCACCGTAATAAAGAGATGTAAGCAATAACCAGGTTGCTGTGGTCAATGACTGTGCGTAATGATTTGAAGTTGTTTACTTCGTTTAGATGATTCATGCGATAGGCATTCAACGCTCGAGTTTTATGACTGCAAGTAGCTCACAATAGATAACGGGATATGTATTTATCAATGAGTTTAACGTATGAAGAATGCACAAAGCACCGGCTCAAGTTTTAGCAAAATGTGTATGATATTTAAAACTAAAATAAAATTTGAGTAGCTAGGAGAAGAGGGAATAAGAGGAATAAATAGGAACGAACTCACAAGATATCTTATCCTTTATCCTGAGACGAGACGGTTTGTGCGTCCTTCAGATGTCCTTCCTTGACCTCCTCGAAAGTCGTCGCGTAATGGCCGGCGCGTACGACTCGCTAAAGTTTCTTGATTATGACACGGAATATTCTCCAAAATAAGCTTCAAGACGTTCTTAGTGTCCTTTTCCACGGTGAGAGGACCATTTGTTTTTACAATCCGGCTCGAAGGACCAATGTCATCGCGGAGAGCAATTAAAGAGTGGACTGTATAATATACTATTATGTACTGGTTTATTGCCGTGATTATAAAAATAATCAACTTTCCCGGTCAAACAAGTAATTATTAGATTAGGAGTATTGTCCGGCGCGGTGGAGTCCGTTCAAGCGAGTGATCGTCGGGCCGAGCCATGTCCCCGCCGCGCCGCGCCTCAGCTTGCTGATGACGCGTGACGCGCTGATCACGAAGCTTGCGCGTGCAGACCGCGTACAAGGTGCTGTGTTAGGTTCGATTCCTACGCATAAACAGGGAGCCGGACGCTCGGTGTCACCACTGCGTCGACTGCCGGGAGGACACGGCGTGGCATACGCTGGCAGAGTGTGCCGCTTGGGAGGAGCCGCGCCGTGCCCTCATCTCAGAAGTAGGCAGTGACCTGTCGCTGCCGGCCGTTGTGAGTGCGATGGTCGGCAGCGTCGAGTCCTGGGACGCGGTGGTTTCCTTCTGCGAAACAGTGATCTCGCAGAAGGAGGCTGCGGAAAGGGAGAGAGAGATCTCGTCCACTCTCCCGATCCGCAGCAGGCGCACCGGGCGCAGGCGGAGGGCGGACAACGCCCTCTTCCAGCCCCCCTAAATGGGTCCAGGGGCAACGGATTCGGGGACATCCGTCGCCCCCCAACATCAGGACCCGAGAAGGCGGCGCGCGTAGTGTTCCGGTGCGATGGTTTTTAGTCAGTAAGAGTCTGACAGACCCCTCTACCCGCCCCAGGGCGCAGGACTTCCATGAGGATTTTCCACCCGGGAACAAAAAAAAAAAAAGGTTCGATTCCTAACATGCTCCCCGGGTTGAAGCGTAGACTTCCACAATCTGGAAAGGGGCAAATATGAATGTATGCCCTCCAAATGATGCCCCTCGTTGTATTCACACTCAAGACTCTTCCAAGCATGCTGCTGCCCAAGCACTGCGTGTGTGTCACATTGCCATCTGAGCGGTATGGTTACCACAAAGCGTCCGTCGTTCTTGTGAGTGAAGGATTTCTCAAAGTTCTGCTTACAGGAACTTTCTTAGGAGATAGGGAGTGCCTAGCTGCGAAGGTACCTGATACCCGTCACGGTGGCGCTCACACTACGACGCGACACACCCATGAGTAAGGGTTGTTTCTACCTGATGCGAAGGAAGCAGAGTAGGTACTGTGTTTTTGTTTGCAATGTTTGCAAGGAACAAGATTACACCTAGATTCTACGTGCCCTCATCGAAGACAATTAAGACAGGCCTTTGCTTCTTTGGCCTTTTGAAGACGATCTACAATAAGCAGGGCTCTAACTGCTTCACAATCAAATAAGAAGTGAGACTGATTGCTAGGACATTTAAATCGTTTTTTGTAGTAATTATTGTATTTTTTATTTATATTGTTATTGTATGTTCATTTTATTGTATTTCATTTGATTTTGTAGCTGTAAGTAGATTATAATCGAGTTTACAAGTATCTGATTTTTGTATGTTACTTTTGTGTACTTGTGTAGTTTCCAATAAGTCAGGTCTGTTGCTAAGAAAATTAATAAAAATGTCTAATGAAGGTGGATCGATAATACTTCCAACGTTAAACAATGCATAGACATGATTATTTACGAGCAATCTTTTGTTGTCGTACAATAAATTAATTCCTGTACTATACAATACATTCCAAGCGGATTCATAATTTTGAGCTCTAAAATCTAAACTATCTATAACTAACAGCGCATTTTCTTTAAGAGAAGAACGTAGGTTGTGCAACCTATTAATGTTGTCGATGTACGAGCGCGAATGTATCAGTGATTTAGCTAAATGCAAGCCAGTGTTAATAGTGACCGTGGAAAACCGGTATATTAGTTTTTGGCAACCTTACACAGTTATATTTCAAACCACCTGCCTGTACATCCTCGTAACCCCTTACGGAACCATCTCGAGGACTGCAAAACTGGGGGTTACGAACAGCAAGCATACTCCGCGCCGACGCCACCAGCTTATAAAACTGGTTCTCGAACTCACGCTCCTCGCTCTATTCATCGGGTTTGTCCGACAACACTTCGATGTCACACTGCAATTTGTGGAAATTCACATATAAGCTATCAAATTTATTTTATCTGGTTGTTAATCTAGAAGTTGTAGGCTGCTTAGTTTGTAAAATAGTATAAAATTCGCATCATTTTAATAATAAATTATTCACATTTATTCATCGACAACGAGTATTTCTTCCACCTTCTACTGAACCAAAGTCTTCCTAAATTAACACTAGAAATAAGAACAAACTACGTGCTGCCTTTCACCGGCTTCATAAGGTCCATAACTTATTTGTTGGGCTTGGTATAACCTTTTATAACAAGTTACCCTCTTCTTTACTAGATTTACCTTTTAATGCGTTTAAGGCTCAAGTAAAATCCAACTTGTTCAAAGGCATATTATTCCATTAACGACTACTTAAACGATAAGAACTGTTGGTCGCTGTGATTAACTCAAGACAATGTTCGTGTTTTTCCCCAGAATCAGCTTACCTACTGACAGGGTATATGAGTTCATATATTAGTTTTTTTTATTTGACGGTATAAGTCAATTATTTTGTTATCTTCATTTATTATTGACATGATCTACTCATTACAATGTTTTTTTAATGAGCTGTATTGCAATATGTGGTTAGCTAGTGACCTCGACAATTGATAATATTATTCTTGCCGGAGCAACCGGCAGCAAGTTCGTCATGCTCCCTTAGATGTCACTGCTTGCGTTAGTGTCGGGGGTCGGGTTTCCTCCTTCCCTCAAATATGGCGAGGGGGGTTATGGCTGATCTTCGCGTTATGCTCGTGAACGGGTGCTGCTTGTGGTGACTGGTCGTCTTGCTGTCTATGGTTTTATTATTGTTCTGTTAATTTACTTTACTTTGATGGTCCTAGTTTATCATTGATTTATTTTATTTGTTTGTTCAATAATTCCAGTAATGCATATGTTAAGATAAGCTGCCATGCTCTTTAGGCCTGGAGGCTTTTATTTATGTATTAAGCTTTATTTACATTAAATTTTTTATTCTTTTATTTTTGGTATCGGCGTGGCTAGCTGACGTATGGCAATTAATTTAATGTTTTGTTAATTACTTACTGTTGTTTAGAATCCAAGTATTCTAACCGAACAGACAGCTGTGCTGCTGGGGAGTTTGTTGCGCCACTTCTTCTTCCCAGCTAAAGCACTAGGAAGTGGTGAAGGGCGGGCGTTTTATGTACATCAGAACGTTCGGCCAATCGAGGTAGGGAGCTGGCTGCTACTCCAGTTTTTTGTGACGATTTGGTGACTCACAAATATTTAATACCTTGATTGAGGACCTTAGAGAAACTATTACTGAATAAGGATTTAGTGACGATATGGTGACAAACAACCACTACTTTACTTTTACTCGTAATGCCACCGGTTAAAAGTAAAATGACCTTTAGCTCCCGGAATGTCAGGACGTTCGGCCAACCTGATCTCCATAACTGAGGACCTGAGGGAAACCATTAATGAATAAAAATTTAGTGACGGCACTGAAACGAATTTATATTGCTTTAGTTTTTTTTGTGACTACCCCATTGGGTAGTCACAAAAAATAGTAAATTGAAAATTAAACATTTAACCTCAAAACATTGGGATTATCGATTCCTCCACAACTAAAAAGCCTAGAAAACTCGTAAAAACCCCTGATGTGTTGCAGTCGTCGAGAATAAGTAACAGCTCTGCAGGTTTTCAGTGCAATGGTGTAAGTATTTTTACTGATATATGATGAATCTAAAAAATGGCACAATGGTGGATGACGATTGAAATAGGGTGACATGTATTTTAAAGAAACAAGTATTTATCGTGTTTCTAGGTAATCAATACGTCGAAATAGTTGAAATAAGGTGATCATGTAGATATTCCAACGAAATAAATATTTATCGAGTGGGTCTCAATAAAACAAAACACGTCAAACATTTTGAGCTGATGCCTGCATATCAGTGTCCACTTGCGTAGTTTTTGTTATATTTTGTCGAGTCTATTGCAGTCTAAAAAAACAATCATCCACAAAAGTGGTACCTAGTTAGGTAGGCAGGTACATGGTAATTCTACTTTCATATTATAGTGAGTCTGAAGCAGTTTGTTTAATGCAACGATAATAATCCCAACGAATATCCGTAGTTCGGCCCGAAGTTAGAGTATGCCGAGATATTCATCTGGTTGGCAGTCGGTGGCTAGTTGCTGCCCAATAATGAGAACTTGAGTTGTTCGAGGGTACTTGTGTAACTTTTACAAAGTAGTTTAATGATTGAAGCTGTTTGATATTCCAGTTTGAAAATCGATCTTTAAAAAATACGCTTTATTAGGAGTAAATTAGTCAAATCAGGAATTGTATATTTAAAAAGATGATCTGTAATGAGATTTCGATTCTGAACAGCGGTTAATTTTAAATAAAATAAAACAAAGTACGGAATCAATGGAGATATGACAAGGTTCATATTTTACATTGATGACGAACGTCAGGTGGGTTCTACGGTACCTTTGGGTTGTACATTTCGTATGTGTATCTCAAAGGAGACACAGAGAATTTCAAATGGTTCATATCACCTCTGCCCAACCCTTCGGGGAAACAAGGCGTGATGTAATGTTATGTTATGTTATCAGCTGTACAATGTGGTGAAAATAAATACTAAAGAAAATTTTCATTTCATTTCAATGGATTTAAAGGATGGACGACCGAGCTTGGGCACAAGCTACTCTTCACATTCGGCATGGCAGCCCTCGCCGACCACAAAGTTTCTAGATTTAGTTTACCCGCTTTTCCGCTTTCCGCTCTGTGCCATGGACCGACGATATACTCGTGTCCACGGTACTGAGGAATTAATCAGGAAAATCCTAGCTTCCGCATTGATTAATTTAGATGTGCCGTGCTTCACGTGTTTTTTTTGTTGGGTGGGAAATCATCAAATGACTTCTCCCACTCTGGGTGGAGCGGGAGGGCGTGTCAGGCTTGACTTGACTTTTACTGACTAAAATAGCCGTGTACCTTCGTTGCCGGGGCCACGGTAAATTTTTCGAACAACCCGCGACCCTGGCAGGTTTCGGCCCTAATGGACCCCGTCACTTGACATCTCTTTGAGGCGCGCGGGGAACACAACCCACCGTCGACACGGGCCTGGTCATTACCGGACGGACCCATTGCTCGCCGTCCGTTCATCTCATTCAACAATATTGTACACTAACCAGAAAATTATCCATGTAACTTATAATTTACTTTTTTCATAAATTAATTAGAAGAGCGCGACGAGTCCGCAGATCACGCTCAGTCGATCTCGTGGTCTAAATGTAACTGACCGCCTGGCTCAGGCTCCTCTAATGCTCAAACTATTATCGTCTTAAAACGTTCCCACGAGAATACCAAGCCGACCATCGGCCACGATGGACGCGATAAGGGTCACGTCGTCGCCTTTCGCATCGGAAACAACTATTCATAATTTATTAATAAGCTATGAGCGATAATAAAGACCATCGTGAACTTTAGAGTTAGACGGGGTGTGAGTTAACAGTTTCTTCTCACGCTGATAAGAACTAGACAAGGTGTGAGTTGATATATCAATTTCTTCGTTATATCCTATCATAACTTATTGAACCGCCGAGTTCGATTGCTGAAGACGTAAACGATTGCAGTCACCGGCACGTCACGTTCGGTTCGAATAATCGCATTTCTCGGTGACTACTCTCTGACCCCTGTGGTGAATAACCTATAACATGGTGTAGCTTACGAACTAATGTCACTAGAAATACTATTGAGGAGGGTACGAATGTTCCAAATTAATTTATTGTATCGTTAGGTACAACACAATAATTCGATACATTGGGTTTTAGCGTTTCATGTTAATAGTTTCAATTTTACATCAGTTCAGATTTTTTATGTATTTTTTCTCAATAATTAAGATTTACAAAACTACTGTTAATCCACTTTTGTCGCTGACCGTATATACGTCTGTCATACTGCAAAACATCACCATCAATAATCATCGCTCACTGTTTCGTCATTTTCACACAGTGGTATATACCACTGAATAGGAAAATAAGGGAAAACGTTATGTCGACTCAATATGTCCAAATTGGACATTATAGAGAGCAGTGGTGGTCCTGTGGTAACTGCCGTGACTTACGAGTTGTAGGACCTAGGTTCGAACCCCAGACAGGCGCTTTACATTGTGTAATTTATTTCGTCACAGCTCCTCCCAAAACGGTGAAAGAAAACATCGCGAGGAAGTCAACATGTCATAGAACCAAAAAAGTCTAATCGAAGACATGTGACATCCACCATTGCACACTGCGCTTGCGTTCTGTAGTGCTATTCTGTAATCATCTCACTGTAAAAACTTTGGTGAAGTGAGCGTGGAGTGAGCTGTCAGTGCCACTGATGCTAGGGATTGATACAGACAGCTCACCCCACACAAGTCTTCACTTTGATATTTTTACAAAATTGACATGCTGGATTTTATATTTATGAACCATGGATGACTTACAGCAAAAAATTACAAAGTAAAAAATTGTATGTGAGACTGACAGACAATTTAAAAGACTTCACTACTAAAACCAGATTGGAAAGAAAGAGTGTGAGACTGTGTTGTGCAGTTACCAAAAAAATGAAAAAATAAAACAATTTAACATTCAACCTTAAACTCAATTCATATTTCGTGTTCAATACAAGAATAAAAACCAAAACATATAAAAATTTAATTAAAAAAGCCAAGGCTCATGCACTTTCTGGCCGAGGACACACCTGTTATGAAAGGATCAAAATGATGCTGTTTACACATACTATTAAAGTTTATACTTGCACGCACTATATATGAATATTGCCTGTAGTTCGTTGACGTAAATGGAACACGCAACGGTGCGTTCCATCGCTTCGACATTCCATTCGACAACGTTAAAATAAAATTTGGATAGCAAAACCAGTTATAAATAATAATAATTGAATTTTTTTAAGAAAGATTTACAGTCAGCACATTCTCTCTCACAGAGCAGGTCTGAGTCCCAGCAGTGGGAACATTTTGGGCTGATTATGCTTTGCTTCTCTTATATATTTTGACAATCAGAAACCGTAAAAAGCGCCTTTAAATATTTCAAAATAAGCGAGAATAATCAGTTTGAAACATGTCCAACTGCCTTCTGCTATCTGTTTTGAGCCATCCTTCAAAAGCTGTCCAATGTCCGTGCCACAGCATTGAGTGACGGGATATCGGCGCGTCCCATTAGCGGCCGACACATTCATCCCGTTTCCTGCATTAATTCGCAGCAAGGAAGATTTTAGCACTGACGATCGGGAATATGATCCGTTGCATACTGAATTACGTTTTAGACTTAAAGCATTTGTTGCGAATTAATTGTAGCTGTGTTGAGGCTTTTACTGTTGTGAGTATCATAAGGGCCAACTTAAAAGTACCAGAAGAGGGCCTAGACAAAGAGACTTACACTCTTCCTAACGCGTACGGTTTTTGTACATCGTTCTCACCTATATAGGATCAATATTAATGATGTTACTAATATTTTTGTAAGTACATATTAGAACCGAACCGTTCTTCTCCATAGGTACCTACTACGCTTTGGAATAGGTCTGTAAATTGTTTAATTGAAATAAATGCTTTGAGTTTGAGACATTCTATGTGCGATAAAGATGATGCAAAAAACAGAATTCTGTTGAAGTTACATCAGCTACCGAGAAGTTAAATGTTGTACGATCCCGAAGTATACCGACCCCTTGACAATTCAAAAGTGCCTGTAATTGGTTTATTTGAAATAAATGCTTTTAGTTTTGAGTTTTGAAATGCTTTGAGTGTTATGTTGTGTTCCCATGCCAACATGTGCGGACTATCACTTTTAGTTAAGTACTTACGTATAAAAACAAGTTTCAATGTTAATTTATTTACTATTATCGAGACTGTTGTAGGTCGTAGGTTCGAACCCAGATAGGCGCTTTACTTTGTGTAACTTATTTTCATCATCACTGCTCTCAAAACGGTGAAGGAAAACATCGTGAGGAAACCGGAATGTCTTAGATTCAAAAGTTCGAAGACATGTGGCATCTACGAACCCGCATTGGGCCCGCGTGGTGGATTACGGCCCACTTTCTCTCACAGAGTGGAGGCCTGTGTCCTAGCAGTAGCAAGCTCATAAATGGTTTTTATATGATAGAACGTTGAGCCAGTGACGCATTGATATTGTCATACAGATACCATATCACACGATAAGACTTCCCATTGTCTTCCTCCTGTTCATTCCCACAAGATCTTTATTTTACATGCAATCCAGTTTCGTAACCGAATATCAGAAGATTGAATCGTAGAAGGAGAATGACATGCTCGACTAACATTTTCATACGGCTTCGCTTGCATCTTACTTTATATTTTAGCTTTCCCCTATATATTTTACTGCGTGTAATGTAACTATACATATTATAAATGAAAGTCACTTTTCGTTTCTGTCTGTGTGAACACGTTGTTCTAAAGTACGCAATGGATTTTGATGTGGTCAAATGATAAAGAAAACCCGATATTTTATATAATCATAAAATTGCGGAGTAAAAAAAAAAGATGTTTATTTTAATTAACATAACTATTTGCGTTAAATTTTATGGTTTGGAATCTCCTTTCAAACAAGGAAATGCTTGTGTACGGGAGACTCCACTCTTCCACTTCATTATCCAAAATAATTATATAAGTAATTGAAAAACATCCAAAGATTTAAATAATACAAAAAAAGAAAAGCGGCGCGCTTATAGTTTAGTAGTGTAAGGTACTTGCGTAGGTCTAGTGGTTCTTGCAACATTGTCTTGGGATCGGAAGAAGCCCGTAACTTGAATTGGGGATTTGTTAAGGTTTGGAAAGTCTTTTCACGACTGGTGAAAAATGATTCGGTGCCGTACCTACCAACTTTCGCTCATGCCCTTATCTCAATGTATTTGTGGTCGGCGCTACATATATTTTTCTTCCATTCTGTTATAGCCATAATTATCATCTTTCACACATTCGTTGTTTCATCTTCCTTCTCTTATAGCCTTCCGTTCCTACTCAAAACTTTTCTAACAACACTTTCCTCATTTCTCTTAGATTGGAACAGTTGTAGAGGGCAGGAGTGTCCTCCAAAGTCCAAGAGATATCCTTCGTTACATGGGATATCCTTAGGGCTCTTTGCTGTGTTGGTTATAGTTGGTATTTAGAGTCCGACATAACCTCGATAATTACCCACATCTTTTCCCAAGCTACTGCTTTACCACTTCAAGATACGTTCCCAAATAAAAAATCTGGCATCATATCATTCCAAAACTTTTCCATTTTCTAGTAAATAGTGGTTATGCGGACAATTTGAAACAAGAACCTTGATATTACAAAAATTCTTCTCTCGGTTCACGAAAACACAATATGCATGTGTGTGTAGACCGTGTGGAATGATTGTCCTGTGTAAGCAGAACTCTTGAATGCGTTCCAAAAGCCGTGATACGCCTCTCCTTATTAATGATGCTCATAACAATTTGCGCAACCGTTGCCCTGCCGGAATTCTGAGCTCCCTATGTTTGTATAAGGGGTGGCCACTTCAAAGCTGATTTGAAGAGATGGTTCTGATACGAAAATGTTATGATAGAAAAATGGATGGGGAGTTGTATGTTATCCTACTAATTACGCCCAAACGGAGGTTGGAAATTATCCCACGAAAAAAAACAACCGAGATAAAAATTATCCTAATTAGTGAAGAGCTAACAGACCGACTGCAGAGGGTTACTTTCGCATTTATTATATTAGTATGGAAGTATGGATTAATAAGGATCCTTATGTTTCTGACAAATGCCATTGATTCTAGGTATGAATATAATCTTTAAGACAAAAGTTAATAATGCGAGTTCAGTTTAAAGATGAGAGGAACTTGCACATAACTGTGAGAAATGTGAGTTAACGATAGTACCTTTGTCTAACCCTTCTGGGAAATCGGTGGTAATGTTAAGTTCTGTTCGGAGCTGTGTTTGTCTAGCAGGTGAACAGATTAGCCGCATGAAGTCTCTGAAAACCTTGAATGCGTGCCGTTGTTCTCTCTGCTCAAGTAAACTCATTACATACTTATTTTTTATGAATGCACTTCAACAACTGCAATAAGCTGTGTAGTGGCTGCAATGTTTTTGATATAGTAGTTCTCTTTATGGAAATCTACACAGAAAATGAAACACAAAGACATATTAAACGAGATTTGGGTTTAAACAGGCGGTATACATATGTCTACTGTCGTTAACACCCTGTATGCGGATGTATAATGTCTTACAAGACATGCTTGTATTGTATTGGGGCAGCCATCTAATGATAGTAATTTAGAGACATGTGACATTTAGACACAATGCCAATAAAACGTGTCTCTAAATTACCATCCATTAGGCGTGGTTCTTATTTGTACAAGAGCTTCTTTTTAATTGATTTGTACGACAAAATTTGCAAAGACAACATTTTGGAATAGTCTGATGTAATAATCACATATTTTAAAAATAATTTACACTTTAGAAAATAACAAAAGTACAATAATTAATTAGTATAACCAAACTCTTAGTTTATGTCGTTAAAAGTGTTCTCAACCACTGTTTTTAATCTCTCTAATCTTTGTAATATCTAGTGTTATTAGATTAAATTATAATTGCGCTGCATTTTACAAGTGGCGCGTTTGCGTTAGCTCATACTTTTGATTACCTCGTTGAAGTAGGTACGAAATGGAAGCCCGAATTATTTATTTTACCATTTACACTTTATTGTACACCACAGAAAAAAAATTAAACTACCAAATATACAACGGGCTAATAGGATACAAAATGACAGATGAATAAAAGAAATATGTCACTCTGTCTTTTGTTCTGTCTACAAAAGTAGGTCATGTACGCGTGCAGGCTATTTCGTAATGGACAGTGATATGTCTGGACATAAAATGGGTCTATCGTTAGAATTAATGATAGTTAAAGCACTCTCATAGACAGAATAAACCATATCTCTCTAGACTGAGGACTTGATTAGGAATGATAGGATTCCTTATCTTCTCTACAACTTAGAATTACACTCCTCATTATTCGTCGCAGTGGTGGCCCAGTGGAATCGGCCCCGACTTACGAGTTACAGGTCGTGGGTGAAATTCGAACCCAAGCAGGCGCTTTACTTTGTGTTACTTAATTCATCACCACATCTCTCAAAACTGTGAAAAAAAAACATATTGAGGAAGCCGGTATGACCTAGAACCAAAACTACGAAGACATGTGACATCCACCAAACCGCCCTGGGCCCGCGTAGTGGATTACGGACCACTTCCCTTCACAGAGGTCTTCGTCTCGGCGATGGGAATATAAGGCTGATTATACATTCTTTCAATATACTAAATCCTTATCATAAAACTTTATATTCTGTTTGTAAGGCATGGTTATAAAATTCTATAATTTTATTTTATAATTGGTTCTTTGGCAGCAAATGGGACTCATCCCTAAACTTGTAATATTTAAGATCGGTTAACTTAGGGCGAAAGCGCCGGAGTAGCTGCAATATTCGAAGTTTCTTACGTTTTTTGTAATTGCATTACATTATAAAAAACAAATAACACACTAAGGTAGCCCACCATAATGTCTAGTTATTCGTTTTATTTTACAGCAACGGGCAAATAACAACAGTATCTCCACGTAATTAGAACTGTACCCCCATACGGAGCTACCTAACCACAGGGCTACGCGGGCTACTGCTTCACCACGACAACGCGCCTTCGCACACCGCGCTCAAAACGTGGAACTTCCTTGACAGCACGCCGGTCAAACTCCTGGGTGTTAATTCTTTACATTCCCGAAAAAAATTATCTGCTCAAAGGGATACAATTTTCGCCGGAAGATGCGTTGTCAGCGTACGAGCAGGCTGTTCACGAACGCATTTATTGTTCTGAGTTTCCCACGTATATGAAGCAAGGAATTAGCAATTTCACGCACGTGACGCAATGGGTGGGCTGGTAATTATTATTAAGTGATATCTCTGAGTCCCTGTGTTAGGCGGGGTACATCTGCAGTACTTAAGAATCGTAACACGTACAAGCTACATGCTGCATGAGCTGGTATGGCATTTATCAATATGACATTACTATCTGACACAGTGACAATTCTATTTAGAATCTAGGTCAGAATCACCATGTTTGTTCTAGCCACTGACTCCAGAAACGGTGTATAAACATTGCCTCCGCTCCCGATGTGTACTCAAGGCCCGCCTCAGTTGTCTGTTGACTCCCGGGCAGTCGGGACTGGCACATGTACTCAAAAACTTTACAAATTTCTGTTTTAAGGAAATTAAAAATCTCCAGCAGATTGAGTTTGAATAAGGCCATTATACAAACTTACTCTGCTGGAGTTTTTAATTTCTTCACAGGGCAAACTTTTGAAAGGAAATTGTTTTGTTCACTGCATCTGTATGTATTGCTGTACAGAAGGAAACATACAAAGTAGTAAAGTAAAATATCAAAACGCTCGACGAATTGTTCAAGCTGAGTTAAAGTTTCTGCTGGTTATAAAAAGAGTTTTCTAAAGATTTTACGAAATTATTTTTCAGTTGAGGAAGAAATTTAATGCAGATTTTATGGCGTAATGTTTCAAATAGTACAATATCGAACATGCAAAACAAGTTAAAAACGGAAACGCAAGGTGTAAACCTGGTAGATCTATATAACTAGGTTGAGATTGACATTAAATATGTCAGTTTTAAATCATGATTTAATGATCCATGTCAAGAAAAGACCCCCGTCTTGTAAATTTCTAATCTTATTCTAAAATAATTGTGAGAAAGTTAAAAGTAATTAAAATGTAGGTCTGTGTAACTGTTAAAGCACGTGTCTTAAACCATTCACGTCACTCACAGCGCTTGTTAATAGTTTCCTTAACTTAATACGCTGTCTCAAATGTAGTTAACTTTGTCCTAGACTTACTTAATGATGTGTGTTATTGCGTGAATGAATAGAATAAAAAATAAGTATATACATAAGAGGAAGTCTGAAAGAGGCATTGATGACTGAAAAATTGGATGGAAATCGGTTATTGTGCATGTGATACGAAATGAGCTAATAATGAGGTGCTGTCAGGTGTTGGGATTCTAACATTTCTTTTGCTTATGATAGATGTGTAGTCAGCACCTTAACATATTATCAATCTCTATCTGAATTATTTTGAAGGATATTGCTATAAGAGTAGGGAAGACTAAAAAGAGACGGATGGACTTTGTAAAAAATGAATTGCCTAGAAAGGGGGTGACTATCGAGATAATGATTTATAGACAAGTATGGGAGAAAAACATATGTTGCGCCGACCCCGGATAAGGGCAAGAGAATTTTGATGATGAAATATTTAGGTTTTATGGAGGTAACACTGAAGCTGCCATTAAACATCTAAAGAATGGTAAAGCTATCGGCAAAGACGCCATGAACAACGTTTACAAACATTTCACCCTTTGTTACAAAATATGGCAAGCTGGAACTTGGCCCACAAATGGGCCCACACTGTCTTCATTTTACTGCGTATAAAAGGTTCTAAAGGTTCTACAAAGAAGTGCAGCAACCGCCTGATTGCACTGATATGAGATGCCTGTAAAATTTTACTACACGTGTTAAATGAGCGACTCAAGACCTTCTTGTCCAGAGAAGTTGCACCTGAGCAGGCTGGGTTTATTAAGGGGAAAGGTTCTCAAGAGTAGGTCTTTATAGAGCGTTAAATTATTGAGAAAGTCGGAGAGTTCCGAGAGTCACTTGTGCTCCTCATCATTGTAATTTTCTTGTATTTTTGGTGCAGAACCTAGGAAATAGCCGATGCTGTGGAAATCCTCTATGGGTTCTGGCTATGGGTACACCCAAACACGATGATGCCGAGGATGGAACAGCGTCAGTGAAAACATATTATCGAATTGTCGCCACCTCCTAACTGGCGTTCGTCATGGATTAATCATATCGCCGCTCTTGATTAACATTTACACAGAGCTATAATGCGAATTGCCTTCGTGGATTGGTCGGACGGTGTATCAATTGGTGGAATATAAATATCGAATTTACGCTATGCGGATGATACTACGCTATACGGGACTATTATAGGCCACATGGAGAAGTTGTTTTCCAAGATGGTTCGTGAGATATCCTAAATAACTTGGAGTTATAAGCTAACTCAGAGTTAATCAAATAATTCATCTGGTCACCACCGACAGTTAGAGGTAAACCTAGAGTTAAACTTATAAACTTAGAACCTACCGATGTGGGAGAGTAAAGTCGCTCAACTATGGGTTACTGTTAGTAATGTCAAAATAAATTGAAGTTATGAGGTACCGCTGCGCAATTTCGGAGGCTCTTATGAAGGGTAAAGATTTCTCACAAAAAAAAAAATTGTATAAAATTAAAAGAAATATGTATTCATCATAATAATCTATCTGTCACGTTTTCCAAAATGTTTACAAACAATTCAAATATACACTCTCCTTGCGTTTTTTTTTCCGGCAAACTGATTTATTAAATCATTTATAGCTGATGATGAGTTTGGTTTTTCTAAAGTTTCTGCCTCTATGGACAATGTCTGGACATGTATGGAAAAAGTGACAGGTCTGACAGGCGTTCATGTGGGGGGTCCTCGTGGCCCGGGGGCCCCGTATAATTGATACGGCAGATACGGCGGTAGCTACGCCCCTGATTGGCACAACTTTTTTCCATTTCAGCGCAGTATTGAGTTGCATCTGATATGATTTTATATAGTGCTGTTTTTCGTTAGATCATTTATTATATTTAATATTATGTATTGCGAACTTCATAATGGACAAAAACATCGAACAAAGAGTTTGTCTTAAATTTTGCATAGCCAATGGAATTTCGAGTTCGGAGTCACTGAAAATAATACAGAAGGCTCACGGTGAATTGAATAAATCAAAAACACGTACTTATGAGTGGTACAAGGCGTTCAAAAGCGGTAGAGATCTGATAGAAGATTTGCCTAATTCATGTAGGCCATCAAGGTCTTCAACTAAAGTTAAAACCGCAAAAGTGAAGGAAATAGTGACTGAAAATCCTCATTCAAGTTTAAGAGAGATAGCCGCTGAATTTTCAGTCTCACTAGTCGATCCGTACCATTTTAAGTAATCACTTGGTATGAAACATGTTGCCGCTCGGCTAGTCCCAAAAGACCTGAATGTTCTCCAAAAACTCAACCGCAAAAGAGTCACTGAGGACATGGTAGAACGAGTCAATTCCGACTCAACATTCATGAAACGCATTGTTACTGGTGACGAGACCTGGGTTTACGAGTTCAACGTGCAAACCAGTCAACAAACTTCGTAGTGGCGCCTTCCTACTGAACAGTAATAAATGATTGGATTATTCGTTGGGGTAAGTGTATCGTTTCTGAAAGAGCATACTTTAAATGTGATAAAATAAATTTGGATGAATAACTAACATTTTGTGTATTATTGATCTTCTCCCGGTACTTTCTTGACAGAGAAGTAGATTATTTTCTATTTTGTGAATATGAGAACGTTGTAGGTCTTGTAGACTATAAATTTGTAGACCATTTTTCTATTGGTTAAGCACCTGGTACTTGTTGAAAGGCCCACACTGTATTCCCATACCTAATAATCCTGTCATTTCAAAACATGTTAAATCCAACTATTATTAAAAGAGTTACCGTAGAGTTTCTTGCCGGCTCTTCTCCATAGGAAACGACCAATTGGAACCGTGCACCTGTCTGACGTTTCGTAAGAGCCCATGTATGTAGGTACGAGTATATGTGAAATCAAATATTTGAATTTAAATTTTTTAAAGGTATTTCTAATTATTAGAAAAAAAATCGTTTTTGACTGAGATTTTACATTTTTTTCTGATATTGTATCGAAATGAAAAATGTGGTCATGCTACCTCCAAGTAGACCTTAATAAGTATACCCAATAATGTTGATGATATTTTGTATTTTCGAAATAAATAGTAGTTTCTTGTAAAGCGACGACCAAACGTCGGTCGTCACGTATTTTTTGCAATATTCGTGATTTGCTATCTACACAACGCTAAATGATAAATGATTTTATTTCTGTAAGTAGGTTTTTACAAACACTTTTACACGTCAATCATATTTTTAAAGTAGATGAGAATGGCGTTTCCTATCTGACTACTCTGAGAAAAAAGGCCGAACAAACTCAGAGGTCACAGTCTCTTTTAAAGTCCAGACATAATCTTGGTCAGGTCATGTGAAGACCATGTAGATTGATGTCTGTCCAGTCAGTGCACGCGTTTGTCATTAATCATGCAGCTCAACACAGAACTTAAGGAGCTCAACGATTCGACGAACATTACCAAAGAAAGGACAATTGGGTAGGCGGCATAAATTACTCAAACTGCCAGACCATGATTAAAACTAACTTAAAAAAAAAAAATTAGACATAAAAAAAAATTAGACATAAAAAAAAACAACAAATCCACACTGCCTTCACATTCACAATTATTAAAATATTATAATACTTTACACAACTTTTTAAACGACAAACAATTATGTTTTCTTTTACGCTCACAAACTTAACAAAATTGTACTATATATCTGATTTTGTTGTCAGTCTTATAGAAGACTCAAAATATCCTATTTTTATAAATGTTTGGAATTACAATTAAACAAACACATTTTTCAAATATCTAAGTATACAAATATAAAATACATGAAAAATATTTCAAATCGTTTGTGCATAGTTCAGGCTGAACCATGCGGCCAGACAATGCGCGCGTGTTCTATAATTTTTGGTAAAGCATTTTATATTTATAGGTGGGTCAACGTGTACAAGGTGTTTGGTATGACTGCCATCTTTATGGAATTCAGCTCTTTTTTAACAATTGTTTTGAGTTACAGGCTGTTTGTGCGATTCTAACTCGAGAACCATTTGAAATCTAATTTAGGTATGGTTATTTTGAACTCATAGATTTTCTCTGTGTAGGATTTCCCTTGATCTCGGGTTCAAACGAGATCATTGGAGATTCCTTCTTTAGCTTCCATCGGAGTAATTCCTGTCTGAGTCGTCTAAGTCGCGGGGTGGGCACCACTTGTCCTAGTAGGCTATGGAATTTCCTGGCGAAATTCGTATGGGGATCACTTCCGCGGGGTATAACGTGGATCCCTTGCCCAGGGTCACGGGTTAAGACCTCAACGACTTGAAAGCATGACAACGATGAAAACCACCGGTAATGAAGGTGGAAAAGGTGCGTCTTTTTCCGTGGCCATGGAAGAGTTTTACAATTCGGCTCTGTAATAGACATCTCGTAGACTTCATCGGTACAGAATGCGAACAATGTTGATTGGCAAGTAAATCCCACTTTCGTTAAAAGCTAGACACGTGGTGGGTGCTTCAAAGGGCGCATGTTAACTCCCTATTTTGATACGCGGCCAACCTCCTGAATTATTATTTATTTATTTATACTTCACGCACATTTTGTACAGCGGCGGACTTAATGCCATAGGTATTTTCTACTAGTCAACCTTTGGGTTGTATTTGCATGGGTTTAGGCCGGCTCGTAGCACGAATACAGATTTGCTAAATTTTATGGCATATGTGGTTCCGAGCGTTGATTTGGGAATGTAGATCGATGCTGCATACTTGGATTTATAGAAAGCCTTTGATTTGACACTTTATTGACAAAGCTTGCGGCAGTCGGATGCACTCCTAAATAGCTGAACTAAAATTTTTGAAAAGAACGGAAACGGTGCATGATTAAGCAGTACGCCTTGACTCGGGCCTGGCATTTCATGATCACATCGTAAATGTTTGTGAAAAAGCCTATAGGAGCCTAGGTTTCGTCCTAAGAAGAGCAGAGGGTTTTACAAGCATCGCTGCGCTGACTTCTTTGTACAATGCATTGGTAAGAAGTCAGCTCGAATGTAACGCAATCATGAAGTTAAATACAATCGAATGCTGGAGCGTATGCAAAATAAATTTATAAGGTTTCTGGACCTAAGGTGGTATGGTGTATATTCATTTTATCCATTGATGTATCCAACTTTGTTTGTTATGGTGGAATACAATAAATTAGAAACAAGGAGGGGCATAGCTCTTGCTACGATATACGTTATGAAATTCCTGTAACGATAGTGATGATGAGTTAATAAATGAATTTTATTAAAGATTAGGCTGTTTAAAAATACGAAGATGAAGACAGGGTGAACGTTTTCAGTAATGTTGCATTGACGAGAAGGTGAGCTATGACGGCGGGTCATGGACAGTCTGGGGCGGAATAATATGACTCAAAAATGATTTGTATTTTTTTATGTAATTGTAGCCACGCAGTAAAATCTAGCCACGCAGTAAAATCTAGTCACGCAGTAAAATTTAGCCACGCAGTAAAATCTAACCACGCAGTAAAATCTAGCCAAGCGGTAAAATCTAGCCACGCAGTAAAATCAAGCCACGCAGTAAAATCTAGCCAAGCAGTAAAATCTAGTCACGCAGTAAAATCTAGCCACGCAGTAAAATCTAGCCACGCAGTCAAATTTGGCCACCCACTAAAATCTAGCCACGCAGTAAAATCTAGTCACGCAGTCAAATTTAGCCACGTAGTAAAATCTAACCACGCAGTAAAATCTAGCCACGCGGTAAAATCTAGCCACGCACTAAAATCTAGCCACGCAGTAAATATATTTTTGTTTCGTGCAGTGCGATGCGAGTACGCGCAGATACGTCAGTGTGTGCCGTACAAACCTGCGATCTCTGTGGTGTGTGACGTTTAAACACATACGGTCTTACAGCGAGTTCTCAGCAATACGCCTCTTAACGTGCCTACCCACTTTTGAACGCAACTGTAAGTAAGCGGTTAATGACCCTACATTCGTCGTCAACAGTTATGTCGCCAAAGGTACATAGGGTAGGAATGTGTTACTCTGGAGGATCTACGTGGCAGTCCTCAGGGAAGGAAATACTGAGAAATTCGTACCTTTATATAGATACGAGTATTACCCAAGTGGCTTTATTCACAAGACGTTGCTTCTATTTACACAAGGGGTTTTACAATAAATGTTAGCGAAATTTCCCTCTAAGACTCAACAAATTTTTTGTGTTCGGTGCCTCAACCTGACATAAAAAATATAGGCTTACCACGTCAAATACACATAAAATTAGTGCATCACATTTCCAAAAGTAAATGAAACGAATAGGGAAAGATTAGGCATTTTAACCTTTTAAACTGCCAACTCAAAGATATTAAAAGAGAAGTAAATAAAGTATAATAGCCCCAACCCACGGTAGAAGTCAGAATTCAGAACAGCACGTGTATCGGGCCACTGAAAGACAGCATAATTCAATAAGTGACTCCACGTATATCCCTATTTCGCTCACGTATAATAAGCACAGAGAAAAAAAAACGTTTTTTTCATGTTCCGCCGGCAAAATGATAGAACATTGAAGAGTATTGTGAATTTGTGAATTAATAAAATGTTCGTGCTGTTTGGTTATTGACATAAGTACATATATTTTTATTATTAATATTATTTATCATTAATATAAATAGTCCTGATGGTAATAATAATTGAATCATTTATTTCGAGCAACAAGACTAGTGACTAGTGTTAGTAACAATATATTTACAAACTATGTTAGTAAAACACAAAGACAAAAACAAAGCCAAAAACAGAAACAGATTGTGACGTCATGGTGAGAGGCCCAGCCGAAACCTTGCAGCAGGGGTTCACAAACGCACAATCAAGCCTGCTTTCTATCATAGACAGGATGCTATTGGCGCTGCCCCGCACACTACAGACCAAGGATGCGTACCGCTTCCACATCATCGTGTAGAAACAGTCCACGTGAGCTTCAGCGAGCATCCCTGAAGCGCTGCACTAATGGGGCAACCGATGGGGTTGCCCCGATATTGCAGCGCACCCTGATTGCGTTATTGTATTGGACGCGCAGGGATCAGCCCTTCTTTCATGACGATGCTATTTATTGATAATAAAAGGAGAATGAGTAGTGATAGTGAAAAGTGTTAACACTTTCCATTATTGTATCAAGCAGCGGCCGCCGACGCGTCTCAGTGTTCTGTGGTAGAACCACTTTATTCATGAAGTTAATCGTAACTTGCATTGGACGCGTCGGTATTAAAGATTGCAGTCATTTCCAGTCGCTGCGCGGTGCCAGTCTTTTGATAAATGTAGAGTAATATGTCACTCCTGCGACGATGCAGTTGACACTGTTCATGGCATGTAAGTGGTTCAGATGAAGATCACATATCAAAGAGATTTAAAGTTAAATGATGTTGAAGATTGAATTCGGTGTTTAATTATTTTTTCATTCCAGAACATAGGGTACCTTTAACTTACAGAGCATAGGGTACCTTTAATTTACAGAACATAGGGTACCTTTAACTTACAGAACATAGGGTACCTTTAGCGTACAGAGCATAGGGTACCTTTAATTTACAGAACATAGGGTACCTTTAACTTACAGAACATAGGGTACCTTTAACTAACAGAACATAGGGTACCTTTAACTTACAGCACATAGGGTACCTTTAACTTACAGAACATAGGGTACCTTTAGCTTACAGAACATAGGGTACCTTAGCGTACAGAGCATAGGGTACCTTTAACTTACAGAACATACGGTACCTTTAGCGTACAGAGCATAGGGTACCTTTAACTTACAGAACATAGGGTACCTTTAACTTACAGAACATAGGGTACCTTTAGCTTACAGAACATAGGGTACCTTTAGCGTACAGAGCATAGGGTACCTTTAACTTACAGAACATAGGGTACCTTTAGCGTACAGAGCATAGGGTACCTTTAACTTACAGAACATAGGGTACCTTTAGCGTACAGAGCATAGGGTACCTTTAACTTACAGAACATAGGGTACCTTTAGCGTACAGAGCATAGGGTACCTTTAACTTACAGAACATAGGGTACCTTTAACTTACAGAACATAGGGTACCTTTAACTTACAGAACATAGGGTACCTTTAACTTACAGAACATAGGGTACCTTTAACTTACAGAATATAGGGTACCCTTAGCTTACAGGACATAGGGTACCTTTCATCCAGAAAAAAGTACAGCGATTCTGTAAAAATCTCACCGTGAATACTTGCGTGGAGTGAGCTGTCAGTGTCATCCCGTCTTGGTCAATCCCTAGCATCAGTGGCACTGACAGCTCACTCTACACTCATTTCACCGAAGTTTTCACGGTGAGATGGCTACTGAATAACGACTTTCACAATTATATAAGGACGCTAGAAAGCACTACGTGTCTTTCGAATATTAATTTTTTAAATTTGTGTAGAACATTTTGTGGGTATATAACCTGGATTAATAGATTAGATACTTTTATCTCGGTAGTACGTTTCCGTGGGATAATATCCGACATCCACTCGGGCGAAGCCGCAGGCTAAAGCTAAAACGACTAAACGGATTTAGATGAAATTTGGCACATGGGTTAGACCATGATCTGGAGAAGGACATGGGCTATTTTTCATCTTGGGGCTTATTTATGGCACAAATAACTTTTTTCAAGACCTTTCTAATTGACGTCAAAAATCTGCCATTAAGATTAGAGAAAAACAAAACCTGCCACGACCCAGACGAGTCGACAGACACCTCATGTATTCAAATCGATCCGGCCATTAGTATGCCTCGAGGGTATAAAGAATTACACATTCAAAGATACTCACGAATGAAAAACATAACCCTGTCTTTGCTAACACGTAGTCGGGTGAATAGTGTATGAAACGGCACATAAGTATTCCCCGGTTAGTTAACAGTTTCTAAGACTATTAATTCGAATTTATTAAGAGATATGAGGAACAGGGTCTAAGGTTCACTAATACTCTTGGAAAAGGGAGGATCCTCCGACTAGACGGGTGTTGTGTCTCGTGAGCAACCCTCAACGATCGATGTCGGGAAGTTGTAAATATTCTAGCTGCGCGGTAAACTCTGATTGCGCGATGCAGGATTTGTGTGACGACAGTGTGATGCGTTGTTCGCATGTAGCGGTGTAGATATCGCCACAAGGGAAATTAGTTTCACCAAGAGCGAGTATGCAGAAAGAAATGGAAAGAAGAATAGTTAAAACTTGGAAGAGATTTTCGGAAAAACAAAAAGTTTTGAACGCTTGTATCCTGCCTACTTACGCATGCCAAACTTGGACAGTAACCGAACAACAACAAAATAGACATAAAATGTATGCCAGAATGGAATAGAGAGAAGCGTATTGGGCGTAAGGAGGAAATATAGAATACATTTAAAAGCGATAAACGGAAAGCTAGGTTCGAAAAAGTCCAAACTGTGTGCGTAAAATTTAAATGGATGAAACGCTGGGCGGGGCATAAATGTTGACGGAAAAGAAAGATAAATTTACAAAAATAGTAACTGAATGGTAAAACTAGAGAAAGCAAAAGAAGTAGAGGAAGACAGTTAAAGTGATAGGAACATGATTTCAAGAAAGTAACAGAATGGGTACAGCAAAGGACAGAAACAAGTGGCGCCGGAGGAGGCCTTTGGCGAGAGACGGGCTGTTAAGATGGGAGACCAACCGTAGACGAAACAAAAAAGAAACAATTATTTTATTTAAATAAAAGAATAATTGAATTTATATCAATTTAAGAAACACCTCTCTCTTCTCCTTTGCTAACACCTACTTTCTAAGCAAATAAACCATTATCATTATGAGAATATACTAACATCCATTCATACTTCTAAATAAAATTACTATAACGATTGGACAGACGGTGTTCTTCCACTCTTTTTGTGGTGTTATGAGTTTCTGAATTAGAAATGTTATTATTATAAATGGTCCAAATTTTTTTAAATTATGAAAGTGTAGTAATTGGTCCTCAAATGATCAGATAAAATGTTATTTTCGTCTTTTTTAAATAAACACATACGTACATACTCAACATACTGAGAAATTCTAGATATATAAACCCAATAACGCTTTACCCGACCTGTGCAATCAATTCAATGACATGAATATTTTCTTTCTAAAGTATTTTAATTATTGTGAATGTAAAGGCTATGTGATGTGAGTCATTGTTTTTTTTGTGTGTTTTTTTTTCAGTTATTTTTAATCTTGGTCTGACAGTTGGTTGGAGTAATTTATGCGGCTTACCCAAATGTCTTTTCTTTGGTATTGTTCGTCGATTCATTGAGCTCCTTAAGTTTTGCTTCACGATTTCTGATAAATGCGTGCACTGACTGGACAGGTCCACTCAATCGGTGTGGTTCTTTCCTCAAAACCCTATTTCAGACATCAATCCACGTGCTCTTCATATGATCTGACCAAGATTATGTCTGGACTTTAAAAGAGACTTCTCAAAGTAGTCAGACAAAAACGCCGAACTCATCTAGTTTTTAAAATATGACGACTTCTTAAAGTGTTTGTACAAACCTACATACAGAATAAAATCAACATTTATTTGTTGGTGAAAAGTCTGTTTGTATAAAAAAGGTTGTTAGTATTGTAGGAGAAAATAAATGTTTACAGAGCGTCTAGAAAAAAAAAATAGAATTTTTTTTTGTCAACTTTACTAACTTCTACAATATTTTATATTACTCATAGGCGTCCTTTTAAGTATAAAATTCCTGTGCTAGGAGACCCCGCTCTTCTAAAACTAGAAACAATAGTAATGTAGGAGTGTACATAAAAAGGAAATCAACTTATATCTAGGAAAGTGTGTGTGTGTATGGGTGTCTGTGCGTGCATGAGGAAGTGGCGCTTAATGTCAAATTATCGCATGTTGCTTTGTAAAAGAGTTTCAGTGTTCCCCTGCATTTTATCCAGTCTATTAATGTATTATTTTCATTTTCGATAAGTCATGTGATACATTTTTAAAAATTTATTTAATTGGTTTTAGATGGAAGCGGAACTAGAAAATCTATTGCTTTTCAGAGCAGTATTTTCAGCAGTCTCATGAGACCTCACCCGACAGACTTCAAACAAAGAAACACAATCAACTTATTGAAGTCATTTAACAAACCAGCAAAAACGTGTTTATTTTAGAGAAACGTGCTTTTTACGGAAGGGGATGATCGACCGGGCGAAAGAACTAAGTGTGTAGATGTATGGTCGCGTGGCCGCGGCGCTTTCAGTGCTTGTCTTGCAAGAGACGTGAGTGATGGGTGGGCGCGGGTGCGATATGTTTGGGTATTTACGGTGTGCACACTCCACAGAACACAGAATCGCGGCGCCGGCAGCGTCTAGAGACGGCAGCACTAATAAAATTCGTAGTGCCGAAATTATATTGAGTGCTCATCTTCTGCCACGGACCGCCATTAAAAGCCGTCATTTTCTAATTATTCATATCATTTATTTTAATTATTAATGAGTCATCTAAAATCGAACTAACGGATCGCTCTAACTAACTGATTGTCTATGACTTACGATAGGTGGGTTCAGTATAATAAGATATACCTAGGTACACCTCTACCCAACCCGTAAGGGACATCGGAGTGATGCTATATTAAGTGTTATGGTTATTTCATTTCAATTTATAAACCGAAAAAAGTATAACCTACTGTTCTCAAGAGGAAGTCAGAATCGAAACAGTATTTAGATATCTTTGTTGAATTCTTGAAGCTTTTAAATTACACAAATTTAAGTGATAGCTGCCCCGCTTTCTTTCATAACTTTGCAAGGATTTATTCATTTTTATTAAACATTCAGCGTTTGATAGCAGTCGTATGACAAATGTAGTTCACATTCATTCACACATTCATACAGATCAATGTTTAGCAGAGCACAAGTTACCTTGTCCTCTGTTAAACATTGAGGTGTATTTTTTTATGTGACTGCCACTTAAGTTTGACAATTCTTCGGGCTATGTCGGTCTGCGAATCTCTTTGTTTCTGATTCGATCACGTAGGGAAACTCCAAGCATATCCCTGTCCATTGCCCTTTGGGTGACCTTTAGCCTTCTAATATGGCCTATTGTGAGCGACCACGTTTCAGTGCCATAGGTCATCACTGGTGACCCGTACTGGTCAAAGACTTTCGTCTTGAGACACTGCGGTATGTGGGATGAGAAGGTATAGCGTAGGTTCCCGAATGCTGCTGAACCTTTCGGATTCGTCGATTAACCTCTTTCTCGAAGTTGGACTTATCTAATAGGACAGTTTGTCCTAGGTAAACATACACGTCCACAAGTTTGAGTGTAGCTTCTCCGATCTTCATAAGAGTGGGTGTTACATGGGCATTCGAGATGACCTTTGTCTTGTCCATTTTCATTTTATGATCTACTCTTTGGGATGCTCTACTGAGGTCATCGAGCATTGCACTAAGGTCCTCCATAGTCTCAGCCATGACTACTATTTCATCGGAAAGCCGAAGGTGAGTCAATGCGTCGAAGTATTAAATTAAATTCAATATCAAATTTGGTTTTATTTCGGGGCGAAGCAGTCGACTGTCTCGGACACCATACGCTATCCTGCAGCAAGAGCGCTGGTTAGATGGCATGGCTCACTGATGGGGTTTCAGCTGTTTTAGAACTCAATGGCTTGGCACGCCGTTTGGGGTTGAATCACCAGGATCTTGGGATCAGATTCGGTCGGTGGGTCGACTCTTCTCGTGACCAGAGAGAGGGCTGGCCTATTTTTTGGCCACATCAACGTCCGTCAACAACATCACGTAAGAATAGCTCGGGATAGATCAAGGTTCAGCTTGAAACATTACTACTGGATGTCGTAAAAAGTTATCATAGGCACAAAGTTGGCAGCAGCGAATCTGTTTCCTTATTTAACAATAATCACTTACTTTAACAACAAAAATATGATGGGATGAGTCTACATGGCAGATTTATGTCACGATAAATAAAAGATTATTTGTCAAAAGCTTAAAAAAACGAAGCATGTTCAAAAATGTAGAGTTTGTACGTGCGCAGTAGTTTAAAAAGACGCGAATTAAGCGACTAGTGATCAGTAATTAGCTCATCGACTGCGAGTAATACTTACCACTCAAAAGTCAAGTCTCGACTTGCAACCTAGTCGCAGCGACCTGACTACATAACGTAGGAAGGATTGCTGGGTGGTGAGCAAGTAGAGAAATAACATATACCAGTTCATTAATTTGATTATCAAACTATTTTTAATATTTCTACAATTAACACATTTGACCATTGCCAGCATTATCGAATGTTTAATAGGCAGACATGTATGATTTTTGAAAATGGTTAGTAAACTTCAACCTTAAACTTTTAACTGTTTTACAGATTTTGGTTGTATCAAAAGGTGTAAATATTAGGCACCCACTGAAATAGCAATGAAAAGAGAGTTTAGAGTAAAGTGCTATTTAGTGACGACTTCCGGGAAATTTTGAATAATACATTAAAATTGGGTTTTCTTGAATTCTATGATTTTTTTTCTTGGCTTTATGGGATGCTTAATTGTTGCAAATGGGTCACACTATTGCGCACGAATTATAAGAACATGAATTACCAAAACATCCCTTTTTTGTTTTTTTAGGTGGTAAATCATCAAATGACTTCTCCCGCTCAGTTGCCTGTGCCAGGGCCACGGTTTTCTATTTAGAATTACCCGCGACCTTGAGGCGTCGGCCCTATCGAACCCCGTGACTTTGTGCTGACATCCCTTTGAGGCGCGCGTGGAACACGACGCGCCGTCGACCCAGGCTTGGTCCTTACCGGACGGCGAGCTACCCGTTGCTCGCCGTCTGAAAGCCCGCGCCTACGGTGGCCGGAAATCTGCAGGCGACTCCCGACGTCCAGGGCGTCTCCTGCGGCGGCTACTGGGGGCGTGAGGGCGCAAGGCTCTCTCCCTCACGCGCTCCGCCTCCGCCTTCGCGAGCATTACTGCTTCGCAAAAGGAGGTGACGGCTTTCCATTCCCTCTCGCTCCGTACCATGGCCTAGACCAGGGCCGGACGCGAGAGATCGCCGCCGCCGAGCGCCTCCGCGAGGACACTACGGTGCTCCGCCCAAGCTGGGCAGACCTCCACCGAATGCTCTACCGTGTCCTTCGGGCGATCCACACTATGGTGACACCCGGGCGTTTCCTCCCGCCTTATGCGAAACAGGAACCTCCCGAAACAACCGTGTCCGGTGAGGACCTGTGTCAGGCGGAAGGTGAGGACGCCGTGGCGCCTCTCCAACCACTCCGCAAAGAGGGGACCGTAATATTTAAGATAAACGTATTTATTTTGTTAACTACCGCCTTCTTGTTCAAATCATGTATGTTGGGTTATATAAGCGATGAAACGCCAAATGCGCTAAAACGGCAACACTGGCTGTTGCCGTTTTAGCGCATTTGGCGTTAGATCTCGTGCAATTCTAGGGGCTTTAGCGCATTTTTTTCATAAATAGGCGCTAAACAATATCTAGTGGAATCTGGCGGAAAATTTTGGTACCAGATCTAGCACTATTTTCATAAATATAGCACTGAAATCTAACTATTCTAGGTAAATAATTGGAATTTAACGATGAAAATATTGATGAAAGTAATGATAGAGTGAAGTTTTGGGCTCAAGTCTCCAGATACAAAAATGCGGCTGGGATGAATGCCGTTCAAGAATTAGTGGACGCCAATCACCGTGCTGTCGCTTCCACACTCAAATGCCGAAGTAGAGAGAATCTTTAGCGTTATGAACAAAGTCAAAAGTAAGCTACGTAACCGGATGTCAGCTGAAACAATGAACTCAATTAATGATACGTGATCAATTGAAAATTCTTAAGCAAAGCTGCCACACGTATGACTTCTCTGATATTGTCCTCGACTAAATCACCAAAAATGTGAAAAAAGGAACAGCAGCAGCATTGGGGGGTGATGATCACCATGAAGAAGTAGTGGAATTCTTTAATTTAGTTGATTTTTAGTACTTATTGTTAGTTAAATAAACGAAAAAAATTCTATTGAAATTCAGAAAAAAAACTTAGCGGAATTTAGTGGATTTTAGGAACGGGATTATCACCAAATATAGCGCAATTTTGATAAACTTACTTAACACACTGCGGTCCACCTCCGAGGTGTATTGCACTCCCACGTGGTTGCCCACCTGGCAGCGGAAGCACCGCAGAGGTCTGGGCTCCAGCAGTTTCACCTGCGCAGACACCCCGCCCACCAGGAGCCTTCAGCCCTCCCCAGCAATTTTTAGTGCCTTCGTCTCGGGGCAGCTCACCGTAATGGATCGCATCCCCGTGAAGTCAGGACGAATGGTGCCTGCAGTACCTGCTCGGCAGAGAGAGACCCCCCGGTCCTAACGACGGAAGTCTTTCGTCCAGGCCCAGAATGCGCATGTCAGCGCACTTCTTTGGCCTGGACACTCGAGCCTCGTCCGCATTCAGGCACTCCTTCAGCTTTTCACCCAAAGCTCCCGCAGTGACCCTTAGCCGGAGGCCATTGGTGACACCGGGCTCCCCGAGGTTTATCGCCGCTTTCGCCAGGGGCAGGCCCGCCGTGACCCCACTTTTGGTCTGGCCCGAGGGCCCTGGTTTGGCCGCGGTGGCAGCATACGAGGCCGCCTTTCGCTGGCCCGAGGCCAGCTGACTCGCCGCTAGCGGGGGGCGCAGGACAATGGCTTCCAGAGCGGATGCCAAAACATCCCTGAGCCCGTTATTTCCAACGCCACACCTAACCACTTTTATACAATATTAACACTTGAACACTGCAGACAATTTTACAATTAGGGATGATGACTAATATTTAAAAAAGAAACTTAAAAATTAAGTAATTACAAAGAAGGCGTAGTAAAAAACGAGATAATCGAATAAATCTGTTAAATCGATGCAAATATGAAGAAGAAACACGGTTTAAAAGTTTTGGAGGGGATTATTCCCGTCATTGTCGCTTTGCGGACAATGTACGGCGCTAGAATGAAGTTACATAGCCGCGACGTCACTTCTATAGTCCTGTCCTTGTCTAACACTTATTTTAAAACGTTTATAACTTGGCAATTTTGTTAGGCTTTTACACGTTTTGTTGTGCTGCCTTATGTGAGAGATAAACATTAAAAATCTGCCATCATCCCTGTAGCCGCCCTGTGCTGAGATTCCTCCAATCACCAATCCATCGCTTAATTTCCTTCAATACGCTGCTTTAATGTCCGCCGCCCGGACACAATGGCGCAGGCTATTCAGTCTGTGTCCGGGCCCCTGTCCGGGTTCTGTCCGGACACCGGACAGGATTAGAATTCTGTGAGCATGTCTAAGTTTCACTCACAGCAAGGACCGATCTGAATCTATTGGATGGAACGAAAATTGCAAGGACGTTTTCTTTAAAGGGATTTTCTTTAAATGTCCACCCTTAGTATGTCAATTTAAAAATAATAATTATTCTAAGAAAAGGAGACGGGCTGACTATGAAATAAATCATGGGCAAACGGATAAGAAAACCTTTTTCTATGAACTGTGTGATTAAACAACTAAAAAAAAGAATAAATGAGCAAATTCTTCACAAACACTAGTGTACTACATTTTGTGTTACTTGATCTTAAAACTATACAAACACAAAGCTGTATTACAAAACAGACAATTAACCAAACAAACAGTATCGCTCTCCGTCTGTGTTCGAGATTCCAATAAACAATTTAGTAGCTACGTGCTACACGCTACGCGCTACGAGCTACGACGCTACGGCGTAGCTTTGACTCGGACGCTCTCATTGGCACATCGGAAGTGTTTAAAAAATAAGAAAAAGCTTAATAACCTTCTGTGATTTCACTTCAGAGTATCTAAGAAAGAAAACGTAAAATAGAAGAGGTGTTGTGTTTATAGGGAATAGTTGCAAGGCACAGACGGTTGTTTTTCTCCAAATATCGAAAAAGTAAAGTTTGGCTGATATGTAATCGTCATTATCGCAGTGATTAACATTGAGAACTTTCTATCAGGGACATCTTTTAGCTAGAACCAAATACAGTAAAATTAAATTTTAATTTTATGTAATGGCAATTTTTGTGAAATCGTTTGAATAGTCAAGCAAATATCAAAGTTAATGTGTTCTTTTCCGTTACTGTACACGTAGTAGGAGCTATACGGTCGCCATCAATTTGTTTAAATACTAAAAAACAAAGGAATCCAGAAGGAAGGAAGGAAGGGGGGGGGGGGTTGAACCAAAGGTTTGCACAAAAACAAAAATCCAAGCAAAGTAGCACCTTTGAAGTTCATTTCGAATGGAAACAGTGTTTAATTTAAGTTCACGATAGTCGTATGTCAACGTGGCAGTCGTTATTGTATTAATTCCAAAATAAACATACATACATAAACTCACGCCTTCTTCCCATGGGGGAAGGCAGAATCCACAGAACGCCACCTGCTACGATAATAACATACTCCTTTTGCCTCGTTTATGTTCATACATCTAGATATACACGCAGGCCGGATGCAAGTTCTGTGCACCTGACCTGTCTAAAGAACATCACCGTCCCCTCCCGGCGTTTCCACTTACATATGCCTTGTAAATACCCTTGTTAGTCGCTTATTTAGTAGTAAATTCGCCGATTTTGTAGGCCCGATCCTGGAATTTGTAGTAAAACCCATAAAAAAATACAGGAATCTCAGTTGGCTCCTCAATTCAGATGTCTGGATTGGGGAGCAGCAGCAGAGGTAGCTGACGGATCAAAAAAAATGGATACGATTTAGTAGTAGTTCCGCGTAATCTGTACAAAACGAATGGGTAATGTACGGCCGGAGATAGCTACAACGCTTTGATTAGTCACACAAAGTCATACATTTCACTGAGCTGTTTATCGGAAAGCAATCAGCCAATTAAAACAGATTTTAGGTATCATTTAGTAGTAAATATAATTTTATATGAAGTATAAAAATTAAATGGAAAAAACTATAAAACTTTACATATACTCGTACAACACATTTTATGTGGCTGCTCAGTCCTGACGGTCTCAAGAAGATAAATTGTACGTACTCGTAGCTACAAAAGCAGTTAATCAAATCCGATAACGATGGCTATATATATTTCGTGGAAATTTCTACTAAATATTGGTGTACTCAAGCATACTGCATTTTCAGTATTTCCATTTTATTTTTGTACTACAAATTAAAATATATTTACTACTACTCGTAAATGATACTAAACATCTGTTTTAATTGTCTGATTACTTTCCGAAAAACAGCTCGGTAAAATGGATGATTTTTATTGAAATTATTAATCTTTCATATAGACAAATTATACCATGTCGTTTTATGACGTGGAATAAAAAATGGAACAACAAAAGAAAAAAAGGGTTGAAAATGGAGTTTTGAAGAAAAAGTTAGTAAAATATGGATTTTTATTATTATTAGGTAGACAATACTTTGTTTAATCTTATTTTGACGACCTGACGCGGATGGTCTTGCTATTATAGGAAATATTACGACAACTTATTAGTAGTGTATAATTGGGGAGTCTGGATCACTTCGCTTCCCTCGTGATCCAGATCGCCCCAATTATACATCAGTTAGTAACTGACTTCTCACCATCTATTCAGAACGTAATCTGGTCTGAGATAATGAATATAACTCCGAGTATATAGTTTAATAAGGTAAAAATAGGCTGTAACAAATACTTATTTCTTCCATGCATCAATCGAACCCGCCATAGTTGACACATTTGTAAGTAGCAGCATCAGTTTAACCTGCTATTTACATTGTGATGTAGCGAGATATGCTCTTAACCAATACGTCAAACGTGTCGTCAAAGGTTTGTTGAAATAATGGACCACTTTACTCCCTACCACATACTATGCCAATGGGTTAATTCTCGCAGTAATAAGGTTGTGTCTTGGTAAATAAATAAAAAAAAGTCATTAATTTAGTTAAAAATATCTTTATTCTCCATCCATTGCTTTAAACATGTAACATTTTTTAAAGCACAAACATTAGAATGAAATACACAGCTAAATATATTACTAGACGTTCCATAATCATCAAATATTTTTTTTAAACTAGGACAGTTTTTATTTTCTAAATTATATATTTTGTCATGTTTTACTATGTGTTTTAACCACAAAACTTTTTCACTACCTTCAACATAAATGATTTTATCTTTCAAATAAGGCACAATGTATTGGTGTAAGTTTAAGTATGGTATATAACCATCGTTCCAAAAAATGTTTCTGTTTCTCTCTATCCAACTTACTTGTAATCTTTCTTTTTTTGTTAGATTGTAAAATGGGTATGGTGGTTTGATTAACAATACCAAGATTCGATTATTGCATGCGATTGCTATTTCTTTAACAATAAACTCGTTATTTTCCATCTTAAACCCTTGCAGGTCGACTATGGCATTCATGATAATTTCCTTACAATGCTACTCAGAGGTTTATATTCAATCAGGCGATCGTTGATAATTAAACAATAAGCAGATGTATTTTCTGGAATATCTTCAGAACTTTCTAGTTCCAGTCTAACATCTATAGCCCCAGTCTTCAAAGCCTCGTTCTGTCTTGAGCAATCAATTACAAATAAAGGTGCCTTTTCTTTAAATTCAAGCCAATCAAGCATTGGTTCACATCGAGTGTTATAATAAGACTGACGAAATTTTGTATACATTTCATATAATATACAATACTTATCTTTAGAAAATTTTGAATTAACGGATTCGTATGGATAATAATGCGAATTTAAAAAAAGAGTAACATTAGTTAATTTGCAATGGTCAAATATTGAACTGTCTCTAGATTTCATGTTTTTTCTATTTGTCTGTAAACCAAAGATCACATACCTCGGTTTCTCTAGTTGTGAAGCAGTTTTAACAACCCAAGAATGTTTTATAGTTTTAGGTAATAAAGGGTATTCATACAAGTCCCAGTTTCGAAAAGCTATTTGAATATGGCGATCTTTTTCTAAATACTTCAGTAAAGTTAATCTTTCCCGATCTGAAACTTTTATATGAGGGACATGCCATTGCAATCTCTCTATATTTACTTCAATCGTGTCATTATTATCAAGAGTAACAATATTAAGACTGGAACTACTTCTGTTAAGAATTAGTTCATGTTTACAATTAATGATCATTTTTGCATAATCTTCCGCAAATCCCAAAACTTTATTTAGAGGTATAAGAGTGCTAAAAATATCATCATTATCTTTAAACCCATTTAAATTCTAACCCCAAACACCAGCAGCTTTGCTTTCTCCCTCACTCATAGACACATATGATTTTAGAGTTGTAGTAATTCCTGCATTTTTTATTCGATCTACCTCAACACCATTAATTTCATATCGAATGTCTTGAAATAGAAATGATACGGGATTATTAGTGAAATTAACATTCTTTCGTGTAAGTTTTCCAGATGCATCTTTAGAAGACACAGTGGCTCGACCTTCAACGTAAATGTAGCTGGCTGAAGGTAGTATGTACATGTCTTGCTGATTTATAGGTATTCGTATTTCATCATTTTCTTTAAAACTGTTGCTGTATGGGTTATAAGTATGATATTCGTAACCCACTATAGAGTTATCGAATTGCGGTGAATCATGTATCTTAAGAATACTCATAATTTAAATCCCAAAGCTTGAAGAAATAATTTATTCTCTTTAGTGATTTTTTTTTATACTTCGTATATGTCTGCGTCTTCTAACGATACGAGAACGAGTAAAGTTATTCACTTTGTCGCTTGGTTTTATATTATAAACTATCATTTTTTGTGTTATAATCAAATTGACATTCGACTCTTGTAACAGACAATGTTAAAGTGTTGTCTCATTTGTAAGACATCTTTTTTTAAAGTATCTAACGATTTAAAAACAGTGTTTATTCCAAAACTTTTTAAGAAATTGTATGCTTAAATGTCCACAATTAAATAAGTTATTATTTTGAAAATTATTATAATTATAATGGATGTCGTCAGAACCCACATAGCGAATAAATTCCTTAAGCGGTTTTAAGTTTCCGTAACTATCGAAGTATTCAACATATTTATTTAAAATTACATAGGCTACCCAGTGTGTACCAGAATTTTTCAAATGATCTAAATTAATGATTCCACACTCTCGGGAAAACGGAGATTTTGGTAAGGTATCTCTCATATACACTCCACGAAAATATGGAATGTTTTCTGTAAAATGTATGATATCTATATTAGTAAGAGCACGATTAGGTAGCCTGCGATTTAGTTTTTTTTCTTTAAATTTACATATAATCCAAACCCATTCTTGTAACGGTTTAAGCGCAATCCGTTTCCAATACATACACCTTCCACTTTCTTATTATATCGTTCCATTTCTTCCAGACGCTTTTTTGCAACCTTATATTCGTTTATAGTTTTGACGATACCAGCAATTCCGCTTGCTATAACTTCCAGCAGCAGATAAGCCAGCAAATATAGGAATTAAAGGTAAAACACCGCCGGACTTCGGAATGGGTATGATACGTGGGAGCTTCGCAGATGAATCACGAGTTAACTCCTTAGCAGCTGCGTAAGCCAATTGTATCATTTTTTTCTTACACTTTGGCTTTAATTTTTTTATGCATTTTTTTGTATAGGATACTATATTTTTAAATTTTTTATTGAGACCATTTCCTGAACTCACTTTTGAAATCATTGCGTTGTTAACCAAATTAGCAGCAAGTTTTTCTCCTGCGCTCGCATCTGAAGACAAAGAGCGCTTCTTTGCCATCTTTAGTAAAATTATATCTGCTTTATGACGATCTTTCAAACTTTTAGAATTATTATACGCGATATCGTGATGTTTACAGTATTCATCTAACTTACAACTCTACTTTACACCTTTGTCACCATGAGCCAATCTTTCCTGTAATTTAGTTCCAGGACCACAATAATTATACCCAGGTAAATGGAGCTCAAATGGTAAATTATTAATTAAATTATTCACTAGTCCTTCTCCCTTCATGTATGCAAACAGAATAGAACCTGCATCGTAGATCATGACATTATATTCAAAAAGCCCTCATATAACATTTGTATGATCAATCCAGCTATTTTCTGATGATGGTAACCCCATCCATTTTACGAAAACTTTTCTGTCTTTTCGTTTTAAAACTTTTTCAACCAGGTAAATATCAGGATGTTTAGTCATTTGTAATTCTTCTAAAATAGGCTGCTGTTTAATGTCTTGTAATAAATATGTAACAGGATTTGTATTTTTAACATTAATGATCTTGAATATCTCAGTTGACCAATTAGGAGTATAGCCTTTTTCAAAACAACCTTTATGTTTACTTATTCGAACAGAATCACCTATCTTTAGCTTACGACGTTTTGTTTTTATTTGTTGTTGATTGAAATAATATGTATTTAGTAGTTTAGTTTTATTGCTATGATTTACTTGAGCTGGTGGTAAACCAAGTGTTGTATGTATTGTTTGATTATATCTATTAATAATTTTTGCAAGCGTTCCGTCCATCCATTTGTAATTCCCTTTTAAACTAAATTCCTTGTAAAGCTTACTTTTTATCGTTCTTATTAATCGTTCTACAATTGAGGCCTTTTTGGTTGAATAAGTACTGTAGTGATTGATGGCATTCTTGTTTATAATTTTTTGAAAGCTTTTGTTATAAAATTCTGTTCCTCGGTCTGTTTGCAAGTTTCTAGGGATGCGTTTTTCACAACTCAATATCGCATTGAAAGCCTTAGATACAGATTCTTTATTTTTTTGTTTAAGTGGAATACCCCAAGCATACTTAGAAAATCCATCGATAACCACTAAAATATATTTGTAGTTGGTGTTAAATTTGGAGATATTTTGCATATCCATTAAATCTGCTTGCCAAAGATCATCAATATCTTTTAATATTACATGTCTTCGAGGAAAATTTATTCTGACGCTTCTATGAATTTCGTCTATAATATCTCTTTTCACATTGCTCATTCTTAAACAGTCACTTCTGAATTACAAAAATACACTAAATAACAATTCGCCTGATGAGTCCTTTTATTCTTTTATAATACCACCTTCTTTTAATTCTTCAATAATTGATAAGATTTCATTATCAACATTGGTATTACCTGCAGTTTTAGATGCGATCAAAAGTTTAAGCCTGTCAACTAATTCATTAGGATCATCCCAATAAACAAGTTCAGTATTCTTTTTATATTTTTTAAGATATGGTAGACCAGCACCTTGTTTTTGCTTAGATTTAACTTCTGTAGATTCTGGTAAGTGCTTACTAAACTCCAAAAATAATGGTTTGATTACTTGAGAATATTTTAATCCTTTATCTCCTTTAATTTGACCTGCAGAGTCAAAGTCTCTTTTATGAGCACTAGTTGTGAGGAGTATTTCCTTGTAAACTAGTTTATCTTTTAAATTGACTGCCGTTAAGTCAGGCTTTTTGCGCAGCAATAATTCTTTAAGACCTGGTGTTATTTTATACTGTTTATTGGCTATGCAAATATTGTATACTTTACCAGAGTTCTCATGAGTGGTAGAAAAATTTACTGTTTTATTTCCGATCATATGCTTATTATTCTCACTACGTACTCCAAATGGTATATTAATATCATCGTAAATTTCATAGATATCTTCTTTTTTCAACGAGACATTATTATCATTTTCCAATTTTGATATGTCACCTTCTTCGTCTTCTGAATAAAATTTATCTAAAGAGTTTGATTCATTAGGAGATTCGTGTTTGTATATATCATAAGATTGATCTTGCGAAAATATTTTTGAATCTATATTAGTCTTTCGAGTTTGATCAGTTTGTTTGTCAGCTATTATCGCATTAAAAGGGTCTGCGAGAGGCTTAAAAAAATACTTCAGATTAGTGTTGGTATTAAACTCCTCATCTTTCATTTGTTTTATTTTATTCTTTATAGCATCCGCAGACTTTATTAATTGATCTGTAATTTTGTGATCCATTATACGACTTATACTTAGCAGTATTTACATGCAAAAGTTTATTTTTATTTCGCATTCTTAATTTATATAATTATCACTCAAAATATATAAAAGTGTCAAAAGATTGTCTATATCTGCCTTTGTTTAATTCACAATCCTTATTAATAATCAAAAAATCGTAGGGGTGCAACCAAATCTTAGAACACAGATCTTTGAATTTCGACCAGTCCATATCAGAACTAACATGTTCATCGTAAATATGTTTTAGGTTAACTTCATCTTGCTTGAAAATTATCAAAAAGTTAACATTGTCGCGTAATAACTGCTTTGGTATTTTTGAATACGTTTGAGATAAATAAAAACAATCTATATCTCTATGTCTACCCATTGTGAAATAATTTCGTATATTAATTTGTTTTTCACAAACCACATCATCAAAAATAATAACAGAATTTTGTAATGCATCGTTAGGATGAATGACATCATCGTCAACATTAAATATAAAAAGTTTTACTTCCGGAACTCTTTCTAGGATCAGTTTAAGAAATCTATATTTTGGTTGAAAGCTAGTCTTGGAATACAAGTAAACATTTTTAAACTTTAAACCGTTTTCATGGAGTAACAAACTAATCATAACGTTAGTTTTTCCACAATTTGAAGGACCACATAATATACATCTTATATTATTCGGAAGAAGTATACTATGCTTAGCGTGGGGGTTATTTTCCTTTACATCAATATTTTTAACTTCTAAGGATACTGGTTGCTTGACCCACTTCATGGTTGTATCTGCTAGAAAAATCAAATGTACTTGTATTTATAATGCATACCAGGGTGTCCCTGAATTATGAGTAATTGTCTAAATAATTACAACATACTATTTATGTTTTAATAAAAGTATATAATTTAACAATGAGATGATGAGATACTGTCAAGGGATATAATTAAAACAACTACTTAATTGAATTTCTCAAATATATTTATTAAATAACAATATTATTATATTATATAACCTCTTAATATAAATTTTCTTAAAAAAATAAAAATAAAATTACTTATGGTATTTCATAAGGTTAACAACAAATTATACATAGAAAGAAAAATTTTAATACAAAAAAAAATTGAAATAAACTCTCACTAAAAACTTATAAATAAAATGAACATTATACAGAAGTAAATCAATTATTATGAACAAATCTTAGTATTAGAATAGTGTATCACAATGCCCCCAAGGTAGTGTTTCAATCTGATTAGCAAGTATTTGTCTTTTATCGTCGTTACTATTCAAAACTACTTTATTAACTTGTTGTGAATATAAGAGATGTTTAATAGATTTAATCATGTTCATTTTATGTTTGATAACTTTATTTTCAATTAATGTTTCATAGTAATCTAGCATTTTAAGACGTTTGGTTATGGGTTTGGTGACACCCTTCGCTTTTTTTATTATAGTTTTAGTTCATCTTTAAATAATCCTGGAATACTGGCATTTATTTTCGGTATTCCAAATGGATTATCTTCTTCAAAATTACTCGTATCAAAACGTGTAATATCGTACTTTAGATCTTTGTAAAAGTCATCTGTATTTATCAAGTACAAAAGACTATCGGTATCCGTGTAACAGAGATTTACGTCGTCGCCATATTTGTTTTTAATATAAGTATAATGGAAATTATATAAATGTTGTTTAGCAAATTCAAGCACTGAGAATCCAATGTAAATTGGTTTATCTAATATTAGTTTTTCAGGACTCAATTGGGCAGCTACAAAATTTTCTGAAAATATTGATATACTCTTCAAATTAGGTTTTGAAATTGTTTTTTCAGCACCAATGCATTTGTTTGTTTTATTACTTGAATCTTTCCATTTTGTGATTAATTTCACGTCTACTTGCTTTCATTTATTTTCTATAGTTTTACCGAATACGGAATTATTTAGAAGTTTAAAAAAGTCTCTCTCAAAGGGTGACTTAGAAGCCTGTCGTAGACAAGTATTTAAATCAATGTACTTTCGAAGAAATTATTCTTGTCTAAATTTAAGTATACGATGAATGTTCTTTAAAATTAGACCATGATGTAAACATTCTTTTAAATTAACGAAATGAATGACATACTTGTATTTATCATATAAATTAGCTATTAATTTCACAGATTTTCCGTTTGGGGGAGTGAACTTTTCACATGCGAAAGGTAAATCCTTATGGACGTTATGCAGATAATCTGGGTACTCTAAGTCTACTTCTAAAATATATCCATAATCACCATCATTCGGAACTTTCATTACATCGAAATTCAACAGATCGCTCTGGCTTAAGAAAATAATTTCTGATATTGGCAATTTTCTTGTCATTGCATAACCATATAAGTTATTGCAGTCTAGATAAATTATGTAACTAGATGGTTTTGTGTCATCAAAATGTGGAACATACTTATTGTTAGCCTTAGCATGTCGAACAGAACATTGGGCTAAACCCCCACGTATACCCTTCTCTAACAATTGGTATATTTCCAAATCACTTATTAACTCAAGTCGGACGCCAGTATATAATAACATGGCATCCCAGCTTAAGCTAGGAGCAGATATATAATACGCTGGATCAAGAGAGTAATGTTGTAAGCTCGTATTTCTAAAATTTTCAAAAATGTCGCATAGTAATAACACATCACATTTTAAGTACAAATCTGTGTACTCCCCCAGTGAGTGTATATTACATGCTTGCCATACAGCTTGTGCATGTCTGTAATCATCATCGGAAATATGCTCTAATTTAATTGAATTATAAAAACATTCCTTGGGAGGCAATCGTTTATCATTATACTTTGACCATGAATCCATATAGTCATATGGATAAACACCTTTATGTCTCAATAAATGTAAGTTCATCTTATCGGTAAATGTACTTGATAGATTGATAAAATCTTTAACATCCAAGCTTTTACTTAATTCATCTAGACTTGAACTTAAGAACTGATATGAAGCAATAAACTTCATTTGAATAGGGCGTGCTGTATTTCTTAGTTGAATTAATTTAGTTATAGATATGTATTTTTCTTTAGACTTTGGTATTATCTTAATATGACCTTTATATTTTGCTAATTCTTTAATGAATAAATGACTGTCATAACCTGCTAAATTATGTAAAATATTTGGTACAAATGAACAAATTTTGTATCTCAAATTACACAAGGAATGTGCTGCACCTCTGTATTCGGATGTAACATGATCATGATCTCGAACTTTATCTCCAAATAATAATTCTTTACATATATAACATTCGGTAGCCTTTTTAAAATTAGATTTTTGTTCATTCGTTAATGGTTTCATAGGTTGAACTTTGGTTAATATAGTATTTATCCAAGTTACATCTTTAACCAACCAGCTTATAAATGTTTCAACGCAATCAGGACCTCTATAAGTAACGTATTTGTTTAAACTTGGATCGTATGAGCAACATATATAATATGCAAAACATGTTGGAACATGTAATTTAAATTTTTGGGTATTATGATTCTCAGTATTTTGTTCAGAATAGTTTTGTAACATACTTTCAAAGTCGGCATATATAATAAAATTAATTTTTTGTTGGCGCTCATAATTTTTGAATTGTATCATGCTATTTCGCTCAATGTAAAGTAAGTTAATGTGATATTTTTTCTTAGCATTTGTTAAGTATAGAGGTCCAGTTATAGTGCATTTACTATCTAAACCATAAATATTAATACTAATACTAGGATTGTATTTCTCAAATAATTTTATATCATTCATTGACGGCGGAAATGACATACCCTGTGTATTCAGAACTGTTGAATAGTGTGGGTAGGAAGAAATTCTACATTGATTATATTTAACAGGGTGTAACGCAGCAACAATGCTCCACAAAAAACATTGATCATCATTATTCTGAATATTTAAACAGCATTTTTTATTTTTTATTACTGGTGGTAATTCTATAAAGGTACCTCCTCTCATCGGATTGTATTTATTTATATTAATTTCTAAATGGCTTAGTGTAAAAAAGGACCAGCCAGAGTCCCGCTGTTCAAACTCGCTTAGTTTCCTCTTAAACACTTCTAAAGTATTCTTGTAAAAATCATTTAGATCAGAGTTTTTATAAATTACTTTCAATTTTGTGTTAAAAGATTTCAGTAACTGTTCATTTGTCTTTGTTAATAAGAAGTAAGCAAATAATTCGAAATTGATTTTAATACAATTATGTTTTTCTAACGATATTTCAATGAGTTTTCTAATATCACTTTGAGAGTCGTTCAAGAACGCTTCAGGTGTCAGATAATCTATTTCCTGAGCGGGACTTAAGCGATATGTAACAATTCTGTTTTTAAAAGCAGTCGCTATTATTTTAATATGATCAAATTCAGTTCTCAATAAACAGTTTGATTTGTGTAAGTTAGTTCTCATATGATAATTAAATTTATGTTTCGGTATTTCAATGTAGCATTTATCACATTTCATTAAAATTTCATTGGTTGATGTAATATTCGATGGTTCAACTGAAAAAACAAAACAGGAAACGACATTGTTAACATTTTATTAACAATCCTAAAATCTATAAGAGTAGAGTAAATGATTTAAGCTTACTGTTATTTCTATTGATTAAACATAAGATTACATTGATTTAAAAATAATGAGTACTAATAAAAGTTTTCGGAATTTCTCTAAATTCCTTGCGTGTGGCGCTAATAAATTTAGACAAGTGCGCCCATGCCTCAGTGTCTACATCGGTTTGATTTTTCATTGTTATTACAGAATGCTGCCATCTATTAACTGGTAATACTTTATCAATATCGTTACACTTATACACCTTTACTTCCACATAGTGTGAACCAGTTTTAGCAGTGTGTGCTTGTCTGCTATAACCGTTCGCAATCCTACTGCTAATATAGGAATATATGGGTGTTTTTTTACCTCCCCTTGATGCCGATGAAGTGCTAGGTTGCTCGTCATCTTCGCTGCCATCGCTCCCAAATAAATCAGCAGCTGTAGGTAGGTTCGACAACTTTATGGGGTTTATTCGTGGTTTCTTAGACGGTTTGGGTGTGGATGGAGCCGCTGCTGACATCTTGCTTCGCTTTTTCTTAGATGCCTCAACTGAAGCGGTCTCAGGAACCGTGTCAGGGACCCCTACGCTTGGAGACTCGTCCTCTGATAGGAAAAGGTCGTCAGCGAGCTGGGATGTCTTAGACCTGAAATTATAAAAATATTTGATAAATCATAATGTATTAAGCTTGCATAACTTATTGATAGATAATAAGATAAATAATATCAATACGATGAGCTGAGAGATCGAAACATTAAAAAAAAAACAATGTGTGACAACCGTGATCTATTTCATACAAAAGCACGCTTCTACCTACCCTTATAGGTATACAGGTATTATTAATAAAACAGAAGATTTTTTTTTGTAGATAAATCCGATGATTCCTCGAAGTTAAAAACCTTGCGATGATCTTCGTCGAAAGATGAGGGTGCAATAGTGCTCCAGAACTTCTATCGATGATTTAAATACTTTTTCCTAATGCGCATGCATCAATGATGCATGCACAAATATGGTAAACGCAAGCACATGTAAAAATATTGCGATGATAAACTAAATTGATATATTAATCAAAAAACCCGATGTTGCCTCTCGATTTTGTTACTTTATACAGACTCATTTGATTTATGCTTTATACAATAAGTATGGTGTAAAACAGAATGAGTCACGAAAGCAAAAACTAAGTTAGTAATGAAGTATCTAATTATTAAAATACTTTTACAACGAACAAGAATCAGAAATTCTGTATTAATATTAGTTGCTCTATAACATTGCTTAGATTAGAAAATAAGTCCGTATGATAACCCACATACCCCGACTTCATTAGTCTAACAATAAAAATTTGATTCGTGTTTTCTATCATTGTGTAAGTGTATCAGTAAATGAGCATAATAGAACAAACATACATTCATATTAGACTTAATGTATTATTAGGAATGCAACGTAAACAATGCAACCGTAGGTGTCATCGCAAGGGTTAAATTTCATCTAACCATTTTTGGATAGTAGAAGAAATATCCACAAAGAAACTACGTGTATTATTTTCAACCTTATGAACACTTTTTTTTTAACACAATTTTTATATAAATTGCTCACACTTATTAGAAACAACATTCGTTTTTCGAAACTGCAGTGTTAAGTACGTACGTAACGGTGCAGTCTACAATGTCGGTAAGTTATTTTTTTTTTTTTACTAATTCAATACAAATGTCACCATTCATAATAATTATTTTAATCATAATGTTTTATAATTTCAGGATTCAGAAGAGCTATTTAACTTCATACCTTTAGAAAAGGGTCCTGCTCAAATACACGCAGTAAATCAAAAATATTTGGGTCTTGCTGAAGCATCTCGCAAAATATCGAAGAATAAACGGATGGCATATTCCTATATAAAAAAACCTGTTACAAGACCTTCGAAAATCATAAGAATACAAATTATTGATGCAGAAAACTTCGATCAGAAGGATAGTTCAATCTGTAATCATTATTGTGAAGCAGAGGTTTGTGCTCAACACGTCGTTAAAAGTACTTTAATGGATGACATATTGTCTAGCACTAAGGAACTAATAAATAAAATTCAGGAAAACATGGAGAACTCTTAAGTAAATATGTTTTATTGTAGTTAGCATGTAAGCCTATCAATACTATACTTAAATAAAAGTTATTATTACTAAATAGTTTCATACTATTTAGTTAGTATAGATAAATATTAATGTGAATAGTTAAAGTTTTAATGTGGTTAGTTTGTAAGCCAATCAAACGCTGTAAATAAAAACGATGTTATGTGACTATCTGTTTGGAACTACTGGGATTACCTACTTAGTACTGCCCTTTCTGTTTTATTGTAAGTAATTAGAAGAATGTTGTATTCTCAAAACACACGGACTTATATATTGTATGCAGTGTATTTTTGCAAGAATGTATAAAAACTGCGTAATTGTGTTGTCTTCAATAGACGTTATTAAATCATAGTTAAAATTTAATTGCTATAAATAAATGCATATTTATAACTGTAAAATTGCTTTTTATTTAAATTCCTTTTCAATAAAATTAATTTTGTAAGTATCTAGTAACAGATTCGGACACGACTACACACAAATACCTTAAAAAAACAATCACAAACACACGCGTAGATGTCATCTGAACTTCACCTTGCGTTTTTGCAAGCACATACCAATCCGAATAATGAGATCAACGGATTCGGAGTACTTATAAATAGCTTAGTATGATTTTATGCATTTAATTCTTGCAATTGTAATGTGATGGTTGGATCGTTTTATAATAACTTTATTTATAAGAAGCCTAGTTTATAGACTTTGTAAAGTAATTATGAAGTTCAAGAGTGCTTCGAATTTTGTATGATTCACATTCAAAAGACGATTTTCATGAACTTAATTTAACCCGCTATCTAAATAAAGTGATGATGGTATCTGCATTTCAAATCATAGTAGACAGTATTTAAATAGATCGGATTAGAGTGGATCTCGTCAATATAATATCAAAAACATGGAAACAAATACTAGAATATCTCAGTCTAGGTTATGTTCTGATGGTGAGAAGTCACTTACTAACCGATGTATAATTGGGGCGATCTGGATCACGAGCGAAGCGAAGTGATCCAGACTCCCCAATTATACACTACTCTTATTGCCCAATCGGCACATAATAGAGAAGTCCACGATGACGTCAATAAACATGCAGAGAGTAGAAGAGTGGAAGAATATACAATAAGTATGTATATATTGCATTTGATGTGGGTACAAGTACGTTATGGTTTACGTGATATTAATTAGCATATATTTATTATTTTTACATTTAATGAAAAAACGGGTAAATGTAGATCAGATGGAGAGTTAAAGTTGGCTTGGAAAAGAATGTAGTTGTCCGCTAAATCCAACTTATCGACCCATAGGAGGGAACAATCAAAGACAGGCGGTGGCGAAAAACCACCATCACCTTCTCCTGAGGACCTAGAAATAATGGCGATTGCTCCTCACGACTTTGTCATTGAAGTTAATGACTATTTTAATAAATCTTTGGGACATCCGTGACAAAATCTCCGCTACCTTTTTGCATGTTTTGCTGACAGCTGGTTGAGACACACCATGTAAATCAGCTGTATCATCTTGAATCTACGATTAAAACAATAATATTAGATTATGAATTGGATTTTGTCCAATGTTATGTGAGCATTTACCAAGGGTACGTACTTCATGGCGAGCCCAGTTGCGTACTGCACAAACCATTTTCACTTCAGGACTCAATGGGCATCCTCGAGGGTCGTGGGATAAATCCTCACATAGAACATGCACAATTTTTTCTCCAAAACTTATATCTAAAATCTTCGTCACTCAATTCAAAGGGATTTACACGATGACGATGTCTGTAAGATCGCTGAGACGTCTCCAGCGTATCTAAATCTTCTAAATCCGTCAAGTCAATCCCAGTGATGTCCATTTTTTTACTATTTGTAAATACAAACACATAAAAATCATCAACGCTAACCTCAATCATATTAGTACCGAAGTTAGATCCATAGTTAAACTAGGGGCCTCGGCGGTTTAACTTTAATACCTTAGATAGTTCATGAACGAGTGATAAACTTCATTTTATAATTACGTTTTATTTAGTGTTGGTTTAAACCTAGCAACACAATTAAGAATAAATTCATCAAATCTATCAGGCGGTTTGATTGTTGAACGATCTCTTAAAGTCATTCTATGTTGAACTTGTTCTCGACATTGATCAAAATGAACGTCTTCTTGAGTTTGAATATCTTCTCATAATATATTATCTCTAGACTCATTTTGTAAATCTGTATCACGACGCGGTAAAATACTTTCAGTTGATGAAGTGTCATCAACATCACAGTCAGACTCAGCAGTATCAAAATTAACAGAGTCATTAATTGGATCAATCGGTACATGATTTGATTCAACAGCTTCTTGACTGTGTCCAATCTGTGAATCATCTTCTGCTATGATAGGCTGTGTATCTGGTGCATTAGAGGGTAATGGTATATCAAAACTGTTTATGTCTACCCTAGGTGCTTCCTCTGCTGTCTGATATATAGGTTTTTCTATGAGAGGGCGTTCATCAAAAATCACGTCTCTCAAAATCAAAATCAAAATCAAAATATTTTATTTCACATAGACCTACATGGGCACTTATGAAACGTCAGATTCTAGGTGCACGGTTCCAATTGGTCGTTCTCGATCTGATAAGCCTATAATTTTCTTTAGTCCATTTTCGATAGCCATCATCTCCATTACATCCGATTAGTATGCCTTTTTCAGCTTTCTTACAAAGTTTCTTTCGCCTTTGTTTCGGTATGTGTGCATAACACGTCGATCCAATTATCCTCAGTGTTTGATAATTGTTTTTTTTTCATAAAATAATTCGAAAGGTGACTTTCCTTCAACTGTTATCGGTCCCGTTTGTTTAAGTATGTAGACAGAAGTATTAATTAATTCTGCCCATAGTCCTTGTGGTATTTCACAATGAGCATGCATAATTGCCCTAGCAGTTTCTACTATAGTCCTATTATCTCGTTCCGAGCATCCATTTTGTTCTGGCGTATAAGGCATAGTGAAACGCTGTTTTATACCATTCTGTCGAAATGTATTGCATACCTGCTAATTATTGAATTCTCCTCCATTATCGCTTAGGAACTCTTGTACAAGATGGCCAGCGGTTCTTATCTCAGCTAGAAACTGTTTAAGTTTGCTGTGAACTTCGCTTTTTTATTTTATAAAGTAGACATGCCGATACCTAGAGTATCTTTGAAAACTACAAAGTATCGAAATTTGGAAATTGAGTACATAAAAGTCCACACACATCAGAGTGAATAAGCTCTCCAAGCTTCGTCGCTCTTTCTCGTGTTCCGTACTTCAACCTGTGTGCTTTGCCGTTGATACAACCTTCACATAATTCTGTATTTTAGTCCAATTTTACGTTAAAGTCCTTTTCTACTATTTTTTTTACATGTTTTGATGTCCTAAACGTTCATGATACAATTGTAACGATTGTGAAAAGATTTACTTCTTACATTGGTGTGACAACTTTAACATTAAGTATATAAAGCCCACCAAGCTTTCTTCGCTTTCCGTTCAATATTTCTTTACCGTTTACCTTCAACGTACATGATTCTGTGCGGGTTTCAAATGTACTATTCTGTAGTTTGTCTTGAGCAGCAAGAACTGAAAATAAGTTTCTGTTTAATGCTGGAATATACCATACATCTTTTAATAGAAGCGGTTCGACTCGTCCATTTACATGAGCATCAAGGCGTATAGTTCCTTTGCCAATAGCATTGATTGTCTGTCCAGATGCTGTAGTGACAGAGTCATTATTTTGAAAATATTCAAAGCTTTCAAATAAGTCAGACCTGTTCGTGACATGACTAGATGCGCCATTGTCCACGTACCAACTATTTTTATCTGCTTCTTTTGTGTCTTCAACAGACAGAACTGTTAAATTCATGTTGTTCACACTACTGGTCGAGTTCTTTGGTGGTCTCCCGTCGGAAATCCATTTAAGACAATTCTTGACAATATGACCGACCTGTCCGCAATTTTTGCACTTTAAATCCTTTTTCATAAAGTTGTTCTTACTCTTCTCAGATTTTACTACAAGAGCTTTCACATTAGTACTACACTCTGCTTTATTTATTATCGCTCTTTCATAGGCACATAGCTGTATTGTCAGATTCTCAATGTTTCTATCCTGTTTTGCCATCAAAAGCCAACTTGACTTAAATGCAAAAAACTGTTCCGGAAGTGTATCTAGTATCTTGCAAATTACTAGTATTACTGGTAAAGCATTTGCTTCTAATTCAGTAGTCAGGTCGTAGAACAAAGATTTTACTGCAGATATATGTGTGGTCATATCATGCACAGGATCTTTTTGGTAGCTGAAGAACTTCATGCATATGTCGTAGCTCTTATCTTCTGTAGCTCCGTCGTATAGCCTGGCAAGTTCATCCCACATATCCTTTGCTGTGCAAAATTTTTTTTTTTTTTTTTTTGGTGACGGGTTGGAAAATCCTCATGGAGTCCCTCCGCCCTGGGGGAAGGGCGAAGGGGACTGTCAGACTCTTACTGACTAAAAACCAACCCGAGTTCCTCATGTACCCGTGTGTCGGAGGGGCGGGTATCGCCGAAGCATTCGTCGCTACCCCCGACGGGTATGGCCCGCCAGATGGTCAGGCGGGCCCCGTCACCCACTGCGGCCGTCACCCCGGCCGCAGGACTCCACTATGAGGCGCGCGCGGAACAACACGCCGCCGCCTCGAGGCCTGCTGCTGATCGGACGACAAGACGCCCCGAGTCTGCCGTCCGCAGGCCGCGCCCTACGGTGGCCGGAAGTCGGCCACCCTACGACGCCCAGTGCGTCTGCTGCGGGAGGGGAGAGAGGAGGCAGCCTCTCTCTCCCTCTCCGCCGCCTCCTTTGCGAGCATCACGGCCTCGCAAAAGGTGGCGACGGCACTCCACCCCGACTCACTCCCGACCATGGTAGACACAACAGCCGGAAGCGAGAGGTTTCCCGCAACACCTACGGCCGCGACCAAGTCACGGCGCTGCTCGGCCCAAGCTGGGCACTCCGCCAACGTATGCAGCGCCGTATCGTCGCGGCAATCATCACAATGGTGGCACTGGGACGTCGGCTCCCGGCCTATGCGACACAGGTACTTCCCAAAGCACCCGTGTCCTGTAAGCACCTGCGTCAGCCGGAAGCCGAGGGCGCCGTGGCTCCTATTGAGCCACTCCTCTAGAACGGGCCTTACCGCCGCTATAGCGGCGTGCCCCGCCGTGGGTTGCGCTAAGCGCGTCCGCCACTCCGCCACTAGGACCTGGCGGAGCTCTGCCCTGCGTGCCTCAACCTGTCGAGGCACCAGGCGCTCGCCCCGCTGGACCGCCTCCGCGCGCCACCAATAGAGCGACGCGTGGAGCTTTGCGTCGAGGTCCCAGGGCGGGGATCCGGCTAGGATGCTCGCTGCCTCAAAGGAGATCGTACGGTATCCCCTCACGATCCTGACGGCCATCGCGCGCTGCGGCCTTCGCAGCGCGGCGACGTTGTTGCGGGCCGTCAGGGCGTCCGCCCACACTGGCGCGGCGTATAGCGCCATCGACCGTACGACCCCCATGTAGAGCATCCGACATGAGGAGTTGGGCCCCCCCAGATTGGGCAGCAGGCGCGAGAGCGCAGAAGCGGCGCCCAACAACCGGGGGGCGAGCCGTGTAAAGTGCGGCCCGAAACTCCACCGACTGTCGAGGACGAGTCCAAGGTACTTCATCGTCGACTCGACAGCGATGGAGACCCCTCCTACTATGATGCTGGACCCCGGAGGCGGCTTCATCCTCGGCCCGTGAAAACACAAGGCCTCAGACTTGTGCAATGCCACCTCTAAGCCCAGCCGCCGGATCCTACCCACGACGTGCGCGACACCAGCAGTCGCGCGTATGACCGCCTGCCGGTACGACTTCCCACGCGCTGTAACTAGCGTATCGTCGGCGTAACAAATGACGCCGACACCGTGGAGAAGCGCACCGCGCAGAGCCCAGTCGTACCCTACGTTCCACAGGGTCGGCCCCAACACCGAACCCTGCGGAACGCCGCACGACGTCTCTCGCCGACCCCATCCTTCTCGACCCGGGTACACCACCGATCTTTCCGACAAATAGGCCCCGACAATGCGTTGGAGGTAGCGCGGCACCCCGTGGTACCGGAGTGCCTCTCGGATGGTACTCCAGGGCAAGGTGTTGAAAGCGTTGGCGATGTCGAGCGACACCGCCAGGACCACCTCACCCCGGGCGACTGCCTCCTCCGCGAGGTCCCTCACGCGCATGATCGCATCCGTCGTGGAGCGCCCCTGGCGGAAACCAAATTGGTTGTCCGCCAAATCCGGACCCACCCTGGTCATGTGCCGGACGAGGCGATTGGCGATGATTCGCTCAAAGATCTTACACACCTCGTCCAGCAACACGATTGGCCTGTACGCAGATGGTGAGTCTGCGGGGCGCCCCTCCTTCTTGAGCAGGACCAGCTTTCCGGTCTTCCACCGGCTTGGAAACTGGCCCCGCTCCAAACATGCGCTTAAGAGGTCCCCTAGTCGGGGCCCGAGAGCCTTCATGGCCAGGACCCATGCACGGCCTGGAATGCCGTCGGGCCCTGGGGCGGTGTTCCTGATGCGAGCCACCGCCACTCTCAACTCTACCCGGGTCACTTCGGGCACATCGTCGTCTATGTCGTCTTCCGCGTCGGGCACATTGCGAGGCGGAACCATAGCCGGTGGTGCGTGCTCTGGTCTCGACGGAAACAACGCACACACCACCTCCTCCAGCAGCTGTGGCTGGAGACTCCGGGACAATGGGGGAGCCCATTGGCGCAGCTTGCCCCGTACCATAAGGTAGGGGCGTCCCCACGGCTCTCGGTCCAGAGTCTCCAGCAGCTCTTCGTTGGCCTGGGCCTTTGCCCGGCCAATGGCCAGCTGGAGGGCGCTCTTCGCATCTCTATAGCGATCATATAGTTCCGCCTCTTCCTGTTCGGCCGCCGCTGTAAAGGGGCGGCGGCGACGTCTTCTTCTTCGGCACCTTGCATACTGGCGTCGCTCCTGCACACAAGCAATGCGCAACTGCGCAATCGACTGCGACCACCAGTACACTTGGCGCCTGGATGGTAACGGCTGGACTCGGGGCATGCCAGCGTCACAGATGTGCGACATGCTCTCCCGGAACCACTCCGCCTCCTCGTCGATGTCGGTTGGCCTGCTTGGAGAGTCCAACCAGGCCTTGACGATAGAGGCCTCCAAGAGAGCCTCCCTGTCCAGCCGCTTCAGTGCCCAACGCGGGCCGTCTCCAACGCCCACCGGGGCCGCTTGGACCGGCCCAACCGAGGTCTGGGCGGAGACGCTGAATCGAATGTATCGATGATCGGACAGCGTCTCCACCTCCTCCAGGACGTGCCAGTCCTGGACAGTGCGCGCGAGAGCGGGGCTAGCGAACGACAGGTCCACTATAGACCCACCCCACTGCCGCACGCACGTCTGCACGGATCCCCGGTTCAGGAGAAGCAGGCCCTGCTCGACCGCCCACTCCTCCACTAACTCTCCCCGCGCATTCGTAGCCGGAGAACCCCAAGCCGTAGATTTGGCATTGAAGTCCCCCAGGACGATCACGGGAAGAGGACGGCTACGACTGACGACTGTGCCCAACTCCAATATTATCTCCTCCATGTCGGGCTGTGCTACATCTCATCACCTTGTGCAACATATCCTCAGTCATATTTGCCGAAAGTACTAATTGTGCAGTGTTATCTAATGTTTCAAATTTTTCCGACTCTTTCTTATATTTGTCCATTATTTCGGGTGTGGCCAATGCTCCAGGATGATTAGGCATTTTAGTTGTACCCCTTATAACATCCGTTGTACCTGGATAACTTTTAAGTAATCGAGTAATCATGAATTTCCACGTTTGCCAATTCTGTCCATCCAATTTGTGTATTTCGATCTTTGCCCCAGCTACAGACTGCATGATGACGATCGTAAATTTTACTGTTTGTAGGTTCAGTTCGACTTAATGTAAAATTCAAGTTCCTTACTTTTATTAAGGCATTAGTGTTCCTACAAATAGAGATATCACAAAAGTAAAAAGAATATTTCGGTATTTGAATAGTACTCGTCATTACTGCATTACTCACAGAAAAGGCACGGAGAAAGAACTGGTCTGTTACAGCGATGCGGATTATGGTGGTGATCCTGACACTGGAAGGTCGACTTCAGGACTTGTCTGTGTTTACGGAGGTCCAATATCATAGAGAAGTAAACTACAGACATCAGTCGCGATCTCTAGCACAGAAGCCGAAATTGTAGCTGCTAGTGAAGCTGCAAGAGAAATAATATGGCTTAAACGATTAATTGAAAACATAGAGCAATCAACGATGACTCCTGTACTCCATGTTGATAACGAGTCTGCCATCAAGCTTGCACTGAATCCGCCATATGAGTTCCACACCAGAACCAAGCACATCAAGCTACGGCATTTCTTTATACGAGAAGCCATAGCTGTAGGGACTATGATGATTGCAAAAATTGGTACAGAAAACCAAATTGCTGACATGTTTATGAAGGCACTGTATAAGCCAAGACTGGCTATGCTTTGTCGTCATGTTGGCGTGCATGTTTAAAAGACTGTTGTTCCCTAGCTTCAAGAGAAGATGTTAGAGTTTGTATATAAGTCAAAACTCTTTGAAGGTGAAGCTATGGAACCTCCATAGAATAATGGAATAGCCATTGGACATTCTTAAAAAGAATGGTAACAATGGTGTCACTTCTTCATTTATATTTTTCCTGGTAAAACGTCATGTACATAATTAAACTTACATTATGATATTTATGCCTCTATTTCTATTTCTTTAATAGAAAACGTGACTGACATTTGATCGTGGTTTTTTCGGTTTCGGTTCAGTTGGAAGGCGCCACTCAGAAGCTTGTTGACTAGTCTCTTTAACCCACGTCTCGTCAGCAGTATGTTGGCGCCACTGTTTTCGGTAGCCAAACGTAACGCTAGTATCACGAGTCAAGCGACGCACTGTGGGGTCGAGTGCTGCCATCTGCGCTGGACCGGACGTCAGAACGTTGCTGGCGAGTGATTGGCTGTTTGCATCGGCTGACACACTTCAAGTCTTTTAAAGACCCCGTACGCAGTGGGCTGGTCTCTCTTGTTACTCGCGCTTCGTCGTACAAACAACAACTATATTGTTCAGTGTTACAAATACTTATTGTAATTAATTAAATTGGTTGTAAATTAAAAGTGATCAAGTGTATTATCTATTTACTTATTCCTGCTCAAAGTAGACTAATCTTACAAGTAATAATGTGTTTCATGAATGTTGGGTCGGAATTGACTCTTTCTAGCATGTCCCCAGCGACTCTTAGGCGATTCAGTTTTTGGAGAAAATTCAGGTCTTTTGGGGCTAGCCGAGCGGCAACATGTATCATACTCAAGTGATTTTAAAAATTGTACATATCGAGTCGTGAGACACAGAAAATTCACCAGCTATCTCTCTCAAACTTTAATGAGGAATTTAAGTCACAATTTTCTTCAATTTTGTGATGTAAACTTCAGTTGATGGCCTACCAGAGCGAGGCAAATGTTCCATCACATCTCGACCGCTTTTGTACGCTTTGTACTCATAAGTTCGTATTTTGATCAAGTCGATTCACCGTAAGCCTTCTGTAACATTTTTAGTGACTCCGAACACGAATTTCCATTGGCAAAGCAAAATTTTAGGCAAACTCTTTGTTTGATGGAATTCGCAATACACACTAGATACGATCTAACTAAAAATAGCACTGTATTTAATCTGAATAACAGATGCAACTCAAACTCAAACAGGGAATTTGCCTTGCAAAATTTAAGGCAACCTCTTTGTTTGATGGAATTGGCAATACACACTAGATATGATCTAATAAAAAATATAATCTGAATAACAGATGCAACTCAAACTCCGCGGCAAAATGAAAAAGAGTTGTTTCAAACAAAAAAAAAATTGGAACCATAAACAAATCATCCACTCCGAATACTTTTTTGACAGAATATATTTCGATGCTTATTTAGGTACCGATGTCACTCGGGTAAGTTAAATGAGCTAGTTAATGGCTGCGGTTTATGCGTTAATCCTCGTTGCTTCATATTGTTTGATGTTACTGTATAGTTTAGTAAATTGAATCGTAAAACATACTGTACATCCTAGGGATCCTTTACGGTGCACATAAAAAATAATATAATGGGATTCAAATTTGACGTACCGTAGAAACTGCCTAGTTAGTCAAGTTGTGGTCGCAGGACTTTCTGCTGAGCAGGAGGTCCTGGGTCCGATTCCTAGGTCGGGCAAAGTGTCATTGGGTTTTTTATATAGAATTTCTCAGTCGCAACCCGGAGCCGTGTGAAGCCGCTTATGTGAAGTCCGTAGAGAGGGGGAGGACACTGTAACCCTAGACTCGGGTCATCTTCTCTACTTTCGCGAGGGCGATAAAAAATCCCTGGGAGGCGTAGGTTTTCTCGTTAATAAGGCTCTCACCAACAACGTTCAAGAAATCTCCAGTGTGTCGACAGGGTAGCGTACCTGATCCTTCGCCTGTGCAAGCGGTATAGCATGAAGGTAATTCAGGTCTACGCACCGACCTCGGCACACTCGGATGATGAAGTGGAATTTCTCATAAATATGTATGAAGACATATCCAAAGCCTTACACAACACCACTAAGGCTCACTTCAACGTTGTGACGGGGGACTTTAACGGCAAGGTAGGAACCCGGACTGACAACGAATCCCGAATAGGCCCGCATGGTTATGGAGTTAGGAATCACAGGGGGAAAACTCTTGTCAACTTCCTTGAGAAGGAGGGGCTGTTCTTAATGAACTCCTTCTTTAAGAAACGGCCCCAAAGGAAGTGGACGTGGCGAAGTCCCGACACTGTGACTAAAAATGAGATCGACTTCATCATGACGGATAGGAAGCACATATTCAGAGATGTCTCAGTGATCAACAAGTTCATTACCGGATCTGATCACCGACTGCTCCGAGGCTCGCTGAATATCAACTTAAAGCTGGAAAGAAACCGTCTGTTGAAGTCCACGCTCCGACCTAACCCAATCCAGATCATGGCGGGCATCGAGAAGTTCCAGCAGGCTCTCGGGAATAGATTCGTTGCCTTGGATCCCACTGCTGACGCCGACGAGACCCTATACAATCTGGTCGAGACGTTGAGAGACGAGGGCATCAAGTTCTGCCAAAAGCAGCGCACTGGCAGGAAATCCAAACTCTCGGATGAGACTCTCAGGCTGTTGGAAACAAGACGGGAAACCACCCAAGCGACTTCGTCAGACAGGTCGGACCTGAACAAGCAAATTGAGAAGATGGTACGGCGCGAACTTCGAAACTCCAACACACGCCTCATTGAAGAGGCAATAGAGCAGAACCGAGGGTCCAAAGTATTCACTCAGCAGCTTGGCAGGAGCCAACTGACGAAGCTTAAAACGCACGACGGGAGGACTGTATTGTCGAAGCCGGAGATATTCGCCGAGATAGAGGATTTCTATGGCCAATTATAAGCTACACATGCCCCTCGTTCCCAACGAGACGACCACGATTCCAGAGCCACCCTGGCACGCCACTATACCGACGAACTGCCAGACATCAGTCAAGACGAGATAGTGTTAGCTCTGAGACAGCTTAAGAATGGAAAAGCCCCCGGTGAGGACGGCATAACGTCAGAGCTTTTGAAAGCCGGAGGAGCTCCTGTTATACAGGAACTACAGAACATCTTTAACGCTGTCCTTCACAGTGGGAGAACTCCAAAGGCGTGGAGCGGGAGTTTGGTGGTGCTCTTTTTTAAGAAGGGAGATAAAGCCCTCCTTAAAAACTACAGACCCATCTCACTCCGGAGCCACATCTATAAGCTGTTCTCACGAGTGGTCACGAACCGTCTCGCCAGGAGACTCGATAAGTTCCAGCCACCGGAACAGGACGGGTTTCGCGGAGGATATGGCACCATAGACTACATATACACAGTGAGGCAGATTATACAGAAGTCCGAAGAGTATAATGTCACTTGTCCCTAAAGGTTCATTACCAAACCAAACCAATTAGGTACAAACCAGCGTCAGACAGCATCTGTTTGGCATTAATGTTGAAATGAACCCTTTTGGCGCAGCCGTAAGGCTCACACTATTGTTGTTTTTTTTATTTTTTTTATTTGTATTTTGTGCTTCACGACCTGCGTGCAAATAAATATTTTTTCTTTCTTTCTTTCTATAAAATCAGCCCCTGTGTCTGACCTTTGTGGACTATGAGAAGGCCTTTGACTCTGTCGAAACCTGGGCTGTTCTGGAATCCTTACAGCGATGCCAAGTAGACTGTCGTTATATCGAGGTACTGAGATGTCTATACGACGCCGCCACCATGAGTGTCCAAGTACAGGACCAGCAGTCCAAACCCATCCAACTGCGCAGAGGAGTGAGACAGGGGGATGTTATATCCCCGAAACTGATCACGAGCGCGTTGGAAGATATGTTTAAGACGCTGGACTGGAAAGGTGAAAAGGGGATTAACATAAACGGCGATTACATCTCACACCTGCGATTCGCTGATGACACAGTCTTAATGGCGGAGTCGTTGGGGGAGCTGAACCTGCTGGACGGCCTAGCTTCAGCCTCGCGACGCATCGGTCTCGGCATGAATTTGGATAAAACCAAAGTCATGAGAAATGGTCTCATTGATCCGGGACCGGTCGTCGTACATGGCCACCCTCTCGAAATTGTTTCCGAGTACACTTACCTTGGGCAAATTCTACAGTTAGGTAAAAAAAAATTTGAGAGGGAGGCCAAGAGGAGGATACAGCTGGGCTGTGCAGCGTTTGGGAAACTACGTCGAGTCTTCTCGTCATCAATACCGCAATGCTTGGAAACTAAAGTTTGCAATCAGTGCGTCCTACCCGTCATGACCTACGGAGCTGAGACGTGGACACTCACGATAGGGCCACCAGTTCAAAGTCGCTCAGCGAGCTATGTAAAGAGCTATGCTCGGAGTCTCTCTGAAGGATAGGATTCGCAACAAATACATCCGACAGAGAACCAAAGTTTTCGATATAGCTCAAAGAATTTGCAAGCTGAAGTGGCAGTGGGCCGGCCATATCTCGCGAAGAACCGACAACCGCTGGGGTAAACGAGTTCCTGAGTGGAGACCGCGACTCGGCAAACGTAGTGTAGGACGCCCTCCGGCCAGGTGGGATGACATCTGCGAAAAACTGCAGGCAGATACTGGATGCGTCAAGCTGAAGACAGGGCGCTATGGCACTCATTAGGGGAGGCCTATGTCCAGCAGTGGACTGATATAGGCTGATGATGAACTCGGAGCCTGGATTTGTGTCCGGTTGATGGCAATAGGCTCGCCCCCTGTTACATCTGTCTTAAGCACTGGCGAAATGTGGATGTGTACACCTCTGGCTAACCCTTCTGGGAAAAAAGGCGTGATGTTATGTTAACGTACATATTTATATATATATATATATATTTTTCAAATGGCTATTATAAAAATATTAACATTTTAAACAGCACCCCATGAGTCTACTTTAGCCAGTTTGAAACCTGGTTGAACTAATAGGTTCAGATTTCTAGTATTATAATTAGGTTTTTCAATTCCAAATATGTTAACATTAATAAGACCTTCCCAATTCATCAGGTTAGATAGGTCCTCAACTTTTGAGTGGGTTTATCAAAAAGTACGTGTCGTGGTAAATTTTGAACATATTTGTGAGTCTGGTGGAATACCCAATGAAGTATCCGAATATTGGTGAAAAACACGATGAAACGCGATCGCATTTCAAACACAAATCAATTGGAAACCATCACAAAGTTGGAGCGTATATGTATATAAATACTTATACTTACACCTGTATATACACTCGGTCCCAAAAATAACGGGTCAGTCACAAAAGTCCGAATATCTTCCGAACTACGTATGCTATCATAATGAAACGATCACTGTTCGATTGGGCATTTAATGATACAATACATAAATAAATTGAAACTTATGTGTACCTTCACTCGAATTCTCAAAAAAAATCAATAACTAAAGTAAGACAGTTATTTCTGAAACTTAAAAAAATAGGCATTTATCAATATGACATTGCTATCTGACACGGTGACAGTTCTATTTAGAATCTAGGTCAGATTCACCATGTTTGTTCTAGCCACTGCCTCCAGAAACGGTGTATAAACATTGCCTCCGCTCCCGATGTGTACTCAAGGCCCGCCTCAGTTGTCTGTTGACTCCCGGGCCGTCGGGACTGGCACCTGTACTCAAAAACTTTACAAATTTCTGTTTTAAGGAAATTAAAAATTCCAGCAGAGTTTTTTTTTTGCTTTTTTTCAATTACATGCATCATTTTAATACTTCGTATTGCCTCCCCGAGCTCTTCTTGCAGCTTCCAGGCGATTCGGCATGATGAAAACCAAATTTCGGAGCCGGTTCTGAGGAATGGCTTCCCATTCCCCCACCAGTGCTGGTCTGAGCTGGGGTAGCGTGATTGGTGGGGAGTTTCGACGTTTTACGCAACGTTCAAGCTCGTCTCATGCATGCTCTATGGGGTTTAAATCAGGGCTTCGCGCTGGCCACTGCATCAGTTCGATACCGACCTCTCCAAGGTATTCATTTACAATTCCGGCGGTATGGGGACGCGCATTGTCATGCATTAATATGCCATCCCGGTCCATGCTCGCCATGAAAGGTCCCACATGATCATTCAGGATCTCCTCCACGTACCTCTCTGCATTCAGAGTGCCATTTTGAATTAGCACGAGCTCGGTGCGGGCCTCGGCAGAAATTCCAACCCAAATAAGTACTGAGCCTCCGCCGTGTGCCACTTTTTCCTCCACACAGTCTTGATGGAAGCATTCCCCTGGTCTTCTGTACACCAACTGCCTATCATCATGCTTGTAAAGCATGAATTTCGATTCGTCCGTGAACGTAATGTTCAATCGTCCTAGACCAATCGTCCAGTTTCCAGTGTTGGTGCTCGCGCACATATCTCTCGCGCACGTCTTGCAATTCGATGTTGCCGTTCCAGTTTGGGGCCACTTGCGGGCCTTAATGGTTTCAAGTTTGCCTCAGCAAGACGTCTCCTCACTGTTTGTGCGCTTAAATTGCTACCACCACAGCGAATAAAGTGTTATTTTTTTAGACCAACTGAAGTTTGAAAACGATTTCGGAACATCGTAGCCACCAGGTATCTGTCACCTTTGTGCATCTTGGTCTGCCATTTCCTGGTCTCCGAAGGTGCGATCCGGTCTCTCGGTACCGCTGGACTACCCGCTGAACAGTTGACAAAGATACACCAATGTTTCTTGCTGTTTCACGCTGGCTCCGTCCAAGTTCCAAGAAAGTAAGCATTCTGGTACATTCACCTAACGTGACTGCCATGCTCCACCTCACAGAATATTGATTATGCACGTGGAAGTCGTTAGTCGTTAGTCGTTAGTCGTACGCACATTTTTTTTGTGACATAATAGAAATGGAAAGAAACCATAATGACATAAAGCAACAATTTTGTTTTAAAAACTTTCCATTTTGTTTTTTTGTAAACAAGTTTCATTCATCAGCCAGTATATAAAGTATGTATTAAGAAGCGCAACTAAATTATTATGTTTTTTTATTTCATTGATCTAACTCTTACAGTTTTGTAGATATTCGAACTTATGTGTCTGACCCGTTATTTTTGGAACCGAGTATATACATAATAAATATATATTTGGAATTTAGCTTTTACAAATTCCTCTCAAATTGATTTAAAGCTGATAAAAATTATAAAATCTTAACATTAATGCGATTGCCAGTCACAAGAACAGCAGCACCTGTCCTCTTGACTCTTCAAGGTAGAATGGAGTAATTCCTCCACCTGATCGGTCAGAAATAGAGAAATTAGTGGGGACTTGTGGTCACAAAAACGTTTTTCTTAACTTTATTGGTATACAAATTCCCTGTAATCAAAATGGATAAGTCACTCGTGCTGATTTGTTGATAAAAATTGGGTCGTTTCGAAATTTGTTGAGAATCTTTAGGATAAAATACAGATGTTACGAATTTGCCACATTTAAACTAAATGCTGGATATCAAACAACCGCAAAAGGAGCGTGGCGTGTGGCGCGTTCCGAGGACCATGAAACCACATGGCCTTGTGCAGGGCCAATTCGAGTCTCTATTGGCCTATTATATTATAGGTGCTAGTACGGCCGCCGCCTGGTGCGACCTCCCCTGCGCCAGGACCAGCGTGTCGTCAGCGTAGCAAACTACGCTAACGCCACTGGGGAGGTCCAGTCGTAACCGATATCCCACAGAAGCGGCCCCAGGACCGATCCCTGTGGGATACCGCACGACATCTCTCGCCGGTTCCACAATCCCTGGTGATTCCCTGACCCTGGTGACCGGGGTAGATGACGGCCATGACCGGGGTAGATGATGGCCCTGTCCGTCAAATAGGCCTCGACTACACGACGGAGGTAGGTTGGCTTCCGGTGATACCGAAATGCCTCCTTGATGCAACTCCAGGGCAGAGTATTAAAGGCATTGGCGGATATCTAACGACACTGCCAAAACCCCGGGCCACAGCATCCTCCATTGTGAGGGCTCGCACGCGCGTGATGGCGTCCACCCTAGAGCGCTCCCTGCGGAACCCAAACTGGCTCCCCACCAAATCCGGCCCCACCCGCATCAGCCGCCCGACGAGGTGGTTTGCAATGACTCTTTCAAAGAGCTTGCCCACCTCGTCGAGCAGCACGATGGGCCGGTAAGCGGACGGAGAGTCCGCAGGGCGCCCCGGCTTCTTAATGAGGACCAGTTTCCCCGTCTTCCAACGAAGTGGGATCTGGCCCCCCTCCAAGCATGCGGTTATGAGCCCCCTTATTCAAGACTCGAGAGCCTCCAAGGCCACAACCCAGGCTTTTCCAGGTAAGCCATTAGGTCCTAGGGCAGTATTTTTCGCACTTATCCTGTGCACCGCCACTCGCAGTTTTATCTAGGTCACCTCCGAAGCGACGTCGTCGTCGTCGGTGGTGTGGGCCGCAACCGGTACCTCACTAGGCAGAGTTAGGGGCGGGGGAGTATGCTCCCCTTGGGAAATGAAGAAAGTGCTCACCACGTCCTGCACGAGCTGGGGCCGGAGACTCTGCGTCAGTGGGGGAGCCACCATTGTAAGTTGAGTGTGAGTTTATCCCGCACCATTTTGTAAGGGCTTCCCCATGATCAGAGTCTCCAGCGACTCCTCGCGGGCCAGTCCCCTGGCCCGCAGGATCTCCACTTGGAGCGCGGTCTTCGCCACTCTGTACCCCTCGTACATCTGCGGCAGCGTCTACGAGACCATAAAACGTGCTCTCAATGATACCGCCCCGATTGTCCTTGTGTGGGGGGATCAATCGGTGCCTCTCTCTGTTTTCACACTCGCGGAAAAAAAAACTTACCTGTATTCATTTTATCCATTAATCTTGAAATAGATGAACTCCACCTCAGGCATCGGAGAGGTAAACTTGCTATTAACTAGATGCCTGAGGTGGAGTTTTGAATTTGGGGCAATAGGTTGGTCTTGTGTACATTTTTCTATGCGAATTTAAAGGTAGGTTATTTCGGGATTAGAGTGAATAAGAAGAAAGCTCAGAATTTGATATAATTGCAGTTTTATTCTAAGAAATGATTGTCATTATGAAAGATAATAAAATAAATAAATCCTCTGTTACGTTTAAGTCATCCAAAGACTTCCAATATTGTCACGAAAACTGTGAAATAAAATGGCAAATAGCTACCGTCACTGTTTCAAGTAGACTAGTAAAGCAATCGTCCTGAATTTATTACTTTAGCGGTAAATTCGTTTCCAAGTAATCTACCTCAAAGTGGAAGCGAGTGCGAAAACAATGTTAATCAAACAAATTAAATTAAATCGCGTGAAAGCCGCAGCTTGAGTTTCGTGTACTTTTAACCGCCTCATTGAATTAGTGGCACATTTGATAACACGTTACTTTAGCGGGTAGGGGGCTAGGACACATGTTCGGATCGGCACATTTTGAATATTGGAGGGGCGAGTTTTTGACAGTGTTTTAGATCAACGAATGCACTATTGCTGAACTGCCAATAATAAAACTATTGTGATAATGTTACGCCATTTGGGCCGCATGGATTTTATATGATTTGATACTATGATTGTAAAGTGCCTCATTACGTTACTCGTATAATCAACGCGCTTATTCGTTTTGTGAACCTTCCTTTTTATGTAGCGAAGGGTAATTCTTGACCTTCACATTCTCAGTACGCGATCTCTACTTCGATTCTCAGCAGGCGATCCCCCGACCAAACAACCTTGAGTTTTGGGTCCTTTCTCGGTCCCGCCGCTAAGTCTTGCTCCAAGGAGAAAATCCAAATGATATGTATCCGAATGATAAAGGGGCGTGCCCTTTATCATTCGGATACATATCATTTGGATTTATCATTAAAATATGCGATAATCCAAAAAATCTGTTTCATTATGTTTATGCAAAATTAAACCACACAACTGAATAGATTCGTTTTTATTTAGTAAGTCCGGTAGTATCAAAAGATTAGCGGAATTCACACACGTGCCAAACAAGTATCGTTCACGTTGTTGCCACACATGGCCACATGTGGTAGTGCATCAATGTATTAAAGTAATAAATATTACATTACGATTGCTTTGTTAACCATGGTGGGTCCCAATCAGGGTTTGAACTATTCGTAACAGTCCCCTGCAAAGGCCTCAATTGCTTCCACCTTTAACGTTCCAGTATTCGCAAAACTTCATTTTATGTGTACGTATCACATTATAAAGGCAGCCAACCGGTATTCAATCATAATTAAATCGCAATCAACAAAGTATCTCGATTTAAGTACCGTCCTGCCACCACTTAAGGCCTACTATGTACACTGAGCTCTGACTCAGCTGTCTGCTCCAATTACAATATTAAAATCAGTCCTACCAACGGTTTATTATCAATTTAAGGCCAACGGAAACTTATCTGAAAATTACCAGCTAAGTTCGAGTCGGTTTGTGGCATTAGTGGTCCTTTATTCTTTGGAAAATATAATAAATTGTGATTTTCAAGTTTAGTTTTTCCACTTGTATTGTAAATTGGTTGGAGCTAAGAAATCTGTAAGTCACTGAAAAATTAAGTAATGCGCAGTACTTACTGTACTGCGCATTACTTTATTTTTCAGCCGATGGACCTCGCTTACTACTTGTACCTGCAGTTAGAGAAATTTATTAACGTACGTCAATTTATAATATAAATGATGTCTTTTATTCCGAAACTAGACATCAAATTTTGCTATCAAAAATCACAAAAAGTCTCGAACTTCGGTGTGCCACATGGAACAGACCTCCTCTAACCATTTCCATTGTCGTCTGTCGCGAGGTACCCTCCTCCAGTTTGGACCAGCTGTCAGCTTTATTTCATCCTCCCATCGGGGAAGCTGTCGTCCCAGATTTTTTTGCCAAATTTTGGGTACCATTCTGTCACTACCTTGCTCCACTTTCTTTTAGTGTCTCGCATCATGTGGCCTGTCCCCCTCCACTTTTGATGGTCTACTCATGTTAGAATGTCAGTCATTTTTGTTTTGGATCGGAGATCTGTGTTTCTTATCTCGTCTTTTTGAGCCTACCATGCAAACCATTCAATAGTATTTAGACGTCATTCAGATGTACCTCACCCATAATGGCGGTAAAATGCATGATGATGATGATGATAATATCTCCTTGAGGGACCAGTATTTTTTCCAACCAATTGCAATCCTCATATTTATTTCTTCGCTAATTTGGACTTTGGTAGAGATGACTTGACCTAGGTATAAGTAGTGCTCTAAATAAGTCAAAGCTTCCTCGTTTAAACTTATCTCTATTTTAACCGAGTTATTCATTACTTTGTCTTGCTGAAATTCTTTATCATGATTTGCAAGTTTTCCGGGATTTCTTCGAATAAGACAAGTCGTCGGCAAATCAGAGGTGGTTCATTTTCAACCCTTAGTTTTCCCAGTTCGTGTTGTGAAAGATGTATTCTAAAACGCCAGAGAACAATTTTGGAGATAGTAGGTTCCTCACACCTCTTTTTCTGTGGAATTCGTTTCCCAGATACTCCAATAGAATTCTAGCTTTACTGTTGGCATAAATGATTTGAATGATTTTTAAACAAAGATTTAGAAGTAGAATTATTCCTGAATTGTAACAAGATAGATATTCTATATTATTTGTATGACAGAACATTGGCTTAAAAGCCACCAGTTCATGTTCAATTTTAGTAATCACCAGGTTGGTAGTTCGTTCAGCAGAGTTAATGCTATACATGGTGGCTCATTAATTTTAGTAAATAACCAGATAGAATTTAAAGACCGTAAGGATATTGTGATTCTCTCTGTTGAGCAGACAATTGAAATAGCCTGTATAGAATTGGAGCAGTTCATTATATTAAGTGTGTACAGACCTCCTTCAGGATTGTATGATTGTTTTGTATGAGGTTATGGATGAAGTGTTAAACAAAATCTGTAATTCAAACAAGTCTATCATCACTTGTGGTGGTTTTAATGTTAATTTGTTAGAAAACTCTGGGATTAGTACTAAAATTAAAAGTTTGTTTCAGTCATACAATCTTGCTAACCAATTTTTGGAGCCCACTAGAATAACTCCCACTAGTGCCACATGCCTAGATAACATTTATACAGATGTTATACCAACTTACAAAGACATTATTAATTTAATAGACCCAGATCATTGCGGTCAATTGATCACTATTTCAAATTTAAACAAAAAAGTTACTAAAAAAGATATCGCTGTTAATCCAAAAACAACTAAACGTTTCGAAACATTTAAAACCAAACTTTTGAGTAATTTACCACTTTTGTCAATTAATGATGACTTTAATCATCAACATATTTTTTTTTAATATGTATTGCACACAATTTGATAAAACTTTCATTCCAAAGACAGTTTCGGTTAATGGTAACGCTTCCTTCAGTGATTGGGCCACTGTTGGTATACATAAAAGTAGAAAACGACTTTATGAGTTGTATGATGAACGGACTTGTGTAAACACTGCTGAATTTAATTTATATGTTATAAATTATTCGAAATTATTTAAAAAGTTTGTTTCCTAATCTTATGAAAAATAGTAAAATAATGCCATTGTTTAAATCTGGTAGCACATCAGACCGTATTAATTATAGACCTATTTCAGTGCTACCTACCTTTAATAAACTTATTTTAGATCAAATGCGAAGATTTTTTAACAATCACAAGTTACTGCATTACAAACAGTTCGGTTTTACAAGGGGTCGTTCGACTACTGATTTGAACTTTTACGACATGTTTATAAGGCATGGGACGACAAATGCGATGCTTTGGGAATCTTTTGCGATTTGGCCAAGGCATTTGATTGTGTTCTTCATGAAACATTGATCAGGAAACTGTACCACTACGGAATCCGGCACGCCTCTCTGGATCTTCTTACTTCTTACATAAGTGATAGAGAGTTGATGTTATCGGAAAAAGATCACCTGGATCTGTAGTAAGAATGGGGGTCTTGGCCCATTTTTGTTTCTTATTTATATTAATGACTTGCCTTACCTCATAAAGGATAATCATGATATAGTGTTGTTTGCAGACGACACTTCACTTTTATTTAAACTCCAACGTCAGCAGCAGGTTACTGACAATGTAAATAGCGCCCTTGCTAAAGTAGTTAACTGGTTTAATGTTAATAACCTACTTCTAAACGAGAAAAAAACTAATAACATTAAGTTTACGATACCTCATGTTAGACAAGTAAAAACTAGTGTTCTTATAAAGGGTGAAGAGTTGAAACACGAAAACACCACAGTATTCTTAGGCATAACTTTGGATGCCAAGCTTCAATGGGGCCACCATATAGATAAATTATTAAAAAATACTAAGCTCTGCAGCATACGCCGTTAGAAAAATTCGTAATTTAACTGATTTAGAGACAGAACGTTTAGTATACTTAAGTTTTTTTTCCTAGTTTGATGTCGTACGGTATTCTTTTGTGGGGAAATGTCGCCGATATTCAGACAATTTTTGTTTTACAAAAAAGGGCAATTCGTTCAATTTATAAAGTAAGTCCCAGACACTCCCTCAGAGACAAATTTAAAGAGATTAATATAATTACTGTGCCCCCACAGTATATTTATGAAAATCTTTTGTATGCACATAAAAATATTAATCTGTTTAAGAAATACAGTGATTTCCATAATATAAATACTAGGAACAAACACAAATTTGTTATTCCTACTACCAGGCTCAAGAAAAGAAAATAGGTGGATAGTTTAAATGTTCAAGGACTAAGCCTTAATAAATTAAAATCTTTTATAAAGCGGAAATTATGTCAAAGACTATATTGAGGACAGGAAGGCTTGGGATTGAGCTGCTCCAATAAATTTACACAGACAATCTTGATGTTTAATATTATTTTGCCATTTTTTATTTATGATTTTGTCAATATTTGTACTTTTTTACATACACAATGACATGTATATACTTACTGTATAAAGTATAGTATTATTTTAATTTTGTGAATGTGAGGACTATGTGGGTCGTTGTATTTTTCTTTTTTTTCTTTCAGTTGTTTTAATCATGGTCTGACTGTTTGCGTACTTTATGCGGCCTACCCAAATGTCCTTTCTTTTGTATTGTTCTTCGAATCGTTGAGCTCCTTAGTTCTGAGTTGAGCTGCACCATGATTGACAAATGTGTGCACTGACTGGACAGGTCCACTCAAATCAGTGTGGTTCTTTCCTCAAAAGACCATTTCAGACACCAGTCTACAGGGTCCTCATATGATCTGACCAAGTTTATTCTCGGATTTTTATACACTTTGACATTAATGGACTTAATATACTATAGAATGACATGAAAGAGGAATGCCCGTTTTTCACCTGACTATGTATAGAAATGAAGTAAATCTTAAAAAACCGCTAATTAAATTTTAAATTAATTACGCTTATCACAATGTTAAAAGAAACGCAGGATTTTTAAAATTTTGGTTTTTGTTATGCGTATTCTACTTCAAGGGTAAACATATTAGCATGTTTTGAACGCATCTCAACCACAATTTTTTACAACGTTCCATTTTACACACTGCTACTTGACTTTATTCAACTCTGTTTCTGAGTTTCATACATTACTTTACGTTTTATTTACTCAGTAAGTATTTATTTTTTAGTCAATTTATAATACAGATTATTTAAAGATAAATGAATAATTAAATTAATGAATCATGCAATATGTAATTGAGCTAGGACGATTGAAACGTATTTTTGACGTTTGACATTGAATGCTCGACACTTAATATAAATTAACAATCATCGAGAGTCTAAGCAGTGCACTATCAGTGCAGTATCTACACAGCGTGCATTCGCCCGATCATGACCTATGCCAGTGCAGTCTTCGCACACGCCAAGCCCGTTCGCTTCAATAGAATGCAGACCCTCCAGAACAAGTTCCTCCGTAGGATAACAGGCTCCCCCTGGTACGTTCGCAACGAAATCCTCCACGTAGACCTCAGGATTCCCACTATCCGTCAGTTCATGAAACGCATTTCAAAGCGTTTCTTCGTGAATCACCGCAACCCTCTGGTTGTGAAAGCCGCTAGCTATATTCCCTCCTCCATTAGTCAAGTCCGCCGTCCCAAGCATGTCCTCACCGATACCGATGACCACATAACTCTCATTCAGGAGAGCAGTAGGGCCACAAGGACAGTGCACAAACACATACCGATATTCCGACCTCGCCGCCGAGGTTCCTCGCGAAGATTCCGACGTAATTGTCCCCCCCCGACCCTTGCTCGACGAAGTGCCAGCCCGCGCCGTAGCTGAGCCTGTAGCTTTAAATTCCCCGAATAATAATAATATAATCCAGATCCAGCCTGTCCCATCTTGCTGTCCTCCCGTCAGCGACGCCCTAAGCCGAGGTCCGTACCCCACAGGGGGTGCCCTTAGCGAGCGTTCGCTTAGTAATGTAAGTAGTTTTACGCCCCTGGCTGGAGGCTTTGAGTCCGCTTAAGGCAGCCACAGGATAGTCCGGTTAAGTAGTCACGACCTCTCAAGGTCAACTACGAGATGCCATACCAAAAAAAAAAAAAAAAGTCTAAGCAGTGACCCAATTGTGAAAATGACCGTATGACATTATTTTCTAATCTTACAGGTAGTGTTTCTACTATACCTTATAACTATACATAAACTTTTATTATCAGGTTTTGAAATCTATGGGAACTGGGCATTGTGCTTTACTTTGTAAAGTATTGTAATATTTTAATTATTGTGAATGTGAAGGCAGTGTGGATTTGTTGTTTTTTATATCTCAGTTTATTTTAATTTTTTAAAGTTAGTTTTAATCATGGTCTGGCAGTTTGAGTAATTTATGCGGCCTACCCAAATGTCCTTTCTTTGGTAATGTTCATCGAATCATTGAGCTCCTTAAGTTCTGTGTTGAGCTGCATGATTACTGACAAATGCGTGCACTTACTGGACAGGTCCACTCATTCTGTGTGGTTCTTTCCTCAAAAGACTATTTCAGATATCAATCTACATGTTCTTCACATGACCTGACCAAGATTATGTCTGGACTTTAAAAGAGACTGTGACCTCTGAGTTTGTTTCGGCCTTTCTTCTCAGAGTAGTCAGATAGGAAACGCCGATCTCATCTACTTTGAAAATATGATTGACGTGTAAAAGTGTTTGTAAAAACCTACTTACAGAATTAAAATCATTTATCACATCACGCCTTGTTTTCCCCGAAGGGTTGGGCAGAGGTGTACCTATAGTACACCCACATTTCGCCAGTTATGTTTTAAGTCCCATGTAATAGGGGTCGAGCCTATTGCCGGGCACAAATCCAGACTCCAGGCTGCTACTGAGAAATTCCAGATAGAAAAACCCAATAACGTCTATTGACCACTGTAGCCTGAAATAAATGTTTTACATATTTATTCATTATGTCATCGTATTCTTTCGATTCTCTGATCCAACGATGTAGGACTTTGAAATAGCAAAAGTATACCATCATATTATTTCGATTCACTGCTACACAATGTAATAATTTTTTAACTTCATAATATATAACTTCGAAACAGTATTGTTATATCATAACTACATCAATGCGGAACTTCGTTTTTGTAGTTTGTTCATCTTTCATGCAGGATCAAAGGAATGACTTGAATTTTTACATAATGACGGTTCATGGACCTGAGAGTGACGTGTTGCTTAAGACATTGGTTGCTTTTTATCCCGGAAAAATGGTTTAATTTTTTTTTCTTTGTATTTAGCACCTGCTGGGATCACCGAATAGCATGTAATAGCAGACCAAAAAACAATGCTATGAATAAACCTGACACCTTCTTTTTACAAAGATTGTGTAATACATTTTCACCTACAAAGCGCGATATTCGAAATTTGAACTTAAAATGGCGTAGGGACACTGACCACCGTGTTGATGTTGTTCAGGAAGTGGAAGAACTTCAGGTAGTCGCCCTTTGTAATACCTACGCCGTGGTCACGGAAACTGGAATTGTAAATATAAACAATAGTGCTTGGTTTACGCAAGGAATCGTTTAACCAATCTAAGAAAATACACAAAAACCTCCGTCCCTCAAATATGGCGAGAAGGGTAATGGCTGATATTTGCGCTATGTTCGTGAACGAGTGCTGCTGGCGGTAAGCCTATTTTATTTGAGTTCAAAATAGATTTTTGTCGGTATACTTAAGCTAAATTGTTATTTTAGAATGCTGTCCCCATAGTCATTCCAGAGGCTTAAATAAAGCTTTTGGAATGAGTACTTTTAATTTGTCATAAATTAAGGTCATATTAATCGAACGCAAACTTATCTACACCTGGGGTTGATTTATATTATACAACACATCATAATTTGATGAATTTTACGGATATAACAGTGTTATTAGATGTTGGTAAAACCACTGCAGCTTTGGGTTTTATTAATTTAAGCTGTGACAAATTTAATTGTTTTTCCAATTCATTGCGGAACTTACAGCGCATGATGGACTGAAGGTTTAATCGGATTAATTTTATATGTCGGTTATTTTCAAGTAGGTATGCATCGCATCATCTACGGTGGTCAGAAAGATAATTTTATAAGTTGCTGACAAATCTGATCGTAACCCTTTTTTTGGTACATATAGGAACCAATTAAAATGACGACGGAGCAGCGACGCTTTTACGTCAATTTCGACAAACTTTTTAATGGCGTTAAAGCACTGCTCTCTGACTTCCACATCCGATAAATTGCTGGGACGTACATAACGTACTACGTAATACTTACGAAATTAAATGACCGGGAAAAGAACTGGCGTTACCGACATAGCTAGCAGGGTAAGCAAGCTGAAGTGCCGGTGGACTGGCTTTGTTTGTCAAGTTACCCAATGCCGGTAGAGAAGTCTTGGAGTGAAGACTGCGTATCGGCAAGCGTAGTGTAGGATGCCTATCACCTAAATGTACCCAAGAATTTAAAAAAGTGGCTGGGACAGACTGGATGCGGAAGGCGGAAGACAGTAACCAGTGGGTTTTTTCCTGAGAATTTTAAATATGCAATTAAAGCACAAAACAATCATTACAACTTTTAATCATTTATAAGCGGTTAACATTAATTATTCCTCCGGTGAATAAATAATTTATAATGTGAAAATTATTGAAATAAGGTACATGAATTATTTCAGCGCGATTAACCATAGCAGACCAGCAGTCATGTAAATTATTTATAAAGGTTATAATTACAGATAAGGCGGGCTCGTGGCTAAGTAATGAACGCCGCATCGATCAGGTTAAGCTACGCTTTGCGCGGTTGCGGCCGGTCCGTGGATGGGTGACCATCTTCAGTAACTGGGTTGTGGTGGTCAGCTAGGCAATTGCTCCACGTAAAATACTGGTCCTCAGCTGCATCTGGTTAGATCTTAAGCCGACCCCAAAAATAATTGTGAAAATGCATCAGGTACCTTACCTTACCAGTAATGGCCGATTCCTGTAATTTATGGAACGTTATTCGTTAAAATTAACTCTTAATGTATCTTCACCAATAATGAAGAGAAGAACTCATAGCTTCGCATAGCCGACCCTCCCATATGGGAGTGGCTATCACAGGTAAAATAAGCTCACGAACCTCTTAAAATGCTTAGTTTGGCAAAAAAAAAAAAACTACCATTGCATTGGTAAGCAAAACGATTCGTTTTTGTTAATAGGAGCCGAGCATTGGTAATAATTACCATACTGGTAAGGTAATTATTTAATCATCCAAATGAAGGTTGTATACATGAGCATAAATCATAATTACTTTCAAATATCGGCTTGTTTATTTTAGAGTAGAGCCTTTTGTTTTCATTTTCACTCAGCAAGTGAAGCGGTGAAAATTATGACGCGTTATTTCAAAATGTTTCATTCTTTTATTTCACGTTTCTGTTCCTACAAGCAATACTTGTAATTTGTTAATTTGCAAAAGTTCCTTTTGATCAGGGTTTACGCCAGTAGCACCCAATTAGGTGTGTCCTTAAGCGAGGAAAGCGGGACAAATAGTTAAATAGTCGGTATTTTTAGGAACACATATTAAAAGGTAGGAACTAACCCAACTCACGTGCTCACCTAATTAATAAAGACCTTTTCTTTTTTGCAGCTTCTTAAATGAAAATTAAGTCTCTTTGCTTCTTAGCCAGAGTTAACCTATCATTGAATGTTTGCATGTCACTTATGTACTTTCTGATGAAGTTTAAAAAACAAGTTATTCTATAAGAAAATCGAAAGTGCCGATGTTTCTAAAGGCGCATTTCACCAATAATACAAAAAGCGATCAGCACATCTAAACCGCGTTCAAGTACTGTCAGTGTCTATATTCGACAACAATGATGACACTGACAGCTTTTGATTGCGGTTCTATTGGTGAAATTAGTCTTAGTCTAATAAATTGTTAATTTTGATACAATATCTATTCCAGTAAACGTAGCTGGAGGAAATACATTTACTTTGATGTTGTCTTACCAACACCAAAGTAAATGTATGTTATTATATTGTAAAAAGTCCCTTAATCCTGTTTAAACTTGTACTTTTATACATTGTTTTAGTGTTAGATTGTATTGATTGACTATATTATGTCACTAATAAATGAGAAAGTTATTTAATTTAAAATAAAACCATTAAGTTAATGTATTAATTAACGTACCTTCAGAGAAACCCGTGTTCAAAGTTGTTTTTTTGTGATACTGTCGGTATTTTTATGTGTTATGGAATTAAAATTAAGAATTACAATAAATATGTTGTGCAACCAACTTACTTAAAACCAGTTTCTGTCCTAGGCTAAGCTCAACTATTTTATTTCTTTTTCAACACACTCATAAATAGAATAGAATAGAATAGAATACTCTTTATTATGTACACATCATAAATTACAGACCTAATTTACGCCTAATATACCAGAAATAATACGCAGGTTCCTGGTATGCAAGTATTCTCTTATTCGTATTGTGTCGATGGCAATCGATATATAGTCACACCTTCACTGGCGTCCATCAGCTGCAACGTGCAAGCAACAGGACACGATATTAAGACTCAAACTTAAAACTTTTATTTCAAATAAACCAATAACAGGCACTTTAGAATTGTCAAGGGGTCGGTCAGTCAGAAATATGACGCTAGTTGCCCATTCCAAAGCGTATTAGGTACCTATGGAGAAGAACGGGCAAGAAATTCCATGGAATTTCTTTTTAATAATATTGTAACAGAAAATTAGTTACATCAGTCTTGTTGAAATTATACATGTGAGAACGATGTAGAAAGACGTGCACATTAAAGGCGTCCGTAATGAAAAACATTCAACACAACAAAAAAAAAACAATTCGGAAAGTCGGCGCCCATTCACAAACATGACGTATGTATCAGCACTATTCAGCTCAACCATTTTGAAGGGAACTTAAATGATCCACCGCACACGCCACCACCAGCGAGACATTTGAGTGAGCGTGACATACTCTCAGCCGACAGGTGGAGTAAAACCAGCGTTGAGCCAAGCATTTTTGTCAGATATGTAATCCCCCAACTTATAGTATGCTTGGCTAAATAGAGTGCGTTTGATACAGGTTTTAAACTTCGTTTCATACGTGCGTTTGATACAGATTTTAAACTTCGTTTCATTCGTGCATTTGATACAGGTTTTAAACTTCGTTTCATTCAGTTGGAGTACGTGGGAGGTATTTTATTGTAACATTTTAGTCAGTACCCCATGAAGGATGAATCTACCTTAGCCAGTCTGAAACCTGGTTGAACTAATTGGTCCCTATTTCTTGTCCTATAGTTGTGTCTATCACTTCTTTTACTGAAAAGATTTATTTTTTTCCTTACGTACATAATGTTTTCATATATATGTATATTGACAAGGTACGACCATGCTGTTAATCTCTTGAAACAGTTCCCTATAAGAATTGCGCCTGTGGAGGCCATATATTGCTCTGATGGCTCTTTTTTGCAGAGTAAAAATAGACTCGATGTCTGCAGCGCGTCCTGATATTCCGAGAAATAAAATACATTTTACTTTTAACGTTCATTACGAGTAAAAGTAAAGTAGTGCTAGGCATCTTTGTTCGTCACCTAATCGTCACAAAAACTGGAGTATCAGCCAGCTCCCTACCTCGATTGGCCGTACGTTCTGATGTACATAATCACGTCGCCCTTGAAAATACCCTCCGAAGTCGTCCTCATTACCAAAGTTCAGTTTAGCATCGTCCAGTAAAGCCCACCAATCCGATTCCACTAACCCAGCCCACCAATGGCTTGGCAGCGCGTCCAGCGGCCTTTCCCCTTTCTATTCCTGAGGATCAATTATTTCTCGCATACAAATGAACGAGTTTCTTTCTTGGCCCACTTTCATGATACAAAGAACAATTCAAAATGGGAGCCCGCAGCCCACTTTAAGGGCTCCGGGGAATTATAGCGACTAGTAATGGTTGATCGAGGTACCTATGATTCGATCTATTGTGGATTTCATTTTTCGTATTATTTAAATGCTGATCACAGTATTACACAGACGCTATTCGCAAAGTCTGGGAAAATAATTGTTAAATAAAATTGTCTGTATAAATCTACCAACTAAAATTGTCCGTATAAATAAATAAATAAATAAAAAGTAGGTATATTCAAATCACAACAGTCGTTCTTTGATTTACACAGCAAATTAACGTATGGCAATTTCAAAAGGATCAATTTCCTTTACTAATAATTTCACCAACTGTACAAGTAGTAAGCGAACTCCAACGGCTGTAAAGTAAGTAATTCCCAGTATTAAGTATTCTATGACTTATAACCATTTTTTGACTGTTTATCTGGCTCCATCTCGGGTTTGGAGATGTCATGCAGTATATTCCTTGCTGAGATCCTTTACTCGTGCCTCAACTCTATCATCAAAGCGTGCTCATACAAATCTGCTAAGTCCGCTCACTAAACGCTGCCCACTCGGCCCACTCGGTCCGACACAAATACCCAACTTAGCCCTCTCCGTCCACCAATTGACTCACACTTAACCCTAAAATAAACGCAAAGCCAGCAAATCCCTTTTCAAAATACGATCTAAACAGTTTCCAAACGCCATTAATTCATAGCCCTGGTATCGGTAGGTCGTTACATTAGTAATATATTGACGGCAAACAATGATCGCATACAAAACCCAGCCATTACTGTTTCGGGATAGTTTCTATTCGAACGAAAACACTTTTGCTTTGGGAATTTGGAGGTCAGCAAACCGAAGGTTATTCGGGAGGACTGACCCTCCCGAATTGTTGTGTTGGCACTTCAGTGGTGTGACGATTTTCACTTTTATATTTTTTTGGGTTCTAACAAAACGTACTACCTCAATGTATAACTGTCGATAGTTTTGGGAGCAAAATGGTTTACCAACTTATTAGCATTTGCTTATCACCCCATGTAGGAGGATTGAAACGTTTTTCATGTACAATGACAAGAACCTCTAATGTGTGGTTTGAAGTGTAACGTGCAGTGACTCTGCAAAACTAGGTACATATGATTGTAATATTGCATGCCAAGGCAAAAGATTTTGAAAGATTTCGATGTTGTCGCCACAAGGCAAAAGTGCAATGTTACCCACGGCTCCGCCCGCGTGTCTCTCGGAAAATATCCCACGGGAACGTACGGTCAGCGCTCTCCATTAGCTGACCCCTCTTACAAAGAAGAACAGGGGAAGAGGGATTGGGTTGTGCAGGTCACTGGCTGTACTACCGGGATTAAAAGTTTATGTGATATTCCAGGTTCTAAACTATCTGTGTGTTGAATATCATCTGAAACCAGACAAACAAACGGACATATATTCTAAAAACTATATTTTTGGCATCAGTGTCGTTCCCTCCACGTAACAATTTTTTTTTTAATGAACGATTTACAGTTTTGACTTTACAAGTTACTAGTTTATTATAATGTATTAAGATTCCAGAGGGCCTAGACAAAGTAACATTCGCAACATTCGATTAGCGATGACGCTAGTAGAAAAACCAAAAATAATCGGACCAATTATCCTACCTAAAAAAATATAAGCTATCGAAATGTCACGTGATCATAAGTCGTAGCGTAGTATCACAGTGAAGCGACTGCGATTGTAGAAATATAATCGCCCTGAATTAAATGCCATTTGTCTAGATCCTCTGGACAATATTCGAAATATTAGATGGAAATCTGGCATGAATCAGAAAATGAATTTGCTTGTTGGAAGTGTTCTGTGTAGCGATCATTCAGATTTGATGTTAGTTGCACTAAGTCGCCGCCTAGAGCGCCCTACATGTTGGTGCTTTGTTGTTTCAGATTAGCTGATAAGCTCTTCACGTCAGTATTACAAGCGTGTATAGCTGATAAGCTCTTCACGTCAGTATTACAAGCGTGTTTAGCTGATAAGCTCTTCACGTCAGTATTACAAGCGTGTTTATCTGAACAACCAAGACATTATGGTTCCTCTTGGTTATTGTTGGCGAAATGTGGGTGTGCTTCATATTTCACCGCTGCCAACTCACAGTTTTTATTTGTTTATTTGTATTGTGTGATTTGACATATTTTTTCAGCAGGGAAAAGTTTTTATCCCAAATTGAAATCACAAAGACATGCAGAATGAAAAAATAAAGTACACAACACTTTTATGTAAGTGACAACGAATCAATATTGGCTGTACTCGTGCCGTATCGACACTGCAGTGGTAATTGATCCATAAAGTACTTTCCTATAAAATGTTGGGAAGTAACGTCTCTCCAATGTCAGCGACCTCCTACAACAGTTAATGAGTCAATGTCCGACAGTAATATATCGTCAAAATGGTACTGCAACAGCATAACATCATAACACAGACTCCGGAATACTCGCAGTTTCTCAAACGTCGAGTTTTCGAGAGGGGTTCGTATAGGACTCGTACAAATTTCGAATAACACATGCAAGAATTCTTGTTTAGTCATATTTTCAGCAAAGCCATAAGAATGTAACTCCAGAACAAGCCAAGTCAAAAATATTATTTGTAACTGGCTGCTAGCCCAATCATACAGTGAATCCGAATCTCCGTTATTTCGTAACACAACGAAACATACCTACACACACTCACACAAACACACCCACACAAATAAACACTCACTCTCTTTCTCTCAAACACATACACATACTCTAACAAATAGTGCACATTGCGTTACAAATATTCCTTTACCCTTATATATTGTTTAAATTTCTAATTACTAAATCTAAATCTGAACAATGTTTTAGCATTCCAAATTACTGTACAATAACATTTTTGCATTGTGCTTCTTCACTGTATGTTATGCGCATTTTCAATATATGGTAATATCGCCCATGGACTCCACGAGACAGGCTCGACTTAGTGTTCATAAGCAAAATGCTTCCTTTGCGTCATAATTTTTACCGTTCTTTCTTTATGTAAATCTAGATAAATAGTGATGTAGACTATAAGGAAATAGTAAAGCACTGTTTTTGGAAAAATAAACATTCAACAAGTTTACGATCAGCTGCAAGTTTACAAAAATATGCCTGAACAAAGGGTACAGCTTCAGTACTTTACCAGTCGTTGTGTGTGGTTACAACTTACAAGTTACCAACTTAATAAACCAGACTTTCCCTTCGAAGTGGAACTGAACAGGCAGTAACGGTGGTGGCTCTGGTGGGCTAACCACTTGAATATTAGGTGCTGCTGCATTGTTGTCTGCAGCTAATACCTTCATGTCTCGTGATGAGTTATGTACTGCCAGTCTATTTGCTCGTATCCAACCCACATTATAACAAAGTTGTATCCTGAGAGCTGAAAACAAACCACAGTTAGAATAAACACAGTTAGAAGTTAACTGGCTACTCATTGTCAAAAACTTTTTTTCGCAATACTTTTCTGAGTGTGTAATCATCAATTGGTCACCGAGATCTTGTGATTTAACAACTTGCGACTTCTTCCTTTGGGACCACGTGAAAGAGAAGGTCTACTCCAACAGCCAGGTCTACTACAGCAGCAGCAGATGGAATTCGTGAGGCTATCGAGGACATAGGGCAGCCACTTTGCGATTTGGTTACGGAAAATTTCATGAAAAGGATACTCGTATGGTCCTGTAAGCGTGGTCGTGGTGGTCATTTGCCTGATGTTATTTTCCACTATTAACGGCATACCTTCCTTTTTATGATGAAATAAACATCCGATTATTTATATAAAAAAAATTGCATTTTTCTTTGAAAATCAAAATTACATCTCTTATTGGAAAACCCTGTACTATTACAGTAGTGATATTCTGTAACCAGGTCACCGGAAAACTAAGGTGAAGTGAGCGTGGAGTAAGCAGTCAGCGCCAGTGATGCTAGGGATTGACCAAGACGGGATGACACTGACAGCTCACTCCACGCAACTCACTGTGAGAGCTAAAATAGAATTGCAAGCTCCTTTGGGCATTACTGTGAAAGAACAAATTAAGTCAACCCTAACTGATGAGGCGTACAAGGAAATGACACTGATTATTAAATTGAGTTTTGATGGTGCTTCTAATTAAGCCACCTATTAGAAAAATATGCATATAAATAGATAGAACAAAAGAGCGTTAATATGATGACTCTAGTGTTTTTATGAGTAGTTTGATACCTATTAAACTGGTTTCTGGTGATTGACTTGTTTAGGAAAATGAACTCTTCAAAATGGAGTCGTCCATTTTTTTAATTTATAAAAGACCTACATAATTTAGCATTTTACAGGATAAAAATGCAATCAATGCAGTGTTTGATAAATTGGCAATGACGATGAGAGTGATTGGAGAAAAGAAAATCTCACACGACTTAAAATTAACGATGATAGTATATAACGTAACGGCAATTCTTTGCGAAACATCATCCCAAAGATACGACATATTATGTAAAGCTACCCTAAAGAAAATGAATGACTAGACCTTGACAGAGAAAGTTATAAAAATTATACATTTGGACACGATTCATGGAGTGCATTCTTCATATAGCATATGGATTTTATCTGAAGACATGGATTGTTAAGGGTGGCACAAGGCTATTAAGCAGAGCAGTAAAATATATATTCAAGAAGTGTTTAAATTTCAAACAGGACTTTTAATCGATTTTGTAAAATAGAGTCACGGTACGACTAATGGTGGGAAAACGTTAGGAGATTTTTTCATACTATAATTTTGCGGCTTCGATCACAGGAGTCGATGAGGATTTGATAAAATGATTTAAACCGTAGTAGAGGCAATTTCGATAGACGTAATTAAATTTAAATACTAAACCGAAGCTACTGTGAAATTGTATGTTGATTTCTATAATTGGTATAACATGCCTGCTGAAATAAAGTTCGTGCTCACGGTACAGTGGCTATCATTGAGAAAATGGGAGTAGTGACAATTAAAAAGTTATGCGAAGAAGCAGCTGAAGCTCAAATAAAGACTTCAGAAAATATCATGCACATCATTTGAGAAACTTCTGTGGAAACGCTTGCAATGACGATATTTTGAATAATTTAATATTCAGCTCTGACCTACATATTTAAAAAATACGTCACAAACTGTAGCTAAAACATAAAGCCCTTGCAGAAAAGGCAAAAGCTTTGTTGATTTTTACAGGAAATTGTTGATGTTAATGATCAGGAAAACTACGATTTATTTGCATTTCATTGCAAAATAAATCTTAGTCATTTAAAAGCTAATTTTTGTTTTTTTTTCAGATATCTTGAGTATACCGAGATATTTAATGAATTTATGTTTTTCTCCTTAGAGTTTTTCTTTAATTCATAACAATTTTATTTCCCCATAAAAAATACGTCCTCTTTAAGTATTGTATTCAATGGTAGGATCGAAATATAATATGTCTTTTTTTTAAACGATAATTAATGTTTATGCATCCACTTCGGTTAATTTTCAGTCCACCGTGGGTCGGTCCGGTCGTGTCGTGTGGTTGTCGGGAACAACTCGGGGGACTGTTTTCACGCAACGAGGCCACACCGGTTGGTGTTTGTCACGCATCGCTAGTTCTGTTAGCCGGTCGGGTAGTAGGTCGATTTATTAGCACTCCACACGGGACTCATAAGTTGTACAACTAAATTATTGTTGGTCGGCCAACATAGTTAACTTCTATGTGCGTCTAACTTTAAAGCCTCCAGCAGTTTATAGTTCAGGCTAATTAGTGTCTTACTGACATGAATGTTTATTGTAAAAGCGTACCTTTACTAGGAAAAAAGCTTTGTTCACACTTTTAATATATTCAAAACAGAACTCGACGCAACCCGCCCAGCCGGATATGATGACTAAACAAAATGACGTAATTTCCTTCCATCCAATTAGCCGAAATGGGTCTTTGTTTTTACCTTTTATGTTCAGAAGCTTTTAGTTAATTATCTAAAAATTTGAATTCAACTTGTATTCGTAAGCACTTACTATGAAAATACGGTGTTAAAGAAATAGTTGTATCAGCTGATGATGTTGTTTGTTACTTAGGATCAGTTTCATCTACATACAGCTAATAACTTATATAAAATTGTATAGTCAAAAAATTGAGCCAAAAATTAACTCATGGTCACAATAAACCATCCACAGAAACGAAACCACTTACATGCATGTAGAAATTAAGTTCACGACTAAACAGCTGGAAAATTGCAAATTTAGTGTCTTCAAATTTTCAGTATCACAGCGACCACCATCAGTGGCGAAGCTTGTTTATGAAATGCATAATGTTGTTGCAGACATGGTTATGTACAAAATAAAGAAAATACGATCACGCAAGAAAAGGCAATGGTTTCCATAAATGCGTACAAGGCATTTCAAAGGCAGCGTTCTTTTTATACTCAGTGTGTTTCGGATTCCAGAGACACTGGTAGGCGCCTACTTATAACTATGTTGAAGAGTTTGTTTCTACCAGTTGGATTTTAAAAGTTATTTTCGCAGTTGATGGCCCAATTTTGAAGGTTATAGGCTATTTAACATCATGCTACGACCCTAACTGTAGAGCAAATGTTTTTATTAGCATTCCAGCTTTGATTCGCCTTTTTGACGTTTAAACCCTGACTTAACAACAAGCATTAACAGACTTAACAAGATTTGGTATGTTTTGCATCATTTGTAAAAATTCAGCTTTATGAAGCCGAAGCCGAGCGTTTTTTTTGCGAGTAAAGATCTATCACTTACTTAAAGATAAGTGATTGAGTTTTTTTTTCCATAACTAGCTGTTGCCAAGCGACTTCATCTGCGATCCAGAATTAAAAGAGCTTGTGACCTTCACCAGGTACCTATCTGTCCAATTTTATAATGATTAGTTTTGAGTGATTGAATAACAAACATTCACATTTATACTCGTAATATTAAATAGGATTAGTTAATTTTCATTCGATCTGTCTCCTGTTATTCGCGTCGGAACAAACTAACTTCATCACTGTCATACTATCAGGGCCTCAGCACTTACAATGAACGTGGCACTCAAAAGCCTTCAATAGTGAAATCCTCTCGTGGAGTTCGCCGATTAGGTTCTATAGCATTTCTCATCGTGTAGGAAGAGATTTTCAGCCTTGCCTTTGTAAGGTGCGGAATTGATCTATGCACAACTAGCGACTCGCCCCTGTTTCGTACCGTTTTGACAACTTTTTAATGAAATAATTATACACAAAACGAACGTAAGACGAAGGTGAAACTGCGTCATAATCAGTTGCGCAGCTTCTACGAACAACACGTCACACAGAGACGAACAATTACTTAAGTTTTAAATACGTTTAGATGTAGGTAAATTACGTTATTAAAAGTCGACTCCAATTGTGTAACATTATTGGAATGTAATCATTTATGTTGGTAATGTATTTAATTATCTCTCAGCTTCATTTGACACTAAACAATTACTACCCATGAGAGCTGTATAATGAAGTACATACTAACGAAAATGTTTAAACTACTAGCGGCATTTTAGATGACAATGTGTTTGGAGTTTGCGTTCCGTTTCACCAATAAAATGTCATCTACATGTACATAATTATCTACTTATTTACATCAACCTATCAAAGAAACCCCTCAAGAAACCCTTATAGTTTCGCTATGTCCGACCGTCTGTCCGCAGCTTAGCTCAGAGACACTTAGTACTGGCAAGCTTTAATTTGGCATGAATTAAGTAGGGGTTTTTGCGGCTGCCTACGGTAGCAGGAGGCGTTCAGTGGTTTCTGTCTGCCCTCATGGGAATAAGAAGTGTGTTTAAATATGTTTGTGTATGTATACATACTAGTCACGCCGACAAACGGGTAAAATAAAATCTTGAAAAAAATACTGAAGGGTGGGCTTTATTTTTTTTCCCTACGTGTAAAGTGGGGATGAATTATTTTTTCCCTTTCCATCCCATGGTGTTTTTGGAAAGGCCATTCAAAAATATTGCGGATCTACGTTAGCGCGTGAAAGGGACAACAGCGTTCTCCCACGCATCGCATCTATTATACACATTGGACATATTGGATTTGACATACCAATGTGTCAGAACCAACGGCGCTCAATGTGTCCGTGACTGCGACAACCGTGTCAGCATGTGTCGGGCGCTTGAGCAACCTCCAACCTCGTGGGATTGGACAAGGTCGACCAGGAGCTTCCTCTCAGCAATTAAGGTATTTGTGTTTCCAATCCTTATTACAACCTGTTAATCATTGCCTTATTCTCTCCACAACAGGAATTGTACCATCCATCGTTGGTTTTGCAACCCTGGAATCGAACCTCGATCTTACAAATCGACGCGAATCACAATTCGGCGTACTCAACTTGCATATTTTCATTGACAATAATTCTATAAAATTATATAATATATTTATAAAAGTAATAGAAATAATCATATGTGCAAGTGCAGTTTGCTTATAGTATACCTACATAACTTTAATCTGTGACACTGTAGAACTGAGACTGCCTATGTATAAATAAATCTAACATTACTTGAGAAAACCAATGAGGTACCAATATATTGCTCTACGTAAAATGAAATCGGGTGTACAAAAATATGTTCTAACAAAGTTGTGGATTGTGCGTTGAAAATAGGTACGCGAGAAGTTATTCGAGTGTCGAGTGAGCCTACGTACTGTTTTTGCAAATGGATGCATATTCGAACCATATTCGATTTGAATTAAGTTTTCTCAGTCAGTGTTTGTGAGTGTGATTAACATATTTGAATCAACTTCTTGAAATCTAACTTGCTGGAGAGTGTGGATATTTTTTATGTGTTTCTACTTTAAAATATAGCTTGCCAAAACAGGGCTGAGATTTTAATGGTTATGTTTAACATTTTCTTGATTTAAGTAAAATATCCTGCCTGAAAATAACAATAAATAAAGTCTGAAGGTATTTCATCCAGTTTAGATTGAAGTCGAAGTTACCTCCGCATACCGGACTCCGTCATTTCTGCTAAAGTATACGTACATAAAGTTGTTCGGCAGTGAGTTATCGAAGTTACTGCGACGAGTGGGAATATTTTATCTGATATGTAACTTGTGATTTTCAAACTAGCGTGCAGAAAGTTTGTGTTGAATTTATACGCTGAAAAATAGGATATGAATGTGGAAAATGTTATAAACACTGGACGTATGTCTGCTTTACTTCAGAACATTAGAAGTGCAATTCGAATAGCGAACAGTTAAGGCAGTATTTCAGTCAGGCATTTCAGGGATAGATAAGGTAGTATTTCAGTATTTTTTACAATTATATTAGGATTTTATATTTTATTTGCTACATTATACACTTTGAACATTCAAACTTTGTATAAAAACCATTCATGAAACACGTTTTTGTTTGTGTAACAACTTATATCCGATTCAAACACTCAGTTTGAATCTCACGTAAAACAATGTTTACATTTATCATTACTGCGATATGGCGTGGTTGTCAGTCGTCGTCGTTGGAACAAAAGTGTCGCATTTTGTAACACTAGACCACCAAGTTATAGATGTAGGTTCTGCCGCCTTGCATTGTAACTCCAGCCAAGTGACAAACAAAGACCACCCCTTTTCGATACCTGAGACTCATGAAAAGTTACTGAAGGAACATAGTTACTGAGGTTCTGTCCAGATGATTGGAAAAGTATATTTCTGATAGTAATAACCACGTTCTGCTGTCATCTATTTGCCATGCGTAGTGGTTGCGCTCACGTTTCCCTGCGACCTTTCATATTATACATTTTTTCAAAAGCTTAATTACAAGCTCTGTAAGACATAATTCAAATATTTACTGTAATAACGTGTTCATTTGAGGGCTGGTTATTTTTAGTAACACACTTATTACTTTATAGACTTAATAAGACTCTTTAATTATTCAATTGGGAAGCTTTAGTACCGACTCATTTTCTGGGACTGCTGCCAAGAGTCCGCTTCAGGAACCGACAAATACGAAAAAACATTTATTCTTTCTATCATGGTCATTTTTGTTCTGCTAAACGTTTTTACCGTTTTGTAGTATAACTAAAACACAAGGTAAATGCTACCATCTAATCTCCTGATTACTACTTAATCCAAATTTTACGTCTGCGGCCTTACTGGCAACATTAGTGCTAGACAAATTCGTGAAAATACAGTTATGTAATGTAATTTGCTTTGTTTAAATACACAAGGGCTAATAAAAAAAAAAGGTCTCAGCTGTACTAGATCATTCCCTTGTCCAGAGAGACACCAATTTGGTACGAAAAGATAATCTCTTAATTTTAATTAAGTTAACAGAGACCTGTCTTGTGTATTCTGTTCAAGACCGGGATTACCGGGTACTTCCTATGTTAGTACTTGTTATTTTTTAAAATATTCGCGATACTTGATTTCTAGGAGTGTCATGTACCATAATGGCGGATGAAGATTTAGGAAAAGAAATGGAAATACATTTACATTATATAATGTAACTTTTCTTAACAAAAAAGGTACCTTAGTAAAAATAACAATTATGACAAATTTTCATTACGATAGTAAATCCAAAAAACTGTCATACATCGACTCGCTTTAACTTTGCCGCAATCTGTATTGGAAACAAAACACGTACTTAGCTAAAAGACAAAAATTTAAATCAGTGGCTACGACAGCTCTAGTAGGTGCAGTACTCCAGTACCCGCGTCCCGCGAAAGACTGAACTTATGAAGATGTGCCTATGTGTGTGTTTCCTAGATCTTTCCAAAGCGTTTAATCTGGTGTCGTACGACTTGCTGCGGCAGAAATTCTCGAATGATACTTCAGTGGATGGAGAAGTTATAACAATCCTTTTTTTTTTTTTTTGGGTGGGAAATCATCAAATGACTTCTCCCGCTCTGGGTGGAGCGGGAGGGCGTGTCAGACTTTTACTGACTAAAACCCACCGTGTTCCTTCAGTTGCCTGTGCCAGGGCCACGGTTATCTCTATCGAATTACCCGCGACCCTGAGGCGGCGGCCCTAACGGACCCCGTCATTTTGTGCTGACATCTCTTTGAGGAGCGCGTGGAATACGACGCACCGTTGACCCGGGCCTGGTCCCTGCCGGATGGCGAGCTACCCATTGCTCGCCGTCCGCAAGCCCGCGCCTACGGTGGCCGGGAATCTGCAGGCAACTCCCGACGCCCAGGGCGTCTCCTGCGGCGACTAGGGGCGTGAGGGCGCAAGGCTCTCTCCCTCACGCGCTCCGTCTCCTCCTTCGCAAGCATTACTGCTTCGCAGAAGGAGGTGACGGCTTTCCATTCTCTCTCGCTCCGTACCATGGCCTGGACCAGGGCCGGACGCGAGAGATCGCCGCCGCCGATCGCCTACGCGAGGACACTGCGGTGCTCCGCCCAAGCTGGGCAGACCTCCACCGTATGCTCCACCGTGTCCTCCGGGCAATCCACACAATGGTGCCACCCGGGCGTTTCCTCCCGCCTTATACGAAACAGGAACCTCCCGAAACAACCGTGTCCGGTGAGGACCTGTGTCAGGCGGAAGGTGAGGACGCCGTGGCGCCTCTCCAACCACTCCTCAAAGAGGGGACTTACCGCCGCTATTGTGGCGTGCCCAGCACTGGGTTGCGACAATCGCACCCTCCATGTCGCCATGAGATCCCGCCGGAGCTCTGTCCGCTGTACCGTGATTTCTCGCGGCAGCGGAGTACCACCCCGGCGTTTTGCCTCCTCGCGCCACTCCCATACGTGCGCGAGGGCTTTTGCCTCCAGATCCCATGGCGGCAATCCGGCAAGGAGGCTCGCCACCTCGCAGGAGACCGTGCGGTATCCCCGGACCAGCCGGATGGCCATGACCCTTTGAGACGCGTTCAACCGGCGGGCTGGTCGGAGCCTCAAAGAACGCGCCCACACCGGTGCCGCGTAAAGGGCCATGGACCGCACGACTCCCGCGTAAAGCCTCCAGCAGGAGCCGTTTGGACACCCTAGATTGGGCAGGAGCCGCCTCAAGGCAGCCGCAGCCCGCTCCAGTCTGGGAGCCGAACGTCGGAAATGCTCCACGAAGTTCCAACGGCTATCGAGGACGAGTCCCAGGTACTTCATCGTCGACTCGACGCCGATGTGAACCCCTCCTGCCGTTATCTGGAAACTCGATTGTGGCGCGTTCCGAGGACCATGAAAACACATGGCCTCGGACTTGTGCAGGGCCACTTCGAGTCCCAACTGCCAGATCCTATCGAAGTTATATCAATCCTACGGTTTTGGTATAACAATCAGACCAATTGTGTAAGGTGGGCAGGCTAGTTATAGGCTGGAGTGCGGGGTGAGGCAAGGTGGCCTGACCTCCCCTCGGCTCTTCAATCTGTACATTAACCGGTTGATCGACGAGCTCAGCAACACCTACCAGGGTTGTTACGTAGACGGAGTATGCGTCAACAATATTAGTTATGCTGATGATATGGGGTTGCTACGCCCCTCGATTAATGCAACGATAAACTTGCTTGCGACATGTGAGAGGTACGCGGAGTCTCATGGGCTCAGATACAGTGTCAAGAAAAGTCAGGTACTAACCTTTAAGGCGGGGACTAAAACTTACCCAATTGAAAGTCAGTTGAAACATTGCGGAAGTTCCTTATAGCAGGTCACTTCTTTCAAGTATCTGGGCCACTGGGTTTCCGAAGACTTCAAAGACAGTCTGGACATTGAGCGTGAGCGCAGGGCGTTGGCTGTCCGCTGCAATATGTTGGCTCGCAGATTTGCAAAATGTACGACTAAAGTAAAGGCTACACTGTTCACAGCGTACTGCCAGTCATTCTATACGTGCAGTCTGTGGGTCAACTACACGCAGAGAGCATAAAGCGCTCTGCGAGTTCAATACAATAATGCATTTAGGGTGTTGTTGGGGTTGCCGCGCTACTGCAGTGCTTCCGGCATGTTCGCAGAGGCGGGAATAGATGGCTTTCACGCCATCATACGCAACGATGCGCCTCCATCATGCGCAGGGTGCGCGCCAGCCCCAACAGCATTCTGAATGCTATAGCAGATAGGTGGGACAGCCCCATACTGGAACATTGGATACGCCTATAAGCCACCGTGGCGTAATAAATATAGTTTCAATAGTTAAGTTAGTAAAATATGCCAGTTTGAGGTGTCTCAAAATACTTAGTGGACACCTGGACCCCATGGCCCTAGTGTTTTCCGCACCGGCAGCCTGCAGCCCCAGCACAGCCCACCGCGCTAGGAAAATGGGATGGCGCGAGGATGTCGACACACGTTTTTTCCTATCGTCGAGTTGCAAGCCATTGGGTTCTAAAACAGCTGGCACTTCGGCGGTGACAAGAGCACGACGGAAGATGTGATTAATACCAGCGAGCCGTGCTATCCAGGTTGCGCTCTTACTGCAGGATAGGCCTTGGTATCCGTGGCAGTCAACACCTTCGCCGCATTGGCAACGATGAGTAGCCACGTAAGGAGCACCCAGACGCAAACAAGTAGTGAACCGGAAGGTGGTGTCAGCCAGCATAGTGCCTTTGTTAGGTGACGGTAGCGCCTGAAGCCAGAGGCCCAACTCCCATTCACCCACGGCCAGCAGTTTCGGTGGACGTATTAAAAGATTATTCCGTATCAACCTGCAGAACGGCTCATCCCGCTGCCATTGGGAAGATGGGTTCACGGGCCGAAAGTATCCGGGCAAGCCACTTTCCACTTTCAAATAATTTGGTAAATTTGGCAGATAGGTGTGCGTGCCTCCTTCCATAAAGGGGAAGAGCGTGCAAAATAAAATTACATTTTGGCCAAAAAAGCAGTTTCTAATCAGGGTGAATGCCGAAAGTAAATTTATTTTGGAGTGTCTGTCCGAAATGTCGTTGAAATTTATGATTGTTTCGTCAATAAAAAAGCAGCAGTGAACTTTTTTCTAAAAAAATTGTATGTGGTATTGCATTTTTCTTTAGAATCAAGAAGGTCAATTTGATATTTAAATGAATTAAGGTCCAGGCTAATAGATTTAGATTACTGTATCAGGAGACGTATGTCTTTCAAAACAATGTCTAGAACCACAAACAATATTACTTATATGATGCATAACTAGCCACAACTTGGGACCAAAATATTGAGTAGTTACTCCTGCTTTTGCTTTGTTTGGCGAATGGGAACTTTCAGAACAGTAGTTTTATCCTTTACAGCAGGTATATGACCAGTGCGATTGCTGCTCGGTGGCCTACCTTCTCTTCGCCATTATAGCCATGTTGGCCGCCGCCTCCTACAACCGGGAGTGACTGGATATCACCAAGTAAATCCTGGCGGAGGTGCCTCTTACTAACGTTTTCTTTTTCATGCTGCTTGCTGTCTGTGTGTCTGAAACTAGCTATTTGCCAATTATACCACATTTCCACGAAGCGGGAAACTGGCCCCGCTCAAGGCACGCTGTGAAGAGTCCACTCAGCTGGGGCTCCAGCTCCTTCAGAGCGAGGGCTAACACCAGGACCGGAGCCGCGTCACGGCCGCCCTCATTCCTCCCTGTGTCATCTCTTGCCGTGCACTACTTCCCAGGACTGCCACTACTTCCCCCAGCCGTTCGGGTTGAAGACTCTCCGTGTGTAGGCGCCGCGGCTCCAAGTTTCCCTCGAACCACTCGATAGGCTCGGCCTCACGGATCCTCGTCTAGAGTCTCCAACATCCCTTCCCTGGCTCGCGTCTTCAACTCGCCGATGGCCAGCCACAGTGAGTCTCCTTTGCCGCACGGTATACATCGTACGGCACGGCTTGTTCGTCAGGGACCCGACGACGGCTCCTCTCGTGTACTGGCGTCTAACCGCAACTCACGCGACGTGTAACTGCGAAATTTCGACGGATTACCAGTACACCTGGCGCCTTGCTGATTATGTATGGACCCGGGGCATGGACGCGTCGTAAATTTTCGTAATTGCCCCGCGGAACTACAGTGGCTCCTGATTGACGTCGACATCGACGGGTCTGTTCGTTGCTGACTCCCAGATCCAGGACTGGACAATAGCGGCTTTACCTCATCCCTAGCATCGATCACCGGAGTTTCGTCTCGAAGGCCACCATTCGGACGCCCACCATCTGTCCACACTGCATCATGCAGATGCACGCGTTCTTCTCGATCTCCGAATAAGAATAGGCGCAGGAGAATAGGCGTCTCCGATCCTCCAAATCGGATCGGAGAATGTGCCCTTCAGGTTGCCCGATGTGGTGGCCACGTTCAGGACGGCATCCACGCCGTCCAAAACCTGGCGACTGCACGCCACCCCCGTCACGGTCCCCCGGCTGTCATCCGAGCAGAGCGCCGCTCTCGGGCCTGTCGGCCAATTCGCTGACCTCGTCAGCTGCGACAGCTTTGCTGCGCCCGCTTTGCCGCATTCGCCTCCGCTCTCTTGGCCCCTAACAGGGAAGTAGTGGAGCCTCCTCTTAGGTCCTCCACCGCTCGCTCTACACGCGCTCCACTAGAGCTGGTGTATTGTGCAAAACTAGCACGAAGTGACCCTGCACGTCGTGCTCCAGCTGAGAGTGGACTCCGCCCGCGGAGGATGACACCATGATCATCATCACATCAGGATGATCCCGCGCAACCATATTAACGAGTTCGAGCTCAACACCGACTTGACGAAGGTGGAACTCTAGTCTATCTCGAAGTATTCGCACATAGTTCTGGCAAGGCTGAAGACGATGATGGTGCGGGCAAAGGTACGTCACATTATAAATGCGAAAATTAATCTGTCTGTCCTTTTAAGTCTTGATCCACTGAACCGCTCGTCATCAAATTTATCTGGTAGGTAGCCTGAGACTTGCAAAAGGACATAAACTACTTTTCTAACGGATATTTGTTTAAAAAAAAATTACACGCACAAAACTCGGCAGCTCTTGTTTTAATTTCTATATTATAAACCATTATTCCTGCTCAGCCAGTCTAACAGGTAATTTGACCTAATAATAATAGTCACGATAACAATTTAAAAAATTTCGTTACTTATCTCGAAACTCATAATAGGTATTAAGGTTGGTTTGGAACAATACCAGAAAAATATGTTACAAAAAAAAAAACAAAAGTGATTTAGTAAATTAGGCTGAGAATCAGCACTTATTTATCGTCAAAATTTCACAAGACAGTCTCCCAAAAAAGCCCGCCCTCACCACTTCTCAGTGCTTTAGCTGGGAAGAAGAAGTGGCACAACAAACTCCGTACAAACAGTACAGCCGTCCGTTAAGTATTGATTAAATACAATAATTAACATTAAAATTAATTTTAACAGGGGCAGAGCATTCTTTCGTTGGTCTGCCCATGAGAAATCATCAAGAACAGAACTCTCTTGCTCTTGTTCTGGTTCTATATTCTTGAGTCTACACCAACCTTTATATGCATACATCAAAAATATTAAGGTCTAAAATATAAATTCAGCACAGTAGTTTTTCAAATTGGTCTAGTGGTATATGTCGCGATTTGTCCCATATTTGTCGGTTGTTGATCATAGAGCTGGCAGATCATATCTGGCAGGAGCCGATTTCTGCTTAAATATTGGAATGTAAGACCAAAATGGAGCATTACATCAACTCACGAAGTAAAGATCGAAATCACTAGATTTGCCCACACAGTAACAATCGAGCTAAGTCGCTGCGTTATTGTGTGTCTGTAGTGTGATAACGAAACAGAAACCTGACTATCTTATTATGCGGTAGGGTGAATCTAACGATTAAATCTTTGCCATTAGGCATGTCAACGACCTCTTTAATGGTCAATCCTATATCGTATTAGGGGTGACCACTGAAAATCAGAACTATGCTGTGGGTCCCTATAGCACAGCATCATGCTGTGTGGAAGCCTTCTTGTCACGGTCACGGCGTGCAGCTGCCGACTATTTATGTTCTGTGTTTGTAATCGAGTTATTTGTATGCACGTATTTCTGTAAAATCTATTTTCCTCTCTTTCTATATCATCGTCATAATCTTGAGTTTCGCAGCTGGATTGGTATTCACAGATACACATCTTCTGTTAGATTCCCACATGATTATGTTGGCCATTGCTGTGTTATATTTAATTTAATAGTGACCATTAATACCTATAACCATTATTACGAGAGCAGTGGTGGCCCAGTGGTAACGGTCCCGACTTACGAGTTGCCAATGTGACGGTACCTAAATTACCCTAGGCTGATAAATTTTTCGTTTTTCCTAATTATGTTAATATTAGCGTTAAGGTCGGTTTCCCCCGAAGGGGAAAAGGCCGCACCCCAACCCCTTGCGGCCCTGTAGAGCTCGTCACCAGACTTGGTCACTCTCCCACCGATAATAGAAGTGAATTCCCAAATTTATAGAAGCCAAATGCCTTGATATTATTAATGAGGCAAGGAAACAGTGTATCAATATTAGACGATACTTGAGAATTCATAGTTATGAAATATATTGGAAGTGGTTTTAGAAAACTAAATAATAGAGGGATGCAGAGTAAATTATTATATAAACTTCTGAGTAACCCAAACGCTAGCGCGTAATAGGTATTTGATCAGTCGTAACTCACACAATACCTCGCATCTACACTCGGAGTACTCAGAGATACACTTGCATAAAGTGACGCAAGCGGCTTTACAGCGGCATAGCGTCGACATCATGCTCTTTTGGAGTCATGGCCCCTAGCAGTTCTCTCGAACTGATAAACGTGACGAAGCGGCTTTTCCTGCGGCAACCGTGCGACTGTCCTTGTCTAGCAACGGAGCGGCTAGTTCTAGCGGCATTGCGTCTGCATCATGCTCTTAAGGAGACATGGTCCCTATCAGTCCTTAGACTGGATATGAGATAGTTGTGGTCACCCAAACCCCTGGAAGTTCACTCTTTACACAAGAAGCATATTTGCAAGACACGTGCTCATGTCAGTCTGACCCAGTTATTAGTATAAGATAAAGAATATAATATCCTTTGAATTACTAGATAACTTGAGTTGAGAAATCAAAACTCGAGGATTATTACTAAATAAAGTTTAGAGTTCTAGTATCGGCCAAAGGCAACGAATACAACATTCAAGAATTACTAGTTATGAGAGTAGAGAATCAAACTCAAGCATAATTAATAGAGTTGTGAATCAACTCTCTTGAAAGTCTATTATAGACAGCCCCAAAGAGCCCACCCGTCACCACTTCCTAGTGCTTATGCTGGGGAGAAGAAGTGGCGCAACAAACTCCCCAGCAACACGTATCTGTCTGATTAGTTATAATGACTATCAACTCCATCAGCCTAGGATAACTATAATAACTAAAGGCTCACCCAGTCTCACCTACAAACACTAACACATACTACGTTAAAACTAGATGATAGAATAATAATAAACTAAATCTGTGCTTCAACACAACCATATTTTACTTATTTAATATTAACTCGTTCTCCTACAACAGCCCACTTGGACAAGGCCTCTGGCACTCAATAATTCTCCTAGCTTTCTTAGCCTAGCCTTACACCGACCGTTTCCTACCGCGGTCTGTCTTCCTTCTCGCAGGTAGCGCTAATAATACCTGTAATAGAATCTTCATAATGTGAAGAGGTACGGGAATCGTTACGCTTGCGCTTTAATCAATCAATAATAGCTACGTTAATGTATCTGTGTATGATGTACCCATTTCAGTGAGACGGGGAACCGTTTTACAACGTTTGTCTCTTTGTACGTGTTCTACTAAACCTAACGCATAAAACCTCTGAGACAATATTCGATTTTAGTAGAACATGTTCCCTAAGCACAATATAAATGTCTTACTCAATCCTAGAGACAGTGAACTACGAAGCCCAACTGCCATTGAGTGAGACAAGTATTGAGTATAAAGTTCTAAACGCGTGCTAATGTTAATATCATCTTTAAGGCAGCCTATCCCCATTTCTAGAATAACAGAAAATATCGCACAAGCGTACCGTAGACTCAGTCTGTAGCAAAACTCAATGCGATCGTACCCGGTGTTTGCCGAGGTGGTTATTTCGTCACCTCACATCTCGTTAACCTTCCCCATTTCGTGGATACAGTGCGGCTGTAAGCGGCAAAGCGTCCAAATTGACGTGTTTCGATAAATAGTGTCGATTTAGAAATTGGCGTACCATATGCCGGGTGTAGGTTTTATCGAGACACGGTCCCTAGCGTTCTTAGAACGACTACCCATCCAGTTTGGGGAAGTGTGTGAAGCCTACCCCCTCTCCCCGGAGACGTGCATATAACGAGCCTTTCGTAAAGAGTTGTGTGGCCAAACCTTTTTGGAAGCAGTAATTATCACTAACGTTTGATTGTTTTATAATGCCGATTTAGATCGACTTTATAGCATATGTTGTTTTAAATGAACTGAGAGTATTTACGGTTCTGCCTTCCGTATGTGGTTGCGCATATTACAGGTCAAAGTCGTCAAAAGTCGAGCGTCAGTGCTCAGTGTCAAATAAAGTGGAAGGCCTTCTCCGTTTCCCTATAATCAAACGCAAATGACAAATATCTGTCAGGGTATGGATTAGGAGATGGACACGTAATACAATAGAAAATAGAGTTAATTAATAGCGCAATGTCACTATGCTGAAATAAATGATTATTAATAGCTCTGCAGCGATATTATCTAAATGATACCTACAAATCATAAAACAAATCAGCCTACGAGAACAATACAATGGAAAAGGCACATTATTAGTAAAGAGTTTAACACTTACCAATGATATCTTTGTAGGGGATTAGATTACTACTCACGAAATGCCGCACGCAGTATCAACTTCACCTCGAACACAGCTCCTCCCAGCTCACAACACTCACCAACCTCCTAACTTAACTAGCTTTCCTTCTTGAGACTATAACGACCGAACCCTGTCATGTCCTAAAACCAACTGTCCTTCCTCAACACCCCCGCCAACTATCCAAAATCTGGGCTCGGTACTTTCCCACACTACTTTTTTGTAAACTTCGACTTAAAACACATTTTTCTATTTCTTAATTGCTTTTACGATTCACAGCTGGTTGCAATAACGCGCCCTCGCTTTAACTTTCTCAGAATTTGTAAAGAACTATGGGTTTCGATTGTCTAAACATTTCTTTCAAGCGACGACGGCTGCCATAAGTGGCCATTTGCGTGTGCCATTAAATAGAAATGGAATGGACCTCTAAGAGTTTCTAAACTATTTTACAAGTGCAAAGAATTAGGATATCTTGTTATTTATTAGGGTAACGCGTCAAGCTGTCAGACCATAAAATTAAGATTTAATGTGTTTCGTAAAGTGGGCCGAACCACGTGCATGGTTTTAGAATAAATAATTATAATATTTTGTTATTAAATAGTAATAAGTGACAGACAGTCACACCAAGCAGGCGCTTTACTTTGTGTAAATAATTTCATCACCACTGCTCTCAAAACGGTGAAGGAAAACATCGTGAGGAAACCGGCATGTCCTAGAACCAAAAATTCGAAGACATGTGACATCTACCAACCCGCACTGGGCCCGCGTGGTGGATTACGGCTCACTACCTCTCATAGAGAGGAGGCCTGTGTCCCAGCAGTGGGAACGTTATAGGCTGATTATGCTATTAATACCTATAAACTTGGTGGCGGAACGAAGTATTATATTCTTCAAAAAATTAAATTGAGGTGGGAGGAATGGAAACAAAACATATGCTAGCATTTCATATGCGAGTAGTTTTTTAAAGAGTGCATGTGGACGGAATATATATGTTGGCTGTGCTGTGTTAATGTTATTCAACTTATCTGGACAGGCTCTAAGATGAAAGTAAAATGTTATTTAGATATTATACCGTGATCGTACAAACCCTTTGTTGAGCTAAGAAACTTTCTTTTTAACAACTTTGGTTCACGAAACATTTTCAACGTGTCATAGAGCAAACATTCTCGTACGTATATTATGCTACGCACTGCCGACGTCGTCGGTCCGTACCCGAAATCTTAGAAATAAGTTCCTTTGTATTTCGACCTTGGGCATCGAACGTTCGAGAATTTGAACTAGACTAACTTAGCTGTTGTTGTGATTGTTTCATCTGGGAACTAATAGCTGATCCCGATAGTTTCGAATTTGAGTCACTTTCTAAGACATTTCTGACGAAACTATCTAGTTTAGTTCGCTTTAGAATTTGTGTTATTAAACTGAGCAGATAGTGCGTAGTAAAAGTTAACAGAATGCATGCCCTATGCATTCTATTAACTATAATTTTACTTGGCTATGTGTAGTTAGCGTGTCAAACGAATACAAACATTATTTTAAGCAGATAATGTTTAAATTAGTATAAGCGAAGCTCATATGAATAAAAACCTTATCTGGTTAAAAAGTTAGGTTCATATTCAATTGAAACGCTTAATTTACTAAGCAAAGTAAAGACAAGGTACGATCTGTGAATCTTGCCCTTAGCTTTAATGAATGCAGACTTATTCAAATCCAAGACTGAAATACCTCTTAAATGAGCACATGTATGTCTCGGAATAGTTGAATAAAGTAAATACATGCAAAACTACTGATGATGATGATGATTGAGTATAGAGCATGTTGATCTATCAAACTAGTTTAGAACTTCAGATACTTACGGCTTCTTTGCTACAGCGTTACCTACTAGATAACACTGTGACTATATGTCAGTTTTCTGAACCACATAGCTTTATTATAGAAGTAATAACTGTAGAGCTTACGAAATGCATAGTTTGTGACTTGCAACCTATTCTAGTAATCATAGAATAATGGCGTAAAGTGATGAGATAAGCGCTAATATGAATTTAAAAAAGTAGAAAAATTGTAGGAGTCAGTTTAGCTGACCAGCAGATGTCAGGGTATATACATATGAAAACATGAACGAATTTAAAGGGAAAAAAGCGATATATGTATTATTTATCCGGGAACAGTTAGCGTCCCTCCGATGTTAGCACAAAATATTTATTTATTTATTTTATTTTTAGGAAAACTTACAGCTAAACATTACAGTAGGTAAAAAGTTTATAAAAGATATGGCCAATTAAAAGTTACCACATGTAGTTAATAAATCAAATTGTGAAACAGGAAATTGGTGGCAGACTATAAATAACACAATACAGATAAAAAAAGAGAACTATTTACGCTCGAAGAAGCCATCTGATTTTTTTTTTCTCAATTTAGAAACACTATTATGGAAAATGTCGATATCAGCTTCCTGGCAGGTTGCATTGTACATATGACTCGCTCTCAACATGTACGAGTTCCGTCGGTACGTAGTGGCTACCACTGGGGTGTGCAAAAGATTAGGTCTACGGAAGAACACAGACGGCACTCGCAGCTCGTTTTTGTGTAACAACTCGGAAACACCAGTTGTACCATTGGCAATCTTAAAGAGAAACACAAGATCTAATATTTTTCGCCTTTCGTAAAGTGGAAGGATATGATTTTTTTTGCAACGGTTGGTATATTCCTTTGAAAGCCTTTTAGACCGATACTGCATGCGTCTTAAAAACCTTTGTTGTGTCGTTTATAAAAATATTAAGGATCCTTGGGGAACCCCCGATGGGACATTCATAGGTTTTGAGCAATATCCATTCAGAACTACAATCTGACATCTGTTCTCCACATAAGACTTGAACCACCGGCATAGATCGCTCCTGATGCCCACCGATAAAAGTTTACGCAACTGGATCATATGATCTATCTGATCGAAACACTTTCTGTAGTCGGTATATATAACGTCGACCCGCCAACCTCTGTGACATACACTCGGAGAGGTAGTCGCTACAGACAATGAGATTAGACGTGGTCGACCGACCCCTTACGAAGCCGTGCTGGGGTTCCATTAAACTGTGCTTGAGTGCCTAAGAAACCTGCGCGTGCACAATTTTCTCCAGTATTTTGGCAAACACACACAGCTTCGAAATAGGTAGGTAATTCTCGACCAATTTCCATGACCCTTTCTTATGTATCGGTGTTATATATGTCGACTTCCACATCTTAGGCACCACGCCACACTATGTGGAGGTGCCTAAGAGGGCCTGGCCATAAATACATTTTGTAAAAATCGGCGCAGGTACTCGTATTATACCTCAAACTGTAGCTAAGAAGTTAATCTACTATATTATACATAATTATATTATGTATGTGGTCGGTACTGGTTTATAAAAAAGATCATCTAAACACGATCATTCCTAAACTATCACAAAACGATCTGAATTTGTATTTTTTTCAAGATTATTTTCTAGCCACCTAGCAATGAAAACTATACAAGTATTATACCATTACAGAAAGCTTATACTATGTACTTTTGAAATTAAATATATTTACTAGAAATATTTGATAGGAAATTTAAAATTATAATAAAATAAGAAAAGAAAAGTTGCAATTTCGTTGCACAACATATGTTAATCTATTATAGCATAAAACAGTAAAAAATCCTACAAATACGTAGGTGATGCTATTTGACTACTTGCTTATTATAGGTCTTATTTGTGACATTTTATTAATTGCGGTTTACGTTAAGATAATGTATCGAGTGTTTCCCACCATTTTTTAGTTCACATACATAATAAATTATCAATTATACATATCGTAAACCGCATAACCACACAATGATAATTCGTTCTTTCTACCACAATTTTGCACACGTTTCAAATCAATATTTTTATATAAAATAGGGATTCTGAATACTCAATAATTACATACGTTTTTCGTTCGTCATTGTCGTTACTTAAAGTGTAGTAACCTAACCATCTACCTTCTCGCAACAATGAGTGAATTCAACTGTACCAGACGTGACTTATGTCTTGTTTTAACTGAAAGTGACGGGAATTATGTTGTTGCTTTAACAAGTTATATACGGAATAATTTTACCAACTTTTCCGAGGCAAATATCGCTAAGATTGTAGCAAGTGTGCAAAAAAATCTTTTTACAAACTTTCGTCAACGTTACACAAAATCTCGCAGAAATAAGCAAATATTTTTAAACAAGAATAGCGTTTGGTTGGACGTCATATTTACTGTGAATCTGGAAGAACCTACTTGTGAATCCGAACCTTCGACATCGACAGGAAAGCGAGGACGCCCTTCGAAAACCTACGAAGACAGTTCCGATAGAACACAAAGACGAAAAAACAAGGAGTTGCTTGAAACATGTGGCCATGATTTTATACTGAATTCATACCTTCAGGGATTGAGATCTCAAGGGGAAACCGAAGAAGCATTCATTGTCGAAATTTTACGAGTTTTGCCCATGGAAAAAAAAAGTGATATACGTCAAAATCTCCTAAACGAACCGGCACATTTAACAGCGTACTCTAAAGACGAAGCTCTCAGTATTTTCATCGAGTTGGACCTTAATATGGCACAGTATGAAAACATGAGGAGTTACTTAATCGCGAAGAATTGCTTATTATTTCCATCATACAAATCAATTCAGGAAGCTAAAGGAAAGTGCTACCCACCAAGATCAAGCGTAGAAATTAATAATATTAAAGCAAAGGTGAAACTTCAAGATCTGCTGGATCACACTATTGCAAGAATTTTACAAATTGATGGTGTATACAAAGTTGGCAAAACACATTTAATGCTTTATTCTAAATGGGGCTGTGATGGTTCAAGCGGACAAAGTGAATACAAGCAAGTCTTAGTTGAAAAAAGTGAGTTAATTTCTGACACTAATTTATTTATAGCTTCATTAGTGCCTCTGAAACTTATAAATATTAATACAAATGAAACTGTGTGGGAAAACCCTGTTCCATCATCAGTAAGATTTTGTAGGCCCATTTTAATAGAGTTTTCAAAGGAGACACCTGCAAAGACAAGAAGAGTAGTTAATGAAATTGACGCTCAAAAGGACGCTCTTACACCAACTTTAGTCAATATATTTGGAGAAGGTATCGAAATTAAACATACATTATTTTTAACCATGGTTGACGGGAAAGTGGCTCAAGTTTTGTCAGAAACTTCATCAGGTGCTGTGTGCACTATTTGTGGTGCAAGACCAACAGAGATGAATAATTTAGAAAAAGTGCAAAATAACAAAAACGAAAACAAAGATTTGTAAAATCAAAAGAAGGCATATGTACAAAGAAGGTTCAGAGAAGAACTTGGTTTAAATATAGATAAACCTAAACAAGGTACTGGTAACAGCAATGACGGTAATACAGCTAGAAGATTTTTTCAAAATTATCAGTGCAGTGCAGAAATTACTGGTGTGGACGAGGAATTGATTAACCGATTTTATGTTTTACTTCAAGTTATGTCAAGTGGAAAAGTTATTAACGCTTAAAATTCGGTCAGTATGCTTTGGATACAGCACAAAGATATGTTAATAAATATATGTGGTATTATATGCCATCATCTGTCCATAAAGTACTAATTCACGGTGAAAGCGTCATTCGGCATTATTCAGTGTTACCCCTAGGACAACTTTCCGAAGATGCGCAGGAATCAAGGAACAAAGACTATAAACGATTCAGACTTCATCATGCTAGGAAATGCTCTAGAATAGCTACAAATGAAGATGTTCTACATACACTTTTGTATACTTCGGACCCTTACATAACAAGTTTAAGAAAACCATCTAGTAAAAAGTCTATGGAACTTATAGATGAAGCTTTAGAGTTAGTTGAACAATACAGTGTTTTTTTTTTAGTTAAAAGTAATGGTACATAATAATAGCAGAAATCATTTTAAGAGTTTAATTTGTGTTTATTATAGCATTTAAGGTCATATTATTTAAATAGAGTCATAAATTTCTGAACATTTTTCAACATTTCAAGTTTACTATTTTTTTTAGACAATAAACATATGATTATATCCATTAATTGTATATTATTTAAAAGTACATTTATTCGAGAATACACAAAAAAAAAATCAGCAGCAAATCTATGAAAACATGGAAGTTATGGATTTATGACCCGAAACCGACTCAATCTCCACATAGTGCGCCAGTAGCAAGCGATTTTTGAAACAGTATAGAAAGAGGCACGGAAAGATCCTTGGCGTAGTTGACGATGAATACGGGCGAGATGTTATCTGGACCCGTTGATTTGTTTAAGTCCACTTGTTTTAGCAGCCTATAAACCTCACTTTGCCGTATTTCCACTTGAGTTATATCTTGTGCGATGTCATTGGGTCCCTCGTCCGTAATATAAGCCGATGATTGACTGTTGGCATTACTAGTATAATCAATAAAGTTAGAGTAAAAACAATCACCGAACATGTCACAAATTACGTCACCATCACTGGACGATACCTTACCAAATTGCATCACTGAGGGGTAAGAACAAGATTGTTGCTTAGATTTTAAATATGTGCCAACAACGTTGTATCTTTAGAAAATAACCCTGTAAAATTGTACGGGCATAATAACTTGGGTCCAATAACTCTCTGGTAGGCTGCAAAAAATATTTATTGCTGACATTAAATTCACAGACTCAAACTCCAGTTTGAGTCTGTGGGTGCAAAAACACCGATCGGCGGAAAGGAGGGGTCTTTACCCTCGAGGTAAACCCTAATACCTATACATATGTAAGTAATATAAGTACGGTGCGTTGCATTTACTGATTGTACCTTTGATAAGGAATCGCTGGTTTTGGGCAAGACATTACATTATTACTTAACAATACACGGGACATAGCGAGCGCAATCGTAATCCGTTACGTTTGTCCTAGTGGTCCAAAGTCACCCAGTCTAGTGTGGTACACCTGCATGTCAATGTCAAGTCGCATTCGCGTCCAATAGGGAAAAGATATTTTCTAAGAAAATATGCCGAATTGCGCAATATGATATTGCAAATCTCGTTATGGTAAAACGACTAGACCTAACTTCGTTTTTTTTTTACATTGACCTAGTAGTTAGAATTAAGTTATAATTTTCATAAATTGTTCTATACCTCACGGCACGGCTGGTCCCTCTGAGGTATAGAATCGGGAATGGGGTGATCCGGCGGAGAACCAAAATCGACACTGCTCACAGAATAAGCAAGCTGAAGTGGCAATATTAGCCGAAGAACCGATGACCGTTGGGGTAGACGTATTCTTGAGTTGCCGCGAATCGGCAAACGAGAGGCAGGACGTCGCAATTGGAAAGGCCTATGTCCAGAAGTGGACTGTTGTAGGCTGATGATGATGATGATGATTGCTGAGTAGCTCTACTGCTGCCTGGTAGAGATGTGATGTTGCTTATCGATTTTTTATTGATCATCATATCGATCATAATTATATAATGAGGTCAATAATAAATAACACTCAAACATGTCTTTGAAAATAATTAAATGTCAATAAAGGAAAAGTACTATTCGTTCAAGTAGGTTTCCATTATTTTAGTTTTCCGAATGTAAATAATGTAGAACATGAAAAGTGGATGTGGTTTGTCCAAATAGACCGTAGAGAAGGAAATTGGCTTTCAACTGCTTCGTAAAAGTCATCTCACGCTCGAAGCATTTTAAAGACTGGTTGATCAATAAAAAAAGGATCGTAACCTTGTACTAAACGTGAGGTAAGTCGCACGTTCCTTGATTTTTCGGAGTCGTTCTATTTAAATAGTACACTGCATATGGACCATAGGCAGCTGGCGCTTTACTTTGTGTAAATAATTTAATCACCACTGCTCTCAAAACGGTGAAGGAAAACATCGTGAGGAAACCGGCATGTCCTAGAACCAAAAATTCGAAGACATATGACATCTACCAACCCGCACTGAGCGTGGTGGATTACGGCTCACTACCTCTCATAGAGAGGAGGCTTGTGTCCCAGCAGTGGGAACGTTATATGATCTGCTGCTGATCTGATGCTGATTATGATCGATTCAAAATGGCCGCTGTACGTATATCCAACTAAAGTGCAGTGACAGTATAGTGACCCCAAGCACGGTGCGATCGCTAAACGATCCTCATTTCACGTAATATTACACCATAACAGGTGCGCACGTCTCAGCGATTGGTAGCACGAAATATATTTGCTGGGAGTTCCCATGTGGTATGCTTTTTCTACAGAAAAGTGGCCTGGAGATGTGTTGAGAAGCGGTCGTTTTTTATACTTCTTATGTTTCTGCTACACCTACATAAGTCAATATAAGCAGACGTGGCTTTTAAGCGATAACTCGGATTCCGTTGGTTACATTAGCGCTGCCTCATTCTGTGCACCGTACGCGCCAAGTAAGTTACAAAGTACCGCAGCAGCCTACCTCCATTTTGAACTCGGTTAACGAACTTACTTTAGCAGCTGAATAATAACCAACAGTTTAACGAGTAATTTTGTAACGTCATACATAAGGCGTAATTTACACAGCATTAACACAAGTATAGCAGGAGCATTACCATAATCGAAGTGATCATCGCCCTCCCTGTGTCATCGCCATTTGCAATGGAAGTAACTAATTATTTATTAACTTATTAATCTCAATGCCAATGTTTCGCAATAATTGATTAATAATTGCGTCTTGTTACTTTAAGGCTTCATATGTTAAATAATTAAGATCCAGAGAGCGTCCGCTACCATCGTCGACAGTACACGCCCGAACATAAATACTTACATGGCACGGGTATACTATGATAAACAGCAATCTATCTCTCAAAGGAAGCTAGGAAGCAGAATTGTTACTATAAGTAGTTTTAAAACGTTTCATAGATCAATGGATCTCTCATAAAAAACCGATCAGGTTGAGCAGAACGAACGTTAACGGTATAAGTGAACTTACTTCGCTTTAACAAAATATACCACATAATCAATTCCATCCCTTGCCCTACATTAATAACTTCGGACTACCCTCAGACAATTTGTAGCGAGGTCAACGGCATCATCATAATATACCGGTGAAAAATTGTAGATCATTGAACCCTCAGGGTGTTTTTTTTTACTTTTCAGATAAAAGTTTCGTAGCGGAAGCTGTTTAAAATGACGGGTTGAATCACGTCGTTGATGGATGCAGGTGACTAAATCGCCTCTCTGTATAGGATAAAGTAGCTTTCCGTGTCTGTCTGTGCGAGCGCGTTGTTTTTGTAAACCACGCATCCTCCGCGTCCATTATTTAGACAATAAATTTCGGAAGGTGTAACACATTGACAACACATGGACATTAACTTACATAAAACATTTAGAAAATGGGAAACATCGATGTTATGTAAAAGCGTAAAATCCGTGGGAAGCAGAGGCGGATCGCTAGCTAACCAGAAACAGAAAAGCACAACGTGTATACATCGTTACTAGGTACTTTGGCCAATTTCAAGATTATATATTATATCTTTAAATATTATGTTCACGGTACTGGCAATGTTTGAAGCGCATCCTAACACTGCACCATATATTATAAACGATCAGGCAGCACGGTTTTTCCCAGTCCTTTATAAAACAACTTTCACGCGTGCTCATATAACGCACAGACGCTAACCAACTCGCATCTCGCTCCTACACACAAAATCATTTACGGATTTATATAAGAGAACCCTTTGCAGCTTAGATTCAATTACGCACAATGTAAATATTCTTATAGCATTTAAAACCTTAGAGCCTGAAGTTTAAAGTCTATTTTTGTGTCAAACTTTTGGATTGGGTAGGAAATGATTTGTTTTGTGTTCATTGTTGGGAATTTCCTTAGAACATATTGGGATGCGTATGGAAAGCGTGGACCATCAAAGGAAGACTTGCGCTTTAGTACGATCGTAGGGTGGAGACACAAGTACCCAAGATAATTGAACATAGGCGTCATAATTATTACCAGATAACATTAGTCACATACCAAAGTCTGTGGTCGAAGTCAAACCCACACTGTCCCTTGAAAATTCTAATTGTTTGAGATAACGGACGCTGGGGTAACGAAGCTAGTGCCGTGGAAAATTGTGTTCCAATTCTAATAAACTTACTTTTGAAAAACATAATAGCAGCGCTGTCTACCACGCTGTTCGCGACGATGTGTCACCAAACAGTTAAATAGTTTAGTGTTGTGTATTAAGTTAGAGACATACTTACTCGTAAGATAGTGATTTTACAAAGAAATCGTAAGTACAACCTAGACTATATAGCCGTAATTTATAGTTTATTTGTGCGTTCAGGTACCCTAGATCGAGACCTAGCCCTGGACCTAACTTTCAGATATCTGGTTAATGAGCAAAGTTTATTTAATTGAGATTACAAGTTTGTTAAGTTCGCCAATATGGTTTATCCAACCTGATTTCAGAGGCACGTCATGCCCTGAAAAAAGTCAAGATGTAGTGCGACTGAACCCTGTTACAAGGGGTGAAATGTTGGTGAAACACATGAATGCGAGTCTCTTGTTGAGATATTAAAAGTATTAGTTATATTAGGTGAAAGTATATAGCTATAAGTTTACTTTGAAAGTAAATATCTCTCGCTTGTATTTGTATACACAAGATAGTCGTTTGGCACGACGTACAGGATAAGTGTTTAACCAGTGCGCAAACTGTCAGCACATTATTCTAGACATTATTTGTCGGTTAATAAAAAATATAACTACTCAGTACATTTTGACTGCGTAGGTATTGCATTTTTCTATGATTTTTAAATAAAAGACGATAAATTTATATGCTAACCATGTGGTGAATTTATGCTGAGAATGTATCCTGTTAATAATTGGAGGATGTGCATATGTCATCGTATTTTTAGATAACAATTAGAAGGTAGACAGGTTTCTCGTATCACCGAGTAAGGTATCTTGAACGTGCTTCTACATAATAATATTGCTGTCAAGCTAAATTTCAATATAGTGGTAACGAGCCACAGTCTTTTGTATCCATGCATGATTTCGCTTCTTTTTCAGTTGTAGAAATAATTTTATAACTCATCAAAACTTTATATTTATCGATACCCATAAAACGTTTTACGTCTTGTAGATTTTGTTTTGACGAGAAAGACCTTTCGTAACATTTTGTTTTTGTAAGTTCTAACCATAGCTTTGTTTGCTTAGATTGTGAAATGTCAATATTGTGAAAATGTTAACACTCTACCTTAAACTAATTTCCACAGAAGTCACACTACTTTTAAGTCCTACCTGCGGATTCGCCTCGTTGTTCAAGACGACAGATAGGGCACAGACACTTGCAATAGTTTTCATTTCTAGTTGATCCGTTATACATAACCAACTTTAAGTTTCTAGACAAATTTTTGTGTATGGAACACTAGAATGATATAATTAAAAATTAAGAAGAACACATGACCAAAAGTGATCAATAGTAACTTGGTTCTTACAACCTTCTCCCCGTACTCTTCGTACTGCTTATTATGCAGCCACAGCTTAGGAGCTCCTAGTACAAATAGTAAAGTTAACAATTCATCGAAATTGTTTTTAATGCTACGTATTTTGATATGGAGAACGGTAGTAGAAGCAGTTTTAACATTAAGATACTTATTGCGCTCATTCGGAGTACATGTTTACAAATTGTTTAGTTCAGTGATAATATTTTAAACTAGATTATCAATTTCAATTATAAAAAGAATAAATGATAGTCAGTGTGTGAAATACGAAAAAAGAACCGCATAACCCGATGAATAGGTGAGTTGTTTACCAAATTAAGTCTCGTACAAACTGGCGCGACGCCTCAGCGCGACACAAAGGCACCGCCTGTCGTGGGACCAGCGCGGCGGTGTCTTTGTGTCGCGCTGTGGCGTCGCACCGTTTTGCGGGGAGCCTTTATGCTTAAATTGGATGATGCATGCAAGTGTGATGGTGGCTGTGAGTGTTATGTTGCTGGTACAAAAAAGTGTGTGTTTAAGGGGGGGGGGGGGGGGGGGCTAGAACACAATATGTTTGGTTCGTGTTCGTAGTTTCGTAATGTAAGTGTTTAAAAATGTCATAAGTAGTACAATATAGAAAGTTATATCCAAGCGGTATAAACATAAAATGGGAAAAAACTGTTCAAAGATATTGGTTCAAAACAAAATGAGAAAACTAGTGTTACCAACTCGAGCTGTAGTCATAACTTATTTAAGGTAGTTTCCGAAGAAATAAGAATTTGCTTGTGGAAGTCATTTATCTCAAACGTCTAAATAGGGGGTGCCTTAAAATACCCACATACCATAAATATTCTGTGTCAGAAGGTTTTCAGTACAAATTCTGACCCAATGCCGTGAGCGCTCAACATCGAAATATATTGGAGCTCACAAAAGAATCGACTAAGCCAGACCAGAATTATAAAGAGATCCATAGACGAACAATGAACCTTATTTTTGTCGATGGAGAACACATTCGTTCCTTGAGTAGCGTTCTTTTAAAGTAGTATCGTTTTGTGAATTTTAAGGCTTAAGATTGAATAAATAAGTTTTTTTATTGATATTATTTATTTTTCTAACTTATTGGATCAATAAAAACGATTTTGATTAAACAGCCGTATCTAGACGCTGCAGGGGCTCACCGATTCAGTGCTCTGTGACCCACGCAGGCGTCCTACAGAAATCAGTCATACATGAGAACGTCTGTAAAAAAATCGTTCACCGTGAAAAAGCGCCTGTATTTTATGTTAGACGTAGTCGAACATTCCACTACATAACCACAAGTTATTGATACATGATCACCACGCTTGAACATAACACGAAATCAGCAGAGCTTGTGCACCGACTTCCTATTTCCTGTTACGACAGAACCTACCACATACCAGACATCTAGACGGTAATAAAGCACTAATGAAATGCCTCATAAGTGGCAGCCGGGAAATGGAAGCCTTACAGAGCTGCTTGTTTAACTAAAGACCGATGTCATATTATGTTATTATTGTTCACTGTTGAAAATTATGCTGCGGTACTACTAATTTCTTACTGTATTTATGGTTTAGTCGCCCTCGTGATTTCTTTACCACCTTGGTTAAATGTCAATAGCACGTCCAAAAACCCCAAAGGTCTGTTTCTCTGTGTGACAGTTAGATTTCCAGACTTAAACAGAACAAAGACAGACTAATTTTGATTATTACTGGGTAGGTTCAATAGCATTACGACAGTGCAACATTTGAGCCAACCGCTCATAAACATTGCTTTTACCACATCTTACATCAAACGCAAATGAGATAAAATGTCAGTCGTTATAAATGTGCTGTCCCCTTATCTTTGCTGTCTTTCGATAATGGAGAGCAGAATTCTGAGTGAATTCGACATAATTCCACAAATATACTATTGTTTAGTAGAGCTGACATTTAAATGTTGTTACAGCAGTTACATTGATAGCGTACATTGTTCTAGATTGTAGTTGTTTACATTCTAGGTTAAGACAATTCCAACGCAAATTAGGCTGTAGCTGTGCTTATTACCGAAATGTAAACACTCCGAGTGGTGGCACACTAACTTGTCTGTTGGGCAAATGTGTTGTTTCAAGAATATTACAATCATTAGGTGAAATCGCTTTCGAAATAAAAATAAGCTAAATGGAGTCGACATTTCCTGCTGACTGCCCCTGAGAAGAAAACGAGAAACCTCCTAGTCTCTAATAAAGTCCAGAACAAATCGGGGTCGGATCATGTGAGTACCATGTAACCACACTGATTTGAGTTGCTCAACTCAGAACTAAATGAGCTCAATGTCTCGACGAACAATACCAAAGAAAAGACATTTAGGTAGGCCACTTCAAGTAAGTACTGAAACTGCCAGACCATCATTAAAAATAATAGACAAATATTACTCACGTAGTCCTCATATTCACAATAGTTAAAGTTATTAGTAGGTAGTTTTATTACTATTATTAGTTGGCTATGTAAATATATTGTAAATATAGGTAATATTTATAAGCCTACAGCCGCTAGTAGGTACTGTTTTAAGATCATATATGAATAATAAAACCAGTAAAAGCCTTAACGTAAACATTTTGCATAATTTATCACCTACGTACGCGTTTAAATTTGGCTAACGCAAATTCACAAAGGACCGAAACTGAACGTTGAACCTGCAAAATACATAAAATACAAGTTGGAAACAACACACAGTCAACTAAGAATTTTGTACATCAAATTAGCTAAGTGACATTGCACAAACATTATTTCTGGAAAACGACTTTTACTAGAAGGTATGGAGAAGGTATTTCACAGAAATACATAAAAACTAGTAGGGTCTCGATGACACGTCGCCTGCTGCTGCTGCCTGCAGTCGGTCAGGGACTTGTACCTTAAGCCGTTGGTCTCGGCTGTCCTTTTTGGATCTTTGACAGTCAGTCGTTACGCGTAGGTAATGTAATACAAGAAAAACATTGTGCTTATGGGTGCATGCAACGGCACAGGGCTCCTGGGGGAATTCCAAGTTGTGTTCTAGCATTAAAAAGTGATAGTCCGGTTAAGTACGAGTAGTTACGACCTGTAAAGGTCAACTACGAAATGCCATACACAAAAAAATATAAATATATAAAAAGCAGTTTTGGAAAAAAAACGTCAGTAAAAGTTGGAGTTTTGACCTTGTTGGAGGTACGGTACAGTATTTATTTATTTATGTTATTTATTTATATATACTTTATTGTAAACCAGTACAAAAAAATATATTTCTAGGACGGGGACTACAAGCGACTCTGCATCTTTAACTGCCTTTTTACACCTGCAATACCACTCAATCAAACTTACATACAAATGATAGTTATTTCTTTCTTTTCTTTTTAATAAACAATTTTACTCGTCTAAAGAATGAATAATATTTCGAAACTAGTTGAGATCGGTGTTTCCTATTCTATGAAAAAACACTGAAGCAGACTCAGAGCTTAGAACTTTGCTCACAGTGAGTACATACTTCAAAGATTATTCAAAAAAATACACACAATTACACAGTTTAACTGGTTGATAGCGAAGCGAAGCTTTACAAGTAAACATAAAATAACATAACATCACGCCTTGTTTCCCCGAAGGGTTGGGCAGAGGTGTACCTATAGTACACCCACATTTCGCCAGTTATGTTTAAGTCCCATGTAATAGGGGGCGAGCCTATTGCCATCTACCGGGCACAAATCCAGAATTAATTACTGAATTACTTTACAAGTAATCGTATGTAAATGTAAACAGATCAGCCAGACGCATGCAATTAGTGTTATTTACAGTTGTCAGAAGCCGCGGCGCCGCTCGGTAATCATCGTGAAAAACAGCTCCCTCATATGGCCACTCGGTTAGACACAACTTTAGCATTGACTCATTAATTTATTTTGTTTGTTGAGTTTTTGTCAGAAGTGTGAATCTAATTACGAGGTAAAGTAGATGTTGCTTTCATCAGTTAACAATACCACATGTCCTTCATAAACTATGCATTTAACCGCACAAAAATTCTAGTTCTAACGTAATCCTGATCCCGGGTAGTAATCCCCTGCCTGGGCCACACTAACACAGATTTGGGGTATAATTGTGCCGGCGCGATAATGTCGTCAAAACGTTTTCTGGTTTCAGCCTGACATAAATGTCAGCCAAAGACGTAGCTGATGTAAGTGAGACCAGTAGTGCTATTCTGTAACCATCTCACCGTGAAAACTTAAGTAAACATATTATATCCCCCTATCACCCTAGGAGGACATATTATATCTTCTCCATACTAGGGCGCCAAGAATAATTTCTATTTTAATGTAAAAATTGACGTTCAAAAGTGCCTTTTTTAAGCCTCTTTGAAATAAATGCTTTGACTTTGCCTTTATAGTGACACCCTTTTTTTTAATACGTATATATTTTTTTTTTTTTTTTGTTCCCGGGGTGGAAAATCCTCATGGATGTCCTTTCTCTTTTTCTGAGGTTCTGTCAGACTCTTACTGACTAAAAACCACCCCGGTGTTCCATCTCACACCTACGCCGGGGTCGCGGGAACACATAATACATCCGCATCCCCGGCTGGTGCCGGCCCGCATGCGCGGGCCCCGTCTCGGTCGGGGGGAGTGAGGTGTACTCCCCCCGCATCGTCTGTGAGAGGTGCGCGCGGAACACTACGCGCGGCGCCTACTCGGGTCCTGATGTTGGGGGCGACGGATGTCCCCGAATCCGTCGCCCCTGAACCCATAGGGGGGCTGGAAGAGGGAGTTGTCCTCCCTCCGCCTGCGCCCGGTGCGCCTGCTGCGGATCGGGAGAGTGGACGAGATCTCTCTCTGCCTTTCCGCAGCCTCCTTCTGCGAGATCACTGTTTCGCAGAAGGAAACCACCGCGTCCCAGGACTCGGCGCTGCCGACCATCGAACTCACTACGGTCGGCAGCGACAGGTCACTGCCTACTTCTGAGATGAGGGCACTGCGCGGCTCCTCCCAAGCGGCACACTCTGCCAGCGTATGCCACGCCGTGTCCTCCCGGCAGTCGACGCAGTGGTGACACCGAGCGTCCGGCTCCCTGTTTATGCGACACAGGTACTTCCCGAAGCAACCATGCCCCGAGAGCACCTGCGTCGCCCGAAACGTCAGGGAGCCGTGCCTTCTCCCGAGCCAGCGGTCGAGCACTGGCCGGATCGCCTCGATAGTGCTGAGGCCGGCCGGCGGTAGGGCGTGAAAGCCTCACCCGCCATTCCGCCACCAGGACCTCGCGGAGCTGCAACCGATGCTGCTCGATATGTTGCTGCATCGGTCGCTCGCCCCGCTTCCGCGCTGCCTCGCGCCACCGGTACAGTGACGCGAGCACCTTCGCCTCCAGGTCCCAGGGCGGTGATCCGGCCAGTGCACAACCCGCCTCGAAGGAGATCGTACGATACCCCCTGAATGACTCTGACGGCCATCGCCCGCTGCGGCTTGCGCAGGACAGCTATGCTGCCGGCGTTCAGGTCAGACGCCCAGGTCGGCGCTCCGTAGAGCGCCATGGATCGCGCGATCCCCATATAGAGCCGCCTACAGGCGGCGCTCGGGCCCCCCAGATTGGGCGCTGCTTAGCGTTGCCAGCGCTCCGGCCGCGCCCTACAACTTGGGCGCCAGCCGCCGGAAGTGGGGTCCGAAGTCCCACCGGCTGTCGAGCACCAATGCCAGATATTTCATGGTGGGCTCGACAGCGATCCGGACCCCCCCGACCACAATGTGTGATCTGGCCGGCGGCGCCCGCCGGGGGCCATGAAACACCATGGCCTCCAACTTGTTGAGGGCCACCTCCAGGCCGAGGCGCCGTATGCGGCTCACCGTCAGTGAGACCGCCGCCGTCGCGAGCAACGCTGCCTCCCTGTGTGAACTCCTCCGGGTCGTGACCAGCGTGTCGTCCGCGTAACACGTCAGGTCCGCGACCGGCGGGAGCTCGCCCCTCAGCACCCAGTCGTACCCGATGTTCCACAGGAGCGGTCCCACTACCGATCCCTGTGGAACACCGGACGACACTTGGCGCTGGTTTCCGCCATCACGTCCCATGTAGGTGACACACCTCCCCGCCAGATAAGCCGGAACGATGCGGCGGAGGTAGAGAGGCACCCGATGATAACGCAGTGCCTAACGTATGCAGCTCCAGGGCAGGGTGTTGAAGGCGTTGGAGATGTCCAAGGACACCGCCACCACCACCCCGCCCCGGAACACTGTTTCCTCCGCCAGGACTCTCACCCTCGACACAGCGTGGATGGTAGAGCGCCCATGCCGAAAGCCGAACTGGCTCTCGTCGGAGGCGGGCTGCGAGTATGCGCTCGAACAGCTTGCCCACCTCGTCGAGCAGCACTATGGGCCGGTACGCAGACGGCGAGTCGGCAGGGCGCCCCGCCTTCCTGAGCAGGACCAGACGTCCAATCTTCCACAGACTGGGAAACTGGCCCCGCTCAAGGCACGCTGTGTAGAGTCCTTTAAGTTGGGGCTCCAACTCCTTCAGAGCGAGGGCCAAAGCCAGGCCGTGAATTCCGTCGGGCCCCGGAGCCACGTTCTTGGCCCGGAGCCGCATCACGGCCGCCCTCATCTCTGCCTGTGTCACCTCTGGGACGCTGATGGCGTTCTCCTCCTCCTCTGCAGACTCTGCGGCTGCGGGCAAAGCCATCGGCGGCGGAATATGCTCCGCTCTCACCGGGAAGAGGGCTGCTACCACCTCCTCCAGCAGCTCGGGTTTGAGACTCTCCGTAAGTGGGGGCGCCGCGGCTCGAAGTTGCCCTCGAACCGCTTTATACGGGCGCCCCCGCGGATCCCCGTCTAGAGTCTCCAACATCCTCTCCCGGGATCGCGTCCTCGCCTCGTCGATGGCCAGCCACAGAGTCTGCTTTGCCGCGCGATACACCTCGTACAGCGCGGCCTCCTCCTCGGGTACCCGACGACGTCTCCTCAGGTAACGGGTGTACCGGCGTCTCACCACCACGCATGCGACGCGCAGCTGCGCGATCTCAGCGGACCACCAGTACACCTGGCGCCTTGCACCCTGTGCGTGGGCGCGGGGCATGGACGAGTCGCATATCTGCGTCATTGCCCCGCGGAACCACAGTGCCTCCAGCTCGACGTCATCGGGTCCGGTCGTTGCCGACCCCCGGAACCAGGCCTGAGCAATGGCTGCCTCCTCGAGAAGCTCCCTGTCGATGCGCTTACGCGCCCAGCGCGGGCCGTCCGAACGCGGGACTGATGTTCTGCGGCCGCCAGCGGTCTGGGCGGAGACGTCGAATCGGATATATCGGTGATCCGACAACGTCTCCACCTCCGCGGCGACACGCCAGTCGCAGACACGGCTCGCGACAGCAGGGCTTGCGAACGACACGTCCACTATGGACCTGCCCCGCTGCAGACCGAGCCCCGGTTAAGGACGACCAGGCCAGTCGTGATCACCCACTCCTCCAATGCCTCACCCTTATCATCGGTCACCGGGGATCCCCACGCCGAAGACTTGGCGTTGAGATCCCCGAGCAACAGCACCGGGTGAGGATGGAGCTGGCCCACGACGGCACCCAACTCGACAAGGAACCTCTCGAAGTCGGCGAGACTCTTGTTGGGCGAAAAATACGCCCCAACGACGCCAACGCCATCTGCGAGGGCGGCTACCCAGCCGTGCCCCCGAGACGGGCTGACGAGAGCCCCGCCAATGATAGCCACCAAACCGTCCAGGTCTCCCACCCAGTTATCCCTAGGCGGGACCCAGTACGACTCGGCGACCACAGCCACGTTGATCAACCACTCTGCCATGCTCTGGAGCAGTAGATCCTGAGCTCTGGCAGCGTGATTGATATTAGCCTGAAGGAAACGGAATTGTGCCATTAGTGGCATTCCATTTCCTCGGCGACAGGTCACTGCCTACTTCTGAGATGAGGGCACTGCGCGGCTCCTCCCAATGTCGGAGTCGGCTGCTGGGTTGCTAGGCTGTGGGAGGGGCGCAGATCCCCCGACAGCCCTAGTCCTCTTGTATTTGGGTTTGGGTGCCTTGCAGGCTTTTCCGCCAAGTCTGTGTTCCGTTGGCTTTCCTGCAGTTGCGCAAAGACTGCAGTGTGGTGCCGCGGAGCACTGGGCCGCCTTGTGGCCAGACTGACCGCAGCGATTGCACTGATCGCTGCGATCAATTTCGGCGGTGCATTGTGCCCGGACATGCCCAGTGCCCAGGCATCGATAGCACCGCATGGCCCTGGGTTGCAGCAGCCTAACCCTCGCCGCAACCCACCCCACCAGTAAACGCCCTCCGTCGGCGACTTTCTTTGCCACCGCTACAGGGCACCGCACCCAGATCGTGCCCAGCCCGCCAACATCATGGCGAATTTCACCTGCCCGCAGGTTTTCCTTTGGGCACTCTCCGATTCGGGCAATAGCCACTGTCACCTCCTCTGAGGTCACCGAGTCGTCCAGACCCTCAACGCGCACTTCAGCCGTTTTCATGGGCCTGGAGACCCGAATGTCCTCCGGATTGAGGACTTCCCTAAGTTTTGAGGACTTCCCTAAGTTCGGGCTGACGACCTCCCTCAACTTGGCGGCCAGAACGTCCGCCCTTTCGCGGCTGGAGGCACCGGACACCTCGAGCAGCCGCGCCCCCGTCACCGCCGGCCTCAATCTGAAGCCGGACGGTGTCCCAAGGTCGGGGAACGAGACCTTACTCTTCGCTTCTTGGAGGACCGCCGCGTAGGTGACGCCCCTCTCAGCGGCTCCGGACTGCAGTGTGATCACCACAGCCGCGGAGCGTGGGTCCCTACACCGTCCTCGCGACTTCTTTTTAGGCGTCTTGGCCGGTGCCGGTGTTCCGTCGGCGTTCTTCCCGCTCTTCTTCTTCTTTTTTTTCTTTTTCTTCCTTACCGTCGTCCACCCCTCGGCATCCTGGGTGGGAGGTGAGGGGGGAGCCGGTGCGGTCGCCTGAGGCACGGTAGGCGCGGTCGCTAGAGGCGCGCGGTCGCCGGAGGTGGCGCGGGCGAAGCCCCCGTGGGCTTCCTGGGCCCCTGCGTGGGCTTTTTGGGCCCCTGCGAAGGCTTTCTGCCCCCCAGCGCGGAGTTCGTCCCGGCGGCGGCCTCCTCGGCTCTCCTCCTATCCGCCGCAAGCGGGGGTCGGAGGGTCGCGGCTGGTGGGAGTCGCGACTCCAACGCCTCCATCCGGGCGTTAATCATTCCGCCGCACTGCATCATGCAGATGCGGGCGATCTTTTCGATCTCCGCATCCGCACGCGCAGGCGACGACTGGACCGCCGGCGGAATCGTGACGAGAGTGACGCTGGGGCCGGCGGCAGCCGCCCTCTGGGCAGCAAACTGCTGCTCGAGCTCCTCGAGCTTGGATCGGAGACGGCCATTCTCCTCCCAGAGCCTCGCCGTCTCCTCCGTGCTGGTGCGGTTCACTAGGAGCTCGACCGCCTCCTTGATGTCGTCCACCGCCTCCTTTAGGGCATGAATGTACGTCCCCCTCAGGTTGCCTGACTTGGTGGCAACCGTCATGACGACATCGACGCTGTCCAGAACCTGGCTACTGAGCGCCACCCCGGTAACGGTCCCTCCGGCTGCCATCCGGGCAGCGCGTCGCTCCTTGTTCCGACTGGTCATTTCTGCCACCACATCGGCTGCAGCAGCCTTCCGCTGCGCCCTCTTGGCAGCGTTTGCCTCCGCCCTGTTGGAGCATAGGCCTAAGCCTATGTTCGCGAGGTCCTCCCTCCCCAGTTCGGCGTCGCTCCCCGCGCTCTCCGACGGAGCTGGCGAAGGAGCCGGCGACGGAGCCGGCGTTGAAGCCTGCGATGGGACCGGCGTAGCAGGGCGCGTGAAGCGGCCCATCGGATCACGCCCCGGCTTTGCAGCCGCACGACCCCGACCACTCGTCACCTTGGGCGCTTTTGGCGCCGGCAGCACTTCCTCGTCCGTCTTCCTCTTAAGCAGCGCCTTGCCGCGCCTGCTCAGGTCCGGATCCGACCTACTGTGGTCCCCGGAGGGACTGGAGCCTCTTCGGTTCTATCACCACGCGCGGGAGCTTCAAAAGAAGCTCCGTTTCTCGCTGGTGACCGGCGGCAGCCACTCGAGGGCCCGCCAAACCATCGTTTAGCGGGTCCCCGAATGACTGCGACCGGGTTCTTCCTCTCTCGAGACAGTTGTTGCCCCCCCCCAGAATAGGAGGGGCATGACGCATCCGAAATCGGATGCGTGGCGGATTCTCCGACTGCGAAGCAGTCGGTACCGCCCTGGGGTAAAATATTATCAAATGACTTATTCATTTGATTCAATGGCTAGTGGGGGCGTGAGGGCGCAATGGTCTTTCCCTCACCCGCTCCGCCTCCTTCTTCGCGAGCATTACTGCTTCGCAGAAGTAGGTGACGGCTTTCCATTCCCTCTCGCTCCGTACCATGGCCTGGACCAGGGCCGGACGCGAGAGATCGCCGCCGCCAATCGCCTCCGCGAGGACACTGCGGTGCTCCGCCCAAGCTGGGCATACCTCCACCGTATGCTCCACCGTGTCCTCCGGGCGATCCACACAATGGTGACACCCGGGCGTTTCCTCCCGCCTTATGCGAAACAGGAACCTCCCGAAACAACCGTGTCCGGTAAGGACCTGTGTCAGGCGGAAGGTGAGGACACCGTGGTGCCTCTCCAACCACTCCTCAAAGAGGGGACTTACCGCCGCTATTGTGGCGTGCCCAGCACTGGGTTGCGACAATCGCACCCTCCATGTCGCCATGAGATCCCGCCAGAGCTCTGTCCGCTGTAACGTGATTTCTCGCGGCAGCGGAGTTACACCCCGGCGTTTTGCCTCCTCGCGCCACTCCCATACGTGCGCGAGGGCTTTTGCCTCCAGATCCCATGGCGGCAATCTGGCAAGGAGGCTCGCCGCCTCGCATGAGACCGTGCGGTGTCCCCGGACCAGCCGGATGGCCATGACCCTTTGGGACGCGTTCAACCTGCGGGCCGGTCGGAGCCTCAAAGTCGGGCCATGGACCGCACGACTCCCGCGTAGAGCCTCCGGCTAGAAGCGTTTGGACCCCCTAGATTGGGCAGGAGCCGCCTCAAGGCAGCCCCAGCCCGCTCCAGTCTGGGAGCCAAACGTCGGAAATGCTCCACGAAATTCCACCAGCTGTCGAGGACGAGTCCCAGGTACTTCTTCGTCGACTCAACGCCGATGTGAACCCCTCCCGCCGTTCTGCCTACCCCCCTGGGAAGAAGCCGAGAGCTTATGTATGTATGTATGTTGATTACATAACATTGTATAAAATCAAGTTCTTATAACTGAACAGACAGCTGTGCTGCTGGGGAGTTTGTTGCGCCACTTCTTCTTTCCAGCTAAAGCACTAGGAAGTCGTGAAGGGCGGGCGTTTTGTGTAATTGGGACTGTCTTATGTAATTCTGACGTTCAAAAGTGCTGATTCTCAGCCTAGGTTGAAAAAATGAATTTTTATTTTGTTTTTATTCACCGTTTGTTAACCGATTGGCGAAATGATGATCAAAATTACTTTATTAGATCTTAAATATTCATCTGATGATAAACTCTACATTAGTCGCATTATTGAGAAAAGGTTGGATGCTTTTCTATCGACGCAGTGAAGCATTCTGATAATAAAGTGCTTCGTAAAGTCGAAATTGTGAGAAAAGACTTACCTACTGCGATATTCCGATGAAGAAGACCAGTAAATCTTTCTTAACCTGATTTCTTACCCACAAAAGAGCAAATCCTTAAGAATATCAAATGCTAGAATATAAAAATTCCGCTAGAAGGTTATAAATAACAAGACTCATATTTCCCACCGACGGGAGGTAATTGGTTGAAACTAAGACTCACATGATCGCCGCCCAAAAACGGTTTTTTTTTTATAACCTTAATGGTAGTTTAGTATTAAATAGTTCAAAGCTCCTTGTTTTCACATTATGAATATAATACTTCTGTAAAAGTAAGTGATTACAGATATTGAACCTTGAAATTTATTTTGTGAAGAAATATGACAATCAACAATATTTCCCTATTCTTGCAAATACTCAGCTAATTTCCAATTGCTACCTACATATTTTTTCATTCGGTGCTTATGTCTGGCAGTGGACGTCTTTCGGCTGAAATTAAAAATGACCTATATTTATTATTACTGAAAAAATAAAATGGAATTGTTCAAGAACAGCTCGTAATTATTACAGTAGTAATTAACCAGCATATTATTGTATCGATGGAGAAGAAAGAAAGTAAACTGCGTTTATTGGCATTACAACACCAAACAATTACACCTTAAAACTATCAAAAACAGAAAACAAATAAAGTAATGCCAAAGATACTCAGCTCAGCATAATGTCAGATGACAACACAAGGTGACGTCTGACGCTGGTTTTCAGCTGCAACCCACGAGTGCCATGCGCCAGAATACTAAAACACAGAGAAGTGTGTGTCCATTTTAATGACATATGTGTGTGTGTGTGTGTTGAGTTTGTGTTAGGATAAATGAAATACTAAAATAAATGCCCAGTTTCTGCGTATTTCCTACATACATTAAACTAATAATCTATAAATAAATAAAAAGAAAAACTAAACTAAAAAGTTGGCCACCAGATACGACGTCCATCTGATCGGAGGATCCTCCCTTTTCCAAGAGTATGAGTGAACTGTACACCCTGTTCCTCATATCTCTTCAAATACATTGATTGCTTTATATGGCAGATATGTCGAAAACATTTTCAAAATCCTTCTGATGGTGTAGTATAAATTCCTTTAATTTCAATTCAAAATCGAGCAACTTTTACTATACTTTATAGGAGGAGGGAGCTTCAACGGATATTGACAATGTTGAAATTAATGTGTGGCCAACATTTGTGACATACCAAAAATATTTGTGTTGAATAAATCTATAAAACTTTCGGTTTTTGTATAGTAGTTTCGAAAACCTGGTTGTATAGATTTTCACAGTATGTATTTATGCATTGTCTAAAATCATACTTAATATTTAGTCGTGTTATCCTAAGCAATTCACCAACGCTATCTCATTGGTTTACATATTTCCGTAGCTCCGAGGACCAATTCGTTCTTAAAATAATTCAAATTCAAGTCGCAATTCATCTCAGCGACAATCAATGTCAAAAACTTGTCACAAATGTACCTGTGGAAATTGATTCCATTTTTGACAAACCCACAAACTGACATTACAATGCGGACGTTCTTAAAATACGGGAATTGCCCCTCGGAAATGATTATTTACCTACATAGCATGAAAATACTCCTTGTCTACTTTTACTCCCCATTCAATCTTACTGATAACTCCCACTGAGACTTATTTATTTATACAATTCACACATTGTACAAGTAGGACTTACCCAAATACAATGTCTGTAAGGAATTTCGGTGCTAACATAAAATCCTTAGTTTATGTACCGAAATTCCTTTTATACAGAATATGTGGACAAGAAATACCACGCTACTGACCCAGCTAAGTGCAAGCGACATGACGGTACATGGGCTTACAAAATTACCCCACAGCAGACAGTTTTTCGTGGCAGGTCAGATCTCGCCAGTATAATTAGATATTCTGTGTCCCGGGACGAAAAATACGACCAGGCGCGAAGTCTTGGGTTGAAACAACATACTCGTATATTTCAATAAAAGTGTATTGGACGAGAATACATGTTTTATCTAATTGAATATATTCATGCGTTTTGTATCGGTTCGTGGGAAAGTATTCATTATATTGAGTAAAAATAGGCAGTATAGTTTTGAAATCCTAACAATAACATAAGTGCGAAAGTAAGTCTGTTTGTTTGTTTCGCTTTCACACCAAAACGGCTGAACGGATTTGGATGAAGTGGGTAGAGTCTATGACGTGGGTTAGGACATAGGACTACATATTATCTAAGTGCGACGTTCTCTTGGGATAATTTCCGACATCAACGCGGGTGAAACCGCGGACAAAAGCTAGTATTCTATAAAAGCTGAAAAACTTCGGTTATTTTGGAACGGATATGACTTAATGTATGAGATACTAGAAGGATTTGGATGTAGAGAGGCTAGAAGCTGCTAGCCTGCAGTCTGCATAGGAGCATATTAGAATGGTGTACCAGTTAAAGCTCTGCCGGTTTGTGTAGATATCTATCTTATGTGGCATCTTATACCATCAATAGTAAAACGCAAGTGAATGACTATTAACAGATTTTAACAAGTTAATAGTGCATTATTAAAAACGTATTCATTGTTGGAAAAGACTACCGGATAAAATTGTCTCCGAGGCTAATCTACTATCGATATTGTAACAAAGAATACTAACTGTACTGCATGGTGGTGTCAGGGGCACAGGATAGTGGTACAGCACCACTCGGCCTGCAGGAGCCACCTTCAGCTCTGTATAGAATATATGGTGCCACACTCTCTCCACGGCATCCCAGTGAGTGATCTACCCCTTTACGATCGGATAGTTCAAATCCAGCTCATCCACACGCGCGACGGCTTCATCCCCAATATACACCTCGTAAGGAGTCCTCCCGTACGACCCTTCAAGGCTCTTTGGTCGCCCAACCGTAGTCCTGAAGATGGTCAGCGGGTGGTTGTCGCAGGCGAAGCCAGCTTTGATGTTGTAGCTGCCGTTGTCAATTACCACCACGGGTTTTGTAAAAGGATCACTCGCGTCTGATTTTATCTTTACTCTGGTACACCATCAGAAATACTTTGTGACGCAATCAAACGAATTTGACCTTGTAAAATGCAAATAAAAATTATTGATATTTGTCCTCGTTCCAGGCTACTCTGCCAGATAAATTTAATATGACGTTATGATAAAGACATCCACACACCGACTCGAGCACGATAACGTAACTTTATCGGGCGATATTTTTATTTTTTAAACCACAATTTGCGACTCTTCGAAATACGAATAATCTGAAGGGTGAAGTCTTGAAATCATAAAATTTTGTTTTAAATTTTCCAAGTTAACTACCTTACTTGGAAGTTTGACAAGCCTGATAAAAACGGGGCCGGTTTAAGTTACATTGAGGCAATTAACTGGTATTATAAAGTTGTCAGGAATGGTGAGCCATACAGTCTGCATCATATTAAGTCCATGTTTCAGTATGATGATCGATTAGTTCTTAATTACTAGATCATGCAGTCATCTATGAAAAAATACATATATTGGAAGACACAAGCACGATGTTGAATCCAGCTCATGACTACATTCCATTAAACTAGTTGACGTGACATAGACTTATCTATACGTATTGGATATTAAAGTCTCTTTTATTGTCCGTCTGTATGACTGTATGTTCTGGAAAAGGCGCAACGGATTTCGATACAGTTTTCACCATCATTCAGATAATTAATTTTGAAAGGTACAAGTGTAAAATACATCAACATTAAACTTAAATATTATGAACAAATCAATTTGTTTTTATCAAGTCGTAATAACCGTGCGTAGCAAGAGCGGGTCACTGGTATCGAATATAAGTCTAAAAGTATCAAAACAAGTTCTATTCTTAAATTTTTATCTCTAATCTCCAACGGCTTACCGTAAAGTAGCATACATTATAACAAGCAAGATATTCTCACAAATAAATCAAACCGAACGCGATCCAGTATGCAACCACCATAAAGCGACATGATTAATCACAGCGATTTATTATCGCTTCAAATAGCAATGTATCGTACTCCATGCACGGAATGGCGATGTATTTTCCGTATTTTTGTATGAATTTCAGTCATTTCTATGAAAATATGTGTCAATGCTAAATTATAACGTACCTAAAGGCATTTTAATACAGGTAAGTAGCTAGAGAACTGAGTCTCACTGTTTCGATGCAGTTAGTAGTCGTGGTTAAAAAGTCAGCTATCGCAAAAAAAACGTCGCTGGGCTTTACTGAATTTGGAGCGAATATAGCAGATAGTTACAGATTCAACATTTAATTATTATAACCTTTATGAAGATATGCAGCCAGAGATGTATAAGAACGGCCACTTTCAAAAAGCAAATAGGTTAGCGGTTCGGTGACAGCTTTTTTACATTTTGTTCTATTTGTTGTTGTTGAGTTCGATCCCAACAGTTGTTTTATTTCTTACATTTTGTTGTACTACGAGTATGTGTTAGTACGAATAACGTACACAAAAAAAACCTTAATATTAGGCCTCCTTCGTTATCTATGGTTATTATAAAATAAAATAAACTGATTAGTTGACTATTAATCCTGTACGTTAGCGCGGGGAGCAATAAAATATAGTGGACTGTATTTAGGCAAAGGTTTAATTCCTGTCTCTGTCTAAAAACAGTAATAAAACTGTCCGCACAAACAGGTAATAATTGATTTAGAGTTGGAGCATCGTCCGTCGCGATGGGGTTCGATGAAGGTGGTCGGGCAGAGCCATATAGCCGCCGCGCCGCGGCCGCGGCTCAGCGTGCGGATGAAGCGTTGATCAGTGCCACCTGCTCGTGCAGACTACTAATAAAAAATGACCCTAATCCTAAGGTGAGGACCACGCCGAGAGGATGAATGGCTGGAAGGACTCCAGTTCCTAGCTCCAACCTCGATATGACAGGCTAACATCGTTGAATGGCGCCTTCTTATGGTGATGGGCGGCACCCTGTAAGCGACAAAACTGCGAAAAAATTTGAACGAACTCAATCAAAACACCTCAACCAGAACAAATAAAAAAATATAATAGGCCTCGACCACGCGAAGGAGGTAGATCGGCATCCGGTGATCCCGCAATGCCTCCCTGATGCAACTCCAGGACAGGGTATTGAAGGCATTGGCTATGTCTAGAGACACCGCCAAGACGACCCCTCCCTGGGCCACAGAATCCTCCGTCGTGAGGGCTCGCACGTACGTGATGGCATCCACCGTAGACGCCCCCTGCGGAAACCAAACTGGCTCTCCGCCAAGTCCGTCCCTACCCGCACCACCCGCCCGACAAGGCGGTTTGCAATTACTCTTTCAAAGTGCTTGCCCACCTCGTCGAGCGGCACGATAGGCCGGTAAGCGGACGGAGAGTCCGCAGGGCTTGTTCCAAGCATGCGATTAGGAGCCCAATAAGTCGAGGCCCGAGAGCCTCCAAGGCCAGAACCCAGGCTTTTCCAGGTAAGCCGTCGGGTCCTGGGCTGGTATTTTTGGCACTAAGCGTATGTACCGCCACTCTCAGCTCTACCTCGGTCACCTCCGAAGCATCGTCGTTGTCGTCGGCAGTGTGGTCCGCATCCGGCACCGCAGTAGGTGGAGTCATGGACGGGGGAGTGTGCTCCCCTCGCTAAGGGAACAGAGCGCTCACCACGTCCTGCACGAGCTGGGCCGGAGACTCTGCGTCAGTGGGGGAGTTTATCCCGCGCCAATTTGTAGGGACGTCCCCACGGGTCCTCTGTTCAGAGTCTCCAACGACTCCTCGCGGGCTAGTACCCTGGCCCGCAGGATCTCCGCTTGGAGGGCGGTCTTTGCCGCTCTGTACCTCTCGTGCAGCTCCGCCTGAATGGCTTCCGTATCCGGAGGGTGGATACGTACTCTGCGGTGCCTGGTGTACAGGTGTCGCACAGCCACGCACGCCTCGCGCAAAGCTGTCAGCTGCGGCGACCATCAGCACATCTGGCGCCAGGCACGTCCGGGCTGGACCCGGCAAAAATTTCGGACATGGCCTCCCGGAACCACCCCTCCTCGTCGGTGATGTCAGCAGGCCTGTCCGATGGTGACACCCAGGCCTGCACGATCGAGGCTTCCAGGAGGAGCTCCCGGTCCAGCTTCTTCGGCGCTCGAGGTCTGGGCGGAAACGTCGAACCGGATGTACCGGTGGTCGGAGTAGGTCTCTACCCCCTCCATGACACGCCAGTCAATGACGTGCGGCGACAGAGCGGGGCTGGCGAACGAAATGTCCACCACTGATTGACCCCGCATCCGCACACACGTTGGGACAGAACCCCGGTTTAGGTCGACCTGCACCCTAATTGCGTAATACACAATCAATCGGAATCTGAATCGTTTTGAAACAGATTGCTAATCCATTGCTTCTTAAGTTCGATAAAAATTCTGCTCAACAATATATAGAACGCAATGAATGTTCTTGAACCGTCAAAATCAAACAGATTAGTCGTAATCGTTTACGGAAATGTGTTACGCAATTAGGGTGCAGGCCTGTTTCCATAGCCCAGTCCTCCACCATCCTGCCCCGCATGTCCGTGTACCGGGAACCCCAAGCCACATTCTTGGCATTAAAGTCCCCGACGACGATCACGGGGAGGGAACGGAACCCGACGACGACTACTCTCAACTAAAGGGAGTTGTGGAACTCGGACAGAAGCCCCACCTGGACCTATCACATAAAGAAGAAACTGGATGAAATTAATCACAAGTTCCGAAACATTGTACTGGCTTATGGGCAGGAACTCTGTCTTGTCTGTTGATAACAAGCTACTGATCTACAACGCCGGCCGTGTTGAAATCCATCTGGACCTACGGAATCCCACTGCAGGGCTCTGCCAGTAAGAGCAACGTCATGTACATACAGCATTCTGCGTACCATCACGAGTGCCGTGGTTCTCCAGAAATGACGACATCCATAATTATCTCGGCGTTCCCACTATTCAAACTGAAATTGACAAATTGAACAGGAAATATGCCGATCGGCTCTCGGTTTATCCAAATACTCTGGCAAATGATCTCTTAAAACCTTCCCCAACGGTGAAAAGGCTGAAAAGGAAGGATGTGCTCTAAAGAGGCAGTCGAGGCATGCACAGGCTTATAGTCTTACGACTGATTGCAGGTTAAAAATAAAAATAAAGATATGCGGAAATATCCTTGTCATATTATTTCCTACATGGAAAGGGAATAAAATATTTCGGATTTATTTGTAAAATGTTATTCGTTGAAGAAGGTTTCAACCCCCACAGAAACCGTGCATTTTTATGGCATAAAAGTATCCTGTGTCACCGGGGGATAGCTGTCAGTCAGTGAAAGAATTGTGTTTGTATCTCTATTTTTAGGGTAGACGTTTCACAACGTACTAACTCACGGATAACTTTACCTTTTCTTAGTTTTAGTATCTTATCGGTTGGTATAAATGATAGCACAAATTCCGCGTAACTTAATAACTCGGGACTCCATAGAAAGTAAATGATTAAGTTTTCTTTTAAAACACAACAACCTAACATCCACACCATAACACTCTATACTGTATTACACAGTGAATGTGATCACTTCTCACGACGTACATATTTTATTGTTTTATCCAAAGAGAGAATGCGAGCGAGAATATTTAGCAATTTCAAGAAGTAAATTGAATTTTTCCACGACTTTTGAGTATTCATTTATCTCTGAAGCCCGGATATAATTTTTAATCAAAGCATTGTTGGCTCTGTAAAATTATTTGTTTAATTAAAATATTCCCTTTGATTTGAGTAAACAAGGTATATTTTAATTTCACAAACACATACAATATTTCTGACTGTAATTGCCGTGTAATTAAATGTTTACTAAAGAAAAGTTGTGGAAGTACGGTGTCCTTTTTGTTAATTACTACAAAGGTCTCATAAAAGTCGAACCTAATTAATATGCAAAACACACTGTTATTTAATTTAGTAGTGTTATTTTGTTTGTTCAGGTTTTTGTTGTATTTCTTACTATGAAAGTCACCAATAACTTATTTGTTGAATGATTAGGTACTGTAGGAGAGGTACATCAATCAAACAATATCTTAAAATCCTTGCATACCCCGAATTTGTGGATCAGACCTATGATGAGTGTCCACGATTCGGTTCCGTACGTCATAACGGGAAGGACGCACTGGTTATAGATCCTGGTCTTAAGGGATTGTGGGATCGATGACTCGAAGATATTCCGCAGCTTCCCGAATGACGCCCAGCCCAAGCGTATTCTTCTGGTCGCCTCCTTCTCAAAGTTGTGCTGCCTCAGTTGTATCATTTGGCCTAGATATATGTATCCTTGCACAACCCGAGGGTAGCGCCATTTATGATTACAGGTCTCGGGGTGACATGACCATTGTACATGACTTTAGTTTTGACCAGATTCGTCCCAAAACCTACCCGCCTTGAAGAATCAATCAGGCTGTTCAGCAATACTTCCAGCTCCTGCAGAGATTCCGCCATGATGACAATGTCGTCTGCATATCGGAGGTGCGCGATGTACTGACCGTTGATGTTTATGCCCCGTCCTTTCCAATCAAGCGTCTTGAAAACGTCCTCCAACGCGTTCGTAAACAGTTTCGGAGAGATGACGTCTCCCTGTCTTACACCTCGAAGCATTTAGATTGGTTTTGTGCTCTGTTCTTGTACTTGGACGGTCATTGTTGCGGCCTTATACAGACATCTCATTACCTCGACGTAGCGGCAGTCGATGAGACATCGCTGCATGGACTCAGGACAGCCCAGGTCTCGAATGTGTCGAAGGCTTTCTCGTAGTCCACATACGTTAGGTACAGAGGCTGATTATATTCCTCGGTCTTTTGGATCATTAGCCTAAGGGTGTGTAAATGGTCCACGATGGTATAGCCTTTTCGAAACCCGGCCTGCTCCGACGGCTGGAAGTCATCGAACTTTTGGGCGAGACGATTCGTGATAACCCTCGAAAACAGCTTGTACATAGGGCTCAGGAGTGAAAAGGGCCGGTAATTATTAAGGAGCGTGTTATCACAGGTGTCCTCCTGCCTTGAGCGGCTCTGTGGTTATCCGGCCATCTCCCGGAGCTTTGTTGTTATGAAGTTGTCCGAGAGCTATTCTAATCTCACCAATGTCAATATCGGGAAGCTCGTCTCTGAGATGGCGTGTAAGCCTGGCCCGTGGATCATCCACGCCGTGGGCCTGAGGTGGGCATGTTTTTTGAACATATAAATCTCCGCAGAATTATTCGACTCAGGTCGATCAAAAATTTTACCAGTTTAGCTTTGCGGCAGTTTTGAGAAAATATACCTTACTATAGTTATAATATTTTGGTTGCTGATGAGGTTGAGGGTTATGACTAGGTATCCGACTAGGTCCGCTGCATCGACGTCAGTGTGATAGGTAGTTCATTGCGATTTACAGCGCAGGATTTCCGCCATCCATTCCCTGATTAGGTGAAATGTTATCATATTTATTTAAAAAATAGGTTCACTAAATAAATACGAAAAACTTTTTTCCGTCAGTCACAAATATTTGAAAATACCGATTTTCATAATTCCGAATGGTTCAATTTTGAACCATTTTTCGGAATTTTCCTAATTAACAACTCCGATTTATCATTCATTTTATTTTTATAATTCCAAAATTTCAATATTCCTATCGTTTATAATTACAGTTTCAATAGATCAAATAACAAAATATCCGACTTAATAATAATTCGAAATAATCTTAACGAAGTACTAACCTAACCCACATGTTTCACCAACATATAGGGGATCTGGCGCTCGGCGGCCGCCGCTCCCGCGACGGAATCTAAAAAGAAAAGGTTTTGGGGTATTTGTAACTGGTCGCAGATGTATCAACCGGCACCCTAACTGAGTAACATACTTTCACTATCTGAATAATTTTGAATAAAATTACTAATCCATTGCTTAATTTGTTGGAAACATTTGTCTGCGCAGCAACGTTGATAACGCAATTAATGTTGTTAAACTGTCAACATGAGAGGCATTGTCAATGTTATTGGTTAACGCAATTACCCGGCTAGCTTCCAAATGGAGCTAGGACACAAAATGATCTCATCATCAGCCAATTGCCGTTCACTGCGGAACGTAAGCCTCCCACAAAGAGCGCCAACCATCCCAGTCCTGAGCAGTCCGAATCCATCCGCTGCCAGCCACCTTCTTCAAATAATCGAACAATCGTGCCGCAGGGCGTCCCACACTAGGTTTTCCCAAATGCGGTCTCCATTCTAGCACATGTCAGCTCCATCGACAAAATGATCTATGAAAGATGAAAAACATAACAGCATAACGCTAGTTGGAAGTTTAATTTACATTGTCCTTTTTTCGACCTTTAACTTATTTGCAAATAATCCGAACGTTTTTCTTTCCGTCGTCTTTAATTTACCTATTTCATATCCGGTTTCATATACGGAAAAGAGAACAAATATAAACTAACAACAATACTAAACACTTGTCGGTGCTTCAGTAGAGCATTAACAAAATTGTGTAGCTACAATAATAATATTATTCGCAAGGCAGCGCAGTCAAGGCCTCATTAAATTCGTTATGTTCCCCACTTCCACCTCGCAGATCAATGCGTTGCTACGCTACCCTTAGTACTTTCATAACGAAAATATATTCAATGTTTAGAGCGAGAAGTAACCAAAATTACCTACCTCCAATTAAATTTTTCATTAAATTGATAAAACTTACTACTTGATATGATTAACTACATGAAATTTCCAAACACTTTGTGGAACAGAAAGACAAAATATTTAAATTTGCTCAATAAAAAAAAACATCACGAATTTTCCTCTAATTTTCACGTATTTTCCATTTGTGCATACTCAGCTAATGACCAATAAAATAAAATGTTGATGATTATTTGTATTAATACGAATGTTGATGATTATATGAAAAAGATTTTGGAGGCATTATTTGCAATTCATTTAATTTTTGGTTTTATTACGACTACAAGCGTTAAGCACTTACGCCGTTTTTAGGAACTCCAAGCATATTTTTGTTTCACGACGTTTACAGACTAGAGGACTGCGCTCGAATTTTCGGCTGCCCTGGGATACAATTTATTAGCGTAACATTTTTTTCGTAATTCATCACATTGTAGGAAAGAAACTGTGAAATATAAAACATGAAATAAACACTAAAACCACTCCCGGAACGATTATAAAATCGGAATGAATTAATGAACTAAACAAATACCGAGGTTAAACTACAAACTAAAATGCTAAGATAAAAGATTGGTCTCGCTGCACTCGACTAGATACCACCGGCGTACTTGTCAAGTGCGGCAACAAATACTACGCCCAAGTCGGCGTACCCGAGCCAGTCACACTGCAACCGGTCTGTGACGTGCACGTGCTGAATGTTTTATTAAATTTTGAGCATAATCCGAAATAAAATGCCACTTTGCGCAGTGAAACTGTGTAACAATAATACTACAAGAAATGAGAAGGACACTGGGATCACATACCATCAGTAAGTATCGTAAAATTTCGAAATTTCAACACATATTATCATGAACCCTACACGCCACTCAGTGTTGCCGCGTATACAAGAGTCAAGTTCAACGTGGTTGAGATTTTTATAATGTAAATTTATTGTTTTTGTATTTTATTTTATATCCTATTTCGTTTATCTAATCTAGTTATTGTATACTTAATGTAGTTCTATAAATTATTTTATGTTCATGTTTGTAATCTATACACATATGGTGTAAAAATGTTAGCTGACACTATTTCAAGGGGTGAAAAATGAAAAAAAAAATCGTCGTATGCAAATAAAAAAGATTAAAAATGAGGCCTAATCATTGATATACATACTTATCGTTTTTATAAAGAAGAACCCTGCGCCTAACCTAAACACGAATATTTTTATACATTTGCTTTTAATTTTTAAGTATTTTCTGAGCTATATTTATAACTTAACTAATAGACCACAGCATACAATTTTGGTCCATTAATTCAGGTAACAGTTGAGCAGCTGGTAGCACAATTCTTCACGCACACTAGTTGTCAATGTCAACTGACAAATGTAAAGTGACGATGTCTTATACACACTACAATAATGAGTTGCCGCATTCGCGGAGCTATTGTTTTTGAAAGTGCGGTATCTAGTCGAGCGCAGCGAGACCAATCATTTATATAAGCTAAAATACATAATTTAATTAATTCAATGTGTATATTTGAAAACTCAGGATGACACAGATAGTGAAATAGATTTTTAAGGTTTATGAAAAAAATAATGATAAAAAAGAATACAATTATTCACTCCTATGAGGAAAAAAAAGGACGGTTTCGCTGGGTTATAAATAAAAATAAGTTTAACAGTAAAACACACAAATCATACATTGTGCAGGTGGTGCTTCAATAGCCTTTTAAAAATTGGAAGTGATTTTGATTCCTTAATTACTTTAGGTATACAGTTATAGAGTTCAGCACTCTCATATACGACAGTTCATTCTCATTCTACCGTAGTTTATCCTCGGTGCTCTTAAAATTTAGTGGTTAGCCTGCCTCGTCATACGCTTATGGATTTGCATTCTTTTTGTTTTGGCCGGTCTAACACAACGAGCGTCATTCAACTCAACTCAAATCATTTATTTGAAATAAACCAATTATAGGCACTTTTGAATTGTCAAGGTAGGTCGGTCAGAAAAATAAATTTAGTTGCCCATTCCAAAGCGTAGTAGGATCCAACACGCGCCACCATCAGCGGACAAAACAGAGTGAGCATGACATGCTCTCTGCCGCCAAAGCACATTCAAGTCAATGAAAGACGTACCCAGTAAATTGTAGCTATACAGTATGTACTCAGATATGGCTTAACTAATTATACAATACTGAATGATTGAGTTTATACAATACCAAATTAGTTTTTTTTAGTATCTTCAGCAGCTCCAACAGTATTTTCAAATACTTATCAATTAGTTTATTCGTCCTTGCGGAGGAGGACCAGCGATTAGTCAAGCATTTTTTACAGCGATGGAATCCCCCAACTTATAATATGCCCGGCTGCTTATTGTGCGTTATAAACAAGATTTAAAGAACAATGTCAGATGTCCATAGTATCTTTGGCTCAATATTAATTTGTCATGAACATTCTTTGTTTTTTTCTGTGTACTTTAATGTTAAAAGCTTTTCTGGGATTTCCACTTTTACACTGAACTTTTAAAAAGAAGTTATTTAGACATTTTAAATTGGAGGTTACGTATTTCTACTGAGAGTAAATTAAATGCCGTTTCATCAGGAACACATTTATACCACAATTAATACAACTGATTGACATCTTGTCATCGTCAACGCACTGTCAGTTTTAGCGCGCGCGATCTTGACAGAACTGTAGAAGACGTAACCTAACAGGGTTGCAATTTCATGGCGATTAAGTTATCGAACACAGATCAGGAAAATCGATTTCTTGAATTTCACTTTTAATAAAATGATTTTATTTTCGAAAAGTGCTCGACAAATTTATTTTATGTTAATAAGTATACATTTATATTAAAGTTATTGTAAGTAACATCTTTGTGTCTGTGAAAATTTAGTTTTAAAAGTTGTGTAGGCCGAAACCTGACATTGTCATTTGGTTTCATTAAGTTCATGTATGTGGGGAGGTATTTTATTGTAACATTTAAAAACAATACCCCATGAAAGATGAGTCTACTTTAGCTAGCCTGAAACCTGGTTGAACTAATTGGTCCCTATTTCTAGTGTTAAATTGTGTCTTTCACCTCTTTTACTAAAAATATGTATATTTTTCCTTACGTTCATGATGATAGATATACTGACAAGGTGCCGTCATGATGTTAATATCTTTGAACAATTCCCTTAGAGAGTCGCGCCTGCGGAGGCCATATATGGCTCTGCTGGCTCTTTTCTGCAGAATGAAAATAGACCCAATATCTGCAGCCTGTCCCCATAGTAAAATAGCGTACGACATAATACTATGAATGTAACTAAAATAGACGAGTCTCGCGGTACCTACACCAGTAAATTGACGGATTTCTTGCACTGCATATGCTGCTTTTAGCCGTCCTGCAGGGAATGTTAAAAGAGGACCCCATTGAAGCTTTGAGTCGAGCGTGATCCCCAGGAAAACAGTATTATCGACGAATTCTAGTTTCTCTCGATTCCATACTATCTCACAATTAGTACTTTTGACATTTGGTAAAGAAAATCTTAAACTTAGTTTATTTCCCATTTAATACTAAATTATTAGCCTGTTTTGGATGCACGCCTATTAATTTTAAAAATTAAGGAATTATCGTCAGCAAATAACACTATTTGTGGTTGGGTTTTAAACAAATGGGGTAGATCATCAATATAAACTAAGAAGAGGAAATGATCCAATATCGAGCTTTGTGATACACCGATTTTTACTTTTGGAAAGAGTGAATTGACACCGTTTATTTGGAGTTTGAGAGCAAGGTTTCGTGGTCGACGCAATCAAATGCCTTGGAGAGGTCATAAAAGATTCCTATGGCGTCTTGGGCCTCTTCCCACGCCGTAAATATGTGTTTTAATAACGTGACACCGGCGGCAGTCGTACAACGTCCTTTGGTGAAAACATACTGTGTAAGATTTTATTGATGTAAAAATGATTTTTTTAACACTTGATTCGGCATTACCTTTTCAAACACCTTGCTGAAAACTGGCAATACGGATACGGGTCTATAACTATTGGTGTCTTTACTGTCCCCGGATTTGAAAAGTGGTATTATTCCTTACTGGATTTCATAAGATCCGGGAAGATTAAAAGTAAAATTGGAGCGTTATGTAAATATGTAGTCAGGTGTTGTTCGTAAGTGCCGAAAATGATAAATAATTTATATTTAAGAACTGTAGAATAATTTTAATGAAAATGGATTGTTATAGGTGTGTGGAGTGCAGCACTTATTGCAAAAGTTAGATTCTTATTATAATCGAACCGATGCTAGATAATTATTTTATTTTACTGGGGCCCATTAGGCGGACACGTTGTTAGTTTGATTTGAATAGACGAGAGAGGCCGAATATTGTACTGTAGAGACTGTATGGTATGTGGCATGCAATATTTCTAGTAATTATAAGCTAATGGCATATAACTATAAGATAAACGTAATCGCCATTTTAGCTGGCAATAAAGTCATACATATAAGGAACAAAATTAAAGATCGGAATGATTACGCTGTATAAAAGTAAACAGACATTTTTTTTTATTAAACCTGGTACCGGCTCGTAGAGTGCGAACAAATGGTTTCGTCCTGACTTAAGCTTTCTCTTTCATGAGACATCTCATATTTTTAACATTTATTTCTGGCGATAGGTAAATGTTCTTATAAGTATAGGTACGTTAACTTAATGTTTGTTTTAGAGCCACGGTGGCCCTATTTGATCCCGAAGGGGCGTAACTGATGTAGAAATTATAGCCTGTGTGGTGCTTAAATGCAACTTTTATGAATAATTTGATTAATTAATAGCATCGTTAGGCGACATACATTGACTTGTATTTAGATTAGAAGAGAAAACCGCAGGAGTCAGTCTACCTGGCAAGCGATGTCACGGATTAAATAAAAAATTAAAAAGGTTAACAAAAAATATATTGTTTGATTGATGTACCTCTCCTACAGTACCTACTCATTCAACAAATAGATTGTTGGTGACTATCACAGTAAGAAATACAGAAAAATCTGAACATAAATACATAACACAACTAAATCGAATAACAGCATGTTTTGTATATTAATTAGATTCGATTTTTGCGAGACCTTTGTAGTAATTAACAACAACTTCACGGTTACTGGACCGTTCACCTTACCTACTAATTACTTTAACTATTGTGATTAAGAGGACTATGTGCGTAATTTTCGTCAGTTATTTTTAATGATAGTCTAACTGCTAGACCTTACTTTATGTGGCCTACCGACATTTCATTTCTTTGTTCTTGTATTGTTAAATTCTAAGTTGAGCTGCATGCTATACAAATGCTTGCACTGACTGGACAGGTCTACTCAAATCTGTGTGGTTACATGGTCCTCACATGATCCGACCTCGATTAGGTCTGGACTTTATTAGAGACTTGGAGCCTTGGGTTTGTTTCGCGTTTCCTTCTCAGGGGCAGTCAGCAGGAAATGTCGACTCCATTTATCTTATTTTTATTTTGTATCATATGAAGTTTAAAAGAGAATCCAATGACCTTTGAATAAATTGGAATTTACAGAATAAACAATTTCATTTCATTTCAATTCACCTAATGATTGTAATATTCTTGAAACAACACATTTGCCCTACAGACAAGTAAGTGTGCCACCACTCGGAGTGTTTACATTTCGTTACAAATGACTGTAATTAGCACAGCTATAGCCTAATTTGCATTGGAATTGTCTTCCATTGGAATGTAAACCAACAACTCTGCTGCCTGTACAATCTAGGACAATGTACGCTATCAATGTAAGTGCTGTAACACCATTTAAATGCCAGTTCCACTAAATAATATTATATTTATGGAATAATGTCGAGTTCACTCAGAATTCTGCTCACTCCATTATCGAAAGACCGCAAAGATAAGGGGACAGCACATTTATAACGACTGACATTTTATCTTTATAAGAATAATTCAGTTTTCAATGCCATATAAAAAGTAATGCTTCAGCGAGTAATGGTGCCCTAATTGCTCATTTGCGTTTGATGTAAGATGTGGTAAAAGCAATGTTTATGAGCGGTTGGCCCAAATGTTGTACTGTCGTAATGCCAGTAGCATTATTACCTCGGTAATAATCAAAATTAGTCTGTCTTTGTTCTGTTTAAATCTGGAAATCTAACTGTCACACAGAGAAACAGACCTTTGGGGTTTTTAGACGTGCTATTGATATTTAAGCAAGGTGGTAAAGTAATCACGAGGGCGACTAAACCATAAATACAGCAAGAAATTAGTAGTACCGCAGAATAAGTTTCAACAGTGAACAATAATAACATATTATTTAGTTGAACAAACAGCTCTGTAAGGCTTCCATTTCCCGGCTGTCGCTTATGAGGCATTTCATTAGTGCTTTATTCCCGTCTAGATGTCTGGTATGCAGTAGGTTCTGTCGTAACAGGAAATAGGAAGTCGGTGCACAAGCTCTGCTGATTTCGTGTTATGTTCAAGCGTGGTGATCATCTATCAATAACTTGTGGTTATGTAGTGGAATGTTCGACTACGTCCAACATAAAATACAGGCAACTGCTTTTTCACGGTGAACGATATTTTTACAGACGTTTTCATGTATGACTGATTTCTGTAGGACGCCTGCGTGGGTCATAGAGCACTGAATTCGGTGAGCCCCTGCAGCGTCTAGATACGGCTGTTTAATAAAAATCGTGGCCCTGAAAATTGTTGAGCGCAAAATTTTCCGTCACAAATCGCCATTCATTCAGTTTAAATATGGCACAAGCCGTGCGCCCTATGGGATCGTCAATAATGACGAACTTCCATACAAACTTTCACTTTTCTGATTTTACAATTGATCATAAAGGGGGATGCCCGTTTTCGGCCCTAAAGGCACAATAACTTACGTATAAGTAAAATAAACGTCGTAATTTCTATTTATTTAACAAGTTATTCATTAATCCTAACAAGTTTGCAATATTTTTGCAATAATAAAAAGTACTGAAACGATAAATGACATTCACGGTTGTGGATAAAGCAGCAGTGTTGCCAATACTTATCAATTTCGTTCACGAAATAATCGATCATGTTTTCATGGATAAAAAAAAACACATCCGTAATGCTTGTTATACGATCTGTTATAACATATACGGTGTTATGTTTTTACTATTGATATTAAATGGACAAACTATTTAATAGTTGATATTATAATAATGAATACATAGGATCATAACAAAAACGCAACCACACATTTTAATAATAATTCAATTCATGTTTAGCACAATAAAGTCAAATATGACAAAAACGTACTTTTCTTCAGTGGGGTTTTAGTAGTGATTATATTTTTTTATTAAATTATGATTCGAATAAAAGTCGATATCGATTTTTTTGTTTTGCTAATGTGGCAACATTGAGTTACGCTGGCCGGCTGTCAAGTCAAGACAGTCGAGTGTCAAATCACAAAAATCTACAGAATCTACTTTCATTGTTTGCGGTTGCCTTACTGAGTTTAATTCTTGCGAATTTGTTATTTTATCCATCAAATAAGCATATTTAATGGATTCCGACAATTATTTTAACCCTAACTTAAATATCCAATTATAGTAAAGCAATTACGTTAGTCAAGATTAAAAACTATTTTATCTTAAAAACCCTAACATTTTTGTAAACCAATTCCTTATACAGTTAATTGTTTAAATTGCATATTATCCTATCCAAATACTTTAAAATGTGTGCACTCTAGGCTGAAGTGTCTAGTAGCTGTCAAATTTAAACACCATCGGTAGCTTGTTAAGAGGATGCTAAGAGGCAATATGGCGGTTTTTATTTGAGTCAGCTGATTCAATAGGATTATTGTTTGCCTCGAGGTTATTTTGTTCCTAATATCGAGCTGTGCCTTAGTAAATATGGAGTTCGACAATCTTTTACGACCTTTCAGAACGACGCAGAATAAAATTAAATATTTTTTAAACGCCAGCGGGAAGTAGACCAAGGAAAACCTACAAAGCTCGTTAAAATCCGTTACGAGAACGATTATCTACATGACATTTTCTTCATTCGAAGTACACATGATGAAAGGATTTATAGGGAAAACTCAAACAGGAGTAGGCTCAGTAGGTACCTACTCATGTGGTTTGAAGAGTATGAGTTTGTGAGGAAGCTCATAAGAGATAGTTATTATCCAATGTGCCCTTAATCTTATGACGCCAGTTCTAAGGCCATAAACTATAAGAATAGCCACGTAGCACACAAATAACAAGAGACATTTTGTAGAAACTATTTAATTTGATATTTGATAAAGTAATATTTTTGTTATAAATTCCCTATTTTTGATTTCCAATATTCTTCTTACAAAGACATGGACTGTGCCATTCTTTTCTCATGCCACTCTCATTTCTGATCAATTCCACGTAGCCTCAGCCCTAATATTCAACCGCAAAGACGGGGAGGGAGGCCTCCCCGTCTTTGCGGTTGAATAGTATTGAAGCTAGGGGCTAATAGTGGCTTTCATAGCAGCAGTCAAACTTGTACCTGTAAACAAGTATGATAATTGTTATTAAAATACACTGCAACCCTGTTGCAACAGACACAAGTACCTACATCCATTTCCAAAAGAGTATATTCAAGCTAGGACATGAAAAAAACAAAGCTATAATCGGCTACTGATGTGACATCAGTTTTACATTCATTTGGTTAGTTTATATTAGTAAGTGTATATAAATTCAGGGATAGACCTTTTCCAGTTTACTCAATTATTGGAGCTAAGAATTTTCCATGTCAAATACAATAAAATAACGTAATAAATAATCATATTCAAATTAAAATTTTCCGATGTAATTTTTGACATACGTCTGTTAAAGTCACGACAGATACAAACATCGTGGGTTTGACAACTTTCTTGAAATTCTGTTTTGTAGTCGACTATTTTGATTATAATCTGTGCTGAATACATAATTTCACCTATATTCCGTTTCTCTACTAATCACCCGCTAACTAGCGTTTATAAATAAAGAAAAGCTAAGCATTGATTTAGAGCTAACTAATTGGTTAGCTAAGCAGTGGCTAACTAATGGTTAGCGAGATTTTTATAAATAAGGCTGTGTAAATACAACAAAAAACAATTAGCCAAATAGGTGCAGCCGCTTTGAAGTGATGCACGGACAAACATTGGTGGCAATTGGTTTTTATTTATAAAGATTTGTGTCGTAGTGCGAGTAAACGGTAACACGCTCGGTTTGTATAAAAAGTGTTTACAATGACGCTTCTAGCAGCGGCGGCCGATACATATCCGTGCTCTGTGGCGTTGCTGTATAGAATATCATGAGTTCTCTTAAAAGATGGTCACGAGGTTTGGCTGATCTTGTTAAGTCTATGAAAACAAACGCTTCTCAAAAGTAATCAGTATATTTAGAAAACTTTTAGTTCAAATTTGTCCTTGACCCACTTTAATACTTCCAAAAAAAAGGTTATAAGTTGCAATTCAATCATTCATCGTTAAATCCAGAGCTGCTAGTTAATGTTTTGATTTGATATTTTATATAACGTATAGGTTTTTACATTAAAACAAACGTGCACGACTGATAAAACGGAAGGGAGTATATTTTGTATATGTTGCACCTTCCAATGTTTGACTCTGCATTACCCAAAGGTTGACTGGTAGAAAATGCCTACGGCATTAAGTCCGCCTCTGTACATCCTTGTGCGTAAGTATTAAATAAATAAATAATAATGTCTTCCTGATCCTTACCGATTTCGGCCTAATATAGTAAAGCGCACAAGCGTGTGCGCACACACAGGTGCACTCCCTATACCCTCAATCTCAAAGTCATGTTATGCGTAAACAAACTTGCAAAAAAACGTTCAACAGTTATTTATGATATTGACTTATTTTAAAGCAGGCAACAAGCATAACTATTGTGATATTGTTGTAATCACAAAATGTCCATTTATTTTATCTGCTATCGCTTCACTAAGATACTACTATATGACCTTTGATTATATGTATAATGACAATAAATAATCAATAATTTATGATATAACCTATGATCACGTGACGTTTCGATAGCTTACGTCAAAGATACATGATTAGCGTCACCGCTAATCGAATGTTGCGAATGTTACTTTGTCTACGTAAAAATTTCGCGGCGAGAATGTTTCGCGCACTGGATCTTTAACGCAATGCTTAGCACCGAGCACTTACCATCCAACAGTGTTTAGTCGACGCGCTGGGTAGCACTCTGTTGGATTCTCAATGCTCGGTTCAACACAAAGAGTTGAAAATGGAGTGCACGATAAAATCCCGCCGCGAGATATTTTCGTCCGTGCGAACATGGTCTACAGAAATGGAACAAACGACGCTTCATAGGTAGGTAGATAGGTAGGTAAATACAACTTTATGCAAAATATACTTAGGTACCTACTAGTGTGAAACTCAGTCCAAGAAAAAAAATCTTAATTTTCTGGGGCTGAGTCGATGCCCTCAAGCAATAAGTCAGTAAAATGGGACGTTTTATTATTATATCAAATTCGTCATTCGGGTTAGGATACATCTTAGTAGATAATTTTTTATTTTTCGGAGTGTGATTTACAAAGATATCATGAATAACACTTTTACTGTAGGGGAAATTCAAAACAAAAAATTATGTCATGAAAAGTATCTTTACGTATCTATACAAAACTGTTTTGTGTAAAGTATTTATAAGTTGCTATTACCGAGTATTTGCTTAAATAAATCGTGCAGTTCTTAGTAAATGTTAGAACGTGGTTATTGTCGAATGATTTTGAGTAAGCTGAAACCGTTATGGGAACTTACAAGCTTTTAAAAGTAAATAATTGATTAATAAATAATTATGTGTCCACCCATGGTCTCGTTTAACGCTCTACAACGGTTTGTAACGATACTGAGACTATTTCAATCTAAAATAACCACAACAAAAAAACAAAATAAAATACATATTGTCTTTGAAATCCTACTATTCTACTAGTCTTTCTATCCTACCTACTATCCTACTTCAAACATAAAAGTTTGTGAGGATGGATGGATGGATGTTGGTTACTCTCTCACGCAAAAACTACTGAACGGATTTTGATGTAACTTAACAGTAATATAGATTATACATCATAATAACACATAGACTGTAATTTATAAAGATTTAGTGTGATTTGTCGATAATTGATAAGAATAAAGTAAGTCGAAAAAATCCAGCCCTATGAGAGTTATCTTGTCGTGCGCTGCCTAAGTCGTATCGTGTTCGTCTAGACGTACCACACGAAGAAAATGTGTCGTGGGATTGTTTGTCATAAACAATTCTAAATAAAAGTACAGCATACATCTACTTCTTATGTGGAAACTATAGCCAAATAGTGAGCAATAAATGAATTGCTTCTTTGTTTTTACAATACACATTTTAGAGTATTACATAAACATAATATAACTCCACGCCTTGTTTACCCGAAGGGTTGGGCAGAGGTGTAGCTATAGTACACCCACATTTCGCCAGTTAATCAGTTTATTTAGTTGTTTCTCATCAAAATGAATACCTTTATCGCATTTGGCGTTTGATGTAGGTAAACCTTGTCTTTTACACTTATTGATTTGGACGGATGGTTCAAAAGTTACCAAAGTCAAAGTCAAAAGTTTATTGCGAACTTAGTACGTAAACACCGCGGACACCGCGTGTGGTGCCCAGAGCGGGGCTGTGACGTTTTACGGCTAATCTGCCGAACTGTGTTTGAAGCCTGGGGAAGAACATAGGCTACTTTTCATCAACACTCCACATGGGCTAAGCTGCGGGTGGAAACTAGTAAGAAATAACGTTAGAAAAGTCCGTATTGTAATGTTACGTATCAGCATTTTCAACAAACTTACTCATTATGTGTGTATTACTAAAATAATTTACTTGTCTTATTTTTGTAATATTTATTTTTTTAAATTGAAAGTATTTCCGACACATAAGTTAATGTTGAAATCGTAATTGAATTACACAAAGAAAATGCTTTCAGTTGATGTATCAATGAAAATATACATATTGTATAAAAATCAAAATACATTGTTACTGTAAAACTTGAGTTTTACGATAACCGACTAATTGCTTGGGGGAGTCCATGTCGGCAACCAAACCAAATCGTAAATAAAATATCTATACTGACTTATAATAAGTCCGCAAGCAAAGCTTAAGTTCGTAAGAATGGTTAGGTTACTCGATACCAAATAACAAGTTCACAGCATTTATAAGTCAATAGTGTAATAAATATTACAATACAATTTAGAAAGCAAATAAAAACGCACGCACAGGACAATAAAGTAATCGTCTAACACTGACAATAAATACGAAACACCGTTGCGATAATGTGTGTGATTGTCCAAGCGATACAAACCTACTACCGTGAGCAGTATAACCACGCACATAGTGACATTTGCTTGACGTGATAGCACTACTAGCAATTGAAAATTTATGATAAATTTTGATGTGTTCCGTAATATATACCAAAAATGATGAATGAAAACTTTTTTTTTTTCCTTTTTTTAGGTATTACGTTTGTATGGACAATTCGTGCGTCGCCCTGCTCTTAAGTCAGATTTTGTACTGAAAAGCTTCTGACAATAAGATATTAATAACTTGGGCTCGAATACGTTGATGTGAGTTTGAAGAGTCGATCCGATCTCTTGAATAAGATGGAACCAGACAGTGAGGCGACTTTATTGTCCGTTTTGACACAGAAGGATAATGTCTTCTGTTATCGTGTTTTCAATTTAGAGTACTTTAGTAGTGTAGGTAAAAGCGACAATCTACATCTGCGAAAGTGCATCTGCCGTATTATGAGTTTTTATGCACCATCCATTTTTCGTTTTGGAATCATGATCTCATTAATATTTTATAATAGGTACCTACTTGTCAGTATGAGGGTATTTTAGAAAATCACTCTACTTAGGCACCCTAGTTAGACGTTAGATATAAATGACTTCTACAAGGTCATTCTCATTTTGTCTAGACCAACACTCTTCTTCCCATTTTAGGACGTTAAAGAATCGCGCCTGCGGAAGCCATTATATTGCTCTGATGGCTCTTTTTTGCGGAATAAAAATAGACTCGATGTCTGCAGCGCATCCCCATAATAAGATACCGTAAGACATGATACTATGAGAGTAACTGAAATAGACTAGCCTCGCGGTATCTACATTAGTAAACTGATGATTTTTTCTTACAGCATATGCTGCTGAACTTAGCCGTCCTGCAAGATATGTTAAGTGGGGACCCTATTGAAGCCTTGAGTCGAGCGTTATCCCCAACAAAACCGTTTAATCAACGAATTCTAGTTTCTCTTGATTCAATACTACTTTTAACATTCGGCAAAGCAAAACTTATGCATTTTGTTTTTTTCCCCTTTAATACTAAATTATTAGCAGTAAACCAATTTTGTACCTGCAGCAGGGCGTTATTTACGTCGTCAAGATTTTATGAACGTCTACTTATCTTAAAAAACAAAGAAGTATCGTCAGCAAATAACACCATTTGTGGCTGGTTTTTTAATAAATGGGGTAGATCATTAATATATACTAAAAAGAGGAAAGGACCTAATATCGAGCCTTGTGGAACACCCATTTTTACTTTTAATCCAAGTGAATTGACAATATTAATTTTATCTTTTTGCCGTCTATCTTCTAAATAAAATCTAACTAAACTTAGCGCAAGTTTACCCAGTACGTAATGCGCCAGTTTTAGGACCAAGGTTTCGTGATTAACGCTGTTAAATGCCTTGGAGAGGTCACAGAAAATTCCTATGGCATCTTGGGCCTCCTCCCACGCTGTAAATATGTGTAAAGTGACACCAGCGTCAGTCGTGAAACGACCTTTAGTGAAGACATATTGCTGTTCGTGTAAGATTTTGTTGATGTTAAAATGATTAAGCATTTGATTGAGCATTACCTTTTCGAACACCTTGCTGAATACCGGCAACACGGATACTGGTCTATAATTGATGGTGTGTTTGCTATCCCCAGTTTTAAAAAGTGGTATAACCTTACTGTATTTAATTAAATCCGGGAAGACTCCTTGATCTACACACAAATTAAATATTAAAGCTAAGTATGGTGCTATAGTCTAGATTATGTATGTACAAGCCTTGATGGACATTCCCTAAAGATCTTCGGTCAACTTGATTTTTATTTGCCGATAAGCTTTTATAACTATCGTAGGGTTTATATGTTTAAATTGAAATTCAACCGGGAAGCCTGGAACGTTCGCTCTTAATAAATGAATTGAGACTTTGGGTGAGGAATTTAAAGCTTCCGTGGTTTTATATGTTATATTAATAAAATAATTTACAAATTCCTGAGCTACTTCTAAGTTAGAGCTTATGGCACCACGTGAAGTCTCCAATGCACATTCAGTGTTTCGTATTTTTATCCTACTAGTTTCGTTATTTATAACTTTCCAAACTGTTTTTATTTTATCTTCTGCTGATTTGATCTTGTTGCTAATGTTGAATATGAAAAAAAATGGAATATGTAGCAACATACTTATTGAAAGTTTCAGTGTTAATGTAAGGCTTAAGGCCATGCAGCTCGAACAGTCTTTCCCTACTAATCCTAATACCTCTAGTTACCCAGTCACTAAATATAAATTTAAAGCAAATATTTTTTATTTTCTTTACATAAGTTTATTGAATTCAGTGTGGAATAATGAAAATAAATCCTCATAAAATTTATTTGCATCGTCTATATTATGGCCCAGAACATTTAACTTATTATTTAGGGAACTATTGAATCAATTTAATTTGCCAGTAGTTATTGGTCTAAATTGTATTTGCAATTTTTGTAAAGGTGTTTTAAACTTAAATTTACCGTTTGTCCATTATGATCAGACGGCAGATAATTTACGATGGCTAAATAACCATTTTGATTATTTAGAGGAAGCCATCGTAAATTAGCAGAAGACATTATCAATACAACTAGCAGAAGTTGGAGTTACACTAGTCGGTTCTGTAAAAAACATTAAATATATTGAACGATTTAAAAAGGCTTAATCTACTGCTATTTGAATTATTTTCCAAAATATTAATATTAAAATCACCACACACTGGGGCAACTTACGAGTTAAGTTTCAATACTAACAGCTAAAATAATAATTAATTAGACTGAGAGTGTCAAAAAACAGGGGATCAAAGTAAATTAAAGTTATTAATGATACCTACCAATTAAAGAAAATTACTGATTTCATCGAGGTATTAGGTATAAAACGATGTTCCTTAGCGCTATCTCTCTTACTAGGCGGCTTTCTTTGCACGCCTCTAAGTACAATCCCAACAGTTTTCAAAATAAAATAACCCCATGTGGTTGACTCCTACCAAAGGATTGACCCTTGATTTATTTATGGACAATATATTTTATATGCGTTCCATAGAAATAGATAATGTGATTGGGAATCTGTAGGAGAGTTACAGCGCGTATGTTGATGAGCCAGTAATCAGCAACATTACCGAGTTGGAGTGATTGATTGAGTGAAAAATATACCTACACATTTTTTCACTTCACATAAAAATGATATTTTATTACGTCTTCAAAAATAGCATGTGCAATATAGACCCCAGTATTGCTCAGTATTTAGCAAATTATTCCTTAGCAAGAATTGCCTTAGCATTCGTAAATGCAGGGCCTTCCGTTCCTTTCATGATAAGAACTCTCAAGGAAAAGTTCACGAGTTTTACAAATAGTAGCATTTTATCGCCAGCTCAAACCTTGAGGGTTCAGTGATCTACAATTTTACACCGGTATATTATGATGATGCCGTTGACCTCGCTACAAATTGTCTGAGGGTAGTCCGAAGTTACTAACGCGGGGCACAGGACGGAATTGATTATGTGGTATATTTTATGTTTAAGCGCAGTAAGTTCACTTATCCCGTTAACTTGATCGGTTGTTTTGAGAGATCCATTGATATTTGAGGCTTTTTTTAACAACTTGTAGTAACAAATCTACATCCTAGCGTAGTTTGTCTCTGCCTTTGAGAGATAGATTGCCGTGGATCAAACTATACCCGTGCCATGTAAGTATTTATGTTTGGTCATTTGGGGTCGACGATGGTAGCGGACGCGTTATTTAACGAGACGCAATTAAAATAATATATTGTTGCGAAACGTTGGCATTGAGATTATTAAGTAAATAAATAGTTAGTTAATAAATAATTAGAATTACATAATCATTTAGATTTTATATCAACAAAATTAGGCGAAGACACTGGTCCCTATGATACAGTCAACACTAGTTTAGGGGCCTCATTTATTTTTGATGTAACCTTTTGTGTCAATAAATACTTACTTACTTTGTTACTTCCATTGCAAATGGTGATCACACATGGAGGGTCTTCATGGTCATCATCACGATGATCACTTCAATTATGGTGATGCTCCTGCTATACTTGTGTTAATGCAAAATTACTCTTTTTAACGAGTAATTTTGTTACGTCATTGGCTATTAATTATACATTAATAAAGTTAGTTCGTGGACCGCGTTCAAAATAGAGGTAGAAGCTGCTGCGATACTTTTTAACTTACTTGGAACGTACGGTGCAAAGAATGAGACAGCGCTACTGTAACCAACGCAGTCTGAGTTATCGCTTAAAAGCCACGACTGCTTAGAAGCATAACTAGTAAAAAAACGACAGCTTCTCAACAATTCTCAAGTTGTTGATACAACTACAATAAAAGTCAATAAGCAGTCTTGGCTTTTAAGCGGAGCATACCACATGGGAACTCCCAGCTAATATCTTTCGTGCTGCCAATCGCTGAGACGTGCGCACCTGTTGTGGTGTAATATTGCGTGAAATGAGGATCGTTTAGCGATCGCACCGTGCTTGGGTCACTACACGGTGTAGCTGCACTTTAGTTGGATATACGTACAGCGGCCATTTTGAATCAATCGGTAGTATATAATATTTGAATAGTTTCTCAAACGGTGATTTGTTTATTTATTTGGTACATCACTAGCAGTACCTATACCTACCTCTTTACGAAGAATTAAAAGAAAATTTTAATTTTAGATATACACAGCATTCATCATAAAAACAATAACATAAACATGCAGATTTACAAGAAAACTAGTTTTCGATACTTACAATGCAAGTTTTTAACATGAAGTTTTTGAATTTATCCTTACTATCGTGATGTTTAAAGATGACAGTTTTTCCAACATATTTATTTCGATTACGACTTCGCCACTCGATAAGCATATGAACAAGACGTTTGTGTTCAAAGCTATTGGCAGCGACAATTCTCATTATTCATTTCTATGGTTTAGGAAGAACAAACGGCTTTACCTTCTCATTCTAAGAAGAGGCCCCTACTCAGCCTTCGGACAGTAATACTAATGCTGGTCCTGCTCCCCGCCACAACTAATTAATTAACATTTGAAATACTGTTGGAGCTGCTGATGATTGTAAGAATATTTTTGCATTGCATAAACTCAATCTCCTTTGTATTATTTAGATGCATAGCACAGGTGTGAGTACCGGGTAATCTCTTATATTGACTTGAATGTGCCTGGCGGCTGGTAGTAGGTATGTCATGCTATGGGCTTTCGTATAGTGAGAAGTCAGCATAGACTGGAGATGTATAGCTTGTTATATTATCCATAGGTAGTGTACTATTTTAATTTACCTATTTACTACATTTATATAGTCGCACGTTTTTTCATCAAATCAAGAAACGTGCAACTCTCACTTTTAGTACAAGGTAACGATACTTTTTTTAAATTGATCAACCAGTCTTTCCGAAGTAAAAATCCCTTCTTTTAAAAAGCTTCGAGCATAATTTTTACGAAGCAGTTGGATGCCAATTTTCTTCTCTATAGTCTATTTGAATAAACCGTATCAGCTTTTCACGTTCTTCATTATTTACATTCGGAAACTTTTAGTTATGGAAACTTGAACGAATAGTACTTGTTCCTATAATGACAAAATTTTGTTAAACGACATATATGAGTGTTATTTATTATTCACTTAATTAAATAATTATGATCAATAACAAAATCGATAAGCAATATCACATCTCTACAAGGCAGTAGTAAAGCTACTCAGCAATGGAGGGCGTTTATTACAAAGTTAGAAAATGTTAAAGGATTATTTAAAAAAAAAAAAAAAAAAAACTAATTAATGGGTAAATACAAAAAAAAAACGAAAATAATCCGAAGTTAGGTCTAGTTGTTTTACCATAACGAGGTTTGCAATATCGTATTGCGCAATTCGGAACATTTTCTTGTTTTTTTTTTCTAATGGTCACGATTGCGACTCGACAGCGTTGACATGCAGGCGTGCCACACTAGACTAGCTATGTTCCGTCTATTGTTAAGTAATAATGTAATGTCTTGCCCAAAACCAATGAATCCTTATCAAAGGTATGTTTAACATTCAGTAAATGCAACGCACCGTACTAATATTACTTACATAAAACATGTATAGGTATTATTAAGGTTTACGTGGAGGGTAAAACCCCTCTTTTCCGCCGATCGGTGTTTTGCACCCACAGTCTCAAACTGGGGTCCAATTTAAATTTATGTCAGCAATAAATATTTTTGCAGACTACCAAAGAGTTATTGGACCCAATTTATTATGCCCGTAAATGATAAAGATAGATAGATAGATAGATAGATTCATTTATTTGCCTGAAATATGGTATCTTACAGATTTTATAACACATACATAATAGTTCTTCATATTCCGCCTACTAAATTCGGCATGCAAATTTTGTGACAATAGTAATAGTTCTAATTTAATCAATTTAAACAAAATAATTAGATTCCCATGTCAAAAAAAAGTACTAAATCAAGATTTGTCTACATGTCAAATTACAAATATCATAAATTACAAATTGTTTATAAGTCAACTTTCAAATGTCAACAAAGGAAATAACATTACAAATGTCTTAAATAAAATTATCAAATTTAATTATCATGTCATGCAACTTTTCCGTTTGTCTTATAAGTCATAAATTCCTTAATAGTATAAAAACAATTTTCAATAAGCCATGCTCTGAGATGTTTTTGAAATAAGCTGGTTCGCAGTTCTCTAATAACCTTCGGTATATTATTAAATATCTTTATTGCCATTCGACTAGTGTTTTTATGGCAGAACGCTGTTCTACATCTTGGCATTGCCAATTTTGTTGGATCCCTTGAGATTTTTCCTACCTTATAAACATTGACGCTATCGGCTTTACTGAATAGGTGAGGATGTTTTTTTACAAATACTTCAGTTTCCATTGTATATAAGCATGCTAATGTTAACAATTTATTATTTTTAAAAATAGGTCTGTAAGATTCTAATGGGTCTACACCAAACACAGCTCGTAAACACTTTTTTTGCACAATAAATGCCTTATTGCTGTCAGTGGAATTACCCCATATGATCAAGCCGTATCTTAGCACTGATGCTACATATCCATGATAAGCCAATAGGGCGGCATTACGTCCAATAGTTTTTCTGAGATTTCTTAGTGCAAATGCAAAGCTGTTTAGCCGATTACATACATTTTCAATATGTTTTTTCCAATTACAATTTTTATCAATTACTATGCCTAAAAATTTCGTATGGTCAACTTCTTCAATGTCATTATCACCTCCAATAATTTTCATTGATTCACTTGTCATTTTGTAATTAGAGAAATTAATATATTTTGTTTTGGACAAATTCACGCATAAATTATTTTGTTCAAGCCATTCTATTATAGCTTCCACGGTAGCATTTATTTTATCCTCAAATTTTTCATTTTTTAAATCTTTATTTATTATCAATGAGATGTCGTCTGCAAACAACACGCACTTATTATCCGTCACTGTTGGCAAATCATTTATGTATAGAAGAAAAAGCAAAGGCCCCAAAATACTACCTTGAGGCACGCCATATGTATTGGTCCTGTATCGAGATTTATGCTTTATCACTTCTCTGTCTCACGCCTAAGATTTCAACCAGTTGTTGTCGATTAGTTAGGTAATCTTTTATCCAATTTAACGCTTTTCCTCTTATCCCGTATCTCTCACATTTTTCCAACAGTATATCATGTTTAACAAAGTCAAATGCTTTGCTCATGTCGAAAAATATTGCTGTGACCGGTATTTCCTTATCTATATTCTCGGTAATCGATTTTATTAGTTGATAACAAGCTAGTGCTGTTGACTTTCCTCTTTGAAAACCATTTTGTTCCGTACTTATTATATTGTACTTGGATATAAATGATACAATTCGATTATACATTGCTTTTTCAAATATTTTTGAAAATATGAGTATTAAGGTCACTGGACGATAATTGTTTAACTCGAGTGTATTTTGGACTATTTTTGGTTTTAAATCTTCTATTTCACTGTCATATGCAGTTCACAAGTCCGGTAAATGATTTTTATTTCTGTAAGTGGGTTTGTACAAACACTTTTACACGTCAAACATTTTTTTTTTAAACTAGATGAGGTCGGCGTGTCCTATCTGACTACTCTGAGAAGAAAAGCCGAAACAAACTCAGAGGTCACAGTCTCTTTTAAAGTCCAGACATAATCTTGGTCAGATCATGTTAAGACCATGTGGATTGATGTCTGAAATGGTCTTTTGAGGAAAGAACCACACAGATTGAGTGGGCCTGTCCAGTCAGTGCACGCATTTGTCAGTAATCGTACAGCTCAACTCAAAACATAAGGAGCTCAACGATTCGACGAACAAAACCAAAGAAAGGACATTGGGTAGGCCGCATAATTACTCAAACCGCCAGGCCAAGATTACTATTAAAACTAACTGAGATAATAAAAAATAAAAAAACAAAAGTAAAAAAAATGACCCACATAGTCTTAACATTCACAATAATAACAATAAAATAATACCTAGGTAAGTATTCATGTCATTGTTTATTTTACAGATTATATGAGGACCATGTAGGTAGGTGTCTGAAATGGTCTTTTGAGGAAAGAACCATACAGATTTGAGTGGGCCTATCCAGTCAGTGCACGCATTTGTCATTAATCGTGCAGCTCAACTCAAAACGTAAGGAGCTCAACGATTCGACGAACAATACCAAAGAAAAGACATTTGGGTAGGCCGCTTTAAGTACTCAAACTGCCAGATATAAAAAATTTAAGGAATAACTGAGATACACCAAATATATAAAAATATTACCCACTAAGTCCTCACACGAAATTAAAATAATAAAACAATGGTGCCGATTCTCTTGTACACCGAGCTAAACTAACTAGATTATCACTAAAATTCCTTACTTTTTACTATGAAAATCTTGAAGCTATTCTGCGAAAAATAATCTCTAAATTTAAAAATAATTTTGACACAACTCTAATCGAATTTGACAATCGCGAGTCCACGTGTTTTTATTTCTTTTGGTTTCGCAACGTCTTTGTTAGAGCCGCAGGCAGCCTGGGGCAGCCTCGACGTGTTTGTGTGGAAAATATAAAATAAAAATATCTAAATGTTGAGATTTGGTGGTTTCAGGATTACAAAGGGAGTCGAAATTTTCATTATTTCTTTGATAGGACACACCGTTTTCGAGATATGAGCAAAAAAAGAAAAATAAAGTTAAAGTACCGTTTTGAGGCATTTGTGACTAGAGAAACGGCACCAATATTATACAAAGTAAATATTCATGTCATTGTGTATTTAATAATCATGAAATGTCAAAGTGTATATAAAATAAAACAAAAGTTAGGTACAAAACAAAAAAACAAAAAAAAAAATAGTATGCAAAAATTGGAGCAGGTCAGTTCCAAGCCTTTTTGTCCTCAATATAGTCTTTGACTGTATAAAAAGCTTTCTGGCACAACTTACGTTTAATAAATGATTTGAATTTATTAAGGCTTAGTTCTTGAACGTGGCTTGGAAGTTTATTATAAAAGCGTATACATTGACATCTGAACGAGCCACCTATTTTCGTGAGCCTTGTTGTAGGTACAACAAATTTGTGTTTGTTCCTAGTATTTATATTATGCATTTCACTGTTTTTTTTAAACAATTTTATGTGTTTGTGGGCATATAAAAGATTTTCATAAATATACTGAGAAGGCACAGTCATTACATTAATTTCCTTAAATTTCTCTCTGAAAGAGTGTCCCGGACTTAATTTATAAATTGATCTAACAGCTCTTTTCTGCAAAACAAATATAGTCTGAATGTCGGCGGCATTTCCCCACAAAATAATACCGTACGACATCACACTATGAAAATAACTTAAGTATACTAAACGGGCTGTCTCTAAATCAGTTAAATTTCGAATTTTTCTAACAGCGTATTCTGCGGAGCTTAGCTTTTTTGACAATTTATCAATATGTGGGCCCCACTGAAGCTTAGAATCCTAAAGAATACTGTGCTGTCTTCAAGTTTTAATTCTTCGCCCTTTATCAACACATTTACATTCGTCCAATATTAAAAGGATATTTTTTTAGAGATACACCGATGCTGGCACACATTTTTGTGCTAACCTGATGTTGATTTTTGCAGTAGGTACTGTTAGCATCGGAAGTACGCTAACTGTTCCCGAATTAATAAAATGCCGGTTTATAATTTATATATTTCGCGTTTTTTTTTCTAAAAATACGTTAACGAATTTTATATTTATATATCCTGGCATTCACTGGTCACCAATGCTAAATCAATTTTTTTTTCTTCTATTCTAAATTCATAATAGCGCTTATTTCATTACTTTATTCCATTATTATATAATTACTAGAGGAGAGTGAAAGAACACTGTCTTTCCACTGTGTCATAAATAATTGCATTTGTATTTTTTATTACTTTTTTTTTGTAATATTTATTTTAAAAGTATGTATATAAGTAAGTATATTTTCATATTATATGTTTATGTTTCAATCAGAGAATTGTTTTGTGTCTATGTATTTTGTTTACTCTTCTACCCTTACACACTTTTTTTTTGTGTATGGCATCTCGCAGGTCAACCTATGAGGTTGTCGTCTGTTTAAACGGACTTGCCTGTGGTTGCCCTAATAAATTAAGGCCTCCAGCCAGGACTTAAACTTAAATACTAACTAAAACTAAGCGACAACGCTAAGGGCACCACCTGTGGGGTACGGACCTCGGCTTAGGGCGTCGCTGGAAGAGGGCAGCAAGGGACTAGCTGGATCAGGATTTCTTTGATTTAGGGACGAATTTAAAGCTACAGGCTCAGCGGCGCGGGCTGGCTCGAGCAAGGGTCGGGAGGGGCGTGTATTTGGGCGTCGCGGCGGGCCTCGGCGGCGAGGACGGGTTTTGGGCTTATGTAGTGTGCTGGTGGCCTTACTACTCTCCTGGAGGAGGGTAGTGGCGTCGTCGGGGGCGATTAAAGTATGCCTTGGTCGGCGAATTCTGCTAATGCAGGAGGGAGTGTAGCGGGCGGCCGCTGAGATCAAGGGGTTGGAGTGTTTGATGCCACAGTCAAAGAAACGCTTCGATAAGCGTTTCATGAACTGGTTTATGGTAGGCATTTTAAGGTCGATGTGGAGATTTATATTACGGACATAGAAGGGGGCACCCGTGACCTTTCTGAGGAAACGGTTCTGGTACCCTTACACACGTTGCCTGCATATATTATGTACTCTCATAACGCAGGTATGTTGGAAGAGATTTCTTTAGAAATAATCATCACCTTTATACGTATTTTTTTGTTCCTTTCTTCTTGTCTGTTTATATGTGTGTACTTATATGGTTAAATAAGAAGATTGGATGTTAAAATATAAGCAATTCAAGAAACTAACATACAAGAGCATTTAAATTAATGAACGCGGTTCACAAGCTGAAGATTACACAAGGCGTTGTCAAAACTGGTTTGGTACGTACATTTTGCACAAAGATAAAACTTTCAATAACTCCTAAATATTAACAGGTGCTTTCAAAATGAAATATGTACCAGAAGATTGTTCTAGATTCCACAGACAACACAAACATCGTACGAAACAGACTCGGTTTACAGCTACAAAGTTAAAGTAGAACATAGTTACTTACGTACCCACTATAAAACAGTTTTCCTTTTGTGTAGTCTTGTTGCAAATGCATCAAACTTTTGAGACGACACTGCGTCCATGTAATTACCACTTGCAGCCGTCTTGTTTAATTATTAATTAAACGACTCTTCTATTTGGAACCGCGCACCTGGAGTATTTTTAGGTCTTGTCTGAGAGATTTAATTAAAAGGCATTATACTAACGAACGAACTTTTCGTTAATAATGCAATTAGCAAATATAAGATGAAGACGTCTAAGTTAAATACGTTGGTACAAATAAACTTAAAGATAGACAAACAATCGTAACTTAAAATGAACAATGAAGAGCACCGTGGTGGTAGCGGTTCAATTTCATAAAGAAAAGCGTAGCTTACATTGTATTAACTTTCCTTTGTGCGCAACTTTCTCTGCAACTCGACGGCGTTACGGTATACTCGCTCAGAACCTGTTTGCGAGCCTTTCTGACAGTAATACAAATACAGTAATTAAAGTAACATAATGTTGCAAAACGTATCTTATCTTCTACCGTTCAACTTAGTGGTGGTAATTAATAAAAACCTTATTACTTACCACCTAGAAGTTGTAGGATAAAAATAAGAGTAACGAGAATACAATTACCTCTGAAACAATAATTTAATTAGGGTTTTTCTCTAAACAAGAGGGGATTAGTTAAGCGTAGCGCTATAAAAATACGTTTCAGAATCGATGTAATGTGATAGTTGTTTTTATTACTTAAAAAACGTTTATGTAGCCTGTAACGTCACCAACACACCAGAGGCAAACATAATGTTATTATTTATTTATAAGCACTTTGTACCTATCTCATTTTAAATTACTGTTCTTATGAGAAATAAAATTCTTTTAACCCAAGTAATTCGGGCTCTATTGGACCAACAGAGCTAAAATTGTATCATACATTTTAAAAGGGTGACGGGAGAGCGAGAGAAGTCATTTGATGATATCCCACCAAAAAAAAAACTGCACACCGCACAAACTAAAATCAACACGAAATAATCATTTTGATGATTCATCTGAATATAAGCTTCACCGAAGGCACATAATAAACAAAACTAGAAATAATTATATGTTTGCATTCAGTGGCTAAATTGAGAATATTCAAATTTCACAATCATCAATTGCTATCCTTTCACAAGCAGTATTTTCACCCATTGCTGAAGCCCACGATAAGTGGTTTGTACTATTTTTATTATACCCTGGTAACATTCGCCGCTGCACAGTGGTCTTTCATATCCCAAACGTAAACAATTTTGCGTTTTTTTCTTATTCACACACTACTTTTGTTCTCGGTTCCATCCTCTCCAGATATTGGTTGACAAATATTAATTGACAACAATGCTATGGCTATGCAGGATTTCGGGACTCTTCAGTAAGGATAACGTAACGATTGTATTATATGATTGGTATTTTGAAACTTTGAGACTTTGTTTGAACACGCTTATCTCTGAAACTTCCAGTTGACTTTAAAGAAAACTTTTCGCATTCGATAGCTTACTTCTTGAGGAAGGACACATCATTCTACGACCCTAAGGGCTGATTTTACCAAAGTCTTAATCTTGTATCCGTAAAATAAAATTGAATTATGACAGTTTTATTAAAGATAATCTGTCAAATATTCAAAATTTATTCTCAGGATAAGACTTATTGTAAGTATAAAAGTTTAGCAAAATTCGCGGGCTGAAGCTAGCTAGCTACCCACCTACTAGCACTATTTGTTTTTGAATGAGATATTCATTTAACGTACAATGTATTTAAATAGTACTCACTCATTTGAAGTTGTTACCGGGTAGGTGTTGCCGTAACATCAAAGAAAACTAAACGAAAACGAATCCTTAAAATACAAATCACAACAGGGCATTATTTGAAAGTAGCATGAAGGGCTATAATAATTACACGGAAAATAGAAGTAGAATGTGATTGAATAGCCTCTCCCAAAATTGTAACACTGCTTCTTTGTAAGAACAGCAAAATTGTAGTGTAAAGAACAACAATTGTAACTTGAAGCAAAGGCAACCTGCATAGGATCACACTCGAGCTGCTGTCTATTTAAGCAACACAACTGTCAACACAGAACTGTCGGCTTATAACTAAGTTGGAACAGTCGAGTTCAACTGATTCCAACAGTTCTCCCATCAATTGGAATACTAAATGTGTAGGATGTGAGGTTCAACTTATAAATTCTGTCGTTCTTGATGTACAGAAATATTAAAGCCCACCACCCTGTAAGAGGCCCAGAAAAAAAATCGGGGCGTGTGTAGAGGCTTGAGGGGCGAATTGTTCGTTGTGTAGAGGCTTGAGGGGCGAATGGTTCGTTGTGTAGAGGCTTGAGGGGCGAATTGTTCGTTGTGTAGAGGCTTGGGGGGCGAATTGTTCGTTGTGTAGAGGCTTGGGGGCGATTGTAATTTCATCTACTAGGAGGACTCTTAGACACCGACTGAGCTCTCGACTATAACTTGTGAACATCAAATAATATTAATTAAGGGATTTCTCAAACTAACTCGGTTCGATTTTCCTCTCCGTGTCGTTCATAATCTGTCCTGTTTTATTGAATAAATAACATAAAAATCATGTCAATCGATCGCTGAGTTTCGAAATGAAAGTAGACACAAACAAACAAATAGGCAACAGACACATCTTCGCATTTTAGTTATTAGTATTCTTAGATAGGTCATTTTCGTAGATAATAGATCGCGAGCAGTAATGTTTTAACAAGTTTTTATTAAATAAACTATTTTCGGCGGCTGCTAAACAAGATGGCGACGGACTTCGAGCTTCGTACAATATTTATCTTTGTTAATTGCTCAAAAAGGCAAACTGCACAACATCGGACTAGACTTAATTTTGCCAGCAATAAAGGAAGTAATGACTACTGTGCTTCATAAACTGGCCGCAGATATTTTCCGAAAAATTCCTTTGAGTAATAATTCTGTGCAAAGACGAATTTATGAAATGGCTGAAAACATTGAAGAATCAATGTGCAATCATCTGAGGACTAGTCAATTCTCAATTCAGCTTGATGAGTCCATTTTACCAAATAATGAAGCATTGTTGCTGTCTTACGTGATGTTTATTAAAGATCAGAAAATATATGAAGGACTTTTGTTTTAGAGACCGATACAAAAGGCGAAACCATATTCAAAACAATGGAAAAGTTTTTTGATGAGAAAGAGATTCCCTTGAAATATGTTATATTAGTTGCTACGGATGGTGCTCCGGCTATGACAGGGTGCCATAAAGGCTTCATAACGCTATGAAGCCTTATAAAATATAATTCCAGATGTCCTTGCTGTACATTGCGTCAATCATAGACAACATTTGGTTGCTAGAAATTTAAGTGAAAGACTATTTCAATCACTGCATTATGTCATCAAAGCAGTCATTACAATCCGTAACAGCTCTTTGTTTTTTAATTTATTATTATTATTTCATTAGCTTTGTGTTACTAATGACAAAGGTTTTAACCGTTTGGTGTTTCATACTGAAGTTCATTGGCTATCAAGAGGCAATGGTCTGACTCGATATTACAACATGTTTGACTTTGGGATAGAGTTGTGGAAAACTAAAGATACAGAATTGCGCATCCAGCTCATTACATAAAAGAATGGTATAGCTTACATGACAGACCTGTATTATTTGTTCGTCATGAATCTCCAACTGCAAGGCGATGAACTAAATTTAATTAACCCAAAAAATTTCGTTGCTGCTTTCGCAGCCAAACTGCTTCTACACAAAAAGAATATGGGCAGACCTGCCTTTCACAATTTTCCGAATTTATCAGTATCCTGCAGTAACGACGACTTGTTTGCCAACTGCCAACATATGGAAAATCTCATTGACTTCACCGAACGATGCCAGGACATTTTGAACTTGGAAATACCAGACTGCATGTTGGATCGGATTTCAAATGTCAACACAGCAATATCACCTGATGGAATAAGAACTTCTAGAATAAACAACGAACAAGGAAATAAAAAATCTAGTAAAAAAATTGCTAAAAAGAATTTTGGCTGCAAAAACCGATCGCCCAATTGTACCCTGGATTGTGGTCCACGATTCTTGATAGATTCCCATCGTCATATTTTGTGTGAATGTGGATTTAGTGCTGTGGCAACGCTGCTTTCTAAAAAGTCAAGTCGCCACGTCCGGTAACATGCAAACGGTTTCTGTTTGCATGTTACCGGACGTGGCGACTTGCGGCGGTTCTTGAGTAAATTGGAACCATTTCATTATCTCCCCTCGTACGTTATGTAACATAACTACAAATTTACTATTTTCTGATATTTTCCTGTACCTATTTGTGCTGTAAGACCTTGCTTCTTGGAAACATGATTTTTTTGAGCTCCTGAGACCGTATACCTAAGTATTTGATACCGTTTTAAATTTGACACGCATTTCTGAGAAAGGGGGTCAGACAGATAGATAACGAAGTGATGAATCCTAAAAGGATTGAGACAAATGGAGTATGTAAGGATCGGAGCAGGTGGCGTTCCATGGGTTTGGCAGTGCTCATTTTTGTATGAGTCAGGTCCCCCCCACACCTATGTGCCAGCTAAATGGTTGTTTTTGGAGATGAGATTTTTACGGCAGTAGTATTTATACATAAAAATATAGCATAAAGTTCAAAGAAAAACTATCACAGCTAAGTATTCCTTACAAGTTAACGAGTGATAGTCGACCAACTTACATTTGCAGTTGGAATGTGTGGGAGAATATGTTTTGAGTTTTTTTTTTCTATGGGTCTTATATACCAAATAGTTTCTACACAATGTGTATTTAAACATTTTTATTTTTTAATGACTTGTGGTCGCGTTGTTCTGAGTTCGATTACAGTATCGTCATTTCTTCCTATTTTCGTGTTGACAATGCGAATTGATTAGATGAGACTAGGCTTGCAAAACGTCCCACCTCAGCTCCGCTTCAAAGCATTACCCTACGTTAGTGCGTTAGAGAGACAGTAACGTTCTCCTTACGCATCGCTAATGACATATTGGATTTGTCATACTAATGTGTCATGCGGGCGCTCGAGCACCCTTAAACCTCGTGAGATTGGACAATGGACGACCAGGAGCTTCCTCTCGCAACGAAGGTATTTGTATTTCCAATCCTTATTACAACCTGTTAATCATTGCCTAATTCTCTCCACAACAGGAAATGTACCATCCATCATTGGTTTTGCAACCCTGGAGTCGAACCTCGATCTTATAAATCGATACGAAACGCAATTCGGCGTAGGCAACTTGCATGGATTTGTGGACAATAATTCTATAATAAAAGTAAAAGAAGTAATAATTTTTTCAAGTGCAGTTTGTTTACAGAATAGATTTACGAGTACATTGTTATAACATTGGAATAATCTGTGACACTGTAGAACTGAGACTGCCAATGTATAAAACATTACTATACTTGAGAACACCAATGAGGTACCAAACATTTTTCTCTACGAAAAATGAAATCGGGTGTACAAAAATATGTTCTAACAAAGTTGTGCGTTGAAAGTAGGTACGCGAGAGGTTATCTGAGTGTTGAGAGAGCTCACATACTGTTTGTGCATATTGAATATGATGTCGAACTGACTGACGCCGTTCGGAATCGAACCATATTCGATTTGCATTAAGTTTTCTCAGTCAGTGTTTGTGCGTGTGTTTAACATATATTTTAATTCAAATTCAAGTTCAAATTCTTTATTGCACTTTTAATCCACTTTTTTGAAATCTTCAAATAAACTTCTGCTGGAGAGGGTGGTTTTTTTATGTGTATGGAAGATGACGGTGTTTCTACCTTAAAATATAGCTTGACAAAACAGGCTAATATTTTAATGGTAATGTTAAACATTTTCTTGATTTATGTAAAATCTTCTGTCTGAATTAATCCAACAAATAATTACTTAAAGCTGCCAGGTTCTAATTAATTGGTAAAGTCTGAGCTATGTGAGCATTTCATCCAGTTTAATTGGAAGTCGAAGTTATCTCCGCACACCGGACTCCGTCATGTTCTGCAAAAGTATAGGTACAGAAAGTTTTACGGCAGCGAGTTATCGAAGTTACTGCGACGAGAGAGAATATTTTACGATATGTAACTTGTGACTTACAAACTACCGTGCAGAAAGTTTGAGTTGAATTTATGCCCTGAAAACTAAGATTTGAATGTGCAAAATGTTCTAAATAATGTTAGTATGTCTGCTTAACTTCAGAACTTTAGAAGTGCAATTAGAATAGCGAATGGCATAGTTAAGGCAGTATTTCAGTATTTTTTTCAATTACATTAGGATTTTATATATTGAATGGCTGCACTTTGAACATACAAACTTTGTAAATAAACTTTTATTCTATTAATGAAACACGTTTTTGTGTGTGTAACAACTTTTATCGGATTCAAACATTCACTTTGAACCTCACGCAAAACAATGTTTACATTCATCATTTCTGCCATACAGCGTGACTGTCAGCCGTCGCAGTTGGAACAAAACTGCACTTTGTGACACTAGACCACCAAATTGTAGATGCAGGTTCTGCCGCCTTGCCTTTGTAACTTCAGCCATGTGACAAACTAAGGTCACCCCTTTACGATTCCTTAGACTCATAAAAAGTTACTGAAGGAACTGAGGTTCTGTCCAGATGATTGGAAACGTATATTTCTGATAGTGATAACCACGTTCTGCTGTCATCAATTCGTTTACCATGCGTGGTGGTTGCGTCATGCAATGCCATGCGTTTCGTAATTATACATTTTTTGAGAAGCTTACTTACAAGCCTTGACTCGACTCATTTTCTGGGACTGCTGCCAAGAGTCCGATTCAGGAACCGACAAATACACAAAAACATTTTATTCTTTCTACCATGGTCATTTTTGTCCTGCTAAACGTTTTTAACGTTTTGTGATGTATCTAACACACAAGGTAAATGCTACTCTAATCTCCTGATTACTACTTTAACGAACTTTTACGACTGCGGTCTTACTGGCAACATTACTGCTAGACAAATGCGCGAAAATTCAGTTTTGTAATTTAGCAGTTCTCTGGTATGTAGCCAAGTGAAAAGGGTCTCAGCTGTACTAGATCAGATCCCTAATCCAGAGAGACACCAATTCGGTACGAAAATATATTCTCTTAATTTTAAATAGTTTAAAGATCCCTTGTAGGACCTGTATTATGTATTCTGCTCAAGGCCGGGATAACCGAGTTGTTCAGCCATCTACCGGCCAACCCAATAACAAAACAATGTCTGTGGAGTAAATTTAGTTATCACCGAGACCATTACATGACATATTTGAGTTTAAAAGTTAGATCGCGGTGACGATATTCTCCGCCGATTACATAGAATATCTAGGTCATAAGGTTTATATTTGTACGTTTTATTATTTAATGTTACCAACAATGGAAGAATAAACATATGGATGTTTTATTTTTGATGTCAGACTTGTAAACGTAGGGAACCATCAGGTAGTGTTATTGTGACCCTCACGAAGCACGAGAGTTTGCATGAACTATCAATCTTCAGCGAATACCAGCTCGCAAGGTGTGCGAGCATCCCCCAAACCAAAAGAAACCCGAGGGTTTAACATGGTCCTTCGAGCCGGATGGTGATGAACAGCTCATCAAGCGAAAGATGCTAAGCTAACTGTGGTTGAGGATAGCATCAGCCAGAATGCACCCAATCTAAATGTGCAGTTTCCCTACTAGGCAATAAAGATGTAAGTGATTTAAGAACGAATGCGTTTACTACCAATTCCACAGATGGATCAACCCTAGACTGTATTTTGACCTCAAGTTAGTACTTGTTAGTTTTGTATATATTTGCGTTACGTGATTTCTAGGAGTGTCAAGTACCATAACGGCGGATGAAGTTTAAGGGAAAGAAGTGAAAATACATTTATATTATATAATGTTAACTTTTCTTAAAAAACAAGGTAACTTAATAAAAATAACAATCACTACCACTTTTCATTACTGATACTGAATCCAAAAAACTGTCAGACATCGACTCGCTTTCTAATGAACTTTGCCGAAATCTGTATCGAAAACAATACACGTAGCTAAAATACAAAATTTTGAATCCAGTACTAGCGTCCCTCTAAAGCCTGAACTGAAGAAGATGTGCCTATAACTGTAGCAAGCACTCCACTCTATCCACTTTTATGACTCGCTAGATAATATTGGACCAACACAATGTACCGAGTGTTTCTACATTGTAAAATCTTCGCTAATCGGTTTCCTTCGTAAAGTTTTATTATTTTAGCTAATAGGAAAGATCGATTTCAGTTAGTTTAACGGTTTGAAATAAGTAAGGATTTATTTAATCGAGTACTAAGTTAAGATTAACATGATTGAAGCAGGTAACAGTCTTTAAATAATAATAATAATAATCGCTGTCAACAGGAAAACTGCTTAAAAGACTGGCAGCATGGCCACGTTGCATGGATATGCTAAATATTTGTATGTTAGATGAAAAAAATATGCCAGTTGGTGATGTCTCAGAAAACTTAGTGGACACTTGAACCCCATGGCCCTAGTGATTTCCGCACCTGCAACCTGCAGCCCCAGCACAGCCCACCGTGCTAGGAAGATGGGATGGCGCGAGGATGTCGACACACGTTGCATTATGGTCATACCGTCTGGTTTCTTCCTAGCGTCGCGTGGCAAGCAATTGGGTTCTAAAACAGCTGGCTCCGGCGGTGACAAGAGCACGACGGAAGAAGTGATTTGTATTTGTTGTTGATTGGTATTTTGAAACTTTGAGACTTTGTTTGAACACGCTTATCTCTGAAACTTCCAGTTGACTTTAAAGAAAACTTTTCGCATTCGATAGCTTACTTCTTGAGGAAGGACACATCATTCTACGACCCTAAGGGCTGATTTTACCAAAGTCTTAATCTTGTATCCGTAAAATAAAATTGAATTATGACAGTTTTATTAAAGATAATCTGTCAAATATTCAAAATTTATTCTCAGGATAAGACTTATTGTAAGTATAAAAGTTTAGCAAAATTCGCGGGCTGAAGCTAGCTAGCTACCCACCTACTAGCACTATTTGTTTTTGAATGAGATATTCATTTAACGTACAATGTATTTAAATAGTACTCACTCATTTGAAGTTGTTACCGGGTAGGTGTTGCCGTAACATCAAAGAAAACTAAACGAAAACGAATCCTTAAAATACAAATCACAACAGGGCATTATTTGAAAGTCGCATGAAGGGCTATAATAATTACACGGAAAATAGAAGTAGAATGTGATTGAATAGCCTCTCCCAAAATTGTAACACTGCTTCTTTGTAAGAACAGCAAAATTGTAGTGTAAAGAACAACAATTGTAACTTGAAGCAAAGGCAACCTGCATAGGATCACACTCGAGCTGCTGTCTATTTAAGCAACACAACTGTCAACACAGAACTGTCGGCTTATAACTAAGTTGGAACAGTCGAGTTCAACTGATTCCAACAGTTCTCCCATCAATTGGAATACTAAATGTGTAGGATGTGAGGTTCAACTTATAAATTCTGTCGTTCTTGATGTACAGAAATATTAAAGCCCACCACCCTGTAAGAGGCCCAGAAAAAAAATCGGGGCGTGTGTAGAGGCTTGAGGGGCGAATTGTTCGTTGTGTAGAGGCTTGAGGGGCGAATGGTTCGTTGTGTAGAGGCTTGAGGGGCGAATTGTTCGTTGTGTAGAGGCTTGGGGGGCGAATTGTTCGTTGTGTAGAGGCTTGGGGGCGATTGTAATTTCATCTACTAGGAGGACTCTTAGACACCGACTGAGCTCTCGACTATAACTTGTGAACATCAAATAATATTAATTAAGGGATTTCTCAAACTAACTCGGTTCGATTTTCCTCTCCGTGTCGTTCATAATCTGTCCTGTTTTATTGAATAAATAACATAAAAATCATGTCAATCGATCGCTGAGTTTCGAAATGAAAGTAGACACAAACAAACAAATAGGCAACAGACACATCTTCGCATTTTAGTTATTAGTATTCTTAGATAGGTCATTTTCGTAGATAATAGATCGCGAGCAGTAATGTTTTAACAAGTTTTTATTAAATAAACTATTTTCGGCGGCTGCTAAACAAGATGGCGACGGACTTCGAGCTTCGTACAATATTTATCTTTGTTAATTGCTCAAAAAGGCAAACTGCACAACATCGGACTAGACTTAATTTTGCCAGCAATAAAGGAAGTAATGACTACTGTGCTTCATAAACTGGCCGCAGATATTTTCCGAAAAATTCCTTTGAGTAATAATTCTGTGCAAAGACGAATTTATGAAATGGCTGAAAACATTGAAGAATCAATGTGCAATCATCTGAGGACTAGTCAATTCTCAATTCAGCTTGATGAGTCCATTTTACCAAATAATGAAGCATTGTTGCTGTCTTACGTGATGTTTATTAAAGATCAGAAAATATATGAAGGACTTTTGTTTTAGAGACCGATACAAAAGGCGAAACCATATTCAAAACAATGGAAAAGTTTTTTGATGAGAAAGAGATTCCCTTGAAATATGTTATATTAGTTGCTACGGATGGTGCTCCGGCTATGACAGGGTGCCATAAAGGCTTCATAACGCTATGAAGCCTTATAAAATATAATTCCAGATGTCCTTGCTGTACATTGCGTCAATCATAGACAACATTTGGTTGCTAGAAATTTAAGTGAAAGACTATTTCAATCACTGCATTATGTCATCAAAGCAGTCATTACAATCCGTAACAGCTCTTTGTTTTTTAATTTATTATTATTATTTCATTAGCTTTGTGTTACTAATGACAAAGGTTTTAACCGTTTGGTGTTTCATACTGAAGTTCATTGGCTATCAAGAGGCAATGGTCTGACTCGATATTACAACATGTTTGACTTTGGGATAGAGTTGTGGAAAACTAAAGATACAGAATTGCGCATCCAGCTCATTACATAAAAGAATGGTATAGCTTACATGACAGACCTGTATTATTTGTTCGTCATGAATCTCCAACTGCAAGGCGATGAACTAAATTTAATTAACCCAAAAAATTTCGTTGCTGCTTTCGCAGCCAAACTGCTTCTACACAAAAAGAATATGGGCAGACCTGCCTTTCACAATTTTCCGAATTTATCAGTATCCTGCAGTAACGACGACTTGTTTGCCAACTGCCAACATATGGAAAATCTCATTGACTTCACCGAACGATGCCAGGACATTTTGAACTTGGAAATACCAGACTGCATGTTGGATCGGATTTCAAATGTCAACACAGCAATATCACCTGATGGAATAAGAACTTCTAGAATAAACAACGAACAAGGAAATAAAAAATCTAGTAAAAAAATTGCTAAAAAGAATTTTGGCTGCAAAAACCGATCGCCCAATTGTACCCTGGATTGTGGTCCACGATTCTTGATAGATTCCCATCGTCATATTTTGTGTGAATGTGGATTTAGTGCTGTGGCAACGCTGCTTTCTAAAAAGTCAAGTCGCCACGTCCGGTAACATGCAAACGGTTTCTGTTTGCATGTTACCGGACGTGGCGACTTGCGGCGGTTCTTGAGTAAATTGGAACCATTTCATTATCTCCCCTCGTACGTTATGTAACATAACTACAAATTTACTATTTTCTGATATTTTCCTGTACCTATTTGTGCTGTAAGACCTTGCTTCTTGGAAACATGATTTTTTTGAGCTCCTGAGACCGTATACCTAAGTATTTGATACCGTTTTAAATTTGACACGCATTTCTGAGAAAGGGGGTCAGACAGATAGATAACGAAGTGATGAATCCTAAAAGGATTGAGACAAATGGAGTATGTAAGGATCGGAGCAGGTGGCGTTCCATGGGTTTGGCAGTGCTCATTTTTGTATGAGTCAGGTCCCCCCCACACCTATGTGCCAGCTAAATGGTTGTTTTTGGAGATGAGATTTTTACGGCAGTAGTATTTATACATAAAAATATAGCATAAAGTTCAAAGAAAAACTATCACAGCTAAGTATTCCTTACAAGTTAACGAGTGATAGTCGACCAACTTACATTTGCAGTTGGAATGTGTGGGAGAATATGTTTTGAGTTTTTTTTTTCTATGGGTCTTATATACCAAATAGTTTCTACACAATGTGTATTTAAACATTTTTATTTTTTAATGACTTGTGGTCGCGTTGTTCTGAGTTCGATTACAGTATCGTCATTTCTTCCTATTTTCGTGTTGACAATGCGAATTGATTAGATGAGACTAGGCTTGCAAAACGTCCCACCTCAGCTCCGCTTCAAAGCATTACCCTACGTTAGTGCGTTAGAGAGACAGTAACGTTCTCCTTACGCATCGCTAATGACATATTGGATTTGTCATACTAATGTGTCATGCGGGCGCTCGAGCACCCTTAAACCTCGTGAGATTGGACAATGGACGACCAGGAGCTTCCTCTCGCAACGAAGGTATTTGTATTTCCAATCCTTATTACAACCTGTTAATCATTGCCTAATTCTCTCCACAACAGGAAATGTACCATCCATCATTGGTTTTGCAACCCTGGAGTCGAACCTCGATCTTATAAATCGATACGAAACGCAATTCGGCGTAGGCAACTTGCATGGATTTGTGGACAATAATTCTATAATAAAAGTAAAAGAAGTAATAATTTTTTCAAGTGCAGTTTGTTTACAGAATAGATTTACGAGTACATTGTTATAACATTGGAATAATCTGTGACACTGTAGAACTGAGACTGCCAATGTATAAAACATTACTATACTTGAGAACACCAATGAGGTACCAAACATTTTTCTCTACGAAAAATGAAATCGGGTGTACAAAAATATGTTCTAACAAAGTTGTGCGTTGAAAGTAGGTACGCGAGAGGTTATCTGAGTGTTGAGAGAGCTCACATACTGTTTGTGCATATTGAATATGATGTCGAACTGACTGACGCCGTTCGGAATCGAACCATATTCGATTTGCATTAAGTTTTCTCAGTCAGTGTTTGTGCGTGTGTTTAACATATATTTTAATTCAAATTCAAGTTCAAATTCTTTATTGCACTTTTAATCCACTTTTTTGAAATCTTCAAATAAACTTCTGCTGGAGAGGGTGGTTTTTTTATGTGTATGGAAGATGACGGTGTTTCTACCTTAAAATATAGCTTGACAAAACAGGCTAATATTTTAATGGTAATGTTAAACATTTTCTTGATTTATGTAAAATCTTCTGTCTGAATTAATCCAACAAATAATTACTTAAAGCTGCCAGGTTCTAATTAATTGGTAAAGTCTGAGCTATGTGAGCATTTCATCCAGTTTAATTGGAAGTCGAAGTTATCTCCGCACACCGGACTCCGTCATGTTCTGCAAAAGTATAGGTACAGAAAGTTTTACGGCAGCGAGTTATCGAAGTTACTGCGACGAGAGAGAATATTTTACGATATGTAACTTGTGACTTACAAACTACCGTGCAGAAAGTTTGAGTTGAATTTATGCCCTGAAAACTAAGATTTGAATGTGCAAAATGTTCTAAATAATGTTAGTATGTCTGCTTAACTTCAGAACTTTAGAAGTGCAATTAGAATAGCGAATGGCATAGTTAAGGCAGTATTTCAGTATTTTTTTCAATTACATTAGGATTTTATATATTGAATGGCTGCACTTTGAACATACAAACTTTGTAAATAAACTTTTATTCTATTAATGAAACACGTTTTTGTGTGTGTAACAACTTTTATCGGATTCAAACATTCACTTTGAACCTCACGCAAAACAATGTTTACATTCATCATTTCTGCCATACAGCGTGACTGTCAGCCGTCGCAGTTGGAACAAAACTGCACTTTGTGACACTAGACCACCAAATTGTAGATGCAGGTTCTGCCGCCTTGCCTTTGTAACTTCAGCCATGTGACAAACTAAGGTCACCCCTTTACGATTCCTTAGACTCATAAAAAGTTACTGAAGGAACTGAGGTTCTGTCCAGATGATTGGAAACGTATATTTCTGATAGTGATAACCACGTTCTGCTGTCATCAATTCGTTTACCATGCGTGGTGGTTGCGTCATGCAATGCCATGCGTTTCGTAATTATACATTTTTTGAGAAGCTTACTTACAAGCCTTGACTCGACTCATTTTCTGGGACTGCTGCCAAGAGTCCGATTCAGGAACCGACAAATACACAAAAACATTTTATTCTTTCTACCATGGTCATTTTTGTCCTGCTAAACGTTTTTAACGTTTTGTGATGTATCTAACACACAAGGTAAATGCTACTCTAATCTCCTGATTACTACTTTAACGAACTTTTACGACTGCGGTCTTACTGGCAACATTACTGCTAGACAAATGCGCGAAAATTCAGTTATGTAATTTAGCAGTTCTCTGGTATGTAGCCAAGTGAAAAGGGTCTCAGCTGTACTAGATCAGATCCCTAATCCAGAGAGACACCAATTCGGTACGAAAATATATTCTCTTAATTTTAAATAGTTTAAAGATCCCTTGTAGGACCTGTATTATGTATTCTGCTCAAGGCCGGGATAACCGAGTTGTTCAGCCATCTACCGGCCAACCCAATAACAAAACAATGTCTGTGGAGTAAATTTAGTTATCACCGAGACCATTACATGACATATTTGAGTTTAAAAGTTAGATCGCGGTGACGATATTCTCCGCCGATTACATAGAATATCTAGGTCATAAGGTTTATATTTGTACGTTTTATTATTTAATGTTACCAACAATGGAAGAATAAACATATGGATGTTTTATTTTTGATGTCAGACTTGTAAACGTAGGGAACCATCAGGTAGTGTTATTGTGACCCTCACGAAGCACGAGAGTTTGCATGAACTATCAATCTTCAGCGAATACCAGCTCGCAAGGTGTGCGAGCATCCCCCAAACCAAAAGAAACCCGAGGGTTTAACATGGTCCTTCGAGCCGGATGGTGATGAACAGCTCATCAAGCGAAAGATGCTAAGCTAACTGTGGTTGAGGATAGCATCAGCCAGAATGCACCCAATCTAAATGTGCAGTTTCCCTACTAGGCAATAAAGATGTAAGTGATTTAAGAACGAATGCGTTTACTACCAATTCCACAGATGGATCAACCCTAGACTGTATTTTGACCTCAAGTTAGTACTTGTTAGTTTTGTATATATTTGCGTTACGTGATTTCTAGGAGTGTCAAGTACCATAACGGCGGATGAAGTTTAAGGGAAAGAAGTGAAAATACATTTATATTATATAATGTTAACTTTTCTTAAAAAACAAGGTAACTTAATAAAAATAACAATCACTACCACTTTTCATTACTGATACTGAATCCAAAAAACTGTCAGACATCGACTCGCTTTCTAATGAACTTTGCCGAAATCTGTATCGAAAACAATACACGTAGCTAAAATACAAAATTTTGAATCCAGTACTAGCGTACTGTTAGTTTGTTAATAAAGCATGTTATACATGGTGTAAGGGCATCATACTTAAAAGAATAGGAAAAGTATTATATTTAGTAAAAGACAGTCATAGTTCAGAAAGGTACAAAAGGCACATAAATCAGCTGATGCTTTTTAAAGGAACAAGTAACAATAATGAGGATAATGTACAAAATTCGAATGTGAACTTACCTGGGTCATCTTGTCCTCCGGCACCACATCCATCACCGCCACGCTCCCCAACGTCGTCGCCTCGGTCATCACCGTCGCCAGCTGCTCCTGAAACGCACATACTCCAGCCGGAGCTTTACTTACCAGATTCCTTGCCAGATAGTTCGGCCAGAGGGAGGAGAGCAGAAATGTGCGCACGAAGTGCTTCTTCGCCGTCGAGCGAGGACGAGTCTGAGAAGGACACACAACAGGCCCATGATGATGAACAACAAGCTGGTACGAACGACGTAGATGTTGAAGGAACAGAGAGACATTCGAACTCCGAGGATGTTGGTCACAAAGCAGGGAGTGAACTCGATACCCAGACCACACAACACGATGAGTCAATGATTGTTACTCCAAAGAGATCATTACGTAATCGCCCCGTTATTTGTTTTAAAAAATACTTCTAGCGTAAGATGTAATGTAGTTCTAGAGTATACTATGTGTATGGATAACTATAATTATGGATGTTAACTTTTGTTCGGTTGTATTTGGACTAGAGGGAGGAATTGTTATGTATGTGTGCAAGGCGCGCCCCTCCCGCGCGCCATCTAGTGTAACGACGAGTCCAACTCTTGAATAAAGCAGTGCGTTGCTAGCCAGCGGTCGTTTGAGTTGTTTACCCATTTCCCCGCACCTGCGTACTTAACATAATTTGTACTACGGCTTTAGAGGGAAAGCCTGAACTGAAGAAGATGTGCCTATAACTGTAGCAAGCACTCCACTCTATCCACTTTTATGACTCGCTAGATAATATTGGACCAACACAATGTACCGAGTGTTTCTACATTGTAAAATCTTCGCTAATCGGTTTCCTTCGTAAAGTTTTATTATTTTAGCTAATAGGAAAGATCGATTTCAGTTAGTTTAACGGTTTGAAATAAGTAAGGATTTATTTAATCGAGTACTAAGTTAAGATTAACATGATTGAAGCAGGTAACAGTCTTTAAATAATAATAATAATAATCGCTGTCAACAGGAAAACTGCTTAAAAGACTGGCAGCATGGCCACGTTGCATGGATATGCTAAATATTTGTATGTTAGATGAAAAAAATATGCCAGTTGGTGATGTCTCAGAAAACTTAGTGGACACTTGAACCCCATGGCCCTAGTGATTTCCGCACCTGCAACCTGCAGCCCCAGCACAGCCCACCGTGCTAGGAAGATGGGATGGCGCGAGGATGTCGACACACGTTGCATTATGGTCATACCGTCTGGTTTCTTCCTAGCGTCGCGTGGCAAGCAATTGGGTTCTAAAACAGCTGGCTCCGGCGGTGACAAGAGCACGACGGAAGAAGTGATTGAAATTTTTTATTTTTTCGTAAATAATAAAAACAGCAGTAGACTTTTTTTAAATCAATTGTGCGTCAGAGAAGGTCAATTTGATATTTTAATAAGTTAAGGTCCAGGTTAATAGATTTAAATTGTTGTTTGAGGAGTCGTAAGTCTTTCAAAACAATGTATTCAACAACTAAGTTTTCTGCATAATTGGATGAATAGCTGAAATCATTACGTTTACAGATTGAGCTTCCAATTTTAACGTAAATTCCAGAAATGTTTTAGTTGTCAATTACGAATGAGACGTGTTCCTTTACCGGACTAGTCGCTTTTCCTTGAATTTTGATTCTTGTACTATGCTGCAAGCGAACTTTTCTCTATTTCTGGTCTTGCTCGTGGCATTGTGTATGTCTACTAAACTTTTCCCGTGAGTATTCACGAACTATATTTATTGAGCTCGTTTCGTATCTTAGGATGGGAGCTAAATGGATGTTTTGTGCTCAACAGCATAAAAAATATTATAAAGACGTATTTTGGATATCAGCCAAGATTCATAAGCCACATTTTGACTTTTGCTAAGTACCTAAAGTTAACGTCGCATACGAATTAGAACATATATCGGGGTTATTATGAACGTTACATAAATTTTAGAGACGTTTAAACGTCAATAATGTGTGGTTAAGCAGTAACTCATCATTCCCTAAATTTCATCATTATTATCATATCAGCCCGGAATCACCCACGGCTGGCTATACCCAGCCTCCCCTTTTGTCTGCCGTACTTCCCGGTTCCGTGCGTCCGCCACCCAGGTGTTGACGTCGACCTTGAATATATCATAAACGCAAAGCATTTTTGGCGCTGGTTTCACTTGGCTAACCATAAATAAAGAAGGGAAATTAGGTTTAAAATAAGGGTGCATATCGTAAAGTAAATTCAAAGTGCGGTTTGTGAATCTTGCCATTCGATTAAGCCTTTGTTAAGTACGTTAGTATTTAGGCAGACTATGATCCAAATAGATTGACACGCGATACCACATTTATGGGGCAGATAACAATAAATGCCTACGCCTGGGGTTTGAAATTCACGTCGTCATTCAGTTGCTGACACGTTGGGGGCTGTTTCAGTTCAATGTAAATAATCACGTAGCCAGCATACACTTTAACAATATTTTTTATATGATTTATAGCTAGCCACAACTTGTGACCCAAATAAATTGAGTAGAAACTGCTGCTTTTGCCTCGTTTGGCGAATGGGAACCGTCACAACATTAATAATTTAGAACCATTGCTAGGACACAAGACACAGACGGAGAATCTCCTATGATAGAAAATGAAGCTATTGACCTTCATTTTCTTGTAGAGACAAGTAGACGTATCTTCTTCCCGTGACTAGGACTCTACCATAATCATATGGTATGCACAGCAAGTGAGAGGATAGACACTTTCGAAAATAGTACCAGTTGGTAATATCTTCGAAAGTGTTTCGTATTTCTATAAAATTCTAGAACGACTTGAATGAAATAAGCTTTTCGATACAAGTCCATTCGCAGTTATTTTACCTCTGATATCTATTAAATATTATTTTGTACATATTGTCGATAATTACGTGTATTATGTCACAAAACTTAGTTTAAAACGACTAGACAAATAGGATGTCAGTCAAAGAGTATATTAATAATATGGGTGATGTCAGTTGTGTGACCTCTCATATTATTATGCGTTTAATGTTTTGTATGAATCGTACCTGGTTTTTGGTATTTTTAATGACCAAGAAGTATATTTAATAGTTTTCTGGTGATCTACAGTATGAAAAAGTAGTTGTATATGTGTGACATTTATAGGCGCTTATTAATCAGCTACGCGCAAATATCGCGTTCTATTCCTAGGCAAGTTCAATGTTACTGTTTTTGGTTCCTGGGCACTACCTCTTGTTGTATTGTGCAAAATAGCTTGAAACTTCTCATGACTTTTCACTTTTCGTCTGATTTTGACCTGCTGATTGTATGGTAACCTCCTATGTATCTTTTACAGCATTATCAGTCCTTAATAATATCTCTTTTATCCTTTAAAGCAGGTATGATAGATCCGTGCGAGCGCCAGATTGTAAAAACTATCTTTGCGCTGTTTAAATTCAATCTTTTAGTAATGTAAAATTGCAGAGCACATGTGTGAGCACTATGTACCAAGTATAAAGCTACCATTTACTGGGTACGTCTTTCATTGACTTGAATGTGAAAATATCTCGCTGGTGGTGGCGTGTGTGTTGGATCATTAAGTTCCCTTCAAGATGGTTGTGCTGAAAGGTGCTGATTCATACGTCATGTTCGTGAACGGGCGCCATCAGTAGGGACTGGCCATATTTTAGCTGCCACGGCTTATTTGAATTTCTCAAAGTTTTTTTTTGTTTTGCTTTAACGTGCTCGTCTTTCTACATCGTTCTCACATGTATGATTTCAACATGAGTTATGTAACAAATATTATGTTATTTGTATTTATTTATATAAAAGTGTATCCGTGGAGTTTCTTGCCAGTTCTCTTTCGTGAGAACAAGGCATGACTGTGTCATGTTGGTATACAGGCGCACAAACTTGATTTAATTGAGTGTAGTCATTCCTGAGAGGTGACCTTACATACGTAGTCTCCGCCATTTCAGAAGGCCTAAAGCAGGCAAAAGTTTTATTGACTCATATTAGTCAACTTGGTTAAAATGTGTTTTCGTAACCCCATATTGGGTAAGTGTTGAACAGCTAATTGCGTTTCAATTCCTATCTAGGTCATCCTACGGCATGTGCTATTTGCAGATTGTTCATTATTGTTTTAAATTAATATGCCATAAGCTAAACTCTAATAAACGACCTAATTGCCTCATTTGCGCCTTGCATATTGTTAGTCATGTATTATTTTCCAATCTATCAAAATGTGCAAGTCACGTCGTGCTTGTCACAAAATTGTAAACTCCGTACTGATTGTGATAACCACACAACACCATCATAGCGCACTAGTACATCTCGCTTTGCTTATGCTTGGGTGTCACAATCAGCGGAGAAGACCCTTATGGCCATTTCGTGACACGCTGGACGTTGATTCCAGGGTGCAAGGTACCGGCTACATACATGCTGAATTTCATCCGGTGACATCAGCGTCATCCAGACGCTGAGACCCGGACCACCACCTTCCGGCTTTCCGGATATCAACGGGATCCGTGCCGAGTACTTATTTTACCCGCGTGGCCGCGTCGAGTCGCTTCGGGTCTGGCGAGACCATCCGCCGATCATCACCTTCATGGCGTCTGCAGCGTGGCACACCTGCTGCGGTCATCGTCACACTAGGCTGAGCCAGGGGAGTACTGTGCAGCTCCCAAGGAAATCAAGGAACTTTGTGACCATAGACCTACCTACCCCTTTATACAACTTAATATTTTTATAATATTTTTTTTTATGCTGACAAGGTTTCATGGTGTAATTTCTCTCCCCACGAAGACCCCATACGTCAAACCTTAACAATCAAGCCAAGTTGCTGTGTTATTGTGTCTGTAGTGTCAAAGCGAAACCCGACTATCTTTGGATGCGGTAGGGCGAAACTAACGATTTAAATCTTGCTCTAATGCCATGAGGCATGTGAACGACCCCTTTAATGGTTAATCGTATTTCATCGTCATAATCTTGACTTTCGCAGCCGGATTGGTATTCACAGATTGTTGATATAGCGGCCCGGTAGTGAGACACATCTTGTGTAACCACCTTTAAGATACCCTCAACGATGATGTTGGCCTAGTTATGGTTTATTTAATACTGACCTACATATAAACTTGGTGGCGGAACAAGGTATTAAGGGTTTCTTCAGAAACTAAAATTGAGGTGGAAAGAACGGAAACAAAATATAAGCGAGCATTTCAAACGCGCGTAGTTTTTTAAAGATTGCATGTGGACGGAATTTATAAGCTTATAGTATATTGGTTGTGCTATATTAATCATCTTATCTGGACAGGCACTAACTTGAAAATGAAATGTCATTTAGATATTATACCGTGATCGTATAACCCTTTTTTGAGTTAAGAAACTTTCTTTTTAACAACTTTGGTTCACGCAACATTCTCAACGTGTCATAAAGTGAACAATCTCGTACATTCAATATGCTGCGCTCTGTTCTGAATAATTACAACCGACGTCGGTCCGTACCCGAAATCTTAGAAATAAGTTCCTTTGTACTTCGACCTTGGGCACGCACGTTCGAGAATTTGAACTTGATACTAACTTAGCTGTTGTTGTGATTGTTTCATCTGGGAACTAATTGCTGGTCCCGATAGTTTCGAATTTGAGTCACTTACACTTTGCCTATAACAGGATAACTTTGTTGAAGCTCTCATTCTTGGCTTCACTCGGCAAAAAAAATATGAAATGATCATATCCGCTCTCTTTTTAGCATCAACTGATTACGCTTCACTGCCAAAGTCGGAATTGAAATTTAAAAAATCGTCTTCTTGATGGCGTGTGTTTTTGGCTGCATTGTTGACTGTTATGAGCTCTGGGATTTCTGATATTTCCTTCCTTACGACTGATTTAAAAATGTTTATACACTTCTTTTGATCAGCGGCAGTTATATATACTAGCCACTTTATTTTAAATCTCGGGTAACACAGAGCTGCAACGGCTGCATGTTTACTAGTTTCACTCGAAATATTGTAAAACTCTTCAAATATTTTCTCTACGCTTTGTAGATATTTTGCAGCAAGTGGTTCACAGAATTTTAGATTTGGACTCGTCGTGATCTTCTGCAAAAAAAATTATTGCATGAAGACAAGGTAATAATATTCCATAAAATCAGTCATCGCCCTGCAATATGACCAAAGCGGTTGCAACTGGAGCAGCGGGTTGGCAGTATTTCTCAAGATATTGAAATTCAGAGTCTCGTGAAGGATTTCTTATACCAAGTGCTATAGCTAATTGAGAGTAACTCTTTCTGATATTCAATATATTTTCAAAGCGTCATAGTAAATATTCCATCTATTTATGCCAGGTCGTGTTAACGTATGTCCAAGAATGTTATGTATCACCTCAGCTGATTTTGGGCGAGCAGCAGCACTCCACAATTCGTTAAATTTTTCCATTACTGTGGAATGCATTTTTCCAAGACATGTCGATTTATCAGTCCACAAGGCTTAGACGTCCTTGTGTGTGCATTACACCTGAAGTGAAATTGTAACATACTGTTTTGTGAATGGTCGTTTACTATATTTTCTTCTAACAGAAGATCATCATGTTTGTGTTCCTGTCTTATGCCGAACTCTCCTTCAGTAATTTCGAGTTCTTCTCCACTTAACTTAATCTAATGCGTTGTCTGTACAAAATTTCGAGGAAAAGATAGAAAGACTGGAGTGTGGTGCTAGATCGTCCTGTGTGGAATTAAAGAATATCCCTGTAAACAAACCCGAGTCTAAAGAGAATTTGTTAAACTCTGTTGTCAAGGTCGCCTCCATTATGAATGTACCCCTACAACCACACGAGGTGAAAGACATCTTCCGCATAGAAACTAAAGACAAAGACAACAGAACAATCATCGTAGACTTCTCCACCAATCTCCTGAAAGAAAAATTCATTGAAAAGTATAAAAAGTTCAACAAGGGCAATTATAAACTATCAACTGAACATCTAAAAATTTCCGGACCAGTGAAGCCTATATTTATTTCAGAAAACCTTAGTCCCAGAATGAAAAGGGTCTTTTTCCTTGCCAGAGATTTTGCGAATACCAAAAATTTCAGCTACTGCTGGATAAAAAATGGAAAAATTTATCTTCGTGAGAAGGATGGTGCACCACATATTATGTTTAAAGCAGAAACAGACTTCCCGACAAAAACCGACTCAAATTGACTACTCATTCGTAAATCTGCAAACGGAATAATATGTTGTAATCAAACCAGCCAGCTAATCACACTAAATTTTCCCTATGTATCACTTGGAAGCCGTGTTATCACACTGCAAATCGCATGCAAACTTTGTTATTCTATACACGGTCTGCCCTACCCAAGCACGCCACACAAAAGTTATACACAAATTATGTTAACACACTATACCACACTCACTCTCACACCTACAATCACACATACAAAACTCGGTGGCTCGCACTATCCCAAATAAAAAAAGGATTATAAAACCCTGGATCACACCGGGGCTTTTGAGGTGCATACGAAATAGGGATAATCTTTGCCTTAAATCAAAACGAGACCCTAATAATAGTATACTACAAGTGACATTCAAGCGGTATAGAAATTTCTGTAATAGTTTACTAAAAAAAATTAAACGGGAATTTGAACGAACTGAGTTTGAGAGACATCGTAGGAATCCTAGGGCTACATAGGATCTAATTAAATCTATCTCTAATCTTCAAAACAACAAATCTTCTGCTACTGAACTTTTATCCATTGCTCCCGATCCTTCGGATTCTGTGGATAATGTAAACGACTTCTTTGCGAATGTGAGGAAGACCCTAGCGTCTAAAATAAATAATGCACACTGTACGCACTCCTCTAAAATCAATGCTTGCCCCAACTCCATGGCCATTCTACCAACAGACTGTGAGGAGATTGAATGCATCATCCTCGGCCTCAGGGTCAATTGCGCCGTGGGTTGGGATGGCATTTCTGCTGCCTTGATCAAAGCTGCCCGTGACACTTTAATCCCTATTATTTCGCACATTATTTAACCTTGTACTCGCATCAGGAGTTTTTCCGGCTGTCTTTAAAAGAGCACTTGTACATCCCATCTACAAGAGTGGGGACAGGAGCTGTGTCGATAACTACAGGCCTATCTCTGTACTTACAATTTTGTCAAAAACTTTAGAAAAAATTAATAATAGTCGACTACTTAATTACCTCAACCCACATAATATAATTTCAGCGAACCAGTATGGTTTTCGATCAGGTAGAAGTACAGAAGATGCAGTTTTGGAGGTAACTGGAAATGTAGCAAAAAATATAAACAACAAACACAAAACAATGGCAATTTTCCTAGACCTTTCTAAAGCTTTTGACACAGTCTATGTACCCCTCTTGCTTGAAAAGTTGGAATGTATTGGTGTTAGAGGAGTGTGTCTAGACATTTTTAGGAGTTACCTGAATGAGCGATCTCAAACCGTAAAGATAGGAAACCATTTTAGCAAACAGCAATTTCTAACATACGGAGTCCCGCAGGGTAGTGTCCTTGGACCTACCCTGTTTCTTATTTACATAAATGACCTATGTAATCTGGCTCTAACTAACGCTAAAATTATAACCTACGCGGACGATACCGTCATGCTCATTCATGGTAGGGATTGGTTGGAAACCCGCTCATATGCAGAATCCGCTCTGCTTGTTGTAATGAAATGGCTGAATACAAACCTGCTAACCCTAAATGTAGAAAAAAGCAAATTCATTACATTTGCTCCAACTAGAGCGTCACAACCTCCTTCTCACTATACTCGGACGGCGCATAAATGCGGGTTATTATCGACTGATTGCACCGGTTGTGCTCAGATTGCACGCACCCATAGTATTAAATACTTGGGCGTTATACTGGATAGTACGCTGACATGGAAGGAGCAAATTGAGGCTCTGGTTTCCAGGGTCAGAAAATTAATATTCGTCTTTAAAAACCTTCGATCATCTGCTGATTTTGGCACACTACGAACAGTATACTTCGCTCTGGCACGTTCTATCCTAAAAGATTGTATGGCAGCTTGGGGAGGGGCTGGGAAGAGCTTAATGCTCCGACTGGAAAGGGCACAGAGGGCAGTGTTAAAAGTCATGACTCACAAACCTGTTCGATTTCCAACTACTGAACTGTGCGCTCTTTGCGGATTACCAACAGTCAGACACGCATTTCTTCTTGCTGTAGTGCAGCGTAAACACTTGGAACTTCCTTTCGATCCTGTTGTCGTTACCCAAAAACGAAGATCTAACAGAGTCTGCCAGGTGGAATCTGCCAGAGTTCAAGTTGTTCGACGGCAGTATCACTTTCTTAGCTCCACTTTGTATAATAGAGTAAATGAACAGCTCAATATATATCCACTAACCTTGCGAGAATGTCGAGGGATCACGGATAAATGGCTTCATACACTTACCTACGAAAAACTAGAAACATTTGTAAAAACTTAAAATCACCCTCCATTTGCCCTATAAATATATCTAACATGCGCAAACACACACCCCTGCATAGACTGAGACCGTCTGTCTCTCCCACACACACACACACACACACATACACCCTTACACATATACTCTCCACGCACAATACTACACAATCCTTCCAAATAAACACACAATGTCACATAAAATTGCACATTTAAACAATTGTTCAGTTTTAATTTTAAGTTCTTATTTTTTATTTTATTTTTATTATTTTAATTTTTGTTTTGGACTTCCTTTGTATCGGACTTTTTGGAGGTGGGCGTTAATGACTGCGACACAGTATTATTACTAATGCAGTTGTTATCGAACACAGAGTTCCTGTAAACTGAGTTTTATGTATAAATAAAGAATTTGATTTGAACTCGTTCTCGCTGCTACTTGGACTTGAAGATTCATTATTTTGTTTTGTAATGATTTCGTATTTACTCTGAATATCTTTAACGCTTTCACAAAATTTGACCCATTGTCAGTAACAATCAACAAAACTATTATAGTGGGATCAATATCAAAATCTGAATATATTTCAAAGGTATGTGCCTCTTTAAACCGGCGACAAGCTAAAGCTGCAGACCGCCTCTTATGGTTATTATCAATCCAGTGCACTGTATGTGTAATGATTGTTTAGCTATTTTTTTTACTGAGAAAACGTCGCCCGGGTATCTTGATTCCACACTTGTCACATGTAAATCCTCCATCATCTTAATGAAGTACCGGTCTTCCACGGCTCGAAAACGAATCGAGTTAACGAAATAATAAACTAAGCTACGATCAAAAGTTTCTTGAGTTACAGGTGTTTTTGGAGTTTGCATTGAAGTCAAAACTGTATTATTTTCATTTTTCTTTTCATATTTTTAAGTGTACCAAAAAGTTAGATGTAGTATTGCCATATCCCTTAACTTCTTTACTCTGCTGGTCCGAACACTTCATACAAACTGCTACCGTGTTCTTGTCAGTACATTTGTCTAGTAGAAGCTTATAATAGGTACCGTCAAATAAAGCAGAAGAAGAAAGATCCAATTCCGATTGCAATACCACTGATGAATTCCCGGAATTGTTTGAAACACCACTACTATTAGACTCATCATCACAATTCATGTTTGTTTTTAAGTTAATCAATGAGTGTCAAATCAAAAAGTAAATAAACACTTTTAAAATAAACGGCGGGGCGCGCCGGTATGGCTCTGCCTAGCAACAACATCGGAACTACCATGACCCTAGAAAACCCGCGCTATACACTTTAAATAAACTGGCAATTACTGATAAACTGCTTCAAAAACTATGCATCGTTAGCGCGTCGGTTTTCCATTAAGATTTATCATTATTGTCATTTAATCCACGTTCAGTTAGAATCTTGTATTATATTCCATCTACATAGCAAGCGTCATTCATCCAACACACCACTGCAGCTCTTGTGTGTTATTAAATGGATGTTTTTTTTTTGTGCATATTCTACGTAAATACAAACAAGTCAATAATGAAATGAAATCAATTAAGTATAGTACTGAGCCTTAGGCTGAAACCTGTCACTTAAATGCAAGCTCCGCATCTACACCGCAGTCATCCGTCCCATCATGACCTATGCCTGCGTTGTATTCGCGCACGCTCACCCACGTCATCTCCATAAGATGCAGACACTCCAGAACCGTTTCCTCAGAAAGGTCACGGGTGCCCCCTTCTATGTCCGTAATATAAATCTCCACATCGATCTTAAAATGCCTACCATAAACCAGTTCATGAAACGCTTATCGAAGCGTTTCTTTGACTGTGGCATAAAACACCCCAACCCCTTGATCTCAGCGGCCGCCCGCTACACTCCTTCCCGTATTAGTAGTATTCGCCGACCAAGACATACCTTAATCGCCCCCGACGACGCCACTACCCTCCTCCAGGAGAGTAGTAAGGCAACCAGCACGCTTCATAAGCCCAAAACCCGATCGCCGTCCTACCGTCCTCGCCGCCGAGGCCCGCCGCGACGCCCAAATCTACGCCCCTCCCGACCCTTGCTCGAGCCAGCCCGCGCCGCTGAGCCTGTAGCTTTAAATTCGTCCCTAAATAATATCATTCCTGATCCAGCTAGTCATTTGCTGCCCTCTTCCAGCGACGCCCTAAGCCGAGGTTCGTACCCCACAGGGGGTGCCCTTAGCGTGTAGTCGCTTAGTTTTTAGTTAGTATTTAAGTTTAAGTCCTGGCTGGAGGCCTTAATTTATTAGGGAATCCACAGGCAAGTCCGTCTAAGCAGACGACAACCTCATAGGTTGACCTGCGAGATGCCATTTATAAAAAAAAAAAAAAAAAATAGGCTGAAACCAGTGACTGTTCAAAACCTAGCATAATCAGCCTACGTCCCACTGCTGGGACATAGGCCTCCTCTCTGTGATAGGGATTGGGTCATAATTGCCATTTTCCTCACGATGTTTTCCTTTACCATTTTGAGAGCAATGGTGATGAAATAAATTAAATAATACAAAGTAAAGAACTAAGCTTATTTTTGCCTTATCCCTTAATTTTAGTCAGGATGACGCTACTTTTCATACAATGAATTACATTTTAAATGTGTTTTATTGTAACTGACTTAAATTTATTAAAGCATCAAAACATTTCAATTATAACTTCTCTCTACTGTAATACATTTTCATAAATGTCACTACATTTTCATAACGAGAATGAAAAGCTCGACGCTGTTTACGCCGTTCTTCACCGTTGTTCAAAGCAGTTCAATATTATGAGAGCAATGTAAAGAGTCCTTTGAAAATTATATTAAAATATTCCGAGTGAATGGGTTGAGGTGGCATTTAACATAAGGACAAGGGGTCTTAAAGCGAGGGCAAGGTTCACAGATCTCACATGGATTTTACTTTACTAATTAAGTAAAGTAAGCGTCCCATTTGAATATGAAATTTATTCTTATGCAATTCTGTTCATGTTCGCGTTCGTGCAAGTGTTTCATTCGAATATGGAAGGAAAGAAAGAAGGGGAAATAATGTTAAATTGTCGCAGAAACACGTGCGTCCAAAAGACAAGTTAGCTCGAATACCTACTGACATAAACAATAACAATTGTTGACCAAATAGGACTCAGACATGACGGAAACAGATTCAGCGACGGGTCAGCGACCTACTTTTAAAACGTTTCGTGGAGTACTTTTTGAAGTTCAGTAAAAAGAAAAAAAAATAACAATGTGCCAAAAACATATTAATAGATTTCTTTTAAATTTTTAAATTTCTATGTGAAGTACTAATTTAAAAAAAAAAGTTTGGGGTATTTTAGTAACGATTAACGACGAAATTGACTATAACGCAATCTATTGCAATGAGCTTCTAAACAAAATGATTAACAGATCGCTACTTTTAACAACTTTATCATTTCAGGTTCGAATTAAAATAAAAGGCTTCATTTATATTTTTTGTTGAAAATACAGGCATTGTAAGAGTAAATAGACAAATCAGCATTAAACAAGGAGGTTTCGATTTTACTTATCTCACTTCAGCCAACATTCTGCCCTATAACGATTTCTTTGCTGCTATCTATGATTTTTTTCAAGACCAGTTATAATTTTTTCGAGCGACCCCTTGGCGACGTTTACTTTAATTCTGTAAAGTAAAAGTCGCCATGTCGTCAAAGCGCGGTCTGTGAATGTAGCCCATTAACCTCGGACTTGCATGAGTTGAACGCATTTTTTATAATTTTATAGTGTATTTCTAAGACTAAGCTTAGATTGTCTCCAGCACAAGCAGCTATTGTACGTACTAGAGACTCGCCCCGATTTTGCACGGGTGCAATTTATGTGGTGTCCTTAGAGTAATAACGCATTGAAGGTTAATCTCTTATACGCTTCCTACTCAAAATTGACGCTACTTTGGTATTTATGTGTGAGTGAGCGGCACGTAATTACAGCTGAGATAAATGTCGCTAAGAATTAACATTCTCCTTACATCGGTGAAAAATGTAATGTACTTAGGGCCAAAGCATAAACTGCAAATAAAAAATAAAAATGCAACATTTATTGAATGACTTTTGGGTTAAAGTCAAATGAACAATTCCACATTTGACATAGTAAGTTCTGTCGATCAATTTATAATCGTCACCCTATAAATAAAAGCCGGGGTCTGCTGTAACCATGTTTTTGTTAATTTTAACATTTAATTTTAAATTTAAATATATAAATAAACGCACTAACATGTTTTCCAAGACGGATGGAAAGTATCTCCGTGTTCGTTTTAGAAAAAAAGTGTAAGATGTTTGTTTGTTTGATCAAACTTACCCGGTTGATACAGATATATAATATAATTTTGGCTTTTTATGCCGAAATTATTTGAGTCAACCATAATTTTATTGTTATCTTTCGTTTCACACACTAGGCGCTAACATGTTAGCGCCATATTACAATAGGCATCATAATACAGTAGACTCAAACAGTATTAGTGCCTAATGTAGGTATTTTTTCTTAACAACTGGCAACACTGCAATGTGATTAGAAAAATAATGGATTGAATGTAAGTACTTAACTGTGAAATGTAATAATAACACATTGTTTTATGTTTTCCGGATGTGCTATAAAATCTTTTCACGCAACAAACTGTCATTTTGCAATGCAAACTCCTAACGCAAGCACAGAATTTTGTTACAAAAATGCCCGTCTATCTTAAATATAAGGTTTAAATTCGTTTTATTATTTTACATACTCGTATATCGTAAAACGTGAAACTTTAAACTTCAAAACGAGTTTATAATGACATGCTTTATGAACACAATATTGAAATACAAAAATAGAATTTTATTGTAACACTTTTTCTGTAGCAAAAAAATTAATTAAACTTTTTTTTTACCAGTACGATACAGGGTAAATCCAAGAAGTCAATATAACCAAGGAGTTTCCATCTTTTTTTTAGCATTGCAAAAAGTTTTGATTCCAATTTTAATATGTCTATGGCAGCGCTGCGTTTATAAAAACCCTTCCAGTATTCAGAATCCCAGTACTTTTGAGCTGCAGGAGCTTTTAAGCGATCGAACGGGCAGTATGATGGATTAAATGCTACCCTGCTTTGCAACTGGATTGCCATTGCTTTCCGTTTAACGACGACGCCCTGACCAATTGGTTAAGGTTAGGTTAAAATTTCAGGTTGGTCGCAGTTACTTGGCTATTTACCCATTTTTTATTTCATGAACCCAGTGCCCACACACTGGGTTCTAGAACACTGAGTAGTGGAAGCGTTTAAATTATGAAGTCTTGAACACTACTTAAGCGTACTACACCGGAATCGATACCTGAATCCAGATCGTTTGCATATATGAATAGCGGAATGGATTAAGGTATCTTTCTGTGAATAAATTAATGCTAGTAAGCCCTCCCGCAGCTTAGAAGTAGGGGTTCTGATTACTGGAAGGTTCTCCATATACGCGGCAGCGCTCGCCTTATCGCATGCGCGATGATATGCTGGGTTTTGGCACCATTAGTACTTTTTGTTGTACTGAATATCGTGGCAGTTTATTTTTGTTATTGCTTAAAAAACTTCCGATATCAGTAATTAATGTGAAAAAAATAAATCATTTTGTTAGTAGGTTCTAACCTAATGACTAGATAAAGTAGTGTATGAAACTGCACATAACTTGGTATTAAAACACTCGTGTGATAATATTTAAAACTCGCCAACAGCTGGTTTTGAAACACATATTCGTGTTTTAATACCCTTACTATTAAAAGTTCAAGATTTTATTTGTGAAATTATCGCCCTCTCGCACATCCACTTGTAATCTTTTTTGTAGATACCGCGAGGCTTGTCTATTTCATTTACTTGCAAAGCACACGTGTGCACTATATACCTACTATAAAGCTATCCTATACTGGGCACGTCTGTCATTGACTTGAATGTACCCTGGCGGCTGAGAGTATGTCATTCTCACTAAAATGTCTCGCTGGTGGTAGCGTGTGTGTTGGATCATTAATTTAGTATGCGTATACAGACCTCCAAGTTACCAGAATCTACCTGTGTTTGATTCTGTAATGGAAGATGTGTTAAAGAAACTTAGTGCTAGTAGTAAGTCAAATAATAATCTGCGGAGACTTTAATATTAATTTATTAGAAAATAACTCTAGTACAGTCAGATTATTAAGTCTTATGTCATTTGATCTGTCAAATGTTTTTATTGAACCAACCCAAGTGACAGCTTCTTCTGCTACTTATCTATAAATATTTTTTGTAATTGTCACTACTTACACAAACAAATAGTAAATAAGATCACAGTGGACAAACAATAACATTTTGCTCATATACGCCTTTACAAAAAACTCAAATAAGGTTTAGGCATGTAAAGATTTAGAGAAATTAAATGATTTTTTGGCCAGTCAATTATGTAAACAAAGTTTTAATAATATAGGTGACCCAAATGAGTTCGTCGCCGAGTTCTTTTCACAATTAAACACGCAATTTAATAACACTTTTCCACAAAATACTAAAGTATTAATACAAAGTTTTTGTTTAGTGATTGGGCCACTCCTGGCATTCGTAAAAGTGGAGAAAATCTATTTGAACTTTATGGCCTAAAGCAACATGTGACGCATACAAGCTTTCATCACTATGTTGCAAGATATTCAAAATTATTTAAAAGTGTGTGCAAAATAGCTAAAGCTCTTTATATTAGCAATAAAATAAAATCAGCTGATGATAAAATAAATCCCCTGGCTGAAGGCTTTGAGTCCGCTTAAGGCAGCCACAGGATAGTCCGGTTAAGTAGTCACGACCTCTCAAGGTCAACTACGAGATGCCATACCCAAAAAAAACCCAAAGATAAAATAAAAACTACCTGGCAAATAATAAATAATGAAACAGGTAGGAAAAAACAGCGTAATATTGAATTTTATTTAGAGATTGTACGTGGCCCCAATTACTCAAATGTAGATATAGCTCAGGAATTTGAAAACGTTTTTGTTAATATTCCACTTAAAACTACCGAAGCTTTAAATTCCTCACCCGCGCTTTCAGCTGCCTTAAAAATAATGTAAAATCATGCCCTTTGGAGTTTAGGTTTCAGCATACAAACCCCCAGGCTGTTATAAAAGCTTTTAAAGATCTTAAAATTAAAGCAACAGAAGATCTCTGGGGAATGTCTGTAAAAGACTGTAGATCTCTCATCGAAACCTTTGCGCCTTATTTAGCTTTCATATTTAACACCAGTGTAGACCAAGGAGTCTTTCCGGATCTTATGAAACATAGTAAAGTGATCCCATTGTTCAAATCCGGTGATAGTAAAGAGCTCAATAGTTATAGGCCCGTGTCAATTTTGCCAGTTCTCAGTAAGGTGTTTGAAAAGCTGATGCTCAATCAAATGTTACGTCACTTTAATAAAAACTCCATCTTTCATGAACATCAGTACGGTTTCACTAAAGGACGTTGTACCACTGACGCCGGCGTCACCCTAATAAAGAAAATTTTTAATGCCTGGGAGGAATCACAAGATGCCATTGGAATCTTTTGCGACCTCTCTAAGGCGTTCGATTTCGTAAACCATGAGACATTTCTGCTGAAACTAGAGCACTAATGCAGCTCTTGATTTGCTAAGATCATACCTGAAAGATAGAAAGGTTAAAGTACAAATAATTAAGTAGAAATCATCAAATGACTTCTGCCGCTCTGGGTGGAGCGGGAGGGCGTATCAGACTTTTATTGACTAAAACCCACCCGTGTTCCTTCAAATGCCTGTGCCAGTGCCACGGTTACTCTTTCGAATTACCCGCGACCCTGAGGCGTCGGCCCTATCGGACCCCGTCATTTTGTGCTGACATCTCTTAGAGGCGCGCGTGGAACACGACGCGCCGTCGACCCGGGCCTGGTCCTTTCCGGACGGCGAGCTACCCATTGCTCGCCGTCCGCAAGCCCGCGCCTACGGTGGCCGGGAATCTCCAGGCGACTCCCGACGTCCAGGGCGTATCCTGCGGCCACTAGTGGGGGCGTGAGGGCGCAAGACTCTCTCACTTACGCGCTGGTACTGGAACCTCCCGAAACAACCTTGTCCGGTGAGGACCTGGGTCAGGCGGAAGGTGAGGACGCCGTGGCGCCTCCTCAACCACTCCTCAAAGAGGGAACATACCGCCGCTATTGTGGCGATCCGAGGCGCCAGCCTGCCTGTTCATCGAATTTTGGTCAGTATTTAATTTATGAAGTTGGTTCCGTATCCCCACCGACAGCATCGATAAAAAATATTTGTCTTAATTTTTTTCATCGCTAAGTATTTACTATGGCGTCTTATGCGAGCCACTGATCAGGTACTTAATTTGGTAGGTACAAATTTACACATTAAGTTGGTTGTTATCATGTTCCAATGGTATGCCTAGAGAATCGTTTTTGTTGATTTTCTGCGGTGTAGGCAGGCCAAAGTCTTTTAAAAGATTGTCCATGGTGTTTCTTGCTCGTTATTCTCCTTAAGTACCTACTACGCTTTGGAATGGGCAACTAGCTTCATATTTCTGACTGACCGACTCCTTGACAATTGAAAAGTGCCGGTAAATGGTTTAATTGAAATAAATGCTTTGAGTTTGAGTTTGAATGATTTTTCACTTAATAGATTAATTCTAACTTCTATTCGAATTAGACCTTGATTTAAGATATCGTCCGATACTGGTATATCATCGTTATTCTGCTGACGCTCTGTATGCAATAACTCCTCACAGATGTCTAGTTTCAATATTTGCCATGGGATACACCAATGGGATAGAAGGATGACAAAATAACAAAGTTGTCACAAATCATTCTCTCAGTTTAGGAGCCGAATCCGAAAGTACAGCATCAATGTTCGTCGTCCATAAAAAAGCCGAGTTCTTAACAGGCTGCTTGATAGGTTGGCATGACCTGCTCATTAACTGTAAAAAGACTTTGGAAAGAGGTTAGACTCCGAATATGTTGTAAAATAATCCTTAAATAAAAGGATTCAGATTCGCTAGGATGAATACTGTACATTCTACCAAGAACAGAGTATTTCTCAATCCCGAGATGCCTTCCGACCTCTTGTCCTCATTTCCCAATGTTCCCACTGCTGGTATACAAGCCTCCTTTTAGTGAGAGGCAGTGTTCAGTAATCCAACACACGGGCCCAGTGCGGATTGGTAGATATTTTGTTACATGTCTTCGAATTTTTGGTTCCAGGTCATGCCGGTTTCATCACTATGTTTTCCTTCACCGTTTTGAGAGCAGTGATGATAAAATAATGTACAGTAAGCGATCAAAAGTGCATAGGCACGTCAAGAGTCGTATTGCTGTGAACTCACGTACGACTGTATGTGTTTCAATGACACACACCACAAAGATCGCAGTTTTGCATGGCACACACTGTCGTATCGCGTACTCGCGTCGCTCTGCACGAAACAAAAATATATTTCCGTTGCTTTTGTTAGACACGCATCATGCGCGTGACCTGGCTGGTTTATGGCATTGCTAAAATTCGAGTTAATCTAATATTAGCTGGTAGCAGTAGGCGCCAAGCGTTGGACTGAGAAGTCGCCGGCTTAGGTTCTGATCTCATAAGAGGCAGCGCAGTTTTATTGCCAATATTTTATTTTGGTTTGAAATAATATATAAAAAATGCTGTTTTTCATATTTTTGTTGTTATTGCAATAAAGGGTTAAAAATAAATAAAAAATGCGTTAGAAGTGATAACAAAAATTAAAACATTTTAATTTGTACTATAGTACTAGCTATAGTACTACTATATACATTTTACATAAAGATAACCGCTACGATAATTTATAATAACTTCTTCAGCCAAATAGGATGTGCAATACTATGTCAAGGAACTTAGAAGCAATTTGTTTTATTTAAACATGTGAGATGTTCAAAAAAATTGATAAGTAGATTTATTTCACCATAAACAATTAAGCTTCGATCATGAATTTTTAAAATAGGTGATTTTATTATGTGGTTTTGTATGGCAGTTTGTTTACATTAAGTATTTCACATTTTATTTGGCTTTAGTGAATATAGGTAACATATTGAGGATAGCTTACGTTTTCATTTTCGTTCTGTGAAAAGATGATTGCAACTAAACCTCAATTTTTATATTTAGGTATGCAGGATAAACTTTCCGGAACTTAAACGTTCTTGTTTATTACGTTATTGTTTGCAGGGCTTCGGGGACGCAACCTTTTTAGGGCGGAGTACACGGCGAACAGTTTTTAATGAAGCTTTTAATTAATTCAGCAAATTGTCCGGTTGGTATGAAACCATTTGTTGCATATTCATTCAGCGTGTGGGCTTATTTAAATAAGCATCCACTTCATAAATATAACCGCTCCAACTATCTAGAATTCCTTCTTCCTCACATCTCTTAAAACACAGACTCACAGTATTTGTCTAGAACAGAGAATGTGATACTATTAGACATCTATAAGCAAAATTTATATTTATAACATTTTACTCGTCATTCACTAATTTAAACAAATAACAATTTAAATTTGGTAAAATACGAAATATTTAAATGATAACACTCACACTTAATCCGGTTTCAATATATATTTGTGTTATCACATCATTTACATCCTCTTTTACGCAGCGCAACAATATTTGGCAATGCTTTAATATTTGCACAACACCGCTAATTAACAGATTTAAACATTCGTCACTAACCAACAACGTTCAATTAGTAGAATAGTCGTAACGAATTGCATCTACCTCACAGAAATCGAAATAATTTACTCAGTTTTCTGTGGCCTACCTACAAAAAATATTATTTATGGAAACAAGATGAACGAGACAAGTATCGAATGATTATCGAACCACTTCAAGTAAACCATTAAAACAAACAAAAATTTATCATTTTAGGTATTATTAATAAAATATCAAAAACTTGAATTAGATATTATTTGAAAATAACATCACGCAGGCGCAGATGAGATTCGAACTCAGGGCTCGCCATAATCGCTGCGCTGCTACCCAAGCACGGTAACGACTAAGCTAGCATGCCTTATGTTAAATTATGAACTACTATCAATTATAGACCAAGTGAGTGTGTGTGCGTGTCTATAGTATAGAAACAACTTATAGAAGAAGGTCGTAATTTAAACCAAAGCGTCAATCTATTGCTTTGTGAGATTGCTTATGGACTTTTGAGCGCTACTGTACACAAAGTAATTTACCTGTCTGGGTTCGAACCTCCGACCTACAACTATTAACATACATAACATAACATAACATCACGCCTTGTTTCCCCGAAGGGTTGGGCAGAGGTGTACCTATAGTACACCCACATTTCGCCAGTTAAGTTTAAGTCCCATGTAATAGGGGGCGAGCCTATTGCCATCTACCGGGCACAAATCCAGACTTCGGGCTGCTACTGAGTAATTCCAGATAGAAAAACCCAATAACACGTTGCCCGACCTGGGAATCGAACCCAGGACCTCATGCTCAGCAGTAGCGATTGCGACCACTTGACCAACGAGGCAGCAACTATTAAGTCGCGGCCGTTACCACTGGACCACCACTGCTCTCATGTATATTTGTAACTAGTACTGTGGAACTTCGTGGTATAACAAAGTCTTCGCGAAGTTGTCTGTAATACATAAATCAAAGAACGCCGTAAGTATTTCTGCAGTAGGGCTTTCAATTCTTTGATAGACATTAAATTTTCCGTGAAAAACAATCTCTGGGCCATTTTCTAGTTCCACCTCTGAATGGGTAACTAATACTATGGTAAACTGTTGGATGCCTCTCATGAATGTAGAACTCGAGAATTCTCCAAACAGCTTCCGATGTGCTAATATAACGGCAATTTTAATATTATTCAATCTTATTTTGTTTGTTTATAATTGGATCCGACCAGGATCTGAGTTTCAATCAGTTGGAGCCATTCAATCTATATTGAATCGTTATCGCTGATTGAAAATTAAATACTTAAAATTGATGTGTGCATTAAAGCTTCTGCACAGTACAGGGGAATATGGAACTACCCATTTATTATTAACCGACACTTCGGAACTCTCAATGGCACAGTGTTGCCACCGTCTTCAGGGCTTTTTAGACGATAAGCCGGATAACCATCCTTGCTTTCGTCTCAGCTATAAGTTTCCGTGGGTATTTCTTACTGCAAATTATATTGGTGATATAGTGAGAATTTATGTCATGTTCCCAACATGAGCATGGACCATGTTTTTAATCACATTATTAAATAATGGGAGATCCCATTGCGGATCTCGAAGCTCGGCTGATATTATGTTATCAACTTAATCAAGTATTGTTTTCAAGCCATAACAGAAAAAGGATTTCGTACAATACATACGTACACATACTCGTACTGTAAGTAACCCTTTAGGAGATACGATAAAGATATTCAGTCGTGGACTTTATTTTGTACTTTTCAAGAGGAACAATTCAGCCGTACATTATTTTCAAATTCAAACTCAATTTTTTTATTTCAGAACCAGGGATCCATATAGTGTTAGTATGAACTTAGCTTATGTTAGTAAACTTAGTTCATACTAACCCTATTTATGGATGGTTTTCGTGTAACTCTAACTATTTACGCAGCGCACGCCGTGAAGCTTTCAAAACGGACGGATATCATCATAACTTTAAGTTGTATGTATTCATTTACATAATATATAGGATAACTGGTAATTAGTGACCGATACTTAAACAAATGGTTGCAAACAACTTACTCATCATACCAAACAACTTTCCCAAAGAAACGTAAGAATGAATGGAAAAATAATAATGCAGTAGTTTCGTTTTGTAATAAATTAAATTATAGCTTATGGTGTATTATTCTTGACCTACTCAATATTTTATTAGGGTGACTGAGGAAATGAGCTCAGTAAATTAAAAAAAAAACATTGTGATAGATTGTACAACATCTCTGCTATCTACATGTTTCAATGTATTTTGTTAAGTTTAGTTTATCTAAGGTTTAAAGTTAAGTTTAAAGGTACACATACCTACAATTTACCTGTAAATAACTTACTTATTATGAACTCAAATCATTATGAACTTAGACTACGGCACTAACCCTGACCTCGGAAAAAAGAACAGAATAAAATTGTGATCGCGAAACTCAAATGTAGGGAACAACTGATTATTTTATCAAAAATAGTTGTTCAAAATAATGATTATTGTAGCCCCTTTTCAGGTTTTCAGTTATTTTAATTACACCTTATATATGTACTTGTAAGTTAATAATAAGTCGGTTTGATGTATTGTTAACAACTACACTTTTACAAATTGGAGAACACAGAAATCCTTCTATTAATAATCTTTCTCTTGTAACTATAACTACTTAAATATCTGCGGATCCTTTCAGCAAAAACGGACCGAAAAGTGTAAAAGAGCGGCACCATTTCGCCAACTCCTTGAATTTTTGCGGAGTTGTTCACTAACCCCTGCATGCTTTAAAAAAACCTTATGAAATCTTTTGTGTTCCCTTCTGAATTCAATACGTTTTAATGTGCATGTCTAAACACGTTTATGTTCGTATTCGAATGAAATGGGTCTATTTATTGGTAGGTTACACAGTCATAGGAAGGTCCTATGCCATCAAACTAAGTAAACCTCAAAAGGAACAAACGGACCCTTACAGGAACACTTCGTTGTCCGTCCGTCTGTCCATATGTCAGTCTGTTAAGACCGTTTATTCAATAACGCGTGGAGGTATCAAATTAAAATAATATCAAATACGTAAGTCTACGGTCCCATGGAGCAATAAATAGTTCTAACTTAGTTTTAAGTCAACGCAATAAAAATACGGTATTTTAAAGCTAGGAAATAAATTAAAACCTATCGGGTGAGTTCCGTGGACCTAGAATCATGAAAAGACATGACCGGTTCCTGCCTTCGAGTTCGGGAACTTGTGCAGGATTACAGATTTTACACTAAGTTTTAAAAATAAAGTTCTAATTTATCATGGATAACCATGATAAATTAGAACTTTATTTTTAAAACTATACCGGTATAGTATAAACTATACCGACTAAAGTCTGAATGTGTGAGTGATTACCAATCGCTATGTGCACTCACACGAATGCAAAGCCCAGCTCAGGCCTCGCGGACTGTAATTTCTTCACCCTGCTCATAATATGCACTTCCCGATTTTGACGTTCTATTGTATCCAAAATCATCCGGTGGGAACAATAAATTAGGAACTAGTTATTTTTGATCAAGTGAATTTTAATGACAAGGAATAATGTATGTTTTGCAACATTAATATTTGACACGGCTACACATTAGGTATTGTTATTGACCCGTGTGAGTGATTCTAAGATTGAACACTATAATTTTTTAAATAACTAGTTTATTTATTCCTATGAACCAAGTAATTATATATAAAATATATATGAATGATGGTGTGGGTGTGTCTGTGTGTGTTGTAATGGTAGTGTTGTGTTAATGATTCCTGTGACAATTCATCTGACATTAGTGACGGGCCTAAAGGGGCACCCAAGTTTTTCATAAAATTGATAATTCAATCGATTTGAGTCAAAGCATGAGAAATCGCTTCACAAAATATCGAGATTCAAATAGATTTTTGAATTGATATTTTATTCTACCGTTTTAACTGTGTTTAATAAATAATAAGTGTTGTGAACTCCTACTTTATAGATGCTCATCTATGACTGATAGCGACATCTCGAGGCTAGAAACAACTCCACACGCTACGTCATAGTAATCTCTCGACCGTGATTGGTTTTAATTCGAAATTGTTCCCACACCTCTCTCCTTGTATGTTGTAATAAAGATGGGCAATACATATTTTGCTCGTTAAACCTAACGCATCGTTTGTGTATAATTGCTTTATGCCATATGTGAGTACTATGTACATGCTTTAAAGCTACTATTTACAGGGTACGTCTTTCATTGACTTGAATGTGTCCTGGCGGCTGAGAGTATGTCATGCTCACTTTAATGTTTCGCTGATGGTGGCGCGTGTGTTTTTCATTTAGCTCCCTTCAAAATGGTTGAGTTGAATGGTGCTAATCCATGCGTCATGTTCGTGAACGGGCGCCGTCAGTTGAGACTGGTCATCTCTTAGCTGCCACGGCGTATTTAAATTTAATTTTATTTTCGAATTGTTTTCATATAAATAACGGACGCTTTTAACGTTCTGCATCGTTCTCACATGCATAATTTCAACATGAATGATGTAACCAATCTATTGTAAACATAATTTGATTTAAAAGAGTGTCCGTGGAGTTTCTTGCCAGTTCTTCTCCATAGGTACCTACTACGCTTTGGAATGGGCAACTTCAGCTTATAGCTTCATTTTTCTGACCGACCGACCTTGACAATTCAAAAGTGCCTGTAATTGGTTTAATTGAAATAAATGCTTTGAGTTTGAGTTTGAGTTTGAGTTTTCGATATAAAAATCCTCAACACAATCTATAAAAACCTAACTTTTAACGAAACCTCACCGCTGCTGCTACATTTTGGCACTACATTTTACCTTCGAACCGAACATTGGGATATTGATACCTACAAGATCGCCGAGCGACCTTTGGATGAGGACCACTTGCACATGGCGGATTGAGAAGAAAACGCAAAAGGTTTCATCGAATATAATACGCAATCGGTGGAGCCAATCATTATTAAATATATTAATAGTATGTCTGTGCTCTTATTTCAGTGAAACTGCCGCATTGTATTCTCCGAATATCGGATTTCCTGTCAATTACTAGCCTGGTGACGTTGCTAGCATCAGTGCCGTGTGTGATTCAAAGTCAAAGTCAAAGCATTTATTTCAAATAGGCCAATAAATAGGCACTTTTGAACGTCAAAAATTACATTAAAAATATAACTGATTCTAGGCGCCACTTCCAAACCACCGTTACTCTTTTAAAAAATGTTTTACAATATTTTGTATACATTAATTATATTTTTAAATGTGAAGACGATGCACCAATAATAAAAATACTATACCACAATTGGTAAGAAGAATTAAAAACAATATATAATCACGCGATAGGTACATTGTGCTCACATATTTACAAACATTGTAAAAACATATGATTTTCCTAAAATATTAACTAGGAATAAGTCAGTGTGTGAGTAATTAGCAACCAGTGTGATTTTGTCTATATTGAGCTAGTATAGCTAGTGTCAAACTCAAACTCAAACTCAAATCATTTATTTCAAATAAACCCATTACAGGCACTTTTGAATTGTCAAGGGGTCGGTCAGTCAGAAATATGAAGCTAGTTGCCCATTCCAAAGCGAAGTAGGTACCTATGGAGAAGAACGGGCAAGAAACTCCATGGACACTCTTTTAAATAATATGGTTACAGATTTTTTTTTACATCAGTCTTGTTGAAATTAAACATGTGAGAACGATGTAGAAAGACCCGTAATAATAAACATAAAAATTGGAAAAGAAAAATTAAAAAAAGCCGTGGCAGCCAAGAGATGACCAGTCCCCACTGACGGCGCCCGTTCACGAACATGACGTTTGGATCAGCACCATTCAGCTCAACCATTTTGAAGGGAACTTAATGATCCAACACACACGCCACCACCAGCGAGACATTTGAGTGAGCGTGACATACTCTCAGCCGCCAGGGCACATTCAAGTCAATGACAGACGTGCCCAGTATAGGGTAGCTTTATAGTAGGTACTACATAGTGCTCACACGTGTGCTTTGCAATTATACAATACTAAAAGATTGAATTTATACAGTGCAAAGATAGTTCTTACAATCTTCAGCAGCTCCAACAATATTTCCGAATGCTAATCAATTGTTTAGGCGCCCTTGTGGAGCAGAACCAGCGTTGAGCCAAGCATTTTTGTCAGAGATGTAATCCTCCAACTTATAATACGCTTGGCTGCATAGTGTGCGTTTGATACAGGTTTTGAACTTCGTTTCATTCAGTTGGAGTATGTGGGGAGGTATTTTATTATAACATTTTAAACAGTACCCCATGAAGGATGAATCTACTTTAGCCAGCCTGAAACCCGGTTGAACTAATTGGTCCCTATTTCTAGTCCCATAGTTGTGTCTTTCACCTCTTTTACTGAAAATATTTAAGTTTTTCCTTACGTACATGATGTTTTCATATATATATTGACAAGGTACGGTCATGATGTTAATATCTTTAAACAGCTCCCTTAAAGAATCGCGCCTGCGGAGGCCATATATTGCTCTAATGGCTCTTTTTTGCAGAATAAAAATAGACTCGATGTCTGCAGCGCGTCCCCATAATAAGATACCGTAAGACATGATACTATGAAAGTAACTGAAATAGACCAGCCTCGCGGTATCTACATTAGTAAACTGACGGATTTTTCTTACAGCATATGCTGCTGAACTTAGCCGTCCTGCAAGAGTTGTTAAATGGGGACCCCATTGCAGCCTCGAGTCGAGCGTGATCCCCAAGAAAACCGTTTTATCAACGAATTCTAGTTTCTCTTGATTCAATACTATTTCACAATCAGTACTTTTAACATTCGGCAAAGCAAACCTTATGCATTTTGTTTTTTTCCCATTTAATACTAAATTATTAGCAGTAAACCAATTTTGTACCTGCAGCAGTGCGTTATTTACGTCGTCAAGATTTGATGAACGTCTACTTATCTTAAAAATTAAAGAAGTCTCATCAGCAAATAACACCATTTGTGGTTGTTTTTTTAATAAATGGGGTAGATCATTAATATATACTAAAAAGAGGAAAGGACCTAATATCGAGCCTTGTGGAACACCCAATTTTACTTTTAATCCAAGTGAATTGACACCATTAATTTGAACTTTTTGCCGTCTATCTTGTAAATAAGATCTAACTAAACTTAGCGCAGGTTTACCTAGTCCGTAATGCTCCAGTTTTAGGAGCAAGGTTTCGTGATTAACGCAATCAAATGCCTTGGAGAGGTCACAGAAAATTCCTATGGCATCTTGGGCCTCCTCCCACGCTGTAAATATGTGTTTTAGTAAAGTGACACCAGCATCAGTCGTGCAACGACCTTTGGTGAAACCATATTGCTGTTCGTGTAAGATTTTGTTGATGTTAAAATGATTAAGCATTTGATTGAGCATTACCTTTTCGAACACCTTGCTGAATACCGGCAACACGGATACTGGTCTATAATTGTTGGTGTCTTTGCTATCCCCAGATTTAAAAAGTGGTATAACCTTACTGTATTTCATTAAATCCGGGAAGACTCCTTGATCTACACACAAATTAAATATTAAAGCTAAGTATGGTGAAAGATCTTCGGTCAACTTGATTTTTATTTGCCGAAAAGCTTTTATAACTATCATAGGGTTTATAGGTTTAAATTGAAATTCAACCGGGCAGCCTGGAACGTTCGCTCTTAATAAATCAATTGAGACTTTGGGTGAGGAATTTAAAGCCTCCGTAGTTTTAGATGGTATATTAGTAAAATAATTTACAAATTCTTGAGCTACTTCTAAGTTAGAGCTTATGGCACCACGTGAAGTCTCCAATGTGTATTCAATGCTTCGTATTTTTTTCCTACTAGTTTCGTTATTTATAACTTTCCAAACAGTTTTTATTTTATCTTCCGCTGTTTTGATCTTGTTGCTAATGGACAGGGCTTTAGCTATTTTGCAGGTATTTCTAAAAGTTTTGGAATATGTAGCAACATACTTATTGAAAGTTTCAGTGTTAATGTAAGGCTTAAGGCCATACAACTCGAACAGTCTTTCTCTACTAATCCTAATACCTCTGGTTGCCCAGTCACTAAATATAAATTTAGTGCAAATATTTTTTGTTTTCTTTTCAAAAGTTTTATTGAATTCAGTGTGGACTAATGAAAAGAAATCCTCATAAAATTTATTTGCATCGTCCATATTATGGCCCAGAACATTTAACTTATTATTTAGGGCACTATTGAAACTATTTAATTTGCCAGTAGTTATTGGTCTAAATTGTATTTGCAATTTTTGTAAAGGTGTTTTAAACCTAAAGGTTACCGTTTGTCCAATATGATCTGACGGCAGAAAATTTACGATGGCTTTTTCTAAATAATCAAAATCGCAGAAGACATTATCAATACAAGTAGCAGAAGTTGGAGTTACTCTAGTCGGTTCGGTAAAAACATTAAATAAATTGAAAGATTTAAAAAGGCTTAGTAATCTACAGCTATTTGTAGTTATAAAACCGTGAGTACTCCTCTTTTCATTGACCACCAAAATGCCTATTGACTCTGCTAAATCTCGTGACAAATCTCCTCATTTACTAAGTGTAGAAAGTAGTGAGTTAGTTCGCGATTTAGTTAGGAAACGTGGTATTATTAAGGGCAGGCTTACCAAATTTAATCATTATTTAGAATCTTTTAAAGACTGTAATCATAACTTTCCTAATCAAAAACGCATTGATTTAAAGTTGAGGATTCAAGGATGTACTACTTTATTTTCTGAATTTAACGATATCCAAACTAAAATAGAAAAAAGAGTTTCTGATAGTTAATTAGGCAAACAGTTAAATCAAAGAGAACATTTTGAAGACAGTTACTACAATTTAATATCACTTGCTGAATTTATGCTTAACATTGATGAGATTGCTGACTGCTCCAAGTCATGTCAGAGTCATAATAATACTCAAATACATTCTGTGAAGTTACCCACTATCTCCATGCCCACATTTGACCGTTCATATGAACAATGGCTGGAATTTTGGGACACATTTGCCTCACTAGTTCATAATTCTAAAGATATTTCAAATATACAAAAGTTTCACAATCTCAAATCGTCCCTAAAAGACAGCGCAAAACTTGTAATACATTCCATAGAATATTCTTCTGATAATTATCAGGTTGCTTAGGATTCGTTGCTCAACCGATATAATAATTGCTCTCTTTTAGTTGATCACCATATCAAAGCTTTGTAAAATATAACTGCATTAACTAAAGAGTCGCCTTCTTCAATTAGAAATTTAATAGACACTATTTTGAAAAACTTACGCGCACTTAAGGTTCTAGGTGAGCCTACAGACTACTGGGATAGTTTAATTATTAATATCATGGTGTCGAAGTTAGATAAAGTAACTGAAAGCGAATGGGGGTCTCATAAGTGCACATTGTTCCTGAACACAAACGAGAACAATTCTAAACGTTTATCGGTGGATATTTTAATTGACTTTTTGCGCAACAAAGCAGATATGCTTAAGGCATTTCAGCGTTCACATAGCATAGAAGCACAAAGCACTGACAACAAAAAACAACACTCAAAATGTCAGGATATGTCTCACTGCAATGTTTCCAGCGGGCCGAGCAAATCAAATAAACAACGCGGTAAGTTAACGTGCCCAAAGTGCAACGCCAATCATCCACTGTATACGTCTAAAGAGTTTATCGATTGCGACTTAGACACAAAGCTTAAACTTGTACGCGAGCACAACTTATGTGAGAATTGTTAACATTCGAGACACTCCGTAAATAGTTGTAGGTTTGGGCCTTGTAGACACTGCAATCAAAAACATAATTCATTATTGCACAATGATGACGCTAATAGTTCTGTTGCTTTGCATTCCACAAAGATAACGGAGGCGTCGCATGCGAGGGAAGTATCTGCGCACCTCCTGGCGGCTGCACCAACCGCCTCGGACACCGCAGTCCCTATTCAAGTAAACAAGGCACACATGCAAACACATCCGATTCAGTCTATAGGTGTGCAATCCGTGTTGTTGTCAACAGCTATCGTTGAAGTAGCAGATGTACTCGGTAGATACCATAAAGCGCGGGCGCTGCTGGATAATGGAAGCCAGCGCTGTTTCGTTGCTAAATCATTATGTCAACTATTAAATTCACCATTAATACAGTCCACAAACGAAGTTCGAGGCGTAGGTGATTCGATAGTACATTGTTCACAAAGCTGTAATATCGTTATCAAATCCTGCGTCGATAGTTCATTTACTACGCGCATTAATTGTTATGTGCTGTCTAAGATTACGGATTCGATGCCTGCCGTATGTAAAGTAAGCGCGCAAATCTGTATTCCAGGCAACATACGGTTGGCCGATCCGGAGTTTTTAGACTACAAAAATATTGACATCTTAATTGGCGCAGATAGGTTTTGGGATTTGTTAGAACACGGTAAAATTCGTTTGTCTAGTGGTCCGTTTCTACAGAATACCAAACTAGGTTGGATTATTTCCGGATCTATAATTAATACGCGAAAAATGCGCCAATTCAGTGCAATATTATAAATTCATTAGATACGCAACTTCGATTGTTCTGGGAGATTGAGGAACCGTCCAAGGTCAGAGACACACAGACTGAGGAAGAACGTGCATGCGAAGATCACTTTGTTCGCACTACTACTCGCAATAACTAGGGAAGATTCTGCGTGCATATTCCACTCCATCAGTCACCTGATACCTTGGGGGATTCTCATAAGTTGCGCGTGGTGTTTGACGCAAGCGCACCATCGAGCTCTGGTAAGTCACTGAATGATTTGCAACTAGTTGGCCCTCCTATACAGGGTGATCTAATTGCCATTCTTCTTTCCGCTTTCGGCAGCACAAGTACGTCGTGTGCGCTGACGATGTATGGCTATGTACCCTCATCTACTAGGCAATGCCTAGTAGATGAGGGTCAGCGCAGCTTGCAAATGATTCTGTGGCGTGAGCATCCCTCAAAGCCGTTAGGTATATTTAAATTAAACACCGTTACGTATGGAACCGCCTTAGCGCCTTTCCTAAGTGTTAGGTGCCCTGATCCTGACGTCGCTCGAGCTATAAAAGAGGATTTTTATGTCGACGACTACATAACAGGCTTGGATGATAAACTAAAATTATTAGATCTATGCGACAAAACTCAGAAGACGCTGCAGTCGGGCTGTTTTCCACTCAGGAAGTGGATATTTAATTTTAAACACGATGATGACCGTCAGTCATCAAGTCAGTTTAAACCTTTAAGTTTAGATGAAAATGTTAGTTCTAAAACCTTAGGAATAGGCTGGCATAACGCAAGCGACAACTTTTATTTTAATTCTCATGTTATTATTGAAAATAACAAGTCTATTACAAAGAGATCGATTTTATCAAACGTTTCGCAAATTTTTGATCCTCTCGGCTTGTTAAGTCCTGTTGTAATTGTTGTCAAAGTTCTTTTACAACAATTATGGCTATTAAAAATAAGTTGGGATGATAACGTTCCTGATGACACGGTGCGCGTGTGGAACCGGTTTGTTATTTCATTGCAAACGCTAAACACTTTGCCTATTCCTCGCCACGCTATAGGTACACAACCTGTGTATATTGATTTACACATTTTTTGTGACGCATCTCAAACGGCGTACGGCGCGTGTATTTATGTTCGCACAGTCAACAAAGATTTAAAGGTATCAGTTAGATTATTGTTTTCAAAAACAAAGATCCCACGTCTCGAACTTTGTGGTGCTTTATTGGGTTTTCGTCTGTATGACAAGGTACGCAACTCATTACGTTGTAGGTTTAATAGCGTAGTGTTTTGGACTGTTTCCACGATTGTCTTAGGCTGGCTGCACATGAGGCCTAACCAACTGAAGACATTCGTTCAAAATAGGATCGCAGAAATTCATGACCTTACACTCGACGTCCCGTGGCGTCACGTAAGCAGTGGAAATAATCCCGCCGATCTCGCGTCACGCGGTGCTCGATTGGAAGAACTTTCTTCGTCTACCTTGTGGTGGGAGGGTCCTGAATTTCTTCGTCACTCTAGTTTTTCAATAGACGATCACAAAAGTTCGGACTCGTTCAAACATCGCGAGTTACCTGAGGTCAAAACATGTGTCACTGCCGTTGTAGCTCACGATTGTTGCCAATTATCTTTGTTTCCCTTCCATCGGTTCTCACAATACAAACGTATTAGGCGCGTGGCTGCCTTTATGTTACGTTTTATTTATAACAGTCGATGTAAAAATAAGAAGCGTACAGGCGGCCTTAGTGTAGACGAGTTAGACTATGCAGATAAAATATTACATAACATACATACATAATCAGCCTAATTTGTTCCCACTGCTGGGACACAGGCCTCCTCTCTGTGAGAGGGAGTGGGCCGTAATCCACCACGCGGGCCCAGTGCGGGTTGGTAGATGTCACATGTCTTCGAATTTTTGGTTCTTAGACGTGCCTGTTTCCTCACGATGTTTTCCTTGATGAAATAATTTACACAAAGTAAAGCGCCTGTCTGGGTTCGACCTACACCTCGTAAGTCGCGGCCGTTACCAATGGGCCACCACTGCTCTCTGATAAAATAGCTCGATTTTATCAAATGGAATCTTATCCAGTTGAATATAAGGCATTATCTAATAATGAGACTATTATAAAGAAAGGTTATTTGTCTAAATTGAATATGTTTCTAGATAATCACTAATTAATGCGTGAAGGTGGTCGTTTAGTTAATTTTGATGAATTTATTTACGGTAAAAAACATCCAATTGTAGTTCATTGTGAACAAAAACTTATTTCGTGCATGTCGTGAGATGGCTAGGAAACATAATGTTAAGTATGTTTGGATTAGAAACGTTACTGTACTTGTTAAAGCTACCGATAGCTCTAAATCATTTGCTGTACAATGTTATAATGATGTCATCAAGATTGCGCAAGGTCTTCGTCACGTTTCTCAGGCAGGTTGCAGATCTCAATGTTCCAACGACTCAATTTTTGTTTCAGTCCGGGTAGTATGTCGTTCATGTCGTTATCCGATAAACGAGACGACAGCTGTCGATTTTTAATTTTGCTCTCGAGATTAGCTATGCAATTTTTGTAGGCTTGATTTTCCTTCTTCAAATTATTCATTTGCTGTCTCATCATCAGCCTACACCAGTCCACCAGTGCTGGATATAAATTCAACGCAATTTACAAGGCGACTCGCGAGGCGAAGCCGATGAAAACAGAAACTATACAAGCACTTTGGGCTTCGACTAGCCTTATGGAATATAGTTCCGGGTACAGTATTTATTTTTAGACGATTAAAATTTGAAAACTTAACACACGACCGCTCTCGAACGGGGCAGGGAGCGAAAAGTGGTGGTCCTAGCCACTATGCGTAGTCCCTCCTCGGCATGGCTGTGATGTTTATATAAATTAAATATAATTTTATAGACATATGTAATTTGTATTTTATTTTATTTTACTTTTAATTTAATATTTGGACTAAAGTGTGTAGGTCACTACACAGTCATGATCCGTGATAGAGCAATTACTTATTGCTATCAATGTTTTATTTTGGACTTTATAAAAAATGGTCTTAACAGGTACTGACTCTAGTTGGCTTAGTTATTGCTGGAAGGAGACAGTGTGTAGCCATCATACACCGATAATCCGCGTTTATGTTGTTAATTTGGTTACATAAATGTTGATGTTTATGTCTCCAACTACAAAACTGAGGCGTAATAGTGTAACTGATTTAATGTGGTATCTAAAGAGGTGGTGAAATTATCAATTACATTACGCAAATACGTTGGGACACTTCATCAGCACTAGCGGCTCTGCAAACACTTCTACAAAATAAAATCCTTTACAACATCGTCACAATAGAAAATTTGCCAAGTATTTACCAGACAATAGAAGCTACCCTGAGCTAACGCTATTAAATATTCATACCCACTCAAAAGCTTTGAAATTAATTCATTGAGTGCCTCCTGCGTCATGCGTTAACCTCTGGCGTCACGTGAATGCAATTATTATTATTAGTATTAAACATTTATATCAGATCAGGTCCATAATTTGTTAGTAACAATGTACTTAAAACTAATGTTAGTAGTGGACACAAAATTAAATTAAATTAAATTACGACATGAAGCCGCACCCACCTTTGCATCATGAGGAACTCCTACCGATCAGTAAAAACAGCCAGGATAGTGTTGGTACTGCCGCGAACGCGAGCGAGTAGGGAGGCGCAACTCTTCCTAACGATAGCGGCAAAGACTTCCACCCGCCCCTCAGCAAACATCCCTGATGCAATGGAACGCCATGGCAGCCCCAACAGTACCCTGAGTGCATTATTATATTGGTCACGCAGGTCGCTATATGCCCGCTGCGAATAACCGACCCACAAGTTGCAGGTGTAGAAAGATTGGCAGTATGCTTTAAAAAGCGTGATTTAAACTGAATTCGTACACCGTGCAAACCTGCGGGCCAGCATGTTACACCGGACAGCCAGCGACCTGCGTTCCCTTTCTTCGTCTAGATTATCACTTAGATCATCGGTGACCCAGTGACCCAAATATTTAAATTTAGACACCCTACACAGGGGAGTGCCACACAGTGATACATTGTGGAATGTTGGGTAAGAAAAACCACGGGCTTTAAAGAGCATCAGTTCACTCTTCCCAACGTTATATTTAAGCCAATGAGTCACCACATTTGATTCACATATTGACACTAACCTCCTCATAGCACTAATTGATGGACTCAGCAACACCATGTCGTCTGCGTAACTCAGATTATTGGTACACACTCCGTCAATATGACATCCGACCTCAGTGCTGCTGAGCTCAACAATTAGGTGGTTAATGTACACGTTGAACAAGCGGGGCGAGCTTAATCCGCCCTGCCTCACTCCGCATTTCAACCGGTACACACTCGAAAAGGAGCCGTTCCACCTTACACAATTGCGTTGATTGCTATACCAATACTTAAACGTTGATACAACTTCAATTGGTACAGAAGTTTCAGATAGCAACTTATTCCATAACACATCATAACTGACAAGATCAAAAGCCTTTGGTAGATCTAGAAACCTTGTACTGCACAATCTGTTTGAGACACAAAATAGCGCTTTCAGTGGATGGCCCCGCCCTAAAGCCAAACTGAGCGTCATGCAGTAATAGATGCTTAGCCAATTGATCGTCAAGCAGACTGTCCAGCACCTTGGCTGAAACAGTTGCCAAGGATATAGGCCTGTAATTTGAGGCATCAGAAGCATTCCCAGTTTAATTTTTAATAACAGGCACCACAACTGTGAGCATGAAGTTATTTGGGAAATAACAGTGACTGATACACATATTAAAAACATGGCAAGTACACGTGGCAAGTGCACCCCGGCCGGCGTATTTCAGATGTTCGATACTGAGGCCATCGTGACCTGGTGACTTACCTCTTTTCATTGATTTTACCACCGATGCAACTTCCTTAGGAGTAAAACGAACGTCAATGTCCCCAGAAACAGCCTCAGCATCGACAACCCGTGTCATTCCAGTAAGTGGTGACTCAACCTTAAAATGCTTAAATAAGTTTGCTATTTCTGTTGGCTCATGCACACCCGCCACGCTCACCGGAAAACTCGACCGTTCAATTTATTTGTTGCCTTACAAAAAGCACAATATTCTTGTCTGTCTGATTTTCGGCTATAATATCCATTTTAATCTGCTGTTCATTATCTTGGCAATATTTTAGCTTATCTTTGAAAACCTTCCGGGATTTACATATATTTGTGTAAATGTACCCTGTTGTGGGTCTGTTATGCAGCAACCACGTCTGATAATGCATGCGCGCCTCCCTGTGAGCATCACGTACATGCATACTCCAACCAGTGACTGGTTGGAGTATGCATGTACGTATTTTCTTTTACAACTCAGGTTATCAGAACCTATATATGAAATAACAGCGCCTTCTTTCAAAATACTTATAATCGTGTCATATATCTCGTCTTTTGTGGCTCTCAATCTCAAGCCATAATTATTATATATCCAAACTACAACGCGCTAATTGCTTGTGTCCTCAAGCTGCTTTCCAGCGTTTTGTATGCTGCTTCCATGTTTTGATTGGGTTTGTTAACAAACAAACAAAGGTAACTAAACAATGGAAGCAATTTTTTTAGAAATATTCACAAGTTTTGAAGACACACGTAGAATATTTTAAGTCAATTGTGTCTACAATTTGAAAGAAATGTAATGGAAATTCTTTTCAAATATCCTGGAGGCTAACAATGTAAATGTTTCAACATACTTATCGACATAAAGTTATTTCTAAGCTTGAGCCCACGTTCGCACGGGCGTACTCGTAAAAGCATCGCGGGCGGATTTTATCGCGCACTGGATTTTCAACTCTCGGTGTTGAGCCGATCGTTGAGAATCTAACAGAATCCATCCCGGCGCTTCGAAAAAACATACTGTTGTATTTTCAATTCTCGGCGCTATAAGAAGAGCGGTAAAATCCCGCCATATTTTAACGTCCGTGCGTACTGGGCTTATTCCCCGGCCGCTTTATTTAAGCAATACAAAGGATTTGTGATAATAAGTGTTTGATATATTATTCATGTACAGTCGCCGACTCCAGTTTGTATGTACCATGCCGCAGATTGCGAAGTTCGCAACTAAAACTGCAAATAATTGTGCCGAAATGGCGTATCGGAAAACGCCGTTTTTGTTTGTACTACATTCCAATGCCATTCTGTTCACATGCAATTTAGAGCAATTTATCATAAATAAATAACTATTTGTTAACCTAATTAGTGGTTACGATGTTTCGGGACTTGTTTCGATGTGAGTTAATTTGCAAATAAATAATAGCCCAACTTTTGAAAATTACTTTAAGCAACTAAAATAATTCGAAGCATGGTTTTCCGTATTTTCGAAATTAATTAGTTTTGTGTATTCATATTTATTACTGTTAGCCGTATGCGCGATGAAATAAGAAAGTCGAAGGGTAATACATTCCCTTTAATACTTTTTGAAAGAAATGTCCAAGCAATTACAGTGCTCAACAAAATACGCGGATTTCAAGTTTGCTATTTTATCAGTTTTGTTCGTGTTTATTTCAAGCTACAAATGTTCTAGACTGCGAGAGAGAAAGACAAAACGTAAGATTCAGAACTTTTACATTACAAATAAATAACACGGTCATTCATAACTTTTCGTAACGATTTTCCATCATTGCGAGCAGGTAAATATTGTTGTCGGCAGTTTACTTACTTAGCTTTATACCTCAACATTTATGAATATTTGTTAAAGTCTACGGAGACTGTGTTGATATCGGCTGTTGTGGGCTACTGTCATAAGACGACGATGCCAAGAGGAGCAAGATCTTATGGACAAGTCGTAGACATTAACAAGATCAGAACATCATTAAAAACAAGGAAAGATTTTTGTGTCCTTAACAAATAATAGGGTAAAAAACAAATTGAATACGAATTTATTCGTTCTACTAATAAAATTCATAAATTCTCTATTTAATCTTACCAGCGTGTAAATTCAACAGCAATTAACTTTACCACGCAATACTTGCCTCACACAAGTATCGCTAAACGCTAAAAATGTTCGCGTTGAACTGTCGACTATTAACCACTTCAAGAAATTGATGTCACAAGGATATTCCCTGCCACGTTATCAAAAGTTGGAAGTAATTGTAGCGCCAGTGAGGACGCTTGAGTGAGGATGCTTGAGTTCACGTAGTTCGAAATAATAAATAATAATAATTATCTAAATGGCAACACCGTGTCAACAAAACGTCTGAATTTCAAATTTTAACTAATAATATTACTGAAAATAATTTTGACCAAGTCTTACAATAGTCTTTCAATAGAAACGAATCCTGAAAATTGAAAATTACTTTAAAACCAAAAATTAGACCATAACACATCAAAATGTAACAAATTTATTCAAAAACTACAGAATCGGAGGTGACATGACAGATGTCACCTCCGATAAAAATAACATGAACAAGATCTAACGAAATTGGAATGATGAAACTATGTTGACAAGATCAGCCGCACGTCAAGCACGCCCACCACCTCCGGACTCATCGCTCAGCTCCGCCTCGCCGCCGCCGGTACCCAGCGCTACTGTGAGCGCTGTGACGACACCAGCCGCGGTAGTTGCGTCGAGCTCGAGCGACGAGTATTTCTCCCCGCCCACGACGCCACCACCTGCTCGTCGACGAGGAGGACGCCGGCCGCCGGACGGCTTAGGACCTCGAGGCCCACCGGCCTCTGATAGGGTCCCAGCTCCCGGCGGAAGTGTGCAGCGCATGAGATGGACACGATCCATCAATGAAAACGTCATGCGCTCATACTATGGGGCTACAGAGGGGGGAAATAATCTGACCGCGTACCGTGTTCGGATGCTCTCTCTTTTTCAGGTGCTTGAGCCAGCTGTCAACGTTTCGGCACAACGACTGTCGGATCAGGTGCGGGTCATCCAACGTAATCATATGTTGGATGACACTGTGCTTGATCACCTGCGAAGTGAAATGCAGAGTAGCCGTGTCATCGCCCCCCCGTCGCAGACTGTTGTGGTACTACCACAGTCCAACACTGATCAAGCTGACGAAGGAAGTGATGATAGGGCTACAAATGTAAGTACCCAGTGCAATGAGGAATTGAGGAATGCTTTGGAGTGTGCGATTCGGGAATATCGGTTCATGTCGCCCGAACTTAGACCACGCTTACCTCGTTTGCCCATGCATAACAAAAATAGGGCGCTGGTGGCGCTCCTGGATTCGCAGTTATCAAACTATTTTGATGATTGCGAAGACCTCACCGATACTCATTCGATTCTGTACTGCGCGGCTGTAGCGGCATGTCGTGTAGCTCACGTCAAATTTCCCAATGACTCTAGAGCTACGCGACCGAAACCAACCGTACCAGCCTGGCAGTGCAGAATTGAACACCGTATTGGTGGGGCCAGAGCGCTCATCGGCAAACTAATCTGCTTCAGAGACGGCAATACTCGTCCAAGAGTGATGCGCTTTGTGAGGCGGGCGTTCTCAGGGACTGATATAAGCTCCCAGAACTATCTGTCCTGCGTCACAGAGCGCATCGACTTCCTGAAGCAGAAAGTGTATGCATGGGCTAACCGTATTCGTAGGTATAAGCGGCGAGTAGAGCGATATACTCAGAATCGCACCTTCCAGAGCGATGAAAGGTGGGTTTATAGGGGTTGGGAGCGACCGAACCAAGGTGTGGCTGACACGTGCCTGCCAGATGATGATGCCATGTGTTCTTTCTGGCGCAGCATCTGGTCGGTGCCTGTCAGTCACACCGAAGGTGACTGGACTCGGGAAGTCGAGCGAGCCTGCAATCCAATACCAGAAATGGGGGCTATTACCATCTGCCCCCAAGATGTAGCTCGTGCAGTCCGTCCGTTGCCTAACTGGAAGTCTCCAGGGCCAGACGGACTGCAGAACTTTTGGATCAAATGGATCACAAGATCGCACGCTCGCTTGGCGGCTCAGTACCAGACGGCTTTGGAGTTTGGTTCGCTACCCCAGTTCCTAACAACAGGAGTTACCCACCTGCTCCATAAATCAGGTAGCACCGCGGAACCCAAAAATTATAGGCCGATCACGTGTTTACCGACGGTCTATAAAGTGCTTACATCCATTTTGAGAGCTAAAATTAACAAACATATAGACACCAACTTCATCATGTCTGCCTCTCAAAATGGATGTAGGAACGGGTCCCGCGGTACTAAGGAGCTACTCCTCATTGATATGGCCATTAGCCAACAGGTTCGTCGTTCCCGAAAGGATCTGTCGACATGTTGGATAGATTACAAGAAGGCCTATGACTCGGTGCCACATACGTGGCTCATGAGGGTGCTGGAGTTGTATAAAGTAGATGCAACTCTGCGCACCTTCTTGATGTCATGTATGGGGCGATGGAGGACGGTCCTTCGCTATCCAGGATGTCGGAATATCCTGAGGAATAGCGAGCCGATAAGGATCGAGCGAGGCATATTTCAGGGCGATAGTTTGAGCCCGCTTTGGTTCTGCTTAGCCTTGAATCCTCTAAGCACACTGCTGGAGGATTCAGGTCTAGGCTATCGGCTGAGGAGAGGTGGTCAGGTTATATCTCACCTTCTGTACATGGATGATCTAAAAATCTTTGCCTCCAACAATTTGCAACTAATGGAGCTACTGAAAGTAACTGAAACTTTCAGTAGCGCCATCAGGATGGAATTTGGTATGGACAAATGTGTGGTCATGCATGTAAAGCGAGGGGAGATTGTGGAATCCGTGGGAACCCAACTCTCGGATTCCATAAACGTCAGAGCCCTCTCCGCATCCGAAACCTATAAGTATTTGGGTATGTCGGAAGCGTTGGGCATCAATGGTCGGAGGGTCCGTACAATGCTGACTGCAAACCGAATGCATCACCCACGGTCATCGGTAATGAGACTGTATATCCCGCGAAAGTGTGGTGGTCGAGGCTTTTTAAACGCTAAGACCCTACACAATCGCGAGATATGCAGTCTCAGGGAATATTTCCTAGAAGCCGACGTGGGGATGCATCGTGATGTAGTCGCGGTGGACAAGGGCCTCACCCCGCTCTCCTTGGCTAAAGAGAACTGGCGCAAACCTGTAGTGCTTGACACTAATGATCGCATGGAAGTATGGCAGAGTAAGGAGCTTCACGGACGCTTTTTCCGGGCCCTACATGGACCCGATGTAGATCTTTTAGCGTCCGTAGCCTGGCTGCGTTTCGGTGACCTCTTTGGAGAAACCGAAGGTTTTGTCTGTGCAATTATGGACGAAGTTATGATGACGAACAATTACCGGAGATTTATTGTGAAAGACGGCACGGTTGACATCTGTCGGGCATGTCACCGTCCGGGGGAATCAATAAGACACATTATCTCCGGTTGTTCTCGTCTGGCTAACGAAGAGTACTTGCATAGACACAACCTTGTAGCCAGGATTATCCATCAGCAACTTGCTCTGAAATACAGCCTTGTGGAATCGGAAGTGCCGTACTACAGGTACGTGCCCGACCCAGTTCTCGAAAATGGAAATATCACATTGTACTGGGATCGATCCATCATCACTGACAGGACTATTATTGCCAATAAGCCTGATATAGTGGTGGTGGATCGAGTACAGCGGCGCACAATGATTGTTGACATAACGGTCCCGCATGACTGTAACCTCGTGAAAGCCGAGAAAGATAAAGAAATCAAGTATCTTGATTTGGCTCGCGAGGTTGTCGACATGTGGGATGTGGACTCAGCAATCATTGTGCCGATAGTCGTGACAGCCAATGGCTTAATAGCCAAGAGCCTCGACAAACACCTGAGGAGGCTCTCGTTGGGCAGCTGGATCAAGGGCGTGATTCAGAAAGCGGTACTTCTGGACACGGCTCGCATTGTCAGGAGGTTCCTCTCTCTGGAGCCCTGACCGCCGGTAGCTTGGACCCTGTTCCCGATACCGGTGGGATACTATTTTTTATATTTTTAAATGTTTTTTAATTATTTTTTTTTTCAGATTTTTTAAAAAATATTTAAAAATGTAATTTATAAGTTTGTAAAATATAATAAAGGAAATAATAATAATATGTAAACGAAGAGTCTACGAGTCTAAAATTATGTCCTGTTACGAATAAAAGAGAAATAGAAGTCTGTTGTATAAAATCTGTTTAGACCTACTATGTAATGGAAAGTATAAATAATAGTATTGTCCGTATATGGAAGTGCTCGTAGCGTAATGGCTACGAGGGTCTACGAAGCGTAGCTCCGTGGCTACGCCTGACTTGCTGGCTTCAGAAACTATAAAAAAACACTAATAATTACTGTAGCTAGCAAAGATTACCTTTGTTGAAAGTTTAGTTGTACTGGAGATATTAAATAAATAAATAAAACCCAAACATTCACTTTGTTATCCTATGGATCACAACAAAAATATAAACAGACTTGTCACCCATATAACATTAAGTGTACAGACAGCAGATAACAGACAGGCAACGTTCATTCGACGTTGAACATAACAATATTTTAATGCATAATTGTGGGATCTTGACATGTGATCCCAACACTTTACCGCTGCAGGCATAATTTAGTCAGACGGCGGAACTCCGATGAGCCACAGTGCGAATGTGAAGCCACATCGCAAACGATGCCACATCTTTATATTCTTGTGCTCTCTGTGCAATAACTCTTGCACTATGGGATACCTTTGCGAAGCCAACACTAACGCTTTCGAAATAACCAAATTCTTGTCGAAACTTATTTAAACTTATAAAAGCAATCATCCATACGAAGAAGATAAACAATATACCTACTATAAGGTTCTATGTAGATTAAAGTTACAAAAAAGGTTAACATGGTTGGAAATTTGAAAAACAAGAAAATTTAAAAAGTTTATTTTGTTATGTAGGTACGTGATACAAAGCGCGCTTGAAAGAACCGCAAACAATTCTTTTATTTGTTAATTTTGGTATGTGAGGTAATGATTTTAGCGAATCTGTGATAACTTGTAACAAGCAAGCAATGCGAGTACACTACGTTTACTTAAGCGTTGAACATATGCTGTTATAGTACATCATATTTGCGATAATTAAGGGCAAAAACCTGGTGTTCTGCAAATTTACGTCACATTAATGTTAGCTACTGTTCTGCAGATTAACGTCACATTAATGTTAGCTACTGTTCTGCAGATTTACGTCACACAAATGTTAGCTACTGTTCTGTAGATTTTGTTGATCATAAGTTGCCTTCGAATTGACGGCCTGCCTTGTAAAGTCTAGGAATAAAAATATTAAGTTCCTTACGGTAATTTTTTTCTTGCACCTTTTTATTTTTCCGGCTACGTCTTTGCCAAAATTTTGGCCGAAAATGACTCGCTCTCTCTCTATGAATGTGAAGTAAGGACCCCTCGTAAGGACTTTATTGTCACCCTAAGTTTGAATGTCTCTTGCGCGCCATAAAACAACAAGGTGTATTCGTCTATGTGGCAGTAACATAGTTTTATACTTTGTGAAGTTTCAATTTACTGGGTATTGTTGTTTCAGACTCAAAGTCAAAGCATTTATTTTATTTTAACCATATATATAAAGGCACTTTTAAATTGTCAAGTAGCCGGTCAGTCAGAAAAATTAAGCTAGTACCCCATTCCAAAGCGTAGTAGGCCTGAAGTATTAAAATTGTTACGTGTGTACAGTCCGCGAGGCCTAAGCTGATCTTTACATTTGTGAGAGTGATTACCAATCGCACCAACATGATCGCACGATCGCACAGCGCCTCAGGCCAATTGTCCGATTGCCAAGCGACGGACGCGTCGCTATGTGCACTCACACAAATGCAAAGCTCAGCTTAGGCCCCGCTGACTGTACGTGATTACAAGGAAGGGCCTATCTAAACAATAAATTGTTTTCCCAAACATCAAACCCATATTATTCGACATAATTAAGACAGCTCATTATTAGTATCCTCGACTGTTCGAATATTACTAAAGTTATATTACTACCAGCCTGCACTACATGAGGTCGGCTGAGAGCGGACAAGCAACTCCATGGACACTCTTTTAAATTACATTGTTACAAAAATATTAGTTACATCACTACTGTTGAAGTTATAATTATTTGTGAGAACTATCTAAAAAAGACGTACACGTTAAAAGCGTTCAGAGTACAATTGAGTAGAATTTAAGTGGCAGCTAAGAGGTGACTAGTCTCTACTGACACCGGCGAACTTTCACGGACATGACATATGGATCAGCACCATCCGGCTCAACCATTTTGAATGGAGCCAAATAACCAATTCACGCGCCACCGTCGGCGAAGTTGTCCAACAACATTTAAAGGAATTAGAAGGTTGATAATACATGTGTAGCTTAAAACTATTAAAGATCAAGCTAATTACCATTCAAATGCATCATCATAATTGATGCACGATATTGTTAGTTATCGGTTAGAACTCCGGTGTCAGTTCATCTTGTACGAACATTTATTCTTGCACAAAGTAAACAAGCATATGACTTCAACTTGTGAATGAATGAAATGCACCGACCCCAGCGTGGTTTGACCAGACTCGATTAATCGAATGAACCCCAAGATTTGCACTAGCCCCTGAAGCCTCATGTTTCATGGTGCTACAAAGACCTAAGAAGAAGATAGGATTTGGAGGCCGACACTAGACAATAAGGGTTTAATAAGGTAAATGATGCTTTCAAGCCTTTCGAGGTCATATATATACCAGGGGGAGACAGATTTCCTGATCTTTGACCAATTTAATTAATTACGTTTCATCCTCAAGGGTTCTAAGGACATAATCCATGTCCAGTGTAAACAGGCAAGGGGATAGAGGGCAACCTTGTTTGACTCCCTTTTCCTTGATAATCCAGTTGCTTTGTTGGCCACTCCATTTGATGTATGTTCGTTCATTCAGGCATGTTTTGATTATCCTGTTGGCTAACGATTTGTTGGTTCGTTGTACTAATATGTCACTCAGTGCGTTTAGGTCAATGTTATCAAATGCCTTTTCTATGTCGAGGGCGAGTACAAAGATTCTTCTACCTCCACGCCATTCTTCGTCCAATACCCTCTTAAGTGTAAATATGTGATCATCTGTGTACGATTGTTTAGGATGGCAGCTTGGTAATGTCCAATACTTTTATCGTTTCTTCTTATTTTTTTTAGTAGGTAGGAGGCGTAGATTCTGTAGGCTGTATTGCAAATTGATATGCGTCGATAGTCGCTTGTAACTTTAGGGTTATTATTTTTCGAAATTGGTACCTGCTCTGTTTCTAACCACGTGTCGGGTACTTCGTTCTGGTTCCAGGCTTTGTTTTGAATATAAGGGGCATCGCTTTGTAAATCTCAATTACCACTTGGTCTGTTCCCAGAGCGGTCCCGTTTCTCAAGTTGTTATTAATTTTCATTACGTCATCCACAGTGGGTCCTACATTTTGAGCGTCAGTTATCGGCTTCGTTACATTAACCGTTGGTATAGGTGGGCCCTCAGAGCGTTTTAGGATTTGCTCCCATTTGGACATTGGTATTTAAGCGTTTCTTTTACGACGTTTGGTGTGTTGTTTGCTGCTCCTGTAAAATAGGTACAGTACATGCATGCGTTTTGAATGATGTTTTTTCCCAGTCCATTAATGAGCTCCCTGCATGCATTTTGTTCTTCTTTGTATTTAACCTTTTGAAGCGTTGCCTGCCATTCTTTTACACGATAATGTCTATTTGGGTTATCTGGTTGCCTTCTTTCTAAGAATTTAGCCTTTTGGAGGTTGGCAAGAGCTAATCGATGATCCCTGGAATGAATCGGTTGAAAAATCAGGGTTTCCTAGGCCACCGCTTTTAGTACTCCCGTATTTCGATATTTGCATCCGTTGCATTGATTCCTATATTTTCTAGTTTTTTGGTTATGCATTCTTAGTATTTTGTTTCGGTGCATTTGCTATTGAGAGCGGCGTAATGGCATTGTTTATGTTTAAAATCCTTGGCCTCCAGTTTTTTTCCCTTCGCGCCTTGCTATTTTTGATGCTTTCGTTATTGTGTAGAATTCGGCTTGTTCTTAGCAGCCCCCAGATTATTTTATGGTCGGAGATGCCCCTAGCAGCATTCACTTTTAATGAAGTGAAGATTTTTTCTCCTGTATGTGGCGTAATAATGTGATCCAATTGGTATTTCTGGGTGCATTTAGACCATGTTATATTACAAGATGGTCTCGCTTTTGTTGTTTCTATTTGAAATTTTTCCCTGTTGGCTATATCCATTAACATTTCCCCGTTGTGGTTGGGATAGTCATGATGGAGGTTTTGGTGAATCAGACCTTTGCTTTGGAGCTTATCGTATCTTTTCGACCAATGCGTGCGTTAAAGTCGCCTAGGATTACTAGCGTACATTTTTTTGGTTTTTGTCTAATTAGGTTTAATACCACTATGAAAGAGCTAGTTGCTTTATGGGCATGCACAAAAATAGTATCCCACCGGTATCGGGAACAGGGTCCAAGCTACCGGCGGTCAGGGCTCCAGAGAGAGGAACCTCCTGACAATGCGAGCCGTGTCCAGAAGTACCGCTTTCTGCATCAAGCCCTTGATCCAGCTGCCCAACGAGAGCCTCCTCAGGTGTTTGTCGAGGCTCTTGGCTATTAAGCCAATGGCTGTCACGACTATCGGCACAATGATTGCTGAGTCCACATCCCACATGTCGAACCCTCGCGGGTCACATCAAGATACTTGATTTCTTTATATTTCTCGGCTTTCATGATGTTACCGTCATGCGGGACCGTTATGTCAACAATCATTGTGCGCCGCTCTACTCGATCCACCACCACTATATCAAGCTTATTGGTAACAATAGTCCTGTCAGTGATGATGGATTGATCCCAGTACAATGTGGTATTTCCATTTTCGAGAATTGAGTCGGGCACGTACCTGTAGCACGGCACTTCCGATTCGACAAGGCTGTATTTCAGAGCAAGTTGCTGATGGATAATCCTGGCCACAAGGTTGTGTCTATGCAAGTACTCTTCGTTAGCTAGACGAGAACACCCGGAGATAATGTGTCTTATTGATTCCCCCGGACGGTGACATGCTCGACAGATGTCAACCGTGCCGTCTTTCACAATATATCTTCGGTACATTGGGTCTATGTAGGTTCCGGAAAAAGCGTCCGTGAAGCTCATTACTCTGCCATACTTCCATGCGATTATTAGTGTCAAGCACTACAGGTTTGCGCCAGTTCTCTTTAGCCAAGGAGAGCGGGGTGAGGCCCTTGTCCATCGCGACCACATCACGCTGCATCCCCACGTCGGCTTCTAGATAATGTTCCCTGAGACTGCATCTCGACTGCATCTCTGCATCTGGTCTTAGCGTTTAAAAGTTTAAAAAGCCTCGACCATCACACTTTCGCGGGATATACATTCTCATTACCGATGACCGTGGGTGATGCATTTGGTTTGCAGTCAGCAGTGTCCGGACCCTCCTATCCAGGGCGTCGAGTTCGGTTTGAGTCCATTTGAATATGCCGAAGGAGTACATCAAAACTGGCATGACCCAACCGTTAAAGGCGCGCACCTTGTTTCCGCTTGACAGAAAACTATTTAACACTTTCTTCAGGCGGCCAAAGAAGTGCTCCTTCAACGATTGCTTCATGTCAGTACCATTGATGCCCAACGCTTCCGACGTACCCAAATACTTATAGGTTTCGGATGCGGAGAGGGCTCTGAGGGTTATGGAATCCGAGAGTTTGGTTCCCATGGATTGCACAATCTCCCCTCACTTTACATTCATGACCGCACATTTGTCCACACCAAATTCCATCCTGATGGCGCTATTGAAAGTTTCAGTTACTTTCAGCAGCTCCATTAGTTGCAAATTGTTGGGGGCAAAGAGTTTTAGATCATCCATGTACAGAAGGTGAGATATAACCTGACCACCTCTCCTCAGCCGATAGCCTAGACCTGAATCCTCCAGCAGTATGCTTAGAGGATTCAAGGCTAAGCAGAACCAAAGCGGGCTCAAACTATCGCCCTGAAATAAGCCTCGCTCGATCCTTATCGGCTCGCTATTCCTCAGGATATTCCGACATCCTGGATAACGAAGGACCGTCGTCCATCACCCCATACATGACATTAAGAAGGTGCCTAGATAGGGGGCTACGATGTCTATTATATTACTTAAAAGTTTAATGGAGATGCCCCAGTAATCACCAGTGTTTTTAGACTTAAGAGTGTTAAAGACGTTAATTACATCACTAGGCGTTACATGTTCGAAGCTAAATAAGAGAGTACATTTTGGCACACTACTATTCAAAAGGTTCCCAGCTTTAGACGGGGACGAATTTAAGGAGCAAGTCGTAGTTATAGGTATGTTGGCAAAAAACTCATTAAATGCCTCAGCTACGTCAGCTGCCTTACTAACTAATTTGTTATCGACCATAATCTCAAGTTGATTTTCTTGTTTAACCGTCTTACCCGTTTCATTGTTAATAATTTTCCAAGTGGTTTTTACTTTATTATTGGAATTTTTAATTCAATCGCTTAAGAATTTTGATTTAGCAATATCACAAATCTTTTTAAATAATTTTGAATATTTTTTTACATACTCTAGGAAAGTAGTATCAGACCTGTATTTTTTGACAAACCATATAACTCGTATAGTCTCGCTCTACTTTTATAAATATCTGGAGTAGCCCATTGGTTGAAACCAACGGAAGTGCCATTAATGTTAATGGTTTTGGTCTTGAAAATAGACTGGTATTCTGTTTGCACAACATCAAAAAGGGCTCCGTTAATTTCATTAGGATTCTCGTGTTCTACTAACGATGGTGTAATTCTATGAGCTATATTATTTTTAAACCTGTTACAACTACTAGCTGTGTATGGCCTGCATTCAAGTTATACGGTTTTTTTATGTAATGTCATGGGGAAGCTAGCTAATAAACCACAGTGGTCGGACGTTAAGTCACTTTACACTAATTAATTTTTGGCATCACAATTACTAAATATATTATCAAGACAAGTTGACGAAGATGCCGTGATCCTAGTTGGTTCAAAAAACAAGTTAATCAAATTATAAGACCTAAACAGATTGAGAAATAGTAGTAGTTTTAGTTAAGTTTCTGCTTGTATCTCAGGTGTTTGTAGATCGATTTAAATCAAACAAGCATCACCGCACACGCTTTGCACCCGTTCACGTAATTAAATCAGTTTTACTGTGATAACGACACTTTGAACCACTACTATCGCGGATAAAACAACGATGTAAAAAATAAGATGTTGCTCTGTACGTGACAGAACGTATTCCCTGCTATTATTGGCAGTCATCAAAATTGATTATTATTAAAAGATTAATTTATTTACTATTATTATTATTAAAACACTTTTGCTTTCAACAATGCTCAAAAATTTATGAACACTGTGGACACACGGGTGGAGACCCTTGTAGTACTTTAAAACCTATGTTAATCGAAGGACCACCACACACATAACATCACGCCTTGTTTCCCCGAAGGGTTGGGTAGAGGTGTACCTATAGTACACACACATTTTGCCAGTTATGTTATGTTGGTCGAAGGACCATAGCCGTCTTATTGTTTTATTGTATGACATCGAAACTGAAATGTCCGTATAATCGTATTTGTGTGTTCCAACTATGTCACAGCCTACTAATCTATCACTGCCAGAGTACTGGCACCCTCATTTCAGCAACAGATTCTTATTCCCCACGTGCACTTTATGCTACTATGATTTATTACTATTGACTTAAACGATTTGGATACAGCTGCTTACCATCACCGCGTCCTTTCAAAGTACGTGATCGCATCGAATCTAGGAGCCGGAATCATTGGCCATTCCGAAAATAATGTTATTAAAGTGAAAACTTCTTTAGCGGCGTTGTACACTTTATTTTGTAATGGGTAAAAAAATGTTAAACTCGCGCCAGGACACGTGACCTGATCGAAAATTCGTAAGACGGATGATTGTTGATTTTTATTGATTGATTTTTCTGAGAGATTTTTAATGTAATATAAATTGTCATGTTTGATATCAAAAATGTACAACGTTCATTCCAGTTTTCACTTCTGCCGGCACTCCCGGAGTGCAACACGTCGTTTTTTTTAACTGTTGTTTATTTTTTTACCAATGGAGTTAGAATATAAAATAACAAGAAATATACAGAGAAGTATTACTGTGTATTTATAGTTTGCCGTTTAGTCAAGGTAAAATTAATTTCATTTTATATCACCAAACGGCTATTAAAAATATCCCTACCGAAAAAATGTGTATGGCAAAGAATATGGTGTTGTAATATGCAACTAAGGGGGTTTATGAAACTATGATGATGGAAGAAATGGGATGAGTAGCAAACTGTCATCATTAATCTGTTTGTCAAGCGGGGTGATCGTCGAAACATCACGACACTCGAAGGTTGGCTTTGGTAGTGGATATTAACAGGTTGATAAAATTTAAAAAAATTAAGGCGACACCCAGTCGTTTTAGGGGCGGAGTTAATAACAACTTCGACCAAATTAATATTAACCCATGATCAAATGTTGAAAATCTAACTAAATAACTTACCCGCCGCATTTCGAGGTTCACCAAGAGCTACTTCCAAATCAGAAAACTAACAGAGATAAGAATAACGAAGTCACATCCTTCTGGGTCAAAAAGATTTGTTTATCGAAACAGCTAAACTAGAGAGATCACAAGATAACCGGCACTAACAGTTGAAAAGATAACCTTACAAAAAAAGATACAAAAAAAATACGTGAAAATACCAGAGAAAACATAATTATTACCGTGAGAGTAACGACAAATCGCGAAAAAGTGAAATAAAGCTGTCAGGCCCCTGGTTACTGCCGCTAGAGAGCTACTTACCATGCGTGTTAAAAAAACTGTTTGAATGCATAGTCTGCGCGTCATCGGGATAAAACGCTGGTACCTCCCTGTAGGTGCATACGACGACATATCAAACTATACATTTCCAGTTTTAACTGACCTCGCATTGTAAAAGCTTTTCATACAATAAGAAGTCAGCTTATACTGGAAATGCATAGTTTGATCTGTCGTCATGCGTACTAACTTTGTGATCGTATTCACGGGTTCAAGATAATGTATTGATTCAGTTGAGGATAAAAGTGTTTATTAGCTGCACTGCTACAACTATTTCCAGCAATTCGGACTTCAGTATATTCATGGTATTACAGTACAACCTACAGTTGCTCAAGGTTGTTAGAATCTTGTTAAAAACGTTCCATTTGCAAGCCAACGAGGCACTCGACAATCTAACTTCTATAGACGGCTTAAATATTCTCTACTTCTTTCCGAAAGACAATGCTCAGACATAACTTACAATCAAATGGATTTCCAAACACCCACCTCAACCTGTTCACAACATCTGTCCGCGTAAACATTACATAACATTGAAGTCAAACGTAATAAGTAAATGAAACGCTGAACAAATCTGCGGACATCTTATCCAGCGTTTGTTAATTACGTTAAATCTTTGCTAAGCATCGGTGTGAGCGTCCGCGATCCGTCCGAGACGTGACGCGCTAAGCGCAACAAATGTCACGGTGTTGCTGTGAATCGGACACACACACGAGCGGAGCGGGCAGCTGTGGCCTATTTAGTTACGTTAAATCTTTGCTAAGCATCGGTGTGAGCGTCCGCGATCCGTCCGAGACGTGACGCGCTAAGCGCAACAAATGTCACGGTGTTGCTGTGAATCGGACACACACACGAGCGGAGCGGGCAGCTGGTTACAAAAAATACATTGTACCATATTATCTGTGGTTTATGAGTGAATGAAAACGTTTATTTCGACCAACAAAGAGTCATAGGCACAAAAATTACAAAAATAAAAAAAAGACATACATTTAAACATACTACAAATCACGATAGGTCAGTATGTGAACCGGACAGCAATGGTTCAGGTACTGGCAATCGAACCGCGAATGCCCTCACGGTGCCGTTGGAGCTAGCCCGAACCCAGAGCACTAGGGATGTGCATCGATTTCGCATAGTAGAGTAAAAACAGTCTACTTGCGACCCGGACTACATCCCTGATGCGCTGCTGATTCAGGGCAGCCCCAACAGCATCTTGAATGCATTATTATATTGCAAACGCATGGCATTGTACTGTCTGCTCGTGTATGAGACCCACAGGCTGCTCGTGTAGAATGATGTATAAAAAAGGCTCTAAACAATGTTATTTTCACTTCTGGGGTGCAACGAGCAAACCTGCGGGCCATCATATTTGCCCTTACAGACAACGCCCTGCGTTCTCGCTGTATGTCTGCATCGTCTAAGGCCTCGCCTCTTATGAACTAGGTTGTGGGTTCAAATCCGGGCAAGTACCAATGTGAATTTTGTAATAAATTTATGTAATTTCTCAGTTTATATATGTTGGACATGACTGATATTGGTGTAGGAAAAACATCGTGAGGAAACCTAGACTCATAGTAAATATAAGTATGAAAAAAAATCGCCTACCTGCCTTGCGCGTGCGTGGTGATCAATGCTCGTGCTTTTCTCTGTATAAGATGAGACCTTTTACCCTGCAGTGGGACAATAATAGGCTGCTATTGTTATCATGTTGTCTGGATGAAAACGAACAACCGGGAGCGAACTCTTTAAAAAAACAAAAGACAGCCCAATAAATTCTTAGATCACCATTTAATTTTATAAGTCGAGTTTTTATTAAGTTTAACAAAATGAGAGAAAATTGACACTCTTTCTCCTTATAAATACCCATCGCCAGTCATTTAAAACATTGTAGGTCGTACACAATTCAGTACTTGATTTTTGGGCTGTTGTTAGGAAAAACCAGGTGTACGTAATGGATGAATTGCCAACACTTGAAGTAGGTTTTAGGTTGATGAGGAAAGCAAAGCGGGCAACTTTCAATATTTCGGCCATTATTATATTCCATTTGGAATAAGATGAGACATTTAAATAAACATTTTTTACAGTTCGTTCTACCGATTTTGACTTAATATTGCGTTGGTGGCATGATAAATGGTAGCTACTGTTAACAGATGGTATTGTAAGTACGTTTTTGCTTTTCGTCCTTATGCCTTTATAGTAGAAGTCGAATTAGTTGAACGGACTGTAAAAAGTTTTTTTTAATTGTCTAATCTTATTTCAAATTGTGTATAGGTTGGACCGCGATGACATTTGTAAATTAATTGTACAATAGCGCTCATAAGTCTTTAATCAATCTCACATAGCGATAGATTGACGTTTCGGTTTCACTTACGACCTTTTTCTATAAGTTTGTCTCTATACCATAGAAATGTTACACACACTCACTTTGTCTGTAATTGATAGTAGTTCTCAATTTCAACTAACTTAACATATTATGGCATGGTAGTGTGATTGTACCTAAATTACCCTAGACTGATAAAAATTTCGTTTTTCCTCATTATGTTAAAATTAGTGTTAAGGTCGTTTAAGGTCCCCGAACAGCCCTGATCTCGTCTCCTGACTGAACACTCTCCCACAGATAGCGTTTAAATGATTAATAAGGCAAGGAAATAATTGAAAGAAATGGTAAATAAGACATAGGGATTCATAGTTATGAAAATATATTGGATGTGATTTTAGAAAGCTAAACAATAGAGGGATGCAGAGTATATTATTATAAGTTTATTTTGTCATAATAATTATAGTTTTTAGTATCTTGCTTAGAGATGTCTAATAGTATTACATTCTTTATTCTAGAGAAATACTGTGAGTCTGTGGGTTAAGCGATGTGAGGAAGAGAGAATACTTGCTAGTCGGGACGCTTGTTTATGAAGTGGAAGGCTTATTTAAATAAGACTTCACATAGTGAATGGATATCAAAGAAATGGTTTTATACCAACCGGTCATTTTGCTGAATTATTCAACACGTCATTAAAAACTGTTCGCCGTGTACTCCACGCTATAAAGGTTGCATCACCGAAGTCCAGCAAACAATAACGTAATAAACAATAACGTTAAAGTTTCGGAATAGTTTATCCTGTATATACCGCTATATCCGTGAATTATAAAAAATTGAGGTTTAGTTTAAAATCTTCTTTTCTTAAAGAAAATTTATACTTAAGATAACCTCAATTTGTATTCTATATTCACTAAAGCCAAATAAAATGTGAAATACTGAATGTAAACAAACTGCCCTACATAACCATTTATTAAAATCACTTATTTTGGAAAATCATGATCGAACCTTAATGTTTATGGTGAAATAAATCTACTTACCAAATTATTTGAGCATTTCATGCGTCAAATTATAAACAAATTGCTACTAAGTTCCTTGACATAGTATTGCACATCCTATTTGGCTGAAGTTATTATAAATAATCGTATCGGTTTGTTATCTTTATGTAAAATATTATACGGTCTGAATTCATTTATTTCTATAGATTAAAACTCACTTGTACAGAAATAAATATTAAACATTACTTAATTAGAACATTGATGTCCAGGAGTAGCAAGGGCTTACAGTGTTCATTACGAAAATAAGAAGGTAATTGTTACAAAATTTTGTATTGACTACCGCCATGCGGCGCGTTGACGCAGAAACCGTACGGTGACATTATCTTTCTTATAACTTTGAAATCAAAGGACTCGTTCAAACTACAGGCAAATAGATTAAATATGTTTATTTTTATTTTTATTCATGACCGTTTAAGATGTGGCATTTGAGTAGTTTTTTAATAGTAATAACGATTGTGTATTTTTTATATCTTTTGATTATGAGTTATAAAATTTTGCTCCCTCATATGTTATTGTTTTTTTTTCATAGTTAGTTCTAGTTCTAGGTATGTTTAAGTCTTGTGCACGCCTCAGAATACGTTTCTGTACCTGTATGTTTTTTGTGAATGTGATGTGTGTGTGTAAGTCTTGGGAAAGTATTTTACGAACTAAAATACATGTGTTATTTAAATATATATGATAAATGTTAAATAGCTTGGTTTCTTTGTAAACTTTGTGTGTGGGGGTCAGATAGTGGTAGTGAAATAGGACTTTTATAATTTTGTTTTGCGCTCTTTGTAGCTTTTCTAGTTTGGTTTTAGCTGCTGAACCCCACAGTTCTTTATGATACTCAATGTGCGGTTTCACCAGAGAATTATTAATAGTGTGGCAGACTTTAAAAGGAAAGCACTTCACAATTCGACGTAACGCCCCCGTTAGGCGTGATATTTTAGAACAGGTTTTCTCTCGTGGTTTCCATGTAAGTTGATTGTCCAGAATATGTCCGAGGTATTTCTCCTTATTAACTTTATTATATTTACTCCATTAATCCTAAGAGGTTTGTGGTCTGAGATTTTTTTGTTTTTAGCTGCAAATATTATATAGTTTGTTTTGGATGTATTAATAGTTAACAGGTTATTTAGAAACCATTTTTCCAAGACGATGAGATCCTCTTGTGCGGCCTGTATTATTGAGGCAATTGAGTGACCAAAATAGAAAGGCAGGTGTCATCAGCATAAAAAGAAATATGACTTTTCAGGCCTATCTTGTCTATATTATTAATATAGATAAGGAATAAAAGGGACCACACATTGAGCCTTGAGGTACGCCGCAGTTAATTACCTTAGGTGCGCTAACATTGTCACCAATTTTGACGACCTGCGGGCGCCCCTGTAGGTATGATTCAAATTATTTTAAAGCATTCCTGGTTAAACCGATCGAAGCAAGTTTATTCATTAACAAGATATGGCTAACGGTATCAAACGCCTTTTTTAGGTCGATGAAGATCCCTAAAGCTATGTGTTTCTTGTCTATGTTAGTTTTAATAGTTGTGATTAAATCTGTTGCTGCTGAAAGAGTATTGGATTTTTATCTAAAGCCATCTTGTCGTTGAGAAAGGTAGTTAAATTTAATTTAAATATAGACTAAGCCGATTGTGTAATAGCTTTACAAAAACTTCGGACAGTACAGGTAATACTGAAATTGGTGTGTATTTTTCAGTTAAGTTCTTCTAATTTACCAGGTTTTACCAAGCTACGGATATTTGCATACAAAAATCTTAATGATGTTCGACTTGTGCCTAGGTTATTTTAGTTTGCTAGCAATTTCGTATGTTAATTTGTCCCTATTGGTTTTTTGATGGCTTGTGTATAATTTTAGGTGTATTATTAACGTATTTTATTACGAGATTTTTAGTATGGGGTTTGATCCGAGTATATTTTAACAGTTTCGTTCTTGTAGATGATGATTTATTACGTGGTATTATCACTTTCGCATTTTCTTTAGATGGCAAATCGACATTAATATGACGAGCCTTTTCTGGTTTAAAATAGCCAATGCGATGAATTCTAACAGGCTCAGGACACTCAGGAAAAATGTTTTTTTGTAATTTTGTTAACCTCTCCACTGTCAGAAGCAGCTCGTTCCTCTTTGCTGTCGTTTTTGCTTCAGGTGTACCCACTATAATTATATTTTTGCTTCTGAGTTCTCTTGCATGCATCTCAGAAACGACGTCTTCACAGGTGAGGCACTCAAATTCTAGCTCTGCTGGTGGAGCTGTCTTTAGGTTTACCAAGTAAATTTCAATGTTATCATCTTTTGTCTTAGTTGCAGCGCTGGCAAGTTTCAGGTCTACTATTTCTGATTTTATCTGGTTTTGTTCTGACACGATTTCTCTTGTGATAGACTGGAGGCTTGTCATTTCGCCCTTTATGGCAGATATGAGGGGCGGGTGGGCTCGCTTCTGGCTTGCGCCGGCGTCTTGAGTCACTCCGTTCGTTGACGTAGCACACACACGTTAAGTTAAAGAAAAATGTGATTTTACTCGTTAACTTTGAGCTTAAAATCATTTGACAGTAATTTAATATTTTATTGAAAATGTTAAACAAAATATTAACACTTCCACCTACACGACCGCTCCTGGACGAGGGATAATAAATAGTTAAGTATAGTTACAACGCTTTTTTATTCTAAACCCTTTATTGCAATAACAAAAATAATAATCAAAACAGCAGTTTTTTTGAATATTGTTATTATTGCAAATCAAAATAAAAATTGTCAATAAAACTGGGCTGCATTTTATCAGATCATTTATATGCCAACTTCTTCTCAGTCCGCCGCTTGGCGCCTACTGCTACCAGCTCATATTAGATTAACTCGAAGTTTAGCAATGGCATATACTGGCCAGGACACGAGCATGATGCGTGTAGTGCGATGCGAGTGCGCGACTTTACGGTAGTGTGTGCCGTGCAATACTGCGATCTTTGTGGTGTGTGTCCTTTAAACACACACAGTCATACCGCGAGTTCACAGCAATACGACTTTTAATGAGCCTATCTACTTTTGAACGCTTACTGACCATACCAATGGCAGAAGATTTTTTGCCACCAGGATGGTGGCACTTAGAAGTAGGCTGACTTTGACACTTGACTGTTCTAACAGCATGTCGATTCTGTACAAATCTCACCGTGAAGACTTGCGTGAAGTGAGCTGTCAGTGTCATCCCGTCTTGGTCAATCCCTAGCATCAATGGCACTGACAGCTCACTCCAGGATCACTTCACCTAAGTTTACACGATGAGATGGTTACAGAATAGCACTATAGATCTCTTTGCGTGAAAAAATTACTGTTCTATGTGAGGTACGTGGAACAGTGGCATGGCAGCATTCGAGAAATAGAAATATGCACACACGTGCACCCATCTTAAATTTACTTTACTGGTACTAAATATTACCCGAGTAAATACCTGTTTTTTTCCAAACGGGAATTTTCCTGGGTATTTTCCCATAGGTGCCATTCTCTAGTTGTAATTAAAATTGTAGTTTCTGAATATACCATAATTCAAATTTGATATTTATTTATAATTTGGTGATTTGATAAATCACCTGAGCTAAGCCATAGCTGTGCAGCTAGTAGAAAATGGTAAAGTACAACACCTACTAACATGGCTTACTGATGTGGTAATACATGAATAAATATTTTTGCAGGATTTGTGTTGTCATGTAGATAAGGGCAAGACTTAGTCCGTACAAACGACGTGGCATTTGTAACGTGCCCCGCACTAAATACTTTGAATTCTTACATCAAATGTGCTGCTTAATGGCTGGCATTAGTCTCCGGTAAAGGACGGCAACGGTACGTGACGCTGGCGGTACATGCGAGTAGGTGAGTTGAGACACGGCGCTTTAGTTATAGTGATAGGTCGAGTCACTGAAATTGCTTTTCGGAAAAATTGTCGCTTGGGCACTCGGGTTTTGGTACCTATGTTTTTTTAATATTATTATGTGCCTTGGGATATAGCGGTTGTGAATTTTACATAAAACATAACATAACTTCGTGCCTGTTTTCATCGAAGGTTTAGGTAGTGGGATACCTATACAACACACACTTCGCCTGACCGGGGATCAAACCCAGGACCTCACGTTCAGCTGTAGCGCTTGCGAACACTAGACCAAAGAGGCAGTCGCGGACACGCAGTTATCAATGCCTTTTACATTTTCTACTTTCAATCTGTTTTCACACAGTGCCGAGTGTAAGTGTCCATTGCACGTCATTTTCAGTGTGAGGGCCTTACAGAAATATCTGTGTAAAAGTGATAGTGATGAGTCAAGTGACTGAAATTGCTTTTCTAAGAAATTGTCACTTGAAGCCTTTTGTGTGTTGTGTCGTTTTTTATAATACTGATTTGCCTTGGGTTGATCAAGCAGTCTCAAACTCGATAAACAGAAAGTTTTAGGAAACACAAACAGTTAAAATGTATTTGTTTGTGCTTTCTTCATTTTCTTCTTCACCTGTATCCACCCAATACTGAGCGTATCCTGCATTTGTATTGTGTATATTAGCTCAAAATATATTGGGAATTGAATGTGCCATCGCACAATATATGTTTAAAGTACTTAACTGAGTATCGAATAGTTTAATTACAGAATATAAAAATTCGATTGTCATCTTCTTCGCTTAAGTAATTAGCTAGAAGGTATAAATATTGAAACATTTTTGGAGCTACCACGGCACAATAAGTACGAAAACGCATTTTAGGCATCCCAAGGATTTTGTCCGGATTATTAAAAATACCCGTTTTCTTATTTTCGTATGGAGAAATGTCAGCCAACAAATGTATTCCTTCACATTTAAATTTATACAACACGTCACTGTACTGTTTTTGAATAGACTCAAAATTAGATTCTGTTGCGTGTTTCAGTTTATGAAGTTCCTTCAAAACTTTGGGTAGTGTAGCACCGCCTACTCTTTTCGTTGAGATGAATTCAATTTCCCTTAATTCCATTTTCAGTCACATAACAATAGTCAGAGTAAGCTTACATTCAAGAAAATTTACTATTGACATTCTATCAGTATCAACTGCAAATTTATTATCTGATAGATGACGTCTTTCTAAATGACAAGTGTCCAGACATACGGAAGACTTTACGTAACAATTACGTATAAACTTTCATGGAAACCAGTTACGAAACCCCGGTTTGTTTAACAGCCGAAGCGCTAGGTTCTCTAGGTTATGAGTAACTTTTGGTTGTAATATCGTACAATAGCTTTCTTAGCCTATATATCACACATAACACACTGTGTTTTCGTGATCACGAACGAAGCACGTATTTTCATAATAATGATATACCGTTCGCTTTTATAAATACCAGGTCACTCAGAAAGTATTGCGAAAAAAAGTATTCATGCATGCCCAGTTAGCCTATTTTGAAAATATGATTATTTGAAAGTAAAAATAGGTACTTTCCAATTTCAAAATTTCCTTCCACATTGTTTGCGAGCCAACTAAAATTATCGTGTCTCATTAAAATTTAATGGATATGCGCCGGAACCATTTTCGCGCTATGATTTTTTACGATTTGAAGTATCGCCTGAAACCGGATGAATTGTACGATAGACTTCAAATGGCATTCATGGATGAAAGCCCTTACAAGGCAACAGTGTACCGTTGGTATAACGAATTCAAGCGCGGTCGACAAACTTTGGGGGACGAAGAAAGAAGTGGTCGCCCTGTGTCGGCTAATACGGAAGAAAACGTACTAGCAGTGAAAATTTAAATCCAAGGCAATTGGCGAGTTACGTATCAAGAGATTTAGTACATACTGCCGGTTGAATCGGGAAGTCTTCACGAAATTCTACACTTGAATTTTCGCGAAAGGAGGATAGTTTCAAGCTGGGTGCCGCACAACCTCACCGATGCTCATAAGCAGGCCCAGGTGGAATTGTGCAGATATTTATAAACAAATTTGAAGCAGGCTCGTCTCGGCGTATTTACGACATCGTTAAAGGATTCTTGAGTCTTGGATTTATTAATACGATCCAGAAACGAATCGCGAGTTGACGGTTTCGGTGTTTCAAAACAAATCAACGCATACCAAAGTGAAGCGATCTAGAAGCTGGGGGAAAATGTTGATCGCGAGTTACGGAACCAAAGAAAACTTTCAAGCGTTAATCTCATATTTGATTGACGTATGTCAAAAGTTACATCGGAATAATTTAATTTGAATTAAATTATTTATTACGTTATTTCATAGCTCAAAAATTGGACTATAACAGGATAAGGTTTTCTTAACCCACTGCTGCGTGCTACGTCCAACTCAAGGGCCGTGCTGAGGACCGGCTAATAAACTGAGTTCGCGCAAGCTCTTCTCCTGATACCTCGTCGTAAAGTGAAGTAAAATGCCTCTAAATCGCACCCCAACGAAGCGTAGATGGCATTACCTCCGACTTGCAAACCACCGACAGCCAGCTCAACATTATTTCGTCGTTAATATTGTTGTCTACTTACAAATTCTACACTTCACAAAAAGGTTTCTGAAGTCTCGGTCTTTAAATAACACAACAACAACACAACAATCATATATAACTTAATACGTATTTACTTTCTCAACTCTGCTACATCAAGCGATGTAGGCGAAATATATATTGAACTACACTTAAACTTCCTGTTTTCTCATGAGCGATCTTGTGCAATTTTGCGTTTGTACAAATGGTTGATATAGCTTTAGAAATAGATAAGGTATCAGTTTCAGAGTTTCTGTCTTGTGATGTCGAAACTTGCAAGAATTTTATAACCAATCCTACGGAATGCCTCATTGTCATGACTCAAAACATACTTAGTATTTCGCGCAATTTTGATAGTCTCGCTGTTATGTTAAATTGACTCTGTTTTGAGTGTGACGTAATTATCTTGTCGGAGTGCTGGCTGTCGTGTTGTTCTACGCTACCAACATTAGATGGTTACAATCTATATTATTATGCTTCGACTAAATGTGTTCATCAAAATGACGAAATGTCGGTGTACATTAAGTCCAACCTTAGTGTGGTTGTGGAAGAGCCGCCGTGTCAAGACTGTTACTGTCTTGTCGTTCAGATAGGTGCTGATACTGCAATAATGGCCATATATAGATCCCCTTCCAACAAACATTTAGATAACTTTTTCCAATCACTCAATAATATTTTGGCTGAGTTGCCTTCTTTTGCTAACATCACTATTATGGGAGATTTTAACATTAACATCTGTCCCGCTCAAGAATCTAGATCTCACATGGAGTACTTAAACATATGTTCATTTCATGGTCTTATACCAGCGCATACCCTACCAACGAGGCATGGTAAAACATGTCATGACCACGTGATATTAAAAACGAAAAACGCAGCTCTCACTATATATATTTTTCTCACTATATCTACAGTATTGCAAACTACAATCACGGATCATGAGGCAGTACTACTATGTCTCAATAAGAAACAAATAAGAACCTCTGCCCATGTTACCGTTAATAAGATAAACAAGAAGGGACTAGGTACGGACCTAGGCAACATTGACTGGGAACCCATTTATCGTGGTACTCGTAGTGATGCAAATTCTGCCATGGAATATTTCACTAAATCCATCCAACGCGCTATAATTAGGAACTCTGTCATGGTAAAATTATCGAAACGAAAGATAATCATCTAACCATGGATTACAGCTGGACTAATACGATGTATGAGGCATAGAGACAAACTCCACAAACAAATAAAACAATCACCTGACTATGAACCTCTTATTAACTTACACCACATACAGAAACTTTTGTAATAATTAAAAAAAAAAAGTGAAGATAACCTACGAAATAAAAAAGCTGTTAAAGGAAGCGGGTATAAATAAATAAAAATCTGGGACGCCATTAAAAATATTACAAACACTACAAAAGTAAAAAGAGTCGCAACTGAGTTAATTAATACGTCCTGCCCAAAACAAGCGATTGAAGGTTTAAATGAGTTCTTTGTTACGGTAGGCAAAACTCTAGCCAACAAGACCATCAGCTGCCATACCCCTTTACAATCCAGTACTTTTAATGAACAGTCTACAAACTCCTTGCAATCATTTCTAATGCTTTACACGGATGAGACAGAAGCTGAGCGCCTGATTCTGAACCTAAAAAATGTCTGCTGCACTGGATGGGACTCTATTCCAAATTACCTCCTTAAAGAAAATAGACACGTGCTCGTCCCTGTTCTGACGCATATATTCAACATGTGGCTGGACGAAGGAACCTTTCCCTCAGTTTTGAAGAAGTCGGTGGTACTCCCTATTCATAAATCTGGCGATAGAGAACGTGTCACCAACTATAGGTCCATTTATATCCTACCCTCTCCTATCGTCTCCAAGCTCTTGGACATCAAGACGAGATTGGTTAACTATTTGGAATTGAACAACCTTCTTTCAAACAGTGATGCAGTTCATGAGCTTGTAGATTACGTGGCTGGGAATATAGACTCGGGTAAAAAGACTGTGGGCATATTCTTGAACCTGGCAAAGGCCTTTGACACGATCTCTGTCCCACTCCTTCTTAACAAACTGGAACGATTGGGTATAAGAGGTAAATAGCTAAAATTATTTGAAAATTTTGTCACAGGCCGCTATCAGTGTGTTAAAATCAATGAAATCGTAAACAGTGACTTACCTGTCACATATGGTGTGCCGCAAGGCAGTATATTGGGCCCGAGTCTCTTCGAGAGGAACCTCCTGACAATGCGAGCCGGGTCCAGAAGTACCGCTTTCTGAATCAAGCCCTTGATCCAGCTGCCCAAGAGCCTCCTCAGGTGTTTGTCGAGGCTCTTGGCTGTTAAGCCGTTGGCTGTCACGACTATCGGCACAATGATTGCTGAGTCCACATCCCACATGTCGACAACCTCGCGAGCCAAATCAAGATACTTGATTTCTTTATCTTTCTCGGCTTTCACGAGGTTACCGTCGTGCGGGACCGTTATGTCAACACACATTGTGCACCGCTCTCCTCGATCCACCACCACTATATCAGGCTTATTGGCAACAATAGTCCTGTCAGTGATGATGGATCGATCCCAGTACAATGTGATATCCATTTTCGAGAACTGGGTCGGGCACGTACCTGTAGTACGGCACTTCCGATTCCACAAGGCTGTATTTCAGAGCAAGTTGCTGATGGATAATCCTGGCTACAAGGTTGTGTCCATGCAAGTACTCTTCGTTAGCTAGACGAGATCAAACGGAGATAATGTGTCTTATTTATTCCCCCGGACGGTGACACGCCCGACAGATGTCAACTGTGCCGTCTTTCACAATATATATACGGTAAAGGTTGGTCATCGTAACTTCATTCATAATTGCACAGACAAAACCTTCGGTTTCTCCAAAGTGGTCACCGAAACGCAGCCAGGCTACTGACGCTAGAAGATCTACATTGTGTCCATGTAGGGCCCGGAAAAAGCGTCCGTGAAGCTCCTTATTCTGCTATACTTCCATGCGATCATTAGTGTCAAGCACTACAGGTTTGCGCCAGTTCTCTTTAGCCAAGGAGAGCGGAGTGAGGTCCTTGTCCACCGCGATCACATCACGATGCATCCCCACGTCGGCTTCTAGAAAATGTTCCCTGAGGATTGTGTAGGGTCTTAGCGTTTAAAAGTTTAAAAAGCCTCGAACACCACACTTTCGCGGGATATACATTCTCATTACCGATGACAGTGGGTGATGCATTTGGTTTGCAGTCAGCAGTGTACGGACCCTCCTATCCAGGGCGTCGAGTCCGGTTTGATTCCATTTGAGTATGCCGGAAGAGTACATCAAAACTGGCATGAGCCAATAGTTAATGGCGCGCACCTTGTTTCCGCCTGACAGAAGACTATTTAACACTTTTTTCAGGCGGCCAAAGAAGCGTTCCTTCAACGATTGCCTCATGGCAGTACCATTGATGCCCAACGCTTCCGACGTACCCAAATGATTATAGGTTTCGGATGCGGAGAGAGTTCTGACGTTTATGGAATCCGAGAGTTGGGTTCCCACGGATTCCACAATCTCTCCTCGCTTTACATGCATGACCGCACATTTGTGTCTATATGTTTGTTAATTTTAGCTCTCAAAATGGATGTAAGCACTGTATAGACCGTCGGTAAATACGTGATCGGCCCATAATTTTTGGGTTCCGCGGTGCTACCTGATTTATGGAGCAGGTGTGTAACTCCTGATGTTAGGAACTGGGGTAGCGAACCAAAGTCAATACCCGTCTGGTACTGAGCCGCCTAGCGAGCGTGCGATCTTGTGAACCATTTGATCCAAAAGTTCAGCAGGCCGTCCGGCCCTGGAGATTTCCAGTTAGGCAAGGGACGGACTGCACGAGCTACATCTTGGGGGCAGATGGTAATAGCCCCCATTTCTGGTATTGGATTGCTGGCTCGCTCGACTTCCCGAGCCCAGTCACCTTCGGTGTGACAGGCACCGACCAGATACTGCGCCAGAAAGAACACATGGCATCATCATCTGGCAGGCACGTGTCAGCCACACCTTGGTTCGGTCGCTCCCAACCCCTATAAACCTTTCAGCGCTCTGGAAGGTGTGATTCTGAGTGTGTCGCTCTACTCGCCGCTTATACCTACGATTACGGTTAGCCCATGCATATACTTTCTGCTTCAGGAAGTCAATGCGCTCTGTGACGCAGGACATATAGTTCTGAGAGCTAATATCAGTCCCTGAGAACGCCCGCCTCACAAAGCGCATCTCTTTTGGACAAGTATTGCCGTCTCTGAAGCAGATTAGTTTGCCGATGAGCGCACAATGCGCCTTCTCACACCGCGCTCAAAACGAGGAACTACCTGGACAGCACACCGTTCAAACTATTGGGTCACCCTCCTTACAGCCCTGACCTAGCACCGTGTGACTTCTTTTTATACTTGAAAACTGGTTCAGACGCATGAAACTTTGTAAAAGACAAATCATTTATTTCAAATAAGCCCTAAAAGGCACTTTTGAACGTCAACATTTTCATTTAAATAGAATTGATTCTAGGCATGTATAGAGGCTAGTGGAGTGTGCTAAGAAAATGTTAACCTTTAGAACATTTAATTTAATTTTCGCAAAACTTTCTGTGTGTCCCAAGTAAATATGTTTTTATCACATTTGTTAACTACTTACTACTATTTTTTCAATAATTCTGTCAGAATATAAATATTAAACGTACTGTTTTATTGATTTTTTTGTTGATTAGGTATTATAATACAAAGCTTGTGAAACTCTTACTGTACTTTAGAATAAGCCCCTTTTCATTTTCCAACATATGAACATGAAAGCGTTCTTATTCATCAATCTTTAAACAATGTCGTCACAGAAAGAAAAGAACGCAACCTTAAGAAGTCGATTATAACAAGTCGTAATCCCGTAATATTCCACGAAGACAGGCGATTACCTCGTTGTTTCTCAATCCCTTCACAAAGCCGGGAATAAGACATTTACTTAAAAATGTAAATTGTATAGAATATCACTTATAGTTAACAAAGTAAAAATAGTCTAGATTTAAGAGAGAAGTCGCGGGCTCACCTGTTTGTTTCTAAGATTGGCTGACAAGATAATAATTACGTTGAATATCTTGTTAATTTTTGGTGTCAATATCAAGCGCTAAGATCATTCATTTTTATTCTGTTTAAAAAGTGTTATGTATCAGTATCAATTTTGTGTCAGCTTTCAAACTTTAAATTGTTTTTCATCTTAGAGATCGTCTGGCGTGTTTAATCGCAAACATGAACATATTGACATATATTCCATATTAATGTCGGCGGAGGCTGCCGCCTATCTATCTGATCCCCTAATCGCTTGTTACGGCACACATGGGAAAAGATGGCGACGCCCCGACATCACGAGATAAATTCCCTATCCTTAATATAAAACTGGGCTCTCGACTAAGCAATATTAAAGGCGGGCTTATCTCGCAATCTGGTTGTTTCATTTTTACCAATCAACGAGAACCTTTTACGTAAGAAAAAGTAGATCCAGACTTAATTCTGCTATTCTAGAAGGTCGTGTTTTATAGTTTTTGAACCTATTTAAAGCTGCCACTTTAAATTGACCTCATAAATAAATGATTAAATGGTACGATTAAAAATACATTGATTAGGCAACAACAAAAGTAAGTGGATTTTCGACGAACTTAGAAGCGTGTTGACTGTCAATCAATGGAATTACGGCTGTGGTCCTGATACCTGGTAATTCACTATCCATAGAGAATTATCCCTTTTACAGGGATATCCATATACCCGCACCTCCGTCCGACACTAGGTAAGAGAAAGAACGAAAGAAAGAAAAATATTTTCTTTGGGACACGCTCAGGAAATACAAATATTTAATATAATCAAGAAATAAAACAAAATAATAATTACAAATATTTAAACTAACAGAATTAACTTATTAACAAACCAAAAAACAATAAAAAAGAAAAACAAACCTGAGGGAGGCCAAAAAGGCTCCTATCTCAGCATAATGCTGCGATATTTAAAAAATAAATAACGCAGCGCTGATATTCTGATAGTGCCCGCTGTGATGCCACGGACACACTTAGGGACATCAATAAATCCCACTAGGGAATTTTGAAATAAAAACAATACTACGTAAATAAATAAATAAAAGTAAGTTGTGATTTCTAAATGATTATTTTAAGTGAATATTATAAACGGAAACAAAAATAAATATTAATCGTATTTGTGTACAAAAGTAAATAAATATATACGAATAGACCCACGCCCAACGCTCCAACATCACTTTTTTGTGGGATAGACTATTAAACTATTGTTTATAGTGTATGTCAAGCGATGAAACGCGGGCGCAGCCGCGCATTGCGGCGTCCGGCTATCAATGTATTTAAATTTAAAAAAACTTAAACTTTACATTTTAACACATAACATTTTATAAAGAAAAGAAATTATACTAAAAAAAATTAGGGAATATTACTAATGGCAAAAAAGTGTTGCAGACAAATTAAAAAGTATTGTGGTGTGTAAGACTGACTGGCTTGTGTTTTGGACTGCGCCCTTTGGTGCTGTGCGGTGGTGGATATCTTCTACTTTTTTCAACTGTGTTCCCTTTTACCAACAGTTCAAAGCCGAATGACTTTTTAATTTGCTAGTGGTCTAGAGTGAAGTTTTGTCGGTAGTTTTATCCCATTTTTGAAAAACATCGTGAGGAAACCGTCATGTTCTCATAATCAGCCTATAGTGTTCCCACTGCTGGTACACAGGCCTCCTCTCGGTGTGAGGTAGTGGGCCATAAGCCACCACGTGGGCCCAGTGCGGGTTGGCGGATGTCACATGTCTTTGAATTTTTTGGTTCTAGGACATGCCGGTTTCCTCACTATATTTTCCTTCACCATTTTTAGAACAGTGGTGATGAAATGAAATACACAATGAAAAGTGCCTGCCTGACTTCGAACTCACGACCTACATATCGTAATTTGGGCCACCACTGCTCAATGCATGTTGTAAAACCATAAATTCGAAGACACACACACTGGGCCTGCATGGTGGATTATGGCCTACTCTCTCTCACTGAGAGGAGGCCTGTATCCCAGCTGTAAGAACATAATAGGCAAATTATGCTATGCATAAGTCGCCAAAGTTACTTCTCTGTCTGTATGAATGGAAACTCTCCGATGTGAGGTCCTTACAGTTTCGAGCTCTCATAATCTATCATCGGATGTTGTTGAAGAAGAAATTGACAATACTGAATGGCTGAAAAGCCATTCAGTATTGTCAATTTCTGCCCGACCTAATTTCACTTGCATTTCCAACCGACCCGTATAGCATGTACTATTTTCCGTTAGCGTTCGACACATCACCGTGTTTAATCTACGCGTTGATTGACGGATTACAAGCTTCACTTAGGGACAGTACAACACAATGAGAGATAAACACTGAATATGGGTCATTTTTTGCGAAAATGTCGTCCTTATTTGTTGACAGTCAGATTATTAACTGTTTTATGTAGCTAAATGTAGGGTAATCGAAAATACGATATGTTTCCGACGCTTTGGTTCATGGCTACTACTACACCATATCTGATGTGAAATACAAAATATTGTATTCTCAAGCTATAGTATTTGACCTATATAAGCCAATGCTGCATGCTGGTAGTCATTTTACTCTATCAGTTTCAAATGTTTTTCTTCTGTACATTCTGCAAATTTCGGAAAACCGCCGAGTTCCACACATTTTATTTTATTACCAAAAGTTAATATTCGTTCCGTTTTCCGAAGACCACTAAGTATTTCTCCCACTTTCCTTTTTGACAAATGAGGTGTTCTTCCATTCATACGATGTTGCAACATTACGTTTGTGTGTTTTCGCGTACGGTGTACAAGGACGACGGGTTAAAAAAAAACTCCTTGACTTCTGAGCGCCCTGTATCAGCACTTGTTGCATCGAATTTTGGGATGATATTCAACATGTTTCAAATTTTCATTTTCATAACTATTCTCTATCCTACTGAAGGTTGTTGGATAACTCCCAATCTTACAAGATGCCTTACGAGTTTTAGGTCGTGGGTTCGAACCCAGGAAGGCACATTACTATAACTTGTTAAAAACAGTTTCCTGAAAGTGCCTTCCAATTTCAAACCACCCGATACAGACGTCATACCTAGATATTTTAAGCTACTGTCGCTAGGACAAAGGGCTGCCAAAGAAGGGGTAAACTTGAGACAATTACTTCGCTCTGTATGATCGAGTGACGTGTCGTGGCGATCTTCAATTAGAAACCAGCAACGATGTGCCACGATCGAACTAGACGAGACATTATGTTGTTGGTAACATTTAAACTACCCGTCTTTTCTTGTTCTTAGTTGACAAAATGTAAAATTATTGATTAAACAATTGACTGCCACCTTAAACTGAACTTAGTTTGACGTTAGGTATATGCCACAGAACACGTTATCCCCGCACCGGCAGCGTTTAGAGACAGCTGTAATTATAAAATTTCTGGCGTTTAAAATGCGTTAAGCGCACAGCTTCTGTCACGGATCTGCGTCCCAAGCCTCAGTTTGGATACGTCATTTGTGTCACAGTGCGGGTGAATGGTGACACGCTGGGTTTTTATACAAAATGTTGATAATGCCGCCTCTAGCAGTGGCCGCTGGGGCGTCTCCGACTCTCTGTGCTCTGTGGAATAGTCAAACCACAACTGTCATACTTTCTCAGTCGTATGTAATGTCTTTAACACGGATAACTGATGTAGCTGTCCTGAACGATTCATTACTTTGATTTCGAAATGTTCTCTTTGCATAATACCCAAAAATAACGGGTCAGTCACAAAAGTCCGAATATTCCGACACGCATTATCATGCATTAACATGCCATCGCGGTCCATCCTCGCCATGAAAGGTCCCACATGCTCATTCAGGATCGCCTCCACGTACCTCTCTGCATTCAGAGTGCCATTTTGAATTAACACGAGCTCTGTATGTGTGTGTGTCTGCTGCTCGATCAAGTACTGAGCCTCCGCCGTGAGCCACTTTTTACTCCACACAGTCATGATGGAAGCGTTCCCCTGGTCTTCTGTACACCAACTGCCTACCATCATGCTTGTAAAGCACGAATTTCAATTCGTCCGTGAACATTACCCTAGACCAATCATCCAGTGTCCAGTGTTGGTGCTCGCGCACGTATCTCTGTCTTGCAATTCGATATTGCCGTTACAGTTTGGAGCCATTTGCGGGCCTTAATGGTTTCAAGTTTGCCTCAGCAAGACGTCTCCCCACTGTTTGTGCGCTTAAATTGCTACCAAAGCGAATAAGGTGGTTTTTAGAACAACTGCAGTTTGTAAACGATTTTGGAACAATGTAGCCACCAGGTATCTGTCATCCCTGGCCGTTGTGCATCTTGGCCTGCCAGTTCCTGGTCTCCGAAGGTGCGATCCGGTCTCTCGGTACCGCTGAACTACCCGCTGAACAGTCTACAAAGATACACCAATGTTTCTTGCTGGCTCCGCCCAAGTTCCAAGAAAGTCAGGATTCTGGTACATTCATCTAACGTGACTGCCATGCTCCACCTCACAGAATACTGATTATGCACGTCGAAGTCGTTCACAATTTTTTTTTGTGACATAATAAAAATGGAAAGAAACCATAATGACATAAAGCTAAAAAATTGTTTTAAAAAATTACCATTTTTTTTTTTTTTTTTGTGAATATGTTACATTCATCAGCTAGTATAAAAAGTATGTAATAAGAACCGCAACTAAATAGTCTTTATTCAGTTTTTTTTTAATTTCATTTATCTAACTCTTATAGTTTAGTAGATATTCGAACTTATGTGACTGACCCGTTATTTTTGGAACCGAGTGTAACACGATTTTTTCGTTCTTACAATACCATGATGAAGTTTCCCAAAGTTTGAAAACTTCGTCATGCCTTCTCGTCGCCTACACTACTACTACACACACAAATCAAAACAAAACAACACAACACAAAATAAACACCACACCACAATAACCACCATAATAACTACAATAAAACACTTTTTTCTTTGTTAACACTTGTTAATCGCACAATTGTACACTTTCACAATCCAAGAACGACTGGCTTTGCACTAAATTTTACTATTTTAAAATAACTTTTGCCCCGCCCAGAAATAACGATGATATCGTAACCGTTATTTCTAAGTATTGCCATAGTAGAATAATACATTCAGGTCCTTTCTGATCGAATCACACTCTTTTACGCACCTTCACCTCGAGTTAAACTTTTAAATATTAAACCTACCGATGTGGGAGCGTAAAGTCGCTATTTTATGATTTAGTGTTAGTAATCTCATAATAAATTGCCGTAATGAGGTACAGTCCGCGAGGCCTAAGCCACGAGCTTTTCATTTGTGTGAGTGGTCTCAGGCCGATTGTCCGATTGCCAAGTAAAGGACGCGTCGCTGTGTGCACTCACACAAATGCAATGCTCAGCTTTGGCCTCGCGGACTGTACCGCTGATAACTTACTTTGTATTTTATATTGTTCGACGTTGTCATATGTGTAGATTTCAAATGGCATTCATGGATGCAGGCCCTTCTAAGGCAACCGTATATCGTTGGTATAACGAATTCAAGCGCGGTCGCCCCTTTGATAGCTGTTACGGAAGAAAACGTGCTAACAGTGAAAAATTTAATCCAATACAATAGGCAAGTTACGTATCAAAAGATTCAGCACATACTGCAGGTTGGATCGGGAAGCCTCTACGAAATTCTATACTTGCATCTTCGCGTGAGGAGGATAATTTCACGCTGGGTGCCGCACAGCCTCACCGTTGCTCAGAAGCAGGCCCAGGTGGAATGGTGCCGTGTTTACGGCATCATTACAGGTGATGAGTCTGAAATTTCTCAGTACGATCGAAACGAAGCACCAGACGACGTTTTGCGTGTTTCAAAACGAATCAACGCCTACCAAAGTGAAGCTTTGTTCAATTTGACTGGCTACTTGGTGTCAATTCCTTTACGGAACCAAAAAAGGATCAACGCTGAATGACATACATAACATAATCAGCCTATTATGTTCCCACTGCTGGGACACAGGCGTCCTCTCTATGAGAGGGAGTGGGCCGTAATCCACCACGCGGGCCCAGTGCGGGTTGGTAGATGTCACATGTCTTCGAATTTTCGGTTCTTAGACATGCCGGTTTCCTCACGATGTTTTCCTTCACCGTTTTGAGAGCAGTGGTGATGAAATAATTTACACAAAGTAAATCGCCTGTCTGTGTTCGAACCTGCGACCTACACCTCGTAAGTCGCGGCCGTTACCACTGGGCACAAATGCTGGAGAAATGCTTGGCAGAACTTTTCTCTGTTGTGAGCAACAGGCGACCAAACACGGCTCCACGGGCTACTGCTCCACCACGACAATGCGCCTTCGCACACCTCGCTTAAAACGAGGGACGTCCTGGACCGCACGCCGGTCAACCTCCTGGGTCACCATCCTTACAGCCCTGTCCAAGCATCGTGTGCATACTTTTTATTCCCGAAAATAAAAATCTGCTCAAAGGGATACTATTTTCTTCGCAAAAAGATGCGCTGTCAGCGTTCGATCAGGTTGTAAACGAGGTGTGTACGGCGGACTGGAAAAAGTGTTTCGAAAACTGGTTCAGACGCATGAAACTTTGTATAGAAGCTTGTGGAGAGTACTTTGAAAAGATTTAAAAAATAAATACATAAAGAACATTTTTATTTTCGCAAAACTTTCTGAGTGTCCCACGTATTCAAGACCTCATTTAATGCAAACTGTAAAATTATACTTATAAAATATTTTTCCTTATCTGACGTTTACGTCAATCAATAACCGAAATATTCATAGCAACCACATACATACAATAGGATTATTATGAATCGAATTAAACACATACAAACCAAAAAATAATTCGGAAATTTAATAAAAGCCGTGGCAGCTAAGGGACGACCAGTCCCCACTGACGGTGCCCGTTCACGAACATGACATAAGGAACAGCACCATTCAGCGCAACCATTTTGAGTAAGCGTGACATACCTACTCTCAGCCGCCAGGACACATTCAAGTCAATGACAGACGTACTCAGTATAGGGTAGCTTTATAGTAGGTACATAGTGCTCACACGTGTGCTTTGCAATAATACAATATTAAAAGATTGGATTTATACAATGCAAAGATAGTTTTTACAACCTTCAGCAGCTTCAACAATATTTCGAATGCTAATCAATTAGTTTATGTGCCCTTGTGGAGCAGAACCAGCGTTGAACCCAAGTATTTTTGTCAGAGATATAATACCCCAACTTATAATATGCTTGGCTGCATAGTGTGCGTTTGATACAAGTTTGAAACTTCGTTTAATTCAGTTGGATTACGTGGGGAGGTATTTAATTGTAACATTTTAAACAGTACCCCATGAAGGATGAATCTACTTTAGCCAGTCTGAAACCTGGTTGAACTAATTGGTCCCTATTGCTAGTCCTATAGTTGTGTCTTTCACCTCTTTTATTCAATAGATTTAAATTTATCCTTACGTACATGATTTTTTCCTATATATTGACAAGGTACTGTCATGATGTTAATTTCTTTAAACAGTTCCCTTAAAGAATCGCGCCTGCGGAGGCCATATATTGCTCTGATGGCTCTTTTTTGCAGAATAAAAATACACTCGATGTCTGCATGAACATTAAATTTTTGTGTAGTGATAGTGATGTAGTGATTGTCAAATAAATAAAAAACATTTTACTGGTGTTTTTAAAATGTTTTGGGTTTAAATATTTAGTTAATCAAAATTATATTACAAGAACTGATATCAAACCAAATCTACCGAAACCTTTTAAAAACAAGCACACAGACAAAAACAATTGTCACTTCTTATCTTCTAGGCGGCAATAAATCTGCGATCTAAATCTACTAGGTACGTGACCGTGTCGTAAGAAGCAGGGAGGCAGGGGGGGGGGGGCTGCGGAGCCACTCCAACGTAGATAAGGTATAGTTTTCCTACGTACACGATTGTGCCGTAGAACTGTTTGCTAGTACGTGTGCCAGTTTATGAGCTAGTTTTAGACGATAACGGTTCAGCTCATTGCTCATGAGAAGAAACTGCAGAGATTAGCGATAGGTAATGAGTTCGAGTCCCGATTGTTGTTCTCTGTTAACATTATCCTCTCAGTGCAGATTTCACCAAAGTTACAAGATAATAATGCTTGGACACATGATGGTCCAGCTCCATAGGACAATCCCGTCTAGACAAAATCACACTGGTTGCTAATTTAATTTGTATTTTAATTTTTTTTACTTAATCACACACTGACTTATTCCTAGTTAATATTTTAGGAAAATCATATATTTTTACAATGTTTGTTTATCTTTGTGATTCATTTATCTGCCTTTGCTTTATTTTTAATTCTTCTTACCAATTGTGGTATAGTATTTTTATTCTTGATGCATCGTCTTCACATATACAAAGATAATTAATGTATACAAAATATTTTAAAAGAGTAACGGTGGAGTTTCTTGCCACTTCTTCTCCATACGAAAATACTTTTTGGAAGTGGCGCGATGGCGCCTAGAGTTAGTTATATTTTTAATGTAATTTTTGACGTTCAAAAGTGCCATTTTATGGGCCTATTTGAAATAAATGCTTTGTCTTTGACTTTGAATTTGACTTTACTAAAAGCGTTCAGCACATCAAACGCGTTCAAGAGTTGTCAGTGTCAATATTCCATAGAAAATAATTACACTGACAGCTCTTTAACGTAGTTTATGTATTGATCCCGTTCAATTTCATTGGTGAAATCAGACCTTAGAAGTGTATCAACTTTAGTTGAACGAACCTTAGGGCAGTCAAGGTACTTACCTACCCTCATTGCCAATTAGCTATTCTATTCGCCACGATTTGAACAACTGCCAACATGAGACTTCACACTCTATTCAAAAACTATTCGGTTTTTAAACAAATGCCCACTTATACTATGCCACAGAGCACGGAGAGCCGCTGCGGCCGCTGCAGGAGGCGGCGTTGTCGACACTTTCCATACAAACCAAACGTGTCTCCGTTTATCAACTTTTAACGATACCAGGACCTCTCAGTTTGTTTCTGCATTTCTTTTCAGGGATCAATCAGCTAGGAAATGCCGGCACAATACAAGATATTGACGAGTAAAAGTGTCTTAAAAGATCTACTTACAGAAATAAACATTTCATTTCATTTAATTTAATTGCCAGCATCCAGCATCTTCAATTAGCAGATCCAGAAAACAACGTGATGAATAATAATGACATGTTGCTCTGCTCCTGTACACAACCTGTCTGATAACGAATTGCACAATAAACTGCCATATCACAACCTATTACTTATATGATCTATCAAAAGAATGGGAGATAGAGCACGTTGAAACCACGGTTGAAACATCGTCGTCAGCTCTTACCAATAAAGAACAGTGTTGTGATGAGTGTCATCGTCAACATAGTCGTTTGGTAAATACGAAGTTGAATTGATACCCATGAAACTCGAATATGAAAATCAGCTTATTGAAAAAAAAATTATCAGTTGGAAAGTAAAACTTACTCGTTCAGTTGAAGCATCCTAGCCCGGGGTCAGGTTCCCTAGGACTATACAAAGCAAGATTAGAAAAACGACCTTGTTAATGCTCAGGTTCTTTTTTTTGTCACAAAAACTAGATAAGTATTATTATAACTTGATTATTTATTTGTCACAACCACCATTTTGTACTATGACTTTTAAAGACCACTGAAAAACGGAACGTGTGTAATGTGTTGTGAACGGCGTCGTGATAAGAAGCGGCGCGTGTCAAAAGAGAATGAACTACTGGCGCAGACGTGTGCATTGTGTGATACACTTTCTTGTAGATACAACTTGTGTTCCTTTAAGATACACTTTTTAAAATCTTGAAAACATCATATTCTTAGGTACGCTTTTAGGTATAGTTTTGAACTAAATAATTATGTTGGTATGAATTGAAAATGCAGTCTTATGCCTATTAATTTACTATGACCATCAGAACAGACGTCTAAAGTTACTGGCTGTCGCAATTAAAGACTTTTTTTTGTATTATTTATTATGCCATAATTGCAGTCAATTGTCACATTGTTTTCGTGTTCGACATACATGTACAATGTAAAACGAATATATACGAGTGCCAAATCGCTAAATATTAAAGCAAAAGAATAAATATCGTTCTAGTTTATGGCGTTGCGAAAATATAGAGCGCGACGCAACATTTTTTTTCTTTTTCAAGGTGGCATAGATGACAAAATTATAGTTTTTATGAGCCATGGGTCACGGAAAGTATTTTTACAATCGAACAGGTGTCAGTTGACGGAATTTTCAAGGGTATTTTTGCGTTTTTGCCAAATAAGTAAGAAACAGCGTATGTTAGATTGATTTCATAATTGAAAAAACATTAGCCATTATTGAAGCCTGAAGTATTCCAAAGTGATTATGAAGTTTTCGTAATGCATGCCGCCAAGGTTGTTTTCCCCTGAATCGAATTATGGGAACCCCTTTATTTCATTACTCCCAAGCGTTATGGAAAATAGCAAAAAGAGATTCTTTTAATTTGCTGTGTATTTTTGAGATAAGCAGTAGCAATATTTTTTATAGCTTGTGTCTCTCAAGTCATCACGACAAAGCTTGTTTTAAAAAAAAGCTTTTGGTACCATTAATTTAAATCCATTTTGGAGTTAATTAAAGCAAGCAGTAAAATCCACCCCTTTAACTTTACTACCCCTTTCCACCCCGTTAGGAGATTTTCGAAAAACCCTGACACACGTTTTTTTTTTGTTTTTGGTCTTAAGTATAAATACTGAGTTTCGAGTTAATAGGACTGCGCATTAAAACTCTTTCATTCAAACTTTGACACCCCCAATCCCCCTAAAGAAGTTAAGAAAAACAAAAATAACAAAGTTCATAATTTACTCAGATTTTGTAGTCGTGCAAAATTTCAAGTTTATTAACTCAAGAAATAAGAGTTCATACAAACATAAATTTTTAACGCTTTTCTCCTCTTTAGAGGTCGAATTTCCAGAACCCCTTCTTACTGTTCACGTATTTTATAAAAGGAAGCGGTGTGCAAAATTTCATGTTCCTAGACTCAGTACTTTCGGCTGTGCGTTGAATGTCAGTCAGTCAATCATTTATGAATTTTAATTTTATAATACGTTTTTCTTTTCTTTTGAGGAACAATTCTGCCCCGCGACTGAGACGAATGAGCGACCGTTACTGGCGATTGCCACCATCAATCAGCCCTAACTGACGCACGAAAAACAATCGCTTACTACTAATTTCAACGCTACCATTTAAAGCCTCAGTAAGATGTATACCTGTAACAACTACAACAATTGCTTTGCTTGTCTACAATCTTGTTCCTTAATAATGTATCAATGTGTAGCTACACTTAAGTACCAATGTGGTATATGTTTAGTGGCTACACAATGATCCAATCTTATGGAACAATGATTATACAATTGAATGAACTCATGCAAATGTATACATCTTTTTGAGGCTGACTGTACCTACCTGTCTCACTACCGATCACAAACATCCACTTTGTACAAAGTGTACTAGCGAAGTTCGTGGTTTGCTAATTGCCGGCTGTAGGTACCAACCGTCACAACAAAACTTTGACTTTGATTTTACCTGCCGTAATGAAATAGATTTGCACGACCGAACTCCAAAGAGAAAAATGTCCAACAGCCCGTGAACATTAAAAATGGTTATCAAAAATTGTTCAAGTTTATTCCAACAACCAAACCTCTTGAATCTTTTACATAAAGTAACTGTAGTCACAATTATTTAAAAAAAGTTTTCTTGGTATAATCTATTACGCTTGGATCTCTTGTTTTCTATGTTAAATACATTGAATTTAATGACTTTGAAATGGTCAACCGGCTAGGGATTTTTCTTTAGTTCAAAAAAGCCCAATCTTCAATGCTCAGTTATATAAATAGGCCGTCCAAAATATAATGTTTCTGCGCTCATGCAGAGGACGCACAGTATTGAACAAACTCAAATTCACCAACACCATAATTTTCAATTAATAGAAAGACGTGGTCTACCCTTTCCGTCAATTAGCTAACGCTGAAGATATTAACAATGTATGTAATCAATATTGCAAGCGTTGTGTCGTGAATCTGAAGCTCACAACATCCGAGCATCTCCTCTTCTGTAGGTAGGTACATATTTAACGCTGCCACTTAATGAAGTTCAGTGTTACAAATTGAATAATAAATGATTCTGTTATGAAGACTGTTTCTTGTTTTGCTTTTGCTTAGTGTTCTGGGAAAATGAAAATAGATTGTTGAAGATTCAGACCCGCCGAGCCAAATGTTCAATTTCGGCAGTGACATTGTGATATCCACCAACCGTCACGGGGCCCACGTGCTAAATTACAGCCACAGAGAGATACTTGAGTCCCAACAGTGAGAACATTACAGGCTCTTTATGTGTAAATGATTTTATTTCTGTAAGAAGGTTTCTACAAACACTTTTAATCGTCAATCATATTTTTTAAACTAGATTAGGTTGGTGTTTTCAATCTGAGTACTCTGAGAGGAAAGGCCGAAACCAACTCAGAGGACACTGTCTCTTTTAAAGTCCAGACATAATCTTGGTCAGATCATATGAACGCCATGCACATTGGTGTCTGAAATGGTCGTTTGAGGAATAACCATTCAGTTTGCATGGACTAGTCCAGTTGGTGCACGCATTTATCAGTAATCGTGAGGCTTATCTCAGATCTTAAGGAGCTCAACGATTCTACGGAAAGTACCAAAGGGCGAACATTTGTGCAGACCGCATAAACTACTCAAATTGCCAAACCATGATTTAGAGAAGAAGAAAAAATACACACATTGTCCTCACACATGTAAGCTCACCGCGGTCCGATTAAACAATTTTTTACTGGTTTTATAATAATTAAATTGAGGGTAAAAAGTATCCAGCACATTCTACTGAACCCAGAAAAATCATCACTGCAACCGAAAGACGTCCACTGCTGGACATGGGCCTCCTCAAGAATCCATTTCAACCAGTTTTGTACTTCACTCATCCAGCGATGTTCTGCTACCTTCAACCAATGATCGGTCCATCTTGTGGGAGTCTTCCATTTCTACGTCTTCCGGTACGCGATCGCCACTCTAGGAGTCCAGAACCTCTTGGCCCCATCGACCATTTCTTATCCGAGCAATGCCCAGTGCCACTTAAGCTTGTAAATTCTTCGGGCTATGTCGGTTACTTTGGTTCTCCTGCAGATCTCTTAATTTCTGATTCGATCACGTGGGGAAACTTCAAGAATAGCCCTCTCAATTGCCCTTCTACTGAGGTACTGGTCAACGATTTTCGTCTCGAGACACTGTGACATGAGACTAAAAGATAATTACACAGCTTACCGAACTCAGCCCAGCTGAGTCGGATTCAACGATTTAACTCTTTTTCGACGTTGTACCTACCTAACTGGACGGTTTGTTCTTGGTAAACATAATCGTCTACAAATACGAGTGTAGAATCTCCGGCAGCACAATATAGAAAACCAAAATACTATTATTTGCTTTGAACATTTGGCTTAACTCGTGCATGCACGGGCGAAGCTTTTCTCTATTCTTAGAAGGACAGCCAACTGTTTTGAGAGTCCTAACCGTTAGACGAATGCTCTATAGCCTAACGGAAAGAAATCAGAAGTTCAACTAAGAATTCCCGATAACAAGCTCCCGCACACAATATGTACAGTATTTGCGAAGCAATAAATATGGCTCGCTTGCAGTTGCAAGCAGCCACGACCAGTTACAAGTAGTTCCGAGTGCGCAACTGCGATTTCGTTTAGTTTGATATCGCCGCTATTTATGTGTGCATGTGCTTGTTATCTTGGTCCTGCTGCACTTCAGTATCTTGTGACACCGGCGACTGCCAAAGGCAGCGTTGCGAATGAACAATGGCGAACGTATCTTTTTTACATCTTTTTGTTGTACATTTGTTTTCTTTTTTGCGACATTTATTCCTTTCATTCAGCACCGACTCATCGAACAAAGAGCCCCTAGCCAATGGACTGACCGAATTTGGAGAGGTAAGCGAATTTCAACCTTATTTTTGTAAAGTAAAAGCTACGAGAGTGTCTGTTTGCAAGGTTAATATGGAAAGATGAAAATGACGATTTTTTTGTAAGGAATGTTGGAATTATGTTTGGATTATGTTCGGTTGAAAAGATGCGTGGTAGCCCGCTGAGCCTCAGCAGCCACAATGCTTTATTACCCTTTAATTAAAGGGTGCATTCAGACCTCGAGAATTTTTATTATTAAACATCACTTACTATTTTCTGACGTTGTGTCATATTTTAGTGGCAACAGATAACGAACGTATAATTAATTTATAAAACCTTTAATCTATTTTTACAGGTTGCCCTAATGCAAATATACTATTATTTATAAACTAAATTCACAATTAAGTAAACAACACACACCTAATTTTAACTTAATTGAAACAGAACACCCCAGACTAGGTCGCCAGAGTAAAGTAGATCAGTTTACAAGAAACCAAGTCTATTCTAACGGGGCTACCACGTTGAGCGTGCACAGCGTGCTGTCAGGGGTGCGCGCTGAAGCAGATTGGTGCGCACAGCCGAATTGACAGAAGTGTGACAAAATTATGAATTCTACCCCTCATTACATGGAACAGGCTTGTGCTTGTTCTCGCCTAATTTCTAATATATGGTAACTAACTATTCCCGAAATGAATAAGGTAGGATACAGCGATGGGTATACTATTGGGAAACTCAAATACATCAAAGTGTACGGTTTTTTTTTTTCATCGTTGTTTTTGTTCATCGTTCTCACATATAGGATCAACATTAATGATTTAACTAACATATTTGTAACAACAATATTCTTTTAAATAATATTGTTGTTACAAATATATTAGTTAAATCATTCGTATTAACGAAATTATATAGCTTTACCATTTTATTTTTATAGTACAAAATAGAACACATTTACTACAAAATTATACTTAAAAATGGTTTCAATCGACTAATAACTTTCCGAGAAACAGCTAGGTGAAATTTATGGATTTATATGAAAAATCAAAGCATTGTAGCTATCTCAAATTCAACCGTACAAAATCCTTTTCTTTTGTACAGATTAAGCATAAATACTACTAAATCCTACCAAATTTTCAAGAAAATCGGTAGGCTAGTTTTCGAGTTCTAAGGTGGCTCCTCAGTTCAGATGTCTGAATTGAGGAGCCACCTTAATCGTCCTGTAACTTTTAAAGGGTTTTACTACAAATTCCAAAGAGTGTCCGTGGAGTTTCTTGCCCGTTCTTCTCCATAGGTACCTACTACGCTTTGGAATGGGCAACTAGCTTCATTTTTCTGACCGACCGACCTTGACAATTCAAAAGTGCCTGTAATTGGTTTATTTGAAATAAATGCTTTGAGTTTTGAGTTTGATTCCGGGATCGGGCCTACAAAATCGGATAAAGTGCTATTAAATATTGGTAGAACCCGCTTTTAAATATGAGACATGGCTCCTCAGTCCATACGGACACACTCTTTTATCGACAGATCATACGAGTATGTTATAATATGAGTGAGGAGGTCGAACAATGCCATATTGATATATTTTTTTTTCGAAATCCTTTTTGTTCATTGCAAAATAATTTACATTTTTCAAAGTAATTATAAATGGACGTGTAAATATTTTTTTACATCTGATTTATCATCTGTTTTAAATAAAGGCTTAATAATTACTTTCTTAAGACTATTAGGAAATACACCATTTGTTATGCATAAATTAATAATGTGCGCTAGTGATGGTGCTATAACTTCTTTGGCATATTTTATAACTTGTATGCATATTCCATCACAGCCTACAGTGTTTGTATTTTTGAGATTATTAATTATTTTGATAAGGTCAATGGGTAAAACTGGTTGCATGTATATTTTTTGTGAAGTTAAATTGTTAAAAATATTTTTACTATGCGAAGAAACGTTACTATGTATGTTATTTTCAATTACATCTACAAAAAAGTCATTAAATTCATTTGCGATATCCGTGGGATGTGTGATTGTGGAATTACCTTTCTTTATGGACGGTATTAGTGGTTGCGGTAGGCGATATTTGGACTTGTTAATTAGTTGCCCTGTAGCTTTTGATTTATTGTGAGAAGTGTTTATGAAGTGGTTAATTGAGGTTTCCGTGTTAGTCGTATAATTTTTTTGAAAATCTTAGTGTAATTCTTAAAATCAAGTTTATTTTTATGGTCAGGTTTAAATCTATACGACCAATGTTATTTTCTTTGCTTCTGTCTACAGATTTTATACCCCGAGATATCCATTTGGTTCTAGTACTCGTTTTTATCATTACTAATTTTGTTGGAAAACATAATTTATACAGCATCAAAAAACCTCTATTTAAGATGTCAATGTTGAAGTCGCCAGTTAAGATAAAATTTTTCTTAGAAAGTGAACAAATGTTTCTTATATTTATTTTCTTATTTTTCATAAAATATGTTGTTGTATTATGTGTTTAGGTATGCGATATATACAACTAATAATAATTTTATGATGTATTAGTTGTATGGCACAGGATTCGAAGACACCCGACACCGACAGTTTTGCTACGTCAGATAACGTGTTAATCTAAGTTAAAAATGAAAAGAACAAACAGCCTTCCCTTCCTACATCTTGAAAAAGTTGCCACTGTCACATTTGCTCTGCGGCCGCTGCGGACTGTTCAATCAATTTAGAACGAATTGTTCACGTGGTGAGATATTTTGGGATGAATTAAATTTTAAGTTCGGTAAGATTTTATGCTTTTTTTTTGTGAAAATTTTATTTCTTTGTTGTTGTTGTTCGGGAAATTCTTTCCTGGTTTCAGTTGGCAGAAAATTAATTTAAACCTACTACAATGTATGTCTGTCACATTGAGTTTGTCAGTGTGTCTACATAAGTTACTCTATCAAATCATAATGTGATAATATCAATTTCAATCGTATTAGATCCCAAAAAAATATTTCTAAAGTTACTCCTTGGTTGGTAACTCAATATAAATAGTGTGATGCTACAAAACTATTGGACAAGGAATCACCAAGTAACTCAACTGCAAACTGTCTTGCAAGTCGCAAAGGAATTCGTTAGGACGAAATATCAGTCTTTCTCATAATAAATTGAGATATAAAACAAACAAAACAATTCAATCTAGAGCCGAGCATAAAATATACAACAACATATTCCATCATAGAGGTTTTTTGATGCTGTATAAACAAAAACATTCACTAACCAATCCACACACATATTCCTTTTGTATGTGTGTGGATCAGATAAAAAGACTGTCATTCATAAAACAGTGTAGTGCCATCATATAACAACGTTAAATAAGTAGTAGCGAAAAACATCAAGCTCTTATATCTTATATAATACCGACTGTCTGCTCAACAAATAAGATCACAACGCTACTTTAAATCGGGTAACATTCGCGACCACTCGGAATTTCCTCATGAAACACCCGGCCGACGGTAGTCACCGCTTAAGGCCACCATTTTGGTGGAACGATTGAACATTGGAATGTATACACCAGCTCGCTTCTCCTTAGCGTGTTATTTAATTGTCTCGGTGACATCTTCAAAGTTAAATGAATGGTCCTTTAGCCACTTTTGGTCCTTCGTATCAGGCCAGTGCTGTGAGCTCTCGCAATGTTTTTGTGTGGTTCGTGTAAGCTCGGCATAACATAAATAATTTAGGCGGTCGTTCGTGTAATTAGAACGGGATCATCTTGTTTCTTATTGCTGTTATTGGACTAGGGATGGCAAGCGTGAGCTACGTATGGCACAACGCAATTCGCTTGCTACAGAATTTTGATTATGAGCGTTTTGTCATTCTTAAGCGAATAGTTTCCTACTGAAAATAGTTTTGTTGTTGACAAACTTGTGTAAATTATAACAAGTGTTAAATACAAGCTAGTGTTAATTACAAACAAGATTTAAATATTTTATATTATGAAACGTATTTTTATTTATAGAACTAACTACAAATAAAAAGCTTTTAATTTCCCAGCTATATAGATGGAATGTGAAAAGTAATAGAATACAATCAAACAATTAATAAAACAAAAGCGTTTACCAGCCCTGTTTTAGAAATTAGGAAGATGAATGTGTCGGCGACAGTAGTAGTGATGAATGGCATCAATTAACTTGATAGTTAATCGATGATCTCCCTACGTACCTACAAGTAGTACTGCGAAGTCTTCGCAGCTATTTAGAGTGTCCTGATACAATTGATTACACACTTATAATAATACGCGTATCAAAATGTTGTAAAGGTGAGAAAAGATACCTAGATTGTTAAATTTGGGATAATCGTTCCTAACATTTTACATTTAGAGGCTTTTTATTTATAAATGATTGACGTGTAAAGTGTGTGTACAAACCTACTTGCAGAAATATAGCCATTCATTCATTTACCAGCCTATAATTGTGCAAAGGTGCGAAGGTCTTTTCTCACATAGAGAAAACACGAGCAATTGAACACCACGCTTGTTTAAGGCGGGTAGCCTTAGGTAATAGAAAACGGTCATGATATTATTAGTCAAATGATGAATATGATAATATCACAAAAGAATCCCCAACGTACCTTCCTATTATTCAAGGACGAACTGTGTTATTTAGCTTACGGAACCAAAGTCAAAACAATAATCTCATCAAAATAAATACCAACATTTAAAATACAAACAATTAGGTAACTGGAGTTTCAGTCGGACAACATAAAGTCCAAATTAAATTGTCATTTACAATAGTCTGCGCAACTGAGCTCCGTAACATTTTACCTACAAATTGTGTAGAGCTAAAGATGCGACTTTTTGTGTACCTGCTGGCTAGAAATAGTTTTTACTTAATTTTTCGAGACAGGCTGTCATGAACATTCATTTTTAAATCTTTTGTAATAGAAAGTTGTTTTTGTATGCGCATAATAAAACTTAAAGCGTGAGAATAAATCTACATTTCATGCAGCAGTTGCACTACAAACTACAATTAAGAATGTTTATGAGAGACAAAGCTCGCTTATTGTAAACTGAATTGTCGATTGAAAATATTGAAAGTCGCGGGGAAGTGAAGGAGGTAAACAACAACAATATGAATTAATTAATAATTCCTTGCCGATATTAATGTACTTACGGAAGCGGTATCAAATGGAAATAAATTCATGAGCGCGGTAAATGCCCCTGCGCGCTGCCACCATGTGTTCGGAAGAACTTGTGGCGAACGAAGTCCTGGCATTCCTGCAGTACTAGCTGGATGTCATGGACGATATCAGTGTGATCCAGATCTGCACCTTAAACTTCAATGAAGAAGAGATACGCAGGGCGAAAACACTGCTGTATAGTCGCTGCATATGTCTGACCGAATGCCGTCCTGCAGGAGGGACGAAAAGGGAGAGAGGAGTCTCCGAGAAATAATAAAAGTGTTGAAAGAGACCGATCCGGACGACGTGTCGACTTTCGTGGCGAAAGTCGGCACGTCGTCCGGGCTCGTGGTTCGTGGCATCGCTGGGACGCTGACCAATATTAGCACGTCAACACCGGGGCGTGCTTACTTGGCTGCTGTTATTAAAGCTCCCGCAAATCATCTGCGGCAACCTAATAATACGAGGGGTGACCAAAGGCCCTCCAAAGTAGTTCGAAGCTCGTTACCACCAGTAACAAACCAAGGACAGGCTGATAAAGAAGGCTGCATTCGCGTGTAGCAGAAGAAAAAGAAGAATAACCTTGCTTGTCGCAATCAGTGCGGTACGGCATTGACTGGTCCCGACAACTAAGCTCAGCAGCGAACTAAGCTCTGCAGCATACGCCGTTAGAAAAATTCGTAATTTAACTGATTTAGAGACAGCGCGATTAGTTTACTTTAGTTATTTTCATAGTGTGATGTCGTACGGTATTCTTTTGTGGGGAAATGCCGCGACATTCAAACAGTTTTTGTTTTACAAAAAAGGGCAATTCGTTCAATTTATAAATTAAGTCCCAGACACTCCCTCAGAGACAAATTTAAAGAGATTTATATAATGACTTCCTCTCAGTACATTTATGAAAATCTTTTATATGCACATAAAAATATTAATCTGTTTAAAAATACAGTGATATCCATAACAAAAATACTAGGAATAAACACAAATTTGTTGTTCCCACTACCAGGCTCAAGAAAATAGGTGGCTCGTTTAAATGTCAATGTATACGTTTTTATAATAAACTTCCTAGCCACATTCAAGAACTAAGCCTTAATAAATTTAAAACTTTTATAAAGCGGAAATTATGCCAGAAAGCCTATTATACTGTCAAAGACTATATTGAGGACAAGAAGGCTTGGGATTGAGCTGCTCCAATAAGTTTACACAGACATAATTGATGTGTAATTTGCTATTTTTACTTTTTTTTTTCTTTTAATCTTTTTTTTTTCTATATACGTACCTTATTATCTAAACAATGACATGTATATATTTACTGTATAAAGTATAATATTGTTTTAATTTTTGTGAATGTGAGGACTATGTAGGTTATTGCATTTTTTTTTCTTCTTTTAATGATGATGGTCTGGCTGTTTGAGTACTTTACGCGGCCTCCCCAAATGTCCTTTCTTTTGTATTGTTCGTCGGATCGTTGAGCTCCTTAGTTCTGAGTTGAGCTGCACGATGATTGACAAATGCGTGCACTGACTGGACAGGTCCACTCAAATCCCTGTGGTTCTTTCCTCAAAAGACCATTTCAGACACCAGTCTACATAGTCCTCATATGATACGACCAAGATTATTTTCATATTTTATTTACACTTTGACATTGATGCACTTTATATATGCAATGACATTTACTTTGTAAAGGATTATACTATTTTAATTATTGTGAATGTGAAGACATTGTGGATTTGTTGTATTTTTTCATGCATTTTTTTTTTAATTATTAGTTTTAATCATGGTCTGGCAGTTTGAGTAATTTATGCGGCCTAACCAAATGTCCTTTCTTTGGTAATGTTCGTCGAATCGTTTAGCTCCTTTAGTTCTGTGTTGAGCTGCATGACAACTGACAAATGCGTGCACTGACTGGACAGGTCCACTCATTCTGTGTGGTTCTTTCCTCGAAAGACCATTTCAGATATCAATCCACATGGTCTTCACATGACCTGACCAAGATTATGTCTGGACTTTAAAAGAGACTGTGACCTCTGAGTTTGTTTCGGCGTTTCTTCTCAGAGTAGTCAGATAGGAAATGCCGATCTCACCTAGTTTTTAAAATATGATTGACGTGTAAAAGTGTTTGTACAAACCTATTTACAGAAATAAAATCATTTATCATTTATCATTTATGACATGTTGCTGCGTCCCGCTATTCCAACGACACAGCTGCACGTGTCACGTTTACATGACACCACGAAGGTAGAAGAGTTCGTGGAGTACATCAGGACGAAGACCAAGTTCACCTTGAGTCGAGAAGTAAGAGTCGCGCCTTAAGATTAACTTCAAATCTTTTGTGGTGCGGGTTCCAACTGGAAACTTTTATGAAGGAGGAATTTTGGCCGACGGGTGTCGTGTATTGGCGTTTTTGCAGAAGGTTACACGACAACACGACTCAGCGCGATACGTGGCCGACCCAACGTAGTAAATAAATTGTATAGTGATGTTTCTAATAGGGAAGTATTTTTTATTATTTTGTTAGAACGAGGCAAAAGGAGTATTTGAGAGCAGTGGTGGCCCAGTGGTAACGGGTCACGACTTACGAGTTGTAGGTCGTGAGTTCGAACTCAGGCAGGCGCTTTACTTTGTGTAAATAATTTTATCACCACTGCTCTCAAAACGGTGAAGGAAAATATTGTGAGGCAACTGGCATGTCCTAGAACCACAAATTCGAAGACATGTGACATCTATCAATCCGCACTGAGCCCGCGTGGTGGATTACGGCTCACTCCCTCTCATAAAGAGGAGGCCTGTGTCCCAGCAGTGGGAACGTTATAGGCGTTCTGTGGTTTCTGCCTACCCCCATGATAAGAAGGCGTGAGTTTATGTATGTGTGTGTATTTTGGAAGATTATTTTGTGTATTTTGTCTATGGGCCTTAGTTACCTAAGTTGCCTGTCTTTCGTCATGCTTCCTTAGATGTCACTGCTTGCTGAAGCGTCGGGAGTCGAGTTGTCTCCACCCGTAAAATATGGCGAGAGGGTAATTGACTGATCTTTGCGTTTTGCTCGTGAACGGGTGCTGCTTGTGGTGACAGGCTGCTTGTCTTGTTGACCATGGTTTTGTCTCAGTTATCATTAAATAACTGTTAATTATTTTACTTCGATGGTTCTAGTTTATAAAAATTTACTTAAAGTTACGTTATGATTATGTTCATTGAATCAGATTCTATTGATATCTTTTTCGAGTCTTGGGTTCATAATTATATCCTCAACCTCCTCAGGTTTTAGAAATATGAATAGAAATATTTACACAAAGCAGATAAATCTAGGCTCCACATTTTGACTTGGCTAGTTTTTTCCAGCCATTAAATTCAACAATAACATATACCTACCGTATTAAACCGACCTCCTTAGTTGAAAAATCTATCAATTTACTAAGGTACAAAATGTTATAAAATGCCATAACTTCCTTCCAATACATCTGAACACAGAAGCAAAACTCCAATAAAGATTATCTTAAGAATCCACATAAATTACATCAAGACCGTCTATTTCATCTATCGAATTCAATTTAATTTCTGTGTTTAGCGTGCCCGCCTGCTGGCAGCCGGGCCGCGGGCTTCAGGCGCTACCGTCACCGAACATGGCACTATGCTGGGTGACACCACTTTTCGGCTCGCCTCTTGTCTGCGTCTGGGCGCTCCTAGCGGGGACGCTATCGACCGTCTCGGACCTATCATACGTCATTTCGAGAGGATGCGCTGTTGACGATAGGTTCGTCCGAAGTCACAGCATTTTGCTGAGCAGCGACCTGTTCTTGCACAGATGCGACGCACGACTTACTTATTGTTCTTATTATTGTTGTTTGTTTTGTTAGAAAAGTAGTCATTCTTCCACTTTGCAATCGGCAGCATGTTTTTGTACAAATAATGTTTGTTTTATTGTCATTTGCCAGTGTCGCAACACAAACAGAGCAATGTGTATTGTCTTTGGTGCTGGGTGACATCAGGCAATGGACAAAATTACAAAATTTTAAATGCTGAATACGAGGCTACTGTGAATATATGTGTATTTTGTGTCAACTTTTTGTAATGTGCGTTTTGTTTGTGCAGAATAAACAATTTTTCTTTCTTTCTATCTTGCAGAAAGAGCGCAGGCCGAATAGCACGGTACACCAGCATTAATAATATCATCCGTCGTGCTCTTGTCAGCACCGGGGTGCCAGCTGTTTTAGAACCCAACGGCTTGGAACGCGACGATGGGAAGAGACCAGACGAAATTACCATTATGTCCTGGAAGGTAGGCAGGCCTTTGGTGTGGGATGCAACATGTGTCGACACCCTTGCGCCATCCCATCTTCATCGCCAAGTACGGTGTGCTGTTCTGGGGCGGCTGCTGCAGGTACGGAAACCTCAAACGGCGAAGATATTCCAATCTTATTGGGAGTTGTGTGGGCTATTCAATAATTTTGTTGATTTTATATTATTTCTGAAATTAATATAATTTTTTTACTCTTAATTTTTAATACAAAGTTAGACGGAGAGAAATAAAAAGGCAGCGGTGCAGGTGAAAAGCTGTAAAAGTTGTGATGAAATAAAAGCTGATTTACCTTGACTAAAAGGTATCCATTTCTTATTTCTTCCTTCCCACAAATTTGGGGGCTCGTCCGTGATAGGAAAGATAAGAAATTTAATAGAAATAATAAGTTCGGAACGGGATTGGTTTTCTCCCGCATGTGGCGGACTCGTTGCGTTTCGCTTTGGGAAAGTTGTAAATGGTGTATTTTGAAGATGCAAGACGACAAGGCGACGACATTTGGCTTCGCAAACAGTTTCGCCGCAGCAGATGACATAACGAAATTAAATGGTGATGACAAAACGCAATCGTCCTCAAAATGGGCTCTGGACATAGAGAACAACTCCGAGATCTTCAGCTTCGCCTCAACAGAAGCTAATTGTCGCCCGAAGATCTTTATCAGACACACTGACACACAGGCAACTTTATCAAGTGATTTTGCTATTTTAATCAAAGTTGTAGTAGAAAAAAAAACAAATAATTGTATTTTAAACGTATCTAGATTGTTATGGCGTAAAAACAGGATAATCTGCAGTACGTGGAACCTTTTTAAATCTCAATTCCATTGTCGGCGAAGTCGACAACCACGCATTATTAAAATTTAATATTGAAGAAGGCTCCCTATTTCACATTTATGTTTTTGATTGTGTTTTTTTACTTTGAAAATCCTAGATTATTATTTGTGACTCCTACGTAATTTTCTCAGCCCATTTTGAATTAATGACTTTTGATTTTTGTTATTTTTTCACATCGTTCATAAGACTTATATGTCCCAGAGTGGACGTCCTTTGACCAATGTATTCTGTTCAAAGATTTTAGAGTTTTTATACATAAGTATTTACACTCAACTGCATAGTAAGTCATAATTATTCAGAATAAGTAAAATCAAGTAGCTATGCAAAAGAATTTCCGTCTACTCGAAAAAATCAACAAACTTTAGCTGAAGTCAATGTGTTCAAAAATGTAAAAGCATGAAATAACAACATTCTGCAGCGATGCCACCATAGTGTTCAAAATAATACCCTCAGTGTTCCGTCCTAAGTACACAACGCGGGGGTAGTTTAAAAAGTCAAATGTTAATATTGAAACAGCTGGAAACAGAAACGCCGAAGGAAAACTTGCTTAAAAACTTTCATAGAGCACTGAAGTGGCGCCTGTTGAAAATATTTTTTCTAATAATTGCGTTCTGTGGACATCTGTACAGGCCCTTCATTTGATTTCAGAAAAATGAAAACGTTTTTAGCAGAAAAAATATTTTCGTATAAATTTTCTTACTATGGAGATAGTCGGGCTTGAATCTACAGTAAGCGTTCAAAAGTGCACAGACTCGTTAAGAGTCGTATTGCTATGAACTCGCGGTACGACTGTATGTGTTTAAACGACACGAACTACAAAGATCACAGTTTTGCACGGCACACACTGACGTAAAGTCGCGTATTCCCATCGCACTGCATGAAACAAAAATATATTTCCGAACGCATCTTGCTCGTGACCAGTACCCTAATTGCGTAATACACAATCAATCGGAATCTGAATCGTTTTGAAACAGATTGCTAATCCAGATGCTTCATAAGTTCGATAAAAATTCTGCTCAACAATGTAAATAACGCAATGAATGTTGTTGAACTGTCGAAATCAAACAGATTAGTCTTAATCGTTTACGAAAATGTGTTACGCAATTAGGCTGCTGGCCGGTTTATGGGATTGCTAAAATTCGAGTTAATCTAATATGAGCTGGCAGCAGTAGGCGCCAAGCGTTGGACTGAGAAGCAGGCGGCTTAAGTTCTGATCTCATAAGATGCAGCGCAGTTTTATTGTCAATTTTTATTTTGGTTTGCAATACTAACAATATTCAAAAAAATTGCTGCTTTTTTATTATTTTTGTTATTGCTTTAAAGGGTTTAGAATTAAAAAAAACTATTTATTTGTTATAATATTTTACGTATGGATAACAAACAGATACGATTATTTATTTAACTTATTCAGCCAAATTGGATGTGCAAGACTCTATCAAGGAACTTAGAAACAATTTGTTTTATTTTGACATGTGAAACGTAAAAAAAAGTAGATTTATTTCACAATAAACATTAAGCTTCGATCTTTAATTTCCAAAACAAGTGATTTTAATAAGTGGTTATGTGGGGCAGTTCGTTTACATTAAGTATTTCACATTTTATTTGGCTTTAGTGAATATAGATTACATATTGAGGATAGCTTAAGTATTCATTTTCTCTAAGAAAAGAGGATAGAAACTAAACCTCATTTTTTATTATTTAATAATCACGGATATAGCGCAATATACAGGATAAACTACTCCGAAACTTAAACGTTATTGTTGGCTGGATTTAGGTTATGCAACCTTTATAACATAACGAGTACACGGCGAACAGTTTTTAATGATGTGCCATCCGGGCATTTTGCTGAATTATTTATCAGCTAAATGCCCGGATGGTATGAAACCATTTGTTTTATACTCATTCACCATGTGAAGTCTTGTTTAAATAAGCTTTCTACTTCATAAATAAGCGCTCCGACTAGCATGGATTCGCTCTTACTCACATCTCTTAACCCTCAAACTCACAGTTGTTCTCTAGAACAAAGAATGTAATACTATTAGACATCTGTAATCAAAATACTATAATCTATAATAATTAATAAAAAGTATTATAAATGATATTATGTTTATAACACTTTACTCATCATTCACTAATTGAAACAAATAGTAATTTATATTTTGTTAAATATGAAATATTTAAATGATAATACGTGAGTATTTAGTCCATTTGTGTTATCACATCATTTACGTCCACTTTTACTCAGCGCAATAATATTGTCAACGGTTCAATGTTTATACATCACTGCAATTTGAAAATTATAACCACAATACCGCTAATTAACAGATATATAAACATTCCTCACTAACCACGTTCAATTAGGTGAATAGTCGTAACGCATGCATGTACCTCACAGAAATCGAAATGATTTACTCAATTTTCTAAGTAAACAAGATGAACGAGACAAGTATCGAATGATTATCGACCCACTTCAAGTTAAATCAAACAAAAAAAAATCATTTTAGGTAATATTAATAATATAGCTAAAACTATAAATGGTCGAAAATGCAATTCGCACTCAGGGTGAGATTCGAACTCAGGGCTTGCCATAATCGCTCCTACCCAAGCACGTCGACGACTAAGCTAGCATGCATATGAATTGAAAAAAGTTGAAATTATGAATGCTTTGTGAGATTGCCTATGGACTTATGAGCGCTACTGAACAAATATTTCTATTAAAAAATCGCTCTCGCTTACGCCATTGACCTTACAATAAATACATAACGATGATTTAGAACGCAATTTAAATGTGACTGGAACGGGGTTTTTAAAATGGAGGTTGCATATTTATGGTTCCATCGAAAAATGCACGGCGTGAAATAGGGACGTTGCACTGGGATGATGATTATATTTTTAAACGTGCATTTTGCATTGCTTTTGTGAAGCGCCGAGTAACCACACAATTTATATGGTAAATAATAATATTTACAACCTGTAAACGAAAAATTCTACTCTCGTTTATGACTTCTATGGTATCCCAATCATCTACCTGGCCTTGTACCAACTATGTTCGTGTTGGCTTCTAACCGCAAGGCTTTCCGAGGCATCTCGATCTGTCACGGATGGTCAAACATCCACGGAACGACCTAGACGTACTTGGCTTAACGTTTGATCGAGCCTTGCGGCTGTTATTATTTAAACCACGAGCCCCTTCTACTTTGAGACTTCTATGGTCTCCTGACCCATAAAATTCATTAGTATGTGTAGTGTAATGAAAGATATGTCCGAATAACAAACTGCTTAACGGCTGAGCCTATTTTAAGTGGAAGATAGATCGCTAAATTGTTGAGGGACAGTATAATTCTATCTGTATTTGAACACCCAAATACTCAGAAATATGTTATTCCGAATTTCGTATTATCCATGAATTAAAAATCACGAAAGTTATTTTACCGAAAGTCGTAAATACGATTTGTTTGTCTTTCGAAGAATCAAATGCTCGATGGGTTCTCGATCTGAAAAACCCCTCTATTGTTGGTGAATCACTTGGGTTAGGTTAGGTTAGAACTGTGACAAGTTTTACCAAGACGTTTTTATTTCGGAATTCTAATTAATCGGTACTTTAATCATCGGAATTCGTATTTTTTAAGTTTCGAACTATTATTAAGTTGCACTTATCGTTATTCGATCTATTGAAACTCGGTATTTCGAGAATAGTAATTATGTGTATAAAATGTAGGAGTATTGAAATTTTGGAATTATTAAAATAGGATAAATGATAAATCGAATTTGTTTTATTAGGAATTTTGAACCATTCAAAATTATGATAATCGGTATTTTGAAATTCGTATCTGTGACGGACGTGATCAAGTTTTTCGTATTTATGTAGAGTACCCAGTGAATGTCGACTCACAATCATCGATAAAGGCTATCTATGATTGTGAGTCGACATTCACTGGGTATCTAACGAAACCGATCGAAATGGCTCTACACTTTTCCCTCCCGTGCGTTCCATTACAACCAACACAACTTTAAAAAACAACGTGTTTAATTATTAGCATTTTATAAAAAAAAGTTTCTTTTACATTTAAAATTTCTCAATGTTTTGATTAAGCTATAATTTATATTAAGTTATAAGTCTGTAATTAGTAGTATATTAAACAAGATTTTACAGCATTTTCGGAGGAATGGAAGTAGTTAAGGTTACTTCTTAATGATAGGACATTTCGGTGAGTATATTACTTACTGCTGTTTTATTTGAACGAAATCTATTTGTAAGTTCGTAACAACTTAATTTGCTCATGAAATTATAGTCAAACTGTGCGCCATTTATAAGTTATTTTGATTTTAAGTTTTTGATGATAAATTTCATCTCAAAATAATTTTTCCAATCTGATAACTCTGTTACGATTTCAATATCACGTTCGCGTAACGTACTTTCATTTTAATTGGACATGTTTTAAATGATTACTTAAAGGTTATTTAAACAAAGTAAATATTGCTTCAATATACACACATGTACGTTTATCCCTGCAATAGGAAGACAGACCTATTTGTATCCATCATAAAAATGTAAGTTGGGAGACTAATTTCCTACGATATGTATGGGAAAAGTATTCCGCGATTTTTGACTTTTCTGGTACTCAAACCTCAGTAGGTATTTTCATCAAAAAGTTTATTTTACGCTGACTGTAAAAAAAAATTACAAATCTGTGAATACCGTTCCTAATTTCTCAAAAAGTTATGTATAGTCTTTTAAGACCGTTTTCCCGTAGCTACAACGATTAATGTACCTATCCTTATTGCCCCGTCTCAAAAGTACACTCTGAATAGAACTTTCTAGGTATTGATTGATTCAACCGCACATCACTGGCAACACTTGTACTACGAAAGCCACCCTTTACCGGTTGACGGTACTGTTGTATATGTGAAACGGATGCAACTTTTCAATCTATTTCTACCGTTACAAATTACAATGACTTAATAATTATAGATTCAGACCCTTTTCAATAAACCACAATACTCATTAATCCTGGTTTGATATATTTTTATTATGCATTACAGACTGGAACGTTATTCAAATGTTAAATCATACAATCAAAATTCATCGATGGGAAAGTATTGAAGAGTTATAAGTGTATAAAGGTCGCTTCACATGTGCCATGTTTCGAGCCGACATCAGCGTGAACACACTTATCCATTAAGATACGATATTCATTGCAGGCGCATGAATAACATCACCTCAGAAATGACCATTTTGTTGATTTAATATCGTATTGTGTGAATCGACCTCAAATAGGGCAACACATTCAAAATGCTGGCGGCTAGCGTTACATCGGAAGAGAAGATAGCCTGTTTATTCTGTAAAAATCTCATGGTGAAAACATATGTGGAGTGAGCTTGAAGTATTAAATATTGATAATTCCTAGCGTCAGGTGAATTGACAAGTCTGCAACCTCTTTAGCATTGTCTGCAGAAAGTGGGGCGACAATTTTACCGCCTGGGAATGATCGTAGAAATAAAAACACCATAGCCACCGTCTGCATCTTCCGAGCACCAGTGGTATTCACCCACTCCTCGGTCTAGAGCCTCTGCAAACACAAGCGGAACGTACATGATGACATAATTTGTGTGTTTTTTATTTTCTTGGTTTGATGACAAACAAGCAAGAAGGCACTGCCGCTTACTGAGTTTTTCATTATCATTTAGTATTAATGATTGTTTAATAAGACAATCATAATAGGGCAACGCCATTACCATAGTGCTAAAAGTTTTATTTTCCTAGATTTATTTGACGTCTCAGCGGTCAAAAGAAATGTCAAAATAAAAGAAGACTAAGACTACGAGGTTTTTACTAAATATTTCTGTGGCTTTATCAGATTTTTGATTTGCCATACAAAATCTGTCAAAACGCACAATGGCAAGACCATTGCAACTTTTGTAAATTAGTAGACTAATCCCGTCTTCACCATCGTTCCCTCATACACTTCATGTGTTTGTGGATGTAGTTTACTAAGGGTCACTTAACCAAAGAGGCTCCTTAAATCAGCCCTGGTTTTCACCGTGATAAGGGATACCTACGTAAGGGCCACCTACATAAGTGATAGTCTTAGATAAATGATTGGTCTCGCTGTGCTCGACTAGATACCGCCAGCGTACTTGGACTTGTGAAATGCGGCAATAAATACCACGCCGAAGTCGGCGTACCCGAGCCAGTCACACTGCAAACTGTCTGTCACGTGGATGTGCCGAATTCTTTATTAAATTTTGGGCATAATATGAAGTAAAATGCCAGTTTGCGTAGGTAAACTGTGTAACAATAATACCACTAGAAATAAGAAGGACACCGGGATCACAAACCATCACTAAGTATCGTATAATTTCGAAATTTCAACACAAAATAACATGAACCCTAAACGCCATTCAGTGTTGGCTAAACAAGGGTCAAGTTCCCCGTGGTTGAGATTTTTGTAATGAGAATGTATTGTTTTTGTATTTTATTATATGTCCTATTTCATTTATCTAACCTAGTTATTGTATACATAACCGATTTCTATAAATTATGTAATGTTTATCTTTGTAATCTGTACACATAAGGTGTAAAAATGTTAGCTGACAATATTTCAAGGGGTGAATCTACCCATGAAAATTAACAACTTTCCCCAAGGAACCTGATCGAAAAATGAAAACACAAATCGTCGTATGTAAAAAACAAAGTATTAAAAATGAGGACTCAGTGATATACTCACCTTCCTTTTTCTAAAGAAGAAACTTATGCCTAACCTATACACAAATATATTTGTACATTCGCTTTTAATTTATTATTCATTTTTAAGTATTTACTTAGCTATGTTTAAAACTTAACTAATAGAACACAGCATAAAATATTTTTCCCATAAACAGTAGCAGTTGAGCACTGGTAAAACAATTCTTCACGCACACAAGTTTTCAATGTCAACTGACAAAATGTCAAGTGGCGATGTCTTACTCACACTACAATAATGAGTTGTCGCATTCACGGAGCTATTGTTTGTATAGAGTGCGAGTGCGACCAATCATTTATTTATGGTCAGATTTTCGATGAAATTACGAACTTTGTATTCTATTGATGAATAACGAATATTAAAGTAAAATATTGTGACTAAACACAAAGAAAACAAACAATAAACATGATTTCATTTAAGATATCATCCAATATTCCTATTAAATTGCTGATTAATGCGGTTGCCATTGATAAAAAAAGTAAGAAATATCGACAACTTGACAGTTGACACCGCTGCGCATTTGTAGGTTATTTATAAAATAAAATGATGTGTCGACTTCAATTTAATTTAATTTTTAATCAGGTAAATTCTACACTCCACACTGATTAATTTTGATGTGCCGTGCTTCACCGAGGCTATGAATGCTTGGAGACTCGCTGCCCAAATTCAGATCCACCCGATATATATATTCATCTTCCCACTGTTAGATCACTGATTAAATGAGTCCACGTGTAACGGATAATTAGTTTAATTCACTGAAATATTAATACAATCACACTTCTACTTGACTCAAATAACACAAAATAAATAATTCAACTTTTTCTTGACAGCTTAATCATATAAGCTTATTCACATCTTTTTTTTTAAACAATAAAGCAATGAGGACAAAATTTTACTAGTGTAATACATAACATGTTACCAGCTGAATATACGTTATTGTGTATAAAATACCTAATGTTACCTATTATAAATCAACTTTTTTTTAAAGAAAACTGATTGACAATCGTTTGGTATTATTGACACAAGGGTTTTAACAACTCGTCCATTCTGATAACCGTACACGTCCTCGTGTACATAAATTCTAAGAAATAAAAACAGACAAAAACAAAAAAAATACTAATGCATATTCATGAACGATACACACTTCTTCAATTACTCGCAAATTACATAGCATAAAATTAAATTACATCTTGTGCAATAGGCTTCTGCCTAAGCCATCGTACACCTTGTGCTTCACACAATACATAAGTTTTTCACAACATTTGGAACACCGTGTGCTTCATACAACGCAAACGTCTTGCACGCACAACATAATATCACTTTTCCCATTGCACAAATAGTTAATCGCTTAGCTTGACTCCGTATCGCACACCTTGTGACTCAGCCTCGCACACCTTGTGCACGCCGCATCGCACACCTTGTGCATCCTATTCCTTATATGTCACGCACCTTGCATTTTGCATCGCACACCTTGTGCGTCTCATTCATTATGCGTCAGCCACCTTGGGTTTTGCATCGCACACCTTGTGCATCCCATTTATTATGCGTCACGCACATTATGTTTTGCATTGCACACCTTGTGCATTCTATTCATATTGCATTACGCACCTTGCATTATTACACCTATTCTATGCAATAATAGTTCTACATAAAAAATTATCCAATACATAGAACAAAACATAAAAATGTACAACATACCGTAAACCTCCTAAGCGCACTTTGCGCTGGCTATTTACTACTTTTCATTATATTTTAGTACATTGTCAGACTTACTACCATCTGCCTCCATTTCATTTAACTGCTCATATTCACTAATTTTATTTTCTGACGATTCGTCAGTCTGATCCGGTCCAAAAAAAAAACCACGGATAGATTTTATCCACTGCCAATATCCCTTTATAAAGGTTAGAACCTATCTTAGTTAACGGAGTCTCAACAACCTGACACCTATCATTGTCAAATACTTTTGTGCTTCGATACGGAGCTGATAACTTCGGCAATCGTTTCTTACTTTTACCTAAACTATGAGTCTCTCTTGCAACCCTTACAAGTTCCCCTATTTCAAAACTTTGCGCTGCCTTCCTTTTCTTTTAGAAACACTCCTTTTGTTAATTTTGTGGCTCATCAACATACTGTTCAACTTCTTCTCTTATTTTCCTCCTACCGTTTATTATTTTTGTTTGTATTGTCTTCCACGTCTGATACTATCTCAGGTATTATATGACCTTCATTGGTACTAGTGAGTTTAAGACCAAACAATATTTCTGATGGAGACTTTGCCGTACCTTTATTGACGGTGTTATTCAAGCCGCATTGAACTTGAAGCAAACGGTCATCCCAATAAACGTTCATCCTTACCTGATTTTGAGCGGCAAGAGAATCTGAAATGGTTCTGTTGTATCTTTCTACTTGGCCATTAGCCCGTGGAGGAGCAAAAGCGTATAAAATGTGTTTTGTACCAACTTCGGTCATCAAACCTTTAAATTTTATACTAGTCAAATTTCAACTCCAAATTGCCCCAGTCGCAGCTCACCATCGTCTCGTTTGCCCAGTTTCGCGTTGAAGTCCCCCATGACAACGGTGAAGTCATGCATGGCTCTGGAAATATCCTCATACATGGTCTCCAACTCATCGTCGGGGTGTGAAGAAGTCGGGGCGTAAACCTGCACGACTTTAAACGTATACATTTCGGATATTCTGAGTATAAGGTACGCCACCCTGGTCGACACACTCGATCTTCACCACGTTGCTCACAAGGGACTTATGGACGATAAACCCGACACCAGCTTGGGAATGCTGGTCACCCTCCCGTAAATAGAGCAGGTTTCCGGATTTGAGGATTATCGAGTCCTCCCCCACTCTTCGGACTTCAGACAACCCTACTATACCCCATCGTAACCTGCTTCATTCTTCCTCGAGTTCGGTGATCGGTTCGCAGTGTACTCGTTTTGTATGTTTCCAGGTCCAGTTTTGGTGATTGTGGTAGCCGGATGTCTTCCGGGGATTCTTCGCACCCCTTGCCTCACCGTGGCTTTGACCGCTACCGTAGCCAAGGGCGGCGGCCGCCGGGCACTAGGGGCCACTTTTTCTTGACGCTTGTCATTTTGGGGGGGGCGAGGGGGCGCTTTGCTATAATGGTTTTAAAATAATATACTTAGATTGCGTGTGGGTATATTGTAGGCATAAAATATATGTTCTAATAAATTATTTGAAGTTCCCAGATAACTACCTGATGGTAATGTACCTAATCATCAGTGTATTAGATAAGTAGGTGCATGTGATTAAAACAAAAAAATATGAAAAACAAATAGAAGTAAACAAGTTACCCTACCTACTTTATAAGTATAATATAATAGTTTAAAATCATACCGGTTATTTATATATTCTTAATATTTTTAAATATACAGTATCAATAATATGTATGGTGGCAGTATTGATTCGGATAAGCTCCTTCACAACAAGCTACTGTACTAATGTTTTAAGCTAAACTGATGTTTATGTTTGTAAAAAGAAATAAAATGGCGATATTATCATGGTGAACCTAAGAAGTAAGGAAAGAAGTTCACCATGATAATACCGCTATTCATCCGCTATTATTTGCCGCGTTCACTGTCTGACTGCATAGAAAAAAAAAGAGAAAAGCGATCACTAAATGCTCGTAATTTATTGCAAAAAATGAAGCAATTATCTATTAACAAAAAGTCGATTGATTGAACTAAAAAATAGAAGGCTATTACGTTAATATCTCGCCTGCAAATGATAAATTATTTTATTTCTGTAAGTAGGTTTGTACACTTTTACACGTAAAACATTTTTTTTTAACTAGATGAGGTTGGCGTTTCCTATCTGACTACTCTGAGAAGAAAGGCCGAAACCAACTCACAGGCCACAGTCTCTTTTAAAGTCCAGACATAATCTTGGTCAGCTCATGTGACGACCATGTGGTGTGCTCAGTGCATGCATTTGTCAGTAATCGTGCAGCTCAACTCATAACATAAGGAGCTCAACGATACTACGAAAAATACCAAAGAAAAGACATTGGGTAGGCCGCGTAATTACTCAAACCGCCTGACCACGATTAAGATTAAAACTAACTGAGATCGGTCGTGCAAAAACAAAAAAAAAACAAAAACAAACGAACCTGACTTCGTGCAATGGGGAAGGCAACTGTCAAAATGGCGCTGTCGTAGCTAGTTCCCAACGCAAGCTAATAATACAAGTCGTGATGTGGTTTTATTTTATTTTAGCGAAAATTGACGCGTTATTGTGTTCAAAGATACTCTGAAATTGGAGTGCACCTTTTCCCGAAAGACCCTAAAATTAGAAGATTGTGGTATAAAGCTATTCGTAAAGATTTTTTTGAGTTCGAGTTTGTGTCAGAAACATTTTGAAGAAAGTGATTACGAGGAAATATTCAAGGTTTAAAATTCTGCCACTTTCCATGTCAATTACCTGATATAAAATACTGAAATAACCGAAAATAACGAAATAGTGAAATAAAATCAAACTCATGAATGAACACAAAATGGAATGAATGAACGAAATGTCAAATTTATTAAAGACCGTAGGGACCTAGCTATGGTCGCGCCATCTTCAATTAGCTTTGCCCGACCTTCCCCATGCGTTCCCAATTTCTGACGTTACTGATATATTAAAATATTTTGATAACGCGTCTAACACTTGCGTTGGCGATATGTCGCCAAAGGTATCCTGCTCATTATTTTCCCTGTTACTTTTTACGTAGGCCCAGAAGGTTTTGGGGTCACATTTGGTATTTGACTGAATACTGTGTTAAGTAGCAAAATCTGCATCCGTACTTCCTTGTAATAAGCGCCTATTGTAGGTAAAGAATGCATTATGCAATCTGTATATCTAAACTAGCTGACCAGGCGCACTTTGTATTTCCACAGAATATTATCTATTTTTGCTTATTGTTTTTCCCCCATGTTTTACTAATTATTCTGCTATTCGGAGGGGAGACAAATCCAACAAATCAATGATTAAAATCGGTATAGCCGTTCTTGAGTGAATGGTGTAGCTAACCCGGCTTTGTTTTATTTAAGTATTTATGTATATAAAACAAAGTCCGGTAAGATCCATGTATAAGTCAAGAACGGCTGGACCGATTTTCTATTGTTTTGTAATTCGTTGGATTTGTCTCCTTCCGAATAGCAGAATAACTATTAAAACATGGGAAAAATTCATGAAAAATAATTACAGATTTTATTCTGAGACGGTAACAAACCAGTTTAGAGCTTGTAAAAATGGTTATTTAAGGTTTTTAAGTTCAATAGAAACTGACGTAAACCATTTGAGGTGATCCAGTCGCAATTTTTTTCTCATTCTCAAAGGAACAGTTTGTCAAACAACATTGTTATCTCATACCAGCCAGTTTAGAGTACAACAATAAATACTCTGCCTTTCTGAAGTAACTCTAGAGTTCTACTAGTAGTCGAATCAGTAGGGTAGTTGCGAAAAGTGTGCTAAAATAGCCAAATATTATTTCAAAGGTTTTTTCCGAACATTCTTTATTAACAGCCTCCTAGAGACACGAGGCACAAAACACGAGTTTCCAACAAACGTGAAATTTTCAGAGGTTTCATTTAAATTCCGAAAATACACCGACTGTTGCTATTTACGAGTACTAGTGAACCTTACGTGTTAGTGTCGACCTCGGGACAAATTGTTTGTTTTACTTACACTTCGAGTTGGTATAAACGAAAATCTTTTCTTGTGCCGTTCCTGTTCTTTCTTCAAATCTGGTTATTGTATTAACTTTTATAATTATTTAAATCTATAATACTACTACTGGAAGTACAAGTCTGATTAAAAAAGTGCTTTTTGTATTTGATAGCCCAATTCTTGAGAAGGGTATAGGCTATGTAGGATTACTCTGCGACACTAAGGAACCGAACATAAAGAAAAAAAATCCGATCAAATCATGCGACGCGGTGGGTCGGCGGCCAACATTACACGCGGACGAAGTCGCGGACAGAAACTGGTTAAACGAAAATTAATAGTAACCACTTGTAAACAACAATGTAGCCTACTGTGTGTCGTCACATAGTCGACAAAGTTGTTAGATAGTACGTGAACGTCTTCATGAACGCATCCGGAACGTCGCTCCTTCCTCAGGCTCGTTTGAGCCAGCTTACATTCTGATGCAACTATAATCACATATGCACAGACTGTGCACCGATTACATTAGCATGATCCTATTGGTGTTAATTATAACTAGGATTAACAAACGCTCGTTACATTGATTGATAGCGTCAATTAATTATGCATAGCTGTACAATGTGGCGCTTTTAGCGGCCACGTCAAGCGGCTCAGTTGTGCCCATTAAATTACTATGAATGTAATAATGCCAATCCGAGAGTCTTAGTGTGTTAATTTTTAATACACGTCTGTTTAAATGATTGATTACAATAATCGTTCTGAACTGTTGCAGAAATATGGTGGCGACCTACTTCATAAGGGAAAAAAAGGTGGACTTAATTCCATACAGCATTCTACGTTTTAACCTTTGTACGAGTATCAAAGTCAAAATCACAATATTTTATTTCACATGAACCAAAATCAGAAGCTAGGTGCACGGGTCTAATTGGTCGTTTCCTATGAAGAAGAGCCGAAAGAAACACCGAGGTTACTCTTTTAACAGTAATTGGTTTCTACAATGTTTTCAAATTACAGTTAAAATAGGTAATATGGCTATGCTGGCAGGCCGACACTGTAAGGCCTGTTAACAAGTACCAGGCACTTACTAAAATACAACAAACATGGTCTACAAATCTACTGTCTACAATGCCTACAACGTTCTCACATTCACGAAATGCCTATATAAAATTGAAGATAATGAAACTAAAACCCACGTTCGACTAAAGTCTCGTGTGCACACTGGAGCGGTGCCTTTCTGTCGCGCTGTGGCGTCGCGCCTTTTGCGGGAGCTTAAAAACAATAACTAAAAAGATATAAAACAGACATAACATGCAGAAAAATTATATATCCGGAGTCAAGGTCCCGCAAACAGGAGCGTATAAACAAGACATCCCAGACGGATAAACTACAAATCCGGAGTCACACGTCATGTTATTAAGGCATAAATCAAACAGTTTATGTGTGACTCCGGATTATTAATTTATCCGTCTGCGATTTCTTGTTTATACCTTTTTAGTTGTTGTTCTTGTCGTAGTTGGGTTTTAGTTTCTTTATCTTTTATTTTAATTTGTAATAATTTGGATTCAGTTAATATACATTTACATAGCTATGCCGTTAGTGAGGTACCAAGGAAGCCACATGTGCAGAAGGAATTATTGCCAAACTTCTTTGTGATTAAAAATTACGACCTCGTAAATGGTACAAAAACAAATGAATCACTAGATAAACACACCGATTGGAAGTTAGTAATGAAAACCAACAAATCAATGTTCACTTTTAGAAGATAATTCCAAAAAGATACATCAGATCTGTGAGTAATCTCAAGAAGTTTGAGCATAATACATCACAAATTGTTCGTATACATGTATAATGTATACAAATTTAAACAGTCCACGTCTGCGTGATATGTAGAGAAATCTCTTATGATTTATTAAGCCGTCCGCGTCTACTGAAGCCGGAACTTGCGACTGTTCGTTGTTCCTAATCTTGAAGTTGTTCAGAAACGGCTAATAATGTGGTGCTAGCTTACTTTGCACTGCTCATTGAGATGGAATGGTGTGTAGGTATAAAACATTCTTCATACAAAGTTATAAGGCCTACTACACAAGCATTTCTGAGTTTTTCTAACGTATCACTTTATTTTAACCTAATAAACAAACCATACAACATAAAATCAAACGTTTTCTTATATTACAAAACACAATTAGATACCAATATCTAAGCACTTGAATTTTCTATTCTAACAACAAACTTAGTTATACTTGGTTTGATGTCTATGCTGCGACTGATTTATTAGCATCATCCCAATCGGGCCGAGACGGAACACAAACTTCCGACATCTTAGCAAGTTCTGGATCAGCGGCCAACGAACTTGTTTGATTTGAATAAATATTAGGTCCCTACGAGATATCCCGATCGGAAGTTGGAAAATTAGCTAATCATGGTAAATAATAACCCCAGACAGATAAATGAACCTAATGGTTCATTTTTCACGAAGCAATATAGGACATGGATATTAAATGTCGGCGCAGACCAGGGCGCTGACTAAGCAACGCCAGCAGTACATGTTTCAAGCATGATTATTACTCAAATGATATTTACTTTGTATAATTTACTAATATTAGACTAACAGTAAACATGGCATCATAAATCTCAAAACGTTATCTTGGTTAGGTTTTATCAATTAGTTAAAATGGTGTAGCGATATTTTTTTTCTTTCCCTCAGCACTTCATAAACCAGCCATAAATCTAACATCTTATTACCTCTCATGTTGTTTTTGTAAACTTTAGTTTATAGAAATACGGCAAACGTCCAATAGCGGCAATGCAATTTTTGCTGCTGAATGTGGTCACGGGGGTGAAGGGGCGGGAAGTAGGCTTCAAGCCTACTGGCCTGACAGGCTTTGAATTTTGGGCATTCTATTTTTGGCAAATGAACCATAAGGTTGTTAGACAAACTATTAGCTCGCACGGATGGATTTCCCGATATTCTGAGCTCCGTGAACTCCTGAACGCCTCTCCTCACATCTATACGAAACTAAATTTGTGTGTTAATTCATATAAGACTTTAACTCTTGTCTAGAGACAATGTAGTTGCAATCTCATATCAGCGACAATCAAAGTTTGATACTGAGCTCAAACTTGTATTAATACCTTTGACAGTTTGATACTGAGCTCAATCTTGTATTAATACCTTTGACAGTTTGATACTGAGCTCAATCTTGTATTAATACCTTTGACAGTTTGATACTGAGCTCAAACTTGTATTAATATCTTTGACAGTTTGATACTGAGCTCAATCTTGTATTAATACCTTTGACAGTTTGATACTGAGCTCAAACTTGTATTAATACCTTTGACAGTTTGATACTGAGCTCAAACTTGTATTAATACCTTTGACAGTTTGATACTGAGCTCAAACTTGTATTAATACCTTTGACAGTTTGATACTGAGCTCAATCTTGTATTAATACCTTTGACAGTTTGATACTGAGCTCAATCTTGTATTAATACCTTTGACAGTTTGATACTGAGCTCAATCTTGTATTAATACCTTTGACAGTTTGATCCTGAGCTCAATCTTTCAAAGATACTAATATAAGTTTTTCAGACTGTATACGTTCTTAAAATAAATTGTAGTAAATAAAAATTTAAAAGAAACGCTTTGATAGCAAACGAACAAAAAAGTATTTAAAAAAGTTAAAGTAAAAAATCGTGGGGTGCTTATTTATATTTTATAATAATTCTGATATTGCAAACAGTAACTAATAAAATGATCATCACGTTCGACATAAAGCACCCCACGCTTTTTCACTTTAACTGTACTTAACTTTTTTTTTTTATAATTTTCTACTTTTTTGTTCGTTTGCTATTGTAATGCATTTACTGGATCCTAACTACATGAAAGGATGCAAGTAGACTTGGTACAGATAGTTTAATGGATGAGATAGAAAATACAGGTAGTACTATAAAACACTAAACGCGGTTCACACGACACTGAAGTTTATATAGAAGGCTTGAAGATGAACAGCTGGAAAGTTCACCTGAGGAGGAGGATGAAAAATCTTCGTAGATCGGCTTCGTGGGCGTAATCGGCTCCGTGAAGGGAAAAAGAGGAGATGGAGAAAGAGGGTCTTCAGGTGTCGAAGGGACACTTCAGTGTGCCAGTATCCTTCGACAGAGCTCGACGCAGAATCTCCAGGCAGATGGTTACTCAGCAGAGTGCAGACGTAGAATTCCCAGGCAGATGGTTTGATGACAAAGCCCGGACGCCGAATCCTTTTCAAATGATTCAGCCCAGAATTAATGGGGATGGCAAGTTAAAGCTAATCTCAGATGGCGCTGCGTACAGTTGTTCCCAATGGCGTCAGTATGACATATCTTGAATCGTGTAAACAAACGAAAAAAACGAACATTGTGGGCGGTTAGTGTAGTTAACTTAAAGCCGAGTTAAAGAGAAGAGGGGCGTCTGTTAAACGTAGAAAAGCTGATTAAGAGGAAAGGTAGGACTTTTGAAAAAAAACTTTTTAGGAGCTGTTTGCCTAGACCTAGTTCAACGTAGACCTTTGAAATCAATACGCTTACAATGTTTGTACGAATAATGTTATCGTCGGTGTCGGTTATCGTCTGGGTCTGAGGGGGGCGGCTGGGGTCGATCGGGCCCGAGTAGGGTGCAAGATGCATGACTACAGGGCGGTGGTCAGAGTTAAGCTCGTGGAACGTCTCTATCGATTGCAAACGGAGGTTCACATTCTTGAGCAGCGCTACATCGAGAACATCGGGAAGGTGAGCCCAACGATTGATGTCGGGAAGTTGTATATATGCTGGCGCGGTAAACTCTGATTGTTTAGATGCCGCCACAAGTATCTACCTATGGGTCGTAGCAGGTGGCGTTTTGAAGTTTCTGCCTACTCCTATGGGAAGAAGGCGTGACTTTATGTATGTGTGAAATAATTGAAGCTAAATAAATTTGTTTCTGAATAAAATATCACAAAGATTTCACTTACTTGAGAACATTTTTTAACCTAAAATATAGTTCTTTATCAATTATAATAACTTTTATACACACACACTAAGCAGCTATTGTTTTAATTTATAGCAAACGATTTAAATAGTTACATTTCATTTGGTACGCAAATAACATTACCGAACACAAAACTTAAAACGTTCGATCCACCCGCAAAATAAATAATTACCGTGGCCGCAAATATTCATAATATATAAGGAATGTGAACCCGGTGCCACAATAAAGCAACGTAGCAGTAGTTAGTTTTTTTTGTGTAATTATATAACAGTAGATTTGTCTTCATAAGAGCATAAATATTATTTATTTACTTACAAAACCAAATTATCGACGTCTTTATTCATGCGCGTGACCTTGGGTCGCCGCAGAAGAACTCATTTGTTTAGTTCTCTTGTTCCCTCAACCTGTCGCCTCCCGCGTCGCACACGCCGGTGACAAGGCACTCTGTCCTATGCTGGCACACGCTCGCGTGTGTGCTCCACAGCGGAGCGACTTCATGCGTGTGTCCGTCCCTCAGTCACCGTTTTTATATTTTGTGTACCTACCTATCTAGTTTATCTCAGGGTACCGTGTGCCTATTCGCTAATTGTCTCTTATTGTTTTTAATTAGTAAGCCTTCAGCTTAAATCTTTAATATGCAACCTATTTGCCTTTTGCACTGCGCATTTTGTTAATTGGTAATTTTATACTTAGAATAATAACGAATAGAAGGTTGGTCTCATAACTACAAAAACTTACGCAACTTTGGTATTTATGAGTGAGTGAGCGGCACTGTCACGCACGCAGATGTAAAAAAAATGTTGCCAGGAAATAAATTAGCTAAAACCAGGGATAATGTAATATTTATAGGCTATAGCGTAGACTCGAAATAAAAAATATACAATATCTTGTATAACTATGTTATGACATCCCATCATAATAATTTGCTGAAGCTACATTCAGTTGTATACTCGATTTATTCGGTTACTAAAATGTACTCCACTGTATTTGTGTCCAGTTAATGGCATACAACGTAACCAGCCAAATTCGAGTGTATTATATTTATTACTTCTGCCTCAATACAGGCATCACGTTATGTTAAATGAGAGAAATTATTATGTAACTATGTTTTCATTTTAAGATGAAAATCTTAAAATGAAAACCGTTCATCAATCATTTTATTTTTCTATTATTATTACAGGTATATACCATACCACATATCAAACCGGCAACTATTTATAATATATGTCGAGGCAAGAGTGTCAACGGGTTAAGCTTAACTTGATTAACCTTATTCGTAACGAACTAGTTATTCCAATTTATGATAATCCTGATAATTTTTAACAGTTGAGTACTTACTGTCAAAACATACGAAACTGATAAACAAAATCAGTATTCAGTATAATTATGTACACAAGAATAACACAGTCCTTACCTACACCGGTACCTACAGGTTAAAATAATATTGGATACCCTGAATTCATAATCTTCACCCTATTATTTTAAGCTGACACATTACCTCCCTAAAATGGTGTCCGAGACGGATGGAAAATATCTCCGTTTTTTTTAAAGAAAAAAGTGTAAGATGTTTGTTTGATTAAACTAACCCGGCTTCAAAAATGCCTAAATTATTTAAATCAACCGTAATTATTATCTTTTTGTTTAATACAGCAGGCGCTAGACTCCAACAGTGCACTGCATTAGGGATAAATTTTCTTAACAACTGGCAACACTGCACCGTGATAAATATTAGGTTATAAAAAATTTAAGTTAGAGATCGATTTACGTAACAATAATGGGTTTAATGTTACGTGTAAGGCCTCCTTTTGCGGTGAAAGCCTCCTCCAAACGTTCCAGGTGGCTCTATCCTTTGCCCATCTGGGCCATAAGTTTCCGGCTATTTGTACGATGTTGTCTCTCCATCTTGTAAACGGTCTACCCTTCCTTCTTTTTTTTGTATACTGGATACCAATTTGTAGTTTTATAAATACCTATGCACACAACACAATGTTTTCCAGATTTGCTAAAGCATCTTTTTACGCAACAAGTTGTCATTTTGCTATATTTCATGCGTGCTGTGTTCAACAGAGCGTGACCTTGAGCACTGACGGCTTACTGCGCTACCTGAGTCGTATTAGGTATGGGTTGAGTTGTTTCACTTTTGGTGCTCGTTCTACGTTTCTATGCGTTTTTATTTAGAAAAATTATTGTTCTCTCAAGATGTGCAAGTCAAGTCGTGCTTCTCACATCCATTATATAAACTCAGTACTGATTGTGACAACCACACACGTACGTCTCGCTTTTCTTATGTTTTGGTGTCACAATCAACGGAGTTGACTACAAGCCATCTAGTGACCGAAGGGTCCAAAGTTTCGGTTCAGTACCGGCCTAATCAACCATCTCCGTTCCGACTTAATACCGAGTTTATTACCATCAAACGGACACATTTCCAGACTCCAGGTTGCTGCTGAGGAATCAAATCCAAAATAATACAAATAACACACCATGAAAGATAAAAGAAGGTGGTTGAAAATACTAAGTAGGTATGTATAAAAAGTGCTGCTGATTATAGACTCCATTTCAGTAACTTACATCGGCTACTTTCCTTAGGAATACCTTAGCATAAGAATACGGACATTATTTCATTACCTCTTAGTCTCAAACAAATACTCTAATTGCAATGGTATCCCAACTAAATTCATAACATCGTTTAAAGTTGGCACAAAGTTAGTCGGTCGTGATTGCCGACTCATATAATTTAATCGAGTTACAAAGCTTTTAACTTTGCCTTAGTGCTTCTGACGTGACGATTTTAGATTTGAGTGGTGGTGGAATATTTGTGTTAAGTTTTGGTGGATTATAGGATAAAAATGTTGGGCCCACTGCAGAATACAGCACTACCCACGACAGCAGTCAAAGGATGTCATAGAGCTACGAGGACCTTTCGGCACATGAAGGCGTTGTTGGTAAATATTATTAAATTCTCTCTTGAAATTGTGTTGAAGAAAACAAGATCGGCCGGCGTTAGTTCCACGCGCCGGAGAACTTGTACCTATTATAGAAAATTTATGAAGCTTGACCATTCCTCTCCTTTATCCAGAGCCTAAAATATTTAGTTCCTAACTTATAGATTTTATAACCGTAGACTGCTTCCTGTAAGCTATGGGCTCTATGGGCTCTATGGTTATAAAATAACATCGTGAATTTCTCAATATTGTGCGTACAAACTCACATTTTGGAAGGTACGAAAGAACATGTTTTCAAAGTACAATGTTAAGTTGGTTCTAAAACCGACACTGCATGGTACCATAATTATATATTATTTTGTTTCGATTTTTATCGACGACAATTTGGTTTCACGTCGATTTTGAGTCGTATTCAATAATGCTTTTAAACTTTCTGCCGTAGACCCTGCCGATCTATTCTGTAATAATCTCACCGTGAAAACTCATGTGAAGTGAGCCATCACTAGAGTCCCCCCCAGGGATTGACTCTAGTGACGGCTTTTTACAGAATCGGCATGCTGGGCCAGATCAAAATATCGATTCTGTAAAAATCTCGCCGTGAAGACTTGCGTGAAGTGGGTGTCAGTGTCATCCCGTCTTGGTCAATCCCTAGCATCATTGGCACACTCACTCCACGCGCACTTCACCTAAATTTTCACGGTGAGATGGTTACAGAATAGCAGTATATGTGACACAGGTGGTTCACGTTAGATAATACGGTCAGATTGTTTAATAGACCGGCTGTAGGTACACCGAACGGCAATGGCCGATAACGATAACGACACGATATCGACGGACTGGTAATTTCATACAACTACAACTACCATTATACGCTACCACAATGTGTCGTAAACAATGACACTGCACTGACGTCTCTAAGATCGGGAACTATTAAGGCAAGACGATGGAGACCTTTTCATTACGGTTCACATTCTATATACAAGTACTATTACAATATAGTTTATTGTGACAAATAGAAAATTACATTACACCTAAACGTGTTTGTAGCGTCCTTTTCATTAAGCAAACAATGCCTGTATTAGAAGACTGTCGTACACTTATACTAACGAGAGTTAATATGATGTATAGTGATCTTATAGGTTAATTTGCAATGCAACTACATTTTTCTGTAAATTGAATTTGCCCACAAGTTAAACTTATTTCAGCTTTGCCATATATACCAGCGTCTCAAATCACCGCAGTTTTTAATCAAATCCAAGAAAAAGTTTTACTCTTTGATGCAAAATCAATTATCGACTGGTTTTCGAATTTTAATGTCAATGCAACACACTAAAAAAACTAGAACAAAAGACAAGTCCACTTAAAGTTACATCAATTCATAAGTACCACCATCCTATCCGTCAGAAATCTGATCGTTTGCAGATTACATTGAACATGTTGTTCCTTCGACTCAACATTCAATCTAAAGCTGGCATTTAAGGTGGAATACTATGCTCAATTGAATAAAATGAACATTTTTAAAACTTGGGCCCAAGTTAACAGAAGTAAAACGCGCGCAGAATGAAATACAAAGAATATTGGCTCAAATTAAAAAAAAGCTGTCTACCTCGTTGGTCTAGTGGTCTAAAGAGCTACTGCTGAAAATGAGGTCCTGGGTTCGATGCCCAAGTCGGACAAAGTGTTATTGGGTTTTTGTATCTAGGATTTCTTAGTAGCCGCCATCCGGAGTCTGGATTTGTGACCAGTTGATGGTAATAGACTCGCCCCCTATTACATGGCACTTAAACATAACTGGCAAAATGTGTGTACACCTCTGCCTAACCCTTCTGGGATTGCAGGCGTGATGTTATGTTATGTTATGTTATAATTAAGAAACCAAAAAGTAAAAACTATTACAGCAGAACGAATGGCTGCAAAAGCATTTGCTACAGAAAAATGACATGGATACAATTTCGTTCCTAGCTAAGCGGAATATACAGGGTGGCGCAATGGAACGTGCATATTGCATCATCTTTTTTTGCGGGGTAAAAAGCGCGCGGGCGGGGGAGTATACTACCGTTGGGTAGGCGCGCTCATGGAGTTTTAGTCACAATGAGTCACTTCGACGGGAAGCGTCGGGCATTTTGCGTGCGTGCATTTTACGAGAACTGTCGTTCATACATTGTTACTAGGCGACTATATTGTTCTGAATATGAACTACGGCGAATTAGTGAAGCTCCGAGTGTAAATTTAATTAAAATATGGGTAAAGCGTTTTGAAGAGACTGGTTCAACGTTTAAACCACAAGCAAAAGGTCTTCCTAGAACATCTAGGACCGAAGACAATATTGAGAGAGTTATGAAATCTGTACGAGAAGATCCACGATTGTCTACTCGCAAGAGATCGTCTGTCTTACACTTTTCGCGACGAAGTTTGCAACGAATTTTAAACTTGGATCTTAAACTGCATCCATACAAGCTGCAATTAACACAAGAATTGAAAGAATGTGATTTCAGAGAAAGGCTCGCATTTGCAAATGAAATGTTTAATCGGTTTTCCAATTTTGACAACATCCTTTTCTCTGATGAGGCCCATTTCCATATCAATGGGTTCGTAAACCGTCAAAATTGTCGTTACTGGAACAGTGAGAATATCAGTACTATAGTAATAATCCGAGAAACATCGATCAGCTCCAAGAGAATATCCATGGTGAAATGGCGGCAATTTCATCAGCATTACTGAAGAAAGTTTTTAATCATTTCCGTTCGCAGTTAGAGGAGTGCCGTCGTAGAGAGGGTCATCATTTAGATGATGTTATTTTTTTAAAATAAACTTCAGTTTTTACTTTACATTTCTTTAGTTTTATTGTAACCGTACCTTTTGTATTTATTTTGTAATCTATTTTTTAAATATGCACGTTCCATTGCGCCACCCTGTACTAACATGTCCAATAAATTAAGAAGATAAAAAAAATATGTTACGGTTTAAATTATCTGAAGATATGATTAAACTGTACAAACATTTGTTACTGGTTTAAATTAAAAAAATAATTGATAATTATATGTTCTTTTATTTTGTAACTAAATCTGCATAGAGAAATTCAATTATTATTGTCACATTTCGGAGCAATTTCGTGTCGAAGGTATATGTGCAAAGAAAGGTTCTGTCGAAGAAATGGGGAAGGCAACTGTCAAAGTGGCGCTGTATACGATTGTTCCAAACTAGCTGTCAAATTGTATAGCATCATACAGAAGTTGATCACAAATAACATAGAAATTACAAAGTGTTTTGTAATTGGGTGTTAAAACGTAGGCCAACACAAATTTCCAATAAATCATATTAAAAGAATTAACTGGATAGCTGCCGTAAGGATTAAAAACTTTGAGCCTACTAGGACTACGAGGTTATGTCGAGATCATTTTTTGGGTGTTATAAACGATAAATCTTCTATTTAAGCTAGTGTCTAAATACATAAATTGTTAACATTACTTTATATCTTTTAAATATTTATCATTGTTCATCTTGTTTTAAGGTTTGCCCTGTGTACACAAACTTTTAAAGAAAGAAGCAGTACCAAGTGTCTTTTCATGGAACCAGAAAAGGATATCAGCCAGTGCTCGTGCGAGAGACGAAAGACATGCTAAGAGAAACATTCAAAAGAATCTTTTCCAACATCTTTCAAGCAATCAAAACCCACATCCTTCTACTTCTCCAAATCCACAATATAATGTATTACGAAAGAGAGTTAGAAATTTCTTCTCTTGTTACACCTGTTGATTGTGGTGACAATGTTTAACAATCAATTTAGCATAACATCAGTTTCTACTGGAGCAGTGGTGGCCAAGTGGTAACGGTCCCGACTTACGAGTTAAAGCGCCTGCTTGCAGGCGCTTTACTTTGAGTAAATAATTTAATCACCTCAAAACGGTGAAGGAAAACATCGTGAGGAAACCGGCATGTCCTAGAACCAAAAATTCGAAGACATGTGACATGTACCAACCCGCACTGAGCCCGCGTGGTGGATTACGGCTCACTACCTCTCATAGAGAGGAGGCCTGTGTCCCAGCAGTGGGAACGTTATAGGCAGATTATGCTATTATGCAGTTTCTACCCAGACTGCCACAATGCTGTCTCTTTTTTCAGCAGACCTTTTATTAAGTCATGATAAGTCTGTCAAGTTTTACACTTGCTAAGAAAATTATGGGAAATTTAAATTTGTTTTGTCGACATTACTGCCTATGGCAGATCATTTGAAATACAGGTGTGAGTGGGGTAAGCAGAGTTTCTACTGAACAGCTTAACTAAGACCTATGAGAATTTAAAAACTGAGCTTAATGCTTACTATGTTCCTTTAACTTCAAAAATATTTTAAACGTATAATGTTATGCAATTTCCGAGAGTGTATCATAAATAAAACTCATAAATAACTTATAGGTGTTTTTATTGTATCTTTGTACATATATTTATTCATAATCTCAGCCTTTATATAGTTATCGTAAAACGATATAACTTTAATAATATGTTTTCTACGAACAACTCATCTTTTTCAATATATATTATAAATTCTGTAATTTATTTAAATTACAGAATTTATTGCCACTGCAGTACAGTTGTTCTTGTACTTGAAAATCATATAGGCAGGTTCGTTTTAACTCCTCCCCCGTAGTAATTCCCCATTTTGACTCTGTATTTAAGGTACAGATTCAGAGCTAATAAGTCTGTTTCTGCTTACATAAGGGTATTTTATTTAAATAACTGTATCTACACAAAGTAAACCATCTGGTGACGCACTTAAGTAAGGCCTATCTTTAGATATGACATGCCATGCCACCCTGGTCATCTATCTTGATGTCAACTTGATAGTTGAGTTTTTTCATTGTCATAATTTTTAATTTTATAAATGGCATCTCGCAGGTCAACCTATGAGGTTGTCGTCTGCTTAGACGGACTTGCCTGTGGTTGCCCTAATAAATTAAGGCCTCCAGCCAGGACTTAGACTTATGTACTAACTTAAAAACTAAGCGACAACGCTAAGGGCACCCCCTGTGGGGTACGAACCTCGGCTTAGGGCGTCGCTGGAAGAGGGCAGCAAGGGACTAGCTGGATCAGGATTTGAGTGATTTAGGGACGAATTTAAAGCTACAGGCTCAGCGGCGCGGGCTGGCTCGAGCAAGGGTCGGGAGGGGCGTGGATTTGGGCGTCGCGGCGGGCCTCGGCGGCGAGGACGGTAGGACGGCGATCGGGTTTTGGGCTTATGTAGCGTGCTGGTGGCCTTACTACTCTCCTGGAGGAGGGTAGTGGCGTCGTCGGGGGCGATTAAAGTATGCCTTGGTCGGCGAATACTGCTAATGCGGGAGGGAGTGTAGCGGGCGGCCGCTGAGATCAAGGGGTTGGAGTGTTTAATGCCACAGTCAAAGAAGCGCTTCGATAAGCGTTTCATGAACTGGTTTATGGTAGGCATTTTAAGATCGATGTGGAGATTTATATTACGGAAATATAAGGGGCCACCGTGACCTTTCTGAGGAAACGGTTCTGGAGGGTCTGCATCTTATGGAGATGACGTGGGTGAGCGTGAGCAAATACAACGCAGGCATAGGTCATGATGGGACGGATGACTGCGGTGTAGATGCGCAGCTTGCATTTAAGTGACAGTTTAATACGGGCTGTCAGTACGAATTGGAGCCTGCTAAGAGCGAAGGAGGCGCGCGCGCGAACCGCCTTAATATGAGCCTTAAAGGTAAGGTTTTCATCGAGGATCACGCCTAGGTATTTGGCTTGCTTCTCCCAGGGGATCGGCTTACCGTACATAGTGATCGGGCTGGGAACTGGGGGAGGGAGTCGACGACGTCTCGAGAAGAGAACCGCCTGACTCTTATCGGGGTTGACCTCGATTCTCCATTTCCGAAACCAAGCGCCTAAGACGTTTGCGGAGGTTTGGAGAGTACGAGCTATAGCATTGGGACAATGACCGGTATAGTAAACGGCAGTGTCGTCGGCGAAGAGAGCAAACTGAGCCTTTTTACTCTGTGGGATATCGCTGGTGAACAGCGTGAAGACTAAAGGAGATATGACGGAACCCTGAGGGACACCGGCGCGAATAGGGTGAGGGGACGAGAGTGCACCCTCGATGCGATAGCGGAAGGTGCGATTCGACAAAAAGTCTCGTAAGATGAGCACGAGACGATCTGGCACTCCTAGTTGGTAAAGCTTGTATAACAAGCCGTTGTGCCAGACTTTGTCGAAGGCTTTCGCTATGTCGAAGAATAGCACACCCGTCGTCGCGTTACGCTGCATACCGTCGCACAAGTGCTCTACGATACGGTGGACCTGGTGGATACTCGAGTGTTGGAGACGGAAACCAAACTGCTCGTCGGGAATGAGGCTCTTTGCTTCGGCGTAGTCTTTGAGACGCTTATAAATAAGCCTCTCGTAGATTTTGGCGAGAACGTTGAGTAAGCTAATGGGACGGTAGCTGGAGGGGTCAGACTTTGGCTTGCATGGCTTTGGGATACCGATGACTGTTGCTTCTTTCCACGCTTGTGGGAAGATGTTGTTGCTCAAGGCGCCATTGAAGATGGCGGTCATGAGCATTATTAGAGGGGCAGGTAGGAGTTTGTATACCTTGTTGGTAATACCGTCCGAACCGGGGGCTTTACGAGCTTGGAGCCCTTTTATGATGTCGTGCACTTCGTCTGGAGTGACGGGAGGCAGAGGATCATCAGGGTCTTCGACGGGTGGAAGGGAGGCTCTCCGTTCGACTTCAGCGTCGACCTTGTTCAGGTGAGCTTGGTCTACTGGTTGAGAGCTGGGAGAACACTGGGACTCTAGGCTGTCAGCAAGGCATTCGGCCTTGTCGGTGCTGTCGAACGCGACGCTCTTGTCGGGACGGATGAGGGGAGGCATAGAGACCTCCTCGGAGGAGCGCAATTTCCTCTGAAGGTGCCAGAAGGCTTGGTGAGTGGGCTCGAGTTTACTGAGCATCTTGTTCCAACCCTCTGAGCGAACCTCCCCTATGTGTTTCTTTACAGCACGCTGTAAATGGCGCATGTGGGCTTTGTTCGCGTCACAAGGGAAGGAGTCGTAGGCACGAATAGCCGCATTATTTTCGGTTATCAAGTCACGTACGTCAGTAGGTAGTTTCCAGCGATGGTCTTCCATCACCGGAACTTCCCGTGAACAATCCGTCAAAACGGATTGAACGTGCTCAGTAAACGAGTCGATTGCGGCCGTCGTGTCGGCGACTGACACTACGTGATCGGGGATGGTGTCCAATTGAGGCGACGTGGTGGATTTCAGTCTTTTACTTACTTTCCTCCAGTCGTTTATCATCTGGGTCTGAGGGGTGCGGTTGGGATCGCTTGGGCCAGAGTAGGGGGAAAGATGCATGACTACTGGGCGGTGGTCAGAGTTAAGCTCGTGGAACGTCTCTATCGATTGCAAACGGAGGTTCACATTCTTGAGCAGCGCTACATCGAGTATATCAGGAAGATGGTTGGGATTTCCGAGGAAATGAGTCGGACTCATTGGAGCGATGACGTCAAAGTTAAGGGATTCGCCTAACTTGGAAATGATCCGACATCTGGTAGAAGTCGTGCTACTATTCCACGCCGGGTGTTTGGCATTAAGATCCCCCGCCAATATGACGGAGTCACTCATACCGAAGAGGGCGGTGAAGTCCTTTTGGAGAGAGATGGGATCCTCCGGACCATTGTCTGGTGGAATATAAGCAGAGATGATGGTGATCGGTTGGTGACCGGTCATGCCGAGCCGACAGATAGAGGTCTCCAGATGGGAGAAGAGAGGAGGTGGGTCTATAGGGATGCAATACAAAGATTTCCTAAAGTATATTAGTGTGCCACCCTTGTGGCATCGAGACCTGTAATTGCGAACTAGTTTATAGTTGGCAATATTCGGGTTTCGGTGATGCGGTTTTAAAAAGGTTTCCTGTATGAGGAGGATGTCAAGCTGATGGTCGTGAAGGAAAGCGGCGATCTCATCGCGTTGACCTGAAACGCCATTTGCGTTGAAAATTAAGCCTAATTTAATGGATCGGGGTTTATTACAATTTACTCTCGTATTATCCATTGAGAATTAATATTTGAGTGAGTGTAGAACTTGCGCGATTTCGGGATACGCGCTGAGGATTTTAATAAGGCGAAGTGCGTTGCCGTTTGCAGCAACGATTTCTTCCGCCATTTTATCCGCGGCGGTAGTGAAGAGAGCCGCGTATGTACTTAATATGATTTGGGCGCTGTTTCGGCCCTGGGTTCCCTGAGGTTTTGCTGGAGAGGCCGTAGGGGCCGCGGGGGCTACCAAAGGCGTTGGGATGGCGGAAGCCATCAGCGCTGGAAGTTGCGCGGGTTGCGCTGGTTGCGCGGGTTTAGATGGCACCGAAGCTGCGGGAGCCTTCAGGTGATTGAGGTTAGCCCAGGGAGACGGCCTCTGAGACGGGGCCCGCGCAAGCGGGCCGGCACCAGCCGGGGTTGTGGAAGAATAATGTGTTCCCGCGTCCCCGGCGTAGGTGTGAGATGGAACACCGGGTTGGTTTTTAGTCGGTAAGAGTCCGACAGACCCCTCCGCCCTCCCCGGGGCGGGGGACATCCATGAGGATTTTTCACCCGAAACCAAAAAAAAAAAAAAAAAAAGGGAGACGGCCTATGCGGACTAAGCCGCTCCGGCCTCAGCGCGGAAGGAGGCTTTCCCCAGGGGCTTTCCCTGTGCTGGCGGTCACTCGCGCGTTTCGCGAGTTTCGGAGAGGAGGACTTTGGCGCTTTCGGACAGCCCCGGTAATTTGCCGGGTGACCGGATTGGCCGCAGAGGACGCAGCTCGGCGGCTCTGCACATAGCTCCCTATCTTTAGGGCGAGAGCTGTCGGCGGTGCCATGCTCACCTAGACACTTGACACATCTAGGGGTCGCATAGCAGTTGGTCTGCGAGTGACCGTACAGTTGGCACCGATGACACTGGCCTATCAAGTTGGCTCGGTAGGGCTTCTCAATAGAGATGCCCGAGAGCGAGCACACCGACTTCACCTTGAAGATCGGGTGGTGACCTTCCGTGGGGTCACAGATGACAAGGACCATGTCGTATACAAGGCCCTGTCTCGCTTTATGCAAGCGATGGACGGCGGATACTGGGACGCCTTGTGCAATAAGGTCGTCCTTAATCTCCTCACTGGGGATTTCTTGGGGAACGCGCCTAGTGACGACGCGAGTGGGGGTTTCCTCCGGAAGGGAGTACGTGTGAAAGGAATAGTTCTTTTCACGCGGTGCGCGGGAGAGATCCCTAAAGTCCGTAGACGTGGGGACGGTAACTTTGATCCCCTGGAGGGTGGTTCGGGCGTTGGTGTAGTTGACCTAGCGATCAACACACATCCTAGAAATTTCAGTCCATTTGGACTTGTCTTGGACGTAAATGGGGGAGGAGGCTTTTGCTTCCTCGCGGTAGGAGCGGGTGGGCAAGCCACAGGGCTGGCGGGGCGACTGGCCCGCGGACTAGGGGCGGAAGTGGAGCTGGACGATAAGTTGTCCTGTTTCTGGGCCTTGGTGACCGGGCCAGCGGGGGCGGAGGATTTAGCCTTGCTCTTGCCTCCTTTAACGACTACTTGGAAGTCGTCGTCACTGGAGGAGGAGGTGCGGGCTTCATCCTCGGAGAGTGGGACTGACGTGTCCATGCTCTCCGGGCGAGTCGTGTTTATTACTGCGGCGCGCAGCTGCGTTGTCTCTGAGACAATGGCGGCCGGAACAATGGCGGCCGTGACAATGGCGGCCGGAACAAAGCGGGCGAGACAATAGGGGCCCGATTAGCGGCCGGAGTATTATCTGCCGGTACAAAAGCGGGTGAAACAATGGGGGCCGAGATATTAGCCGGAACATTGGAAAGCGGAACAAAAGGCGGAATGCCTTGTTCGGCAACAGGTGGTGAAAGCGGGCTCTCTAAAGCGTCACTAAACTCACCGAGTGCGCCCTGGGACGGAGTGGGGGTGGAGCGTTGGCGGAGTTTTGAGCCATATCGCTCCAGAAAATCGGGGTCCTTAAGTAGGACCTCTTTGAGGAACGCCAAGAGGACGGCGTCCTCCATGATCGGAGCGGGAACTATCTTTGGGAAGGAATGGTGGAAAGAAAAATTTCCACGTTACCTAAACGCTATACCTAACTCCCCGGGTGGATTGCCCCGGGGATAAGTTCCCTCCCTGTCGGGTGTAGACAGGGAGGTGAGTACCTATTGGTGAGCCCTAAGCTTGTATCCCGTAGCCAGTCTTATTGTGCGAACGGGGCCCTGACCAGTCTAGCGCGAAGGGTGTAGGCACACCCTAAAGACACTAGGTGAGTAGCTGTGGAAGGAAAACTGTACACCAGAGCCGACTAGGAGATCCCCCAAGGTCGGTTAACTCTGGTTAACCCGTCCAATTGACTGCCTCGCCCTGAAGGGGTTCGGCGGGTGTGTTGGGACAACACCCCACTCGGCTTCGTTGGCACCGTAAGGTTTCAACCGAGGACCACGAAACTGTGGTTTTACCCAGAAGAGGCCTAGTGAAGCCACTCACAAACGTCTGTTAATGAAACGAGATTTGCCTTGAAAAAGGCACTTTTTTGATTTATTAAAATTAAATCAATTTCTTGATTTCATTTTAAATCGGAGTAGTCGGGGCGACTACGATGACGTCACGTGGCGGCGACGAATATTAACACGAAAAACAACACTGGAGCGGGAGAGCGCACAAACACGTCCCTCCGCGGCGAGAGTCGAGCGTCGAGTGTTTTTTTTTTCATTGTCTTCTTGACAAATCCTTTTATATTAAAGTGACCATTTAAAAATGGAGATCTTATCAATATGAGGAATCTGGCTTCATATAACTTTCCTGATGCATCTGTTTTTTGTTGAAACTGCAAAATGGCAGAAATATTTAGTATTAGTAAAATAGGAACTACCTACTATCACATAAAATTAAACCGATAAGAATTATTTACGTTTCAAAATTATCGAATACATAGAGGAGGTAAAATAGAGTTAATATTTATGTCATGGTACAAGCCAATGGTGGAAGTATGATAGAGAGTTCTGTTGGATTTGGAGAGAGTTGTGGTGTACTAAGTTTTTGTCATACAGCTCTAACCTGGAAAATATAACCAATTATTCATCTCTCTTTAACTCTAAAAGTAAAAAGAACTACCTATTACTTAAGCAAAGTTATGCATCAGTTAAGCTGTTGTAAATATAATCCTGAATTAGTTTGATTCAATAATTTTAACTTATATACAATACATGAAAGTATTCACCAACAATATAAAATTAAAAAAAAATATGTAATTAATATACGTATTAACGACTAACAAGTTATTTAATTATAATATTATTCGTTCAAACACTGTAAGCGTTTTGATTTCAATGGTCTACGTTAACCTAGGTCTATGCAAACAGCTCCAAAAAAGATTTTTTTCAAGAGTCCGACCTTTCCACTAAATCAGCTTTTCTTCCTTTAACAGACGCCCCTCTTCTCTTTAACTCGGCTTTAAGTTCAAGCAAGCTCCAAGTAGAATACATTTTTTTGTTTGTTTACACGATTCAAGAAATGTCATACTGACGCCATTGAGAACAACCGCACGCAGCGCCATCTGAGATTAGCTTTAACTTGCCATCCCCATTGGGACCGTGTTGAAATAATTAACTGTCGAAATTTAGTATGACACTCGGTGGGGTGTGGTCGGCGGGTATATTTCGGCGTGATTTGAAAGACGTTTCACGTTAAAACATGGTAGAAAGAAAGAAAGAAAAAGAAAGAAAATTTGTTTATTTTGCACAAACAAAGCGCACATTATAACAATAAAAACACAAATTACATACAAATAAAGTAGCCAAAGGCCTCGTATTAAGAATATAAAAAGTTATATAAAAAAAATAAAACGTTTTTCATTTTTGTCCATTGCCTGGGCCGCATTCCGAGCCAGACCATAATCGCCGACAGCGCTCACATCGATAATTTGCGTTCCAATCCAGATATCATAATTATGACAGCTGAGAGCTGTCAACGATTCGCTCACAGTAATTTTATTTTATGGCTTGGTGGCGTTATAAAGATGGCGCATGTCATGACGTCATCTATGACGATTCACGGGACATCGTTATCGCGCTCACGCTAACTCGGAACGGGTGTAAGCGCGCTCAAATCGATTTCAGCTCAATTCGGAATGCGGCCCTGATGTCACTCAGCACCATGACCAAAGACAATACACATTGCTTGCTCTGTGTGTGTTGCGACATTGCTTGCTCTGTGTGTGTTGCGACATTGGCAAATGACAATAACATAACATAAACGAAAAAACAAGATTGCGAAGTGAAAAATGACTACTTTTCTTAACAAGAGTAATAAGAACTAGAATTAAGCTGTGCGTCGCATCTGTGCAAGAACAGGTCGTTGCTCAGCAAAATGCTGTGACTCCGGACCAACCTATCGTCAACAGCGCTGCTTTTCAGCAACTACCTCTCGAATGACGTAATGACTTCGTGTGGTTTGACATAATAAATCGGGTAAGTATAATCATAATTTTCCACAGAAATACGTGTGATTCTTGCTGAACATATTAATAAGTAAATAGATGTTTATACATATATATCTGTAAAATTATGTAGCTTAAAAATTGAAGTAAAGTGAATTTAATGATACAACGTAATTATTTCTATGCACCATGGGAATTGCGACAGCGGTCATCTGCATAACGACATGCTTCGAGGCATGGCGTTATGCAGACGAACCCCATCTCATTAGGAATGAGCGAGCTTAAGGTTAGTTAATTAATTGAACATTACTAAATCGATACGTACTTATATCAAGCACCTATTTGTTATAAACTTTCATCGGCATCGCTATTTTTATGGGGATAAAGTTATTGTTCAAAATTCATAATAAATAAAACATGATTTTTGTGAGGTTTTTACAAATACCAACAACCACGGTTGGTACTTGAACGTACCAAGTACCAACGTACTTGGTACGTTCACGAAAGTCCGGCGGGTCGACGCGGCGCGGCGGGCGGCACAAACTTGTGTGTTTACGAATAGGTAGGTAGGTAGCTCGCGCGCGCCAACATTTACCGCCGAGCGTTTTGATCGCGTTGTTTGCAATACATTGCGCGCAAAAACTTTTTTTTTTCTGGTCATTTACGAGATGAATGACTTTCGTAATTTTATTTATGACATTAAATGTACCCTTCTCACGACGTTTGCTCGTCGACGTCCCTTCAACCCTGTATTATTAACCCTACTTTTTCAGTAGACTTTTCTGTCATATTTTTGCTCAGGTCAATCCCCCATTAGTCCAGCAACAGTCTGCCATCATAATATGGCGTTCCACTCGGCCTTGGTATCTTTCCTCCATTGGCCTAACGTAATGGTCCTGAAAACACTGGAATTAGCAAACCTTTACTGTGCAATGTTGGGGGTTTAGCTGATTCTATATTAGGAAAAATAATATTGGTTTTTTGCACCGCTTTATACCTTTCACAATCGCAGCAAAAACGTTCGTATTTTCCGCAAGAAGTTACTGAAAATCTTGAATGCGTCCCGTTGTTCTCTCTCTCTGCTCAAGTAATGTCGTTATACTTATTTTTATGGAGCTACTTCAACAACTGCAATTCGCTGTGTGGTGGCTGGATTGTTTTTGACACAGTACCTCTTGTTATGTAAATCTAGACTAAGGTTTTAGAATGAAACACAAAGTGGCTGTGGCTACATAAAATCTTCAAGGTAAAGCAACGCTTGCCGAGTGTGGTCCGTGGATGGGTGACCATCCATTACTTATGAGACCCCTCCGTGCCTCGGAAAGCACGTTAAGCCCTTGGTGCCGGCTGTCATTCGTAGATCTTTGACAGTCGTTACAGGTAGTCAGAAGGCCGAAATTCTGAAAACCAGTGTTGTCAACTGGTATAGAGTGACCTCGTGAGTCTGTTTAGGCTTTTCTTCTCAGAGTAGTCAGATGTGAAACGCCGAGCTCTTCCAGTTAGAAAATATGACTGATGTGTAAAGTGTTTGTACAAAGTCTTTTACAGAAATAAAATAATCTTATCACCCATTTACCAGTAACTGAGTTGTGGAGCTCATACAGGCAGTATCTTCATGTAAAATATAGTACAATGTGGGTACAATACTATCATGTTAGACTGGAATCCGACCCAAACTAAGTTGGGAAGAACATCCAGTACATTCGTTGCAGATACACACTATAATCTCGTCCAAGACATGCAGCCACAGCCAGCGACCGTCTCATGTTGGTAATTAGGAGACGTTTTTCAGGCATAAGTGATGCCAAGTTCTTAAATATTTGTACAAGAGCTTAAAATTCATTGAATTGTACAAAGACAACATTGTGAAATAGTCTGATAATGTAAGTAATATTTTCACAATATTATAATTAATACGTTGAAAATTTTGAAAGTACGATCATGTACACGTTTCTATAACCACATATAATTTTTAAACGCTGAAAGTGTTTTCAAACACTTTAAATAATCTTTGCAATCTTTTAATATTTAATTTTATCAGCTCAAAGTAAAATATCGCTGCATTTTACACATTGCCCGTTCGTTAGCACCAACTTTTGATTACTTCGTTGAAGTACTTAATAGGAGCTCAAAACTGGATTGTTGGAGGCGAGAATAACCCATATCTCTCCAGACTGTAGATTTAGGCATGAATGAGTGGATTTCTTATCTCCTCTACAAACTGCAAACGATGTCCTCATTTTTTGAAGTTCTAAATCTTTATCATTAAACTGTTTATTTTGCTTGTAAGAGATGGTTACAAAATACCTTTCTTTAGCAGCTGTCCCACCACATAACAAATTGATTTTGAGGTTTCTGCGGGTGCCACAAAGGGAAGGTCATTAAGAAAATCTCCTTTTCGGTGCGCTCCAACAAGGGACCAAAAGTTCCTCTTACTACAACAATACGCCAATAAGTTTTGGGATTATGTTTCTTAAATAATAAATAATATATTGATCATGTTTTGATTTCATTTGTATCATTTTCATCAACATAGGCAAAATAAAAATACGAGTAATTACGAGATACGAGTTTCGTCGCGGTAGCAATGCCGCACAAACGGCTCGTTACATACATTACGTATACGGAGTGAACAAAACAAACGAACTCACAACTCGTTATTGGTTAATCGCCCGTCGCAGCTGCTCCTACACGACAACGCTCGACCTCATACGGCACAACAGACGGTCTCTCAGCTACAAGAGTTATGGTTGGAAGTATTGCGTAATTGACCGTACTCACTAGACTTTGCGCCGACAGACTTTTACTTTTTCCAAAATTTGGACACCTCTAAGCAGGTATAAAATTAAATACCCAAGAAAACGCCTTACAAGAGTTTGTTGGCTTCCGTACACCTGACTTCTTCAAGAAAGGCATTGAAAAATCACCACTGCGCTGGCAGAGATGCATCGAGCATAGGTACATAGTTAGATTGACAGAAATATAATATATTTTAACATAAAATTACTTTGAATGCATAAAAACTTGCTGTATACTTAACAGCAATTTCAAAGGTATTACTCGTATAATAGAATAGAAAAGTGTTTATTAAGTACACCGTATACACACATATTATGTACACCATACACATAAGGCCATGCAGATGATGATGATGTACACCATACAAATGATGAACCACACAACAGTAAGAACGAAAGGATTATAAAATATCAATAAAATAAAAAGCAACGAGATTCCTCGGCATTGCCCGGAGAGGCAATAGACGGGTGTCGGTTACGGAGCAATATTGCATGCGAGACGCGAGTACTAATGACGTAGGAGCTTCGTAATATCAAGCTATAAAAATGCTCTTTCTTTTATGTGCATACGAGCTTTATAACAGAGCTACTCTAACATGTTGCACAACCAGCGACGCTGTGGCAGCGCAGTACTGGTGTCTACTTCTATAAAATAATCCTTACTTAAAGTCGCCAGAACGTAACTTGGCAAGAATCGTTGGATGCGTTTTTCCTTCCTTTAACTCTCTTGTAAACAGATTTAAAAAAAAATGGAAAAAACCATAAAATAATGACAAGCAATTAAAAGAAAAAAAAAAAATTGCAAACTCAAACTCAAAACTCAAACTCAAATCATTTATTTCAATTAAACCATTTACAGGCACTTTTGAATTGTCAAGGAGTCGGTCAGTCAGAAATATGAAGCTAGTTGCCCATTCCAAAGCGTAGTAGGTACCTATGGAGAAGAACGGGCAAGAAACTCCATGGACACTCTTTTAATTATTAAGCACTAAGTGTACATGCGTGAACTTACTCCCACTACGCCAAAACCTTGCCAAGTTACGTGCATACTATAAAACGCCACGTCAATTTGTTTGTCTGGCCATTAGTGCACTTACAACTCGAGAACCGCTTATAATTTTTTTCATTCTGCTTCACTAGCTTAGTTAAAGTACTTATCTAAGTATTTACTATTGTTCCTCCCAAAATTCTTACATACATAAATTAGTCAACTAAATACTAACCGCATTTGTACGAGTATAATCTCTCGGCTCTCGAATGCTCGGTGTGGACGGGTGTCGGTTACCCTTGCTGCACTCTGTCCCTAAGTTTTTGATTGGTACGTCGCAAAGTCGATTCACCGTAAACTTTCTGTGACTTCGAACATGAAATTCCATTGGCGATGCAAAATTTATGACAAACTCTTTGTTCGATGTTTTTGTCCATTATGAAATTCGCAAAACCCTCTAGATACGAGTATGATCTAACTAAAAACTAATCTAAATAACAGATGCAACTCAAACTTCGCGCCAAAATGAAAAACAGTTGTACCAAACCAACAAAAAAAAAACATTATAAATGAACTTGGAACCATATACAAGTTATCCATTCCCGATACTTCTTTGACAGAATGTATAATCTTGAGAGCTGATATCAGTCCCTGAGAACGCCCGCCTCACAAAGTGCATCACTCTAGGGACTCATTGCCCTCCCTGAAGCAGATTAGTTTGCCGATGAGCGCTCAGGCCCCACCGGTATGGCGCTCAATTTGACGTGAGCTACACGACATGCCGCTACAGCCGCGCAGTACAGATTTGAATGAGTATCGATGAGGTCTTCGCAGTCATCAAAATAGTTTGGCACCTGACAATAGTGCTACGAGTACCAACGCCATATTTTTATTATGCATGGGCAAACGAGGTAAACGTGGCCTTAGTTCGGGCGACATGAACCGGTATTCCTGAATTGCAACCCTCCAAAGCACTTCTTAATTCATTATTGCACTGGGTACTTACGTTTGTACCCCTTTCCTCACTCCCCTCGTCAGCATGACTTAAGTTGTTACTACAGCAGACGGGGGCGATGACATGGCTACTCTGTATTGTTTTTTTTATTTTTATTTCGGCTTTGTACTCTGTTTATCACTTTGCAGGCGATCAAGTACAGTGTCATCCAACAGATGATGACGCTGAATGACCCGCACTTGATCCGACAATAGTTGTGCCGAAACGTTGACAGCTGGTTCACCAAGCACCTTAAAAAGAATAGCATCGAAACACGGTACGCGGTCAGATTGTTTCCCCCATCTGGAGCTCTATAGTATGAGCGCATAATGTTCCCAATGATGGATGGATGTGTCCATCTAATGCGCTGCACACTTCCACCAGGAGCTGAGAACCTATCAGAGACCGGGACCTCGAGGCCTACACCTCGAGGTCCTAAGCCGTCCGGCGGCTGGCGTCCTCCCCGTCGACGAGCAGGTGGTGGCATCGTGGGCGGGAACTCGTCGGTGTTGTCACAGCGCTCACAGTGGAGCTACTGGAGTGGAGCGACGCTGAGCTGAGCGAAGAGTCCGGAGGTGATAGGCGTGCTTGACGTGCTGTTGATATTGTTAACATTATTACTTCATTTTCTAAAATAAATGTTCATTATTGTTCGGAGGTGACAACTGTCGTGTGACCTCCCAATTTATTTAATTTTGGTGTGAATGTGAAGTTGTCCTTTTTTTTGGTTTTTCTGTGTTTTTCAAGATAGAGGTTTGGTTGAAAATAAAAATGCTTGTAAAACTGGGTCAAAATTAAGTTTTGATGACACAAATGATCCGAAACATTTTTGCTTTATAAACCGTAGTCTACAGCTACCACCCTATAGAGAGGTGAACTCTTTTGTTCATACTACTTGTCAGTAAAACTTTTGTACTTTTACCAACGTTACATAACTAACCTATCATTTGGTACTTCCAAATGATTGCAGCGCGTGACGATTCAAGACCACCCCCAATAAGGACCGAAAAGTTGATATGAGTACGTAATACGTAGAATAAAGTCCTATCAGGTACAAACACACTACCATTACTTCATTCAGTAATTATTTACGGTTTTATGGGTGCTTTATGATTCTATAAGGACCGATTTTCACTCAAAATGTATGGGCGCGGGTCGTTTGCTGGCGGAGAATCTTAACAACGCGATTCGGAAACTGCACAAAAAGATACAACGCCGTATATGCAGGATCGCCACATCACACAGATCAGGAATACTACGAATAAAGGCTGCGAACAATTGTATTGAACATTGTAGATATTCATTCGTATGATCTGTATTTCAATGAAACGAGTTTTAACACATGATAGGTACTAAATTGAACTTGATACTACATATAAATTGAACTTTATTTAACTGGGATAATCTTTGGTTTTAAGATGAACTAGAATCATAGCAAGTAAAAAAGAGTATCGTTTATAAACGACTAGCGAGAGGTAAGTATTCCAACCATGCTTTGTACCGGCGCGGAGGCACAATCTACTGATATGGCGACATTTCAAAACACCAAGTGTCTGTACTATATTTAAGTTAATAATACAACTCTGTCAAGATAGTACCGGGAAAAGATCAATAATACACAAAATGTTAGTTATTCATACAAAACTTTAACGCCTTCAAAGTATGCTCGTTCAGAAACGACACACTTACGCCAACGAATGATCCAATCATCTGGCTGAAGACATATCTGATGAATAACTCAAAGAAAACTTCAGTAAGGACATTCCTAGTTTTAAATTAGAACCTATTTCTATTGTCACAATTAAAAAAGCGTTCAAAAGTCTTAACATTAAAAACACTGAAGACTTATGGGGGATTTCCGTTAAGGTTCTTGGAGATATTATTGACACAATTGCCCCTGTCCTAACAGGCATATTTAATCAATGTTTAGACAGCGGTACGTTTCCTGATTTAATGAAACATTGTAAATTAGTACCAATTTTCAAATCGGGTAGTAAGAGTGATCCCTCTAATTATAGACCTATATCTGTGCTACCAGCATTGAGTAAAATCTATGAAAAAATCATGCATTTTCTGTGACCTCTCAAAAGCGTTTGACTGCGTTGACCACAATACACTGATCTGTAAATTACACCACTACGGAATTCGTGGTCAAGCCGCTAATCTTGTTCTTTCCTATTTATCAAACAGGCAACAGAAAGTGAACGTTAACGGGGCGAAGTCCTCGGGACCCTTAGTTAAAATGGGCGTGCCTCAAGGTTCAATTCTAGGCCCTTTCTTATTTCTAGTTTATATTAATGACCTTCCTTACATGATGGCTAACTTATCAGAGATAATTTTATTCGCTGATGACACTTCTCTTATTTTTAAAATAGATAGAAAAGATACGGATGTCTTACATGTGAATGATAGCCTGGCTGTTCTTTCGAAATGGTTTGCAGCTAATAATCTTTTACTCAATGCGAACAAAACTAAATGTCTTAAGTTCTCATTACCAAATGTACCCCAAGTGGGTTTAAATTTAAAACTTGATGGCAAGAAAGTAGATGCTATTAATGAAACTGTATTTCTAGGAATTACTTTAGATTCAAAACTGCAATGGGGCGCTCACATTAGAGCTCTTTCAGGTAAATTAACTTGAGCTGCATATGCAGTAAGAAAAATAAGCCAGTTGACCGATATAGCCACAGCTAGGTTAGTATATTTTGCTTATTTCCACAGTATTATGTCTTATGGCGTTCTGCTGTGGGGATCAGCAGCTGACGTAGATTCAATTTTCATTTTACAAAAGAGGGCAATCCGCGCGATCTATGAAATGGGTCCTCGCGAGTCTCTTAGAAAAAATTCAAAAAAAAAGATATACTCACTCTGCCTTCCCTTTATATCTCAGAAAGTATTTTGTATGTTCGCAAAAACTTAGGACTTTTTAAAATAAGAAGCGATTTCCATAATATAAAAACACGTAGTAAAAATGAAATTGTTATACCCAAATTTAGATTAACTAAAACAAGCAAATCATTTCTGATAAACAGTATCCGCTTTTATAATAAGTTGCCAAAGTCGGTTACAGAACTTAGCGATGGAAAGTTCAAAACCCACATCAAACGTGTCCTTATCAAAAAAGCGTACTATAAGATTAAAGACTACGTTGAAGACAAGAAAGTTTGGCGATAATTCCCTCTGCACATGTGGCTTCCCTGTCAAAGTCAAAGTCAAAGCATTTATTTCAAATAGGCCCATAAAATGGCCCTTTTGAACGTCAAAAATTACATTAAAAATATAACTGATTCTAGGCGCAACTTCCAAAAAGTAGTTTCGTATGGAGAAGAAGTGGCAAGAAACTCCACCGTTACTCTTTTAAAATATTTTACAATATTTTTATACATTAATTATGTTTTTATATGTGAAGACGATGCACCAAGAATAAAAATACTATACCACAATTGGTAAGAAGAATTACAAATAAAGCAAAGGCAGATAAATGAATCACGCGATAGGTACATTGTGCTCACATATTTACAAACATTGTAAAAATATATGACTTTCCTAAAATATTAACTAGGAATAAGTCAGTGTGTGAGTAAGTAAAAAAAAAATATAAAAAAAAAAAATTAGCAACCAGTGTGATTTTGTCTAGACGGGATTGTCCTATGGAGCTGGACCATCATGTGTCCAAGCATTCTTATCTTGTATATAGTCCTCTAATTTGTAATAAGCTTGTCTGCAAAGTGTACTTTTTATACGAATTTTAAATTTTCTTTCATTTAATTGCAATATATCACAAGGTATTTTGTTATAACATTTAACACAGTACCCCATAAATGATGTATGTACTTTAGCTAATCTGAAAAATGGTTAATCTATTTTATCTTTACTTCTAGTATTCAAATTATGTCTATCACTTATTTTATTAAAAAGATGTAGATTTTTTCTTACATACATAATATTTTCATAAATGAATTAGCAAGGTTCTGTCATAATATTAATCCCTTTAAATAGTTCTCTAAGAGATTCGCAACGAGGAAGATTGTATATGGCTCTGACAGCTCTCTTTTGCAAAATTTAAATGGATTCAATGTCAGCAGCCCGACCCCACAGTAAAATGCCATACGACATAATGCTGTGGAAGTAGCTAAAATATACCAAACAAGCGGTTTCTACATCTGTTAACTGTCTTATCTTTCTAACAGCATAAGCGGCAGAGCTTAGCCGCCCCGCAAGAGATGTTATATGTGGTCCCCATTGTAATTTCTCGTCCAGCGTGATTTCTAGGAAAACCGTCTGATTAATAAATTCCAGTTTTTCTCCATTCAATATGATGTCACATTCGCTACTTCTAAAATTAGGTAATTTAAATTTAATGCATTTGGTTTTTTTTTTCATTTAGTACCAAATTATTTACCGTTAACCAATCTTGGACTTGAAGAATCGAGTTATTCACGTCGTCCAGATTTGGTGACCGTCGGTCTATTTTAAAGATTAATGATGTGTCATCTGCAAATAACACCATCTTCGGTTGATTTTGAAGTACTTGAGGTAAATCATTAATGTAAACTAAGAAGTGGAATGGACCCAATATCGAACCTTGAGGAACGCCCATTTCCATTTCATACCCTAATGAGTTTATGCCGTTTACTTGAACTTTAACCTTTCTATCTTTCAGGTATGATCTAAGTAGATCAAGAGCTGTATTCCTAACCCCATAGTGCTCCAGTTTCAGAAGAAGGGTCTCATGGTTTACGCAGTCAAATGCTTTAGAGAGGTCGCAAAAGATTCCAATGGCATCTTTTGCTTCCTCCCAGGCGTTAAAAATGTTCTTTATTAGAGAATCACCAGCGTCAGTGGTACAACGCCCTTTGGTGAAACCGTACTGTTGTTCATGAAAGATGCAGTTTTTATTAAAGTGTCGCAACATTTGATTGAGCATCAACTTTTCAAACACCTTACTGAGAACTGGTAGAATTTATACAGGCCTATAATTGTTGAGTTCTTTACTATCAACGGATTTGAACAAAGGAACTATTTTACTGTGTTTCATGAGATCCGGAAAGACACCTTGGTCTACACTGGTGTTAAATATGACAGCTAAATAGGGCGCAATGGTTTCGATGAAAGTTCTACAGACTTTTACAGACATTCCCCAGAGATCTTCTGTTGATTTAATTTTAAGATCTTTAAAAGCTTTTATAACAGCCTGGGGGTTTGTATGCTGAAACCTAAACTCCAAAGGGCATGCATTTACATTCTTTCTAAGTAAGGCAGCAGAGAACTCGGGTGAGGAATTTAAAGCTTCAGTCGTTTTTAGGGGAATATTAGCAAAAACGTTTTCAAATGACTGAGCTACTTCTAGATCTGAGTTGATAAGGCCATGTACAGTTTCTAAATTAAATACAGTATAACGCTGTTTTTTCCTACCTGTTTCGTTATTTATTATTTGCCAGGTAGTTTTTATTTTATCATCGGCTGATATTATTTTATTGCTAATATAAAGAGCTTTAGCAACTTTGCACACATTTTTTAAAATTTTAGTTTATTTTGCAACATACATATTAAAGCTTATATTATTCATATGTTGCTTTAGACCATAAAATTCAAAAAGGTTTCCCCTGTTTTTACGAATACCTGGAGTCGCCCAATCACTGAATAAGAACTTTGTGTAAATACTTTTCGTTTTAAGTGGATTTTTTTTATTAAATTGTGTGTTTAATGAACTCATTTGGGTCACATAAATTATAAAAACGTTGAACAAATAATTTACTGGCCAAAGAGTTATTTAATTTCTCTAAATTTTTACATGTAATTGGCCTAAACCTTATTTGGTACCTCACCTGGTACCTCATAAACGGCATCACTATGTAAATTTCTAATAACTGCTCCCAAATAATGGTGTTTAATTTTTATTTTTTATTATTAGATATTGACTTATAAATAACTCTGACATAATATTTTCATTATTTGACATTATATACCTACAATTTTTAATTAGTTTTGATTTTATTCTACTAGATTATTTCTATATTTTGTAAATGTGAGAACGTCGTAGGCCTTGTGGATTGTAAATTTATAGACCATTGTCTATTTGTTTAACATATGGTACTTTTTGATAGGCCTACACTGTCCTCCCATACCTAATAACACTGTAACTAAAAAATATTGTAAAAGACAAATATTTTTAAAAGAGTAACCATGGAGTTTCTTGCCGGCTCTTCTCCATAGGAAACGACCAATTGGAACCGTGCACCTAGAATCTGACGTTTCATAAGTGCCCATGTAGGTTTATGTGAAATAAAATATTTTGAGATTGATTTTGTTTTTGATTTTGAATAAAGTGCTTGCTCGATGGCATTAGTTGAGTTTATGGTCAACAATGGCCTTTTGCGAAGCCGTTTTATCGTGATGCGAAATCCAAGAATTTTCTTTCCACAAATCTGGCCCTTTTCGTCGAATGTGGTCTCTTAAACGCCGCATAAATGATATTCTTTATTAACCGTTTGATCTTCCGGTAAAATGCCGAGTGCACAACACCGCGTTAGTCAAAGAAAAAAGTCAACATGACTTTGACTTTTGATCGACTTTGTCGTGGTTTTTTTCAGTTTCGAATGGAAGGCGCCACTTCGAAGCTTGTTGTTTGAACTAGTTTTGCATGTCAAACTCGTAAGTAGACCCACGTCTCATAACCAGCAACAATTTTTAATCAGCCGATTATGTTCACACTGCTGAGCAGTAATCCACCACGCTGGCCCAGTGCGGGTTGGTAGATGTCACATGTCTTCGAATTTTTGGTTGTAAGACATGCCGGTTTTATCACGATATTTTTTTCCTTCATCGTTTCGAGAGCAGTGGTGATGAAATAATTTACACAAAGTAAAGCGTCTGTCTGGGTCCTTACCTACGACCTACAACTCCTCTACAACTAAACACAACGCTGTACCGTCTAGAGTTATTATTTGCCATTTTTGTTTCCATTGTAATGTACATAAAAGTTTTTATTTAATTAGGTTGCGTATATGTCGGCGTGACCTTTGTAAACAGCACGTGGAGAGGGCCGAGTTACGCTGTGCAAAGTGGCACATTCACCCCCCACACTCCCCACTACTCAGGCCACTTTATGTAAGCGAGTGCGCAGCGTTGGAGGGGATCACTCTTGTGGCAGCCTCGGCCCGGTGCACCTGCTGTAGTGTCTTGAGCTATTATAGCGATCCATTTAATTAATTAACAAGCTGTTGGAATAAAAAGTTGGTTACTACTATATTTCATACTTTCATTTAATATGTCGGACTTCTGCCTTCAGGTAATTTCATGGTGATTATTTTATAAGAAACTGTGAGTGAAATAAAGTGATTGTGCTATAACTAGTGTCTCTATTTTCTTCGCCCGACAATCCACGCCTACTTACAAAGTGCAAGTATAATATCGCTGATGAGGGCCTATCCCGATATATATATACAGATAAATATGTTTATACATCTATTTATATATTTAAGTACACATTATGTTCAGCAAGAATCACATATACGAGTTCTGTAGAAAATTATTATAATACTTACCCGATTTATTATGTCACACCACGGGACGACATTACGTCATTTCAAGAGGGAGTTGCTGAAAATCAGCGCTGTTGACGATAGTTTCGTCCGAAGTCAGAGCATTTTGCTGAGCAGCGACCTGTTCTTTCACAGATGCGACGCACGGCTTACTTATTGTTCTTATTATTGTTGTTTGTTTTGTTACAAAAGTAGTCGTTCATCCACTTTGCAATCGGCAGGTAGTTTTTGTACAAATAATGTTTGTTTTATTGTCATTTGCCAGTGTCGCAACACAAACAGAGCAATCAGCACCAAAGACTGTATAATGTATTGACTGTATAATGTACATCAAGCAATGGACAATATTACAAACCTTTTAAACGCTGAATACGAGGCCTTCGGCTACTTTGTATGCGTGTAATTTATGTAAACTTTTTGTAATGTGCGTTTTGTTTTTGAGAATAAACAATTTTTCTTTCTTCTTTCTCTATCTACACTCGGTTCCAAAAATAACGGGTCAGTGACATAAGTTCGAATATCCACAAAACTGTAAGAGTTAGATCAATGAAATAAAAAACAGACTAAAGACTTATTAGTTGCGCTTCTTATTACATAATTTTATACTGGCTGATGAATGAAACTTATTTACAAAAAAATGGAAATTTTTGAAAAAAAAAATATTTTTTATGTCATTATGGTTTCTTTCCATTTCTATTCAGTCACAAGAAAAAAATGTGAACGACTTCTACGTGCATAATCAGTATTTTGTGAGGTGGAGCATGGCAGTCACGTTAGATGAATGTACCAGAATCCTGACTTTCTTGGAACTTGGGCAGAGTCAGCATGAAACAGCAAGAAACATTGGTGTTTTTTTGTCGACTGTTCAGCGGGTAGTCCATCGGTATCGAGAGACCGGATCGCACCTTCGGAGACCAGGAAATGGCAGGCCAAAACGCGTTTCTAGCCCCCAAATAATTTTTTGAGTTTCATTCAAGCAGAAATCGCACTTACTTACCTCACTGAGAAATCAAGCAGTTTGCTAAGAGTAGATTTTTATTCCCCTGGCTTTAGATTTCACTTCTGTCGTTTTCGAAGACGACGAAAGAGTGTCCATGGAGTTTCTTGCGCGTTCTTCTCCATAGGTAACTACTGCGCTTTGGAATGGGCATCTAGCTTCATATTTCTGACTGACCGACTCCTTGACAATTCAAAAGTGCCTGTAAATGGTTTAATTGAAATAAATGTTTTGAGTTTGAGTTTGAGTTTTTTTTCTTTCGCTTTTCGCGCTAGCAAAAAAGCGCATCATAAAAAAAGTAAAATAAGTGACGTAATAAAGAATGTAAAAAAACAGTTTGTTTCTTGACTCCTGTACAATGTAAACATAAGTATATAAAGTTTTGAATTTCATGCAGTATTAGGAATTGTTACTTTTATTTCCATATAAATGTCGCTGACATATTTACTTTACAGAAAAGCTGCCTTACTGTTACCATCATGATAATTGTAGCCGAACGAAGTCCACTGCTGAACATTATTATTCCTCCCCCAAGCACCGCCACCTCGACTGGTTCTGTGATTCCTCACCAGGTCATCGGTCCATATTGTGGGACGCCTTTTATTGCTACATCATCCGGTATTCGGTCGACACTCCAGAACCTGTGAGCAATGTGCCCTGCCTAACGCCTTATTGTTTCACAATGAAACTTAAAGTGCAATCCATCCATCCTATCTTCAATCGGATTTTTATGACAACTAAAAAATTAAAACGTTTTCAATTTCTGATATTTTGAATAACAGCATATTTATTTAGCTAAGCGGGGTAATAGCGTAACTTACTTACTCAAAGGTAATGCGGTTAATTGAAAAAATAAAAAAACATTATTTGCGTCATTTACGTTGTCGATCAAACGAATCTTTCAAACGTGTGAAACAAAAGTAGGATTTATAATCGTAATCGAAGCAAAAGGAGTATGTTAGGGCCTTAGCAGGTGGCGTTCTGTAGTTTTTTGCGTCAAAAAGGCGTCAGTTTAGGTATTTGATATTCAGGAATTATGTGGAAGCAATGAATTAGCAATTTCCTTCAAAATCCTTCGGATTGTGACTAAAAGTAAGTTACACAATTGGGGTGCAGGTTAATTGAAGTTTATGATTGATAATTATTAAGTGATATCACTGATTTAGCCACTCAGCTGACCACCAAGGGTACATCTGCAGTACTTAGGAATCGTTACACGTACAAGCTACGTGCAAAGGTTTATGTTTTCTACCACAGAGACAGTTCTATGTAGAATCTAGGTCAGTTTCACCTTATTTGTTCTAGCCACTGCCTCCAGAAACACTAGCAACGGTGTATAAACACTGCCTCTGCTCCCGATGTGTACCCAAGGCCCGCCTCAGTAATCTATTGACTCCCGGGCCGTCGGCACTGACAACTGAACCCATAAACGTTTTAAACTTCTGTTTTAAGGAATTTAAAAAACTAGCAGCATGTTTGAATAATGGTCGTTCTGAAGTTTTGACAGAAACTTTCGATCGTTTTTCCTTGATAAGTGTCACAGGGCGACTTTTTGAAAATACAATTCTTTATTTCCGGCAACAGTATGTACGATGTACAGAAGGAAACATAAAAATATTAAAGTAAAGAAAAATATCAAAACGCTCGAGGAATTCAGGCGGAGGTTACCTACTCACAGGAAAAGTTGCTGCTGGTTTTCAAAAGACTTTTCTAAAGATTTATCTAAATTATTTTCCAGTTGAGAGAAGAAATGTAGGGCAGCATGAGCGGAATGTTGCAAACAGTACAGTATTGAACATGCAAATTAAGTTAATAAATGAACCTCAAGGTGTAAAGCCGATAGATCTATAGAAACTAGATCACATTGAGATTTACATTTATTGCCGATTTTACCATTGAAACTGGACGCGTTCAGCACATATGTGGCGGCATCTACACCGCCACATGCGAACAACGCATCACACTGACGTCTCGCAAAATCCTGCAACGCGCAAGCTGAGTTTAAAGCTCAACTAGCAAATTTACAACGTCCCAGTGTCACCAGATACAACACCCATCTGGTCGGAGGATCCTCCCTTTTCTAAGAGTATGAGTGAACTTTACACCCTGTTCATCACATCTCTATACATCTAAAGCACGTTCAAGAGCTGTCAGTGTCAATATTCCATAGAAAATAATGACACTGACAGCTTTTAAACTTAGTTTATATGCTGATCGCGATCTTTTAAGTCGTGATTTAACATTGAAGGATTTATGACACGAAACGGACCCCTTTGGTCAAAACCTAATCGAATTGTGAGAAAGCTAAACTAATGGAAACATGTAAAGTAAAAGTAAAAAAGTTGATTCATTCTTATAAAGTAACTAAAAAAAAAACATAGTTTCAGTGGTGCCAAACCCTTCATGTCAGTTACAGCACCTATTAATAATTTCATCACTAGCGCTGCCTAAATATCGTGAATTTCGCCTTAGATTAAATTTACTAAAAGTATTGTTAATTTTTTATAAAATATTGGAGTTGAGAAAGATAGTTGAAGTAATAAGTGTGTGTTTTTTTCTTAATTTTTTAAACCTAACATAGTATAACATCTCGCATGTAATCCCAGAGAGGTTAGGCAGAGGTGTACCTGCAATACACCCACATTTCGCCAGTTATGTTTATGGTTCATGTAATAGGGGGTGAGCCTATTGCCATCAACTAGGCACTAATCCAGACTCCGGGCTGCTACTGAAAAAATCTTTGATGAAAAAACCTAATAACACTTTGAGTGACCTGAGGTTCGAACTAAGACCTCATGCTCAGCAGTGGCGCTTGCGACCGCTGAGCCAACGAGGCAGCCGAGAGTATGTAAATACCTATTCGGAAAGATTACATTTCTAACTGGGGCTTATTAAAACTAGGTTTTTCAACATTAATGTCTGCAAAACTTCGTATGTAAGTTTAAAAAAGTTGCCATCTCACCTCCAAGAAGACCATTTATACACACACATAAAAGACAAAAAGAACGGAACAGAAAAATAGGTACAAAGGTGCTACTTATTTCTAAAGAGGAGATTTCCTCCCGCATACCTGCGATAGAAAAGTAGAAAAAGAGATGTAGACAGCGTTTGTAAAAGAGTAAAAGAGAAGAAATACATAAAATCAAAAACCATTCACTTAAAAAAATAAAACAAATAATAAGAGAATACACCTACATACTATAGCGAAATATAAAAATAAGAGACTACACCTTATGATACATATATTTTTTGTGATAAAGTTTAAAAAATCACAGCGAAATATATAAGAAAAAAAAGGTGAAAAAGATAACCAAGATATTTTAGGAAAAATAATCTTCAGAAATATTTCCTTTTTATAAATATTTTATTTTTAAAGAAATTAACCTAGTAAAACTTAGTGGTAAATTGTTTTTAACGCAAGTTATTTTGGAAGTTATACGTATTGAAATAAAACAACTGCAATTGTTTTTTTTTTTTAATAGGCCACTTTAAGTCAAATACTATTTTTACAGTATGACGCGCTAAGTTGAACCGTGGCTCCGCACACAGTTAAAACTAAGAACAAAATTAATTTAAAAAATAAACTTACTCCCTTGTCGGCGCCGTTAATTTTGACCTTGTAGGTGGCACACGCAGTCTAAGCGTACGCCGAGCCGTAAGAGACCAACGTTGATAAATTAGGCTTCGAAATGGATCACGAGGTGTGCATTCCAGCCCTTCGGGTGAGCCGAAATTCGGCTTGCAAATGCAAGCAGTCGTCATCTATAGAATAATAAATATATCAAAGATACAAACAGAATCTGAAAGAGCGAGTGAGGGTAAATAGTGGATTCATATAAAACAATAATGAGGAAATTGACGAAATAGTACCACCGGTCTTCAAAATCAAATATGTCATTTATGGCTGAGACATTATTAAACAACACCACATAGGCTTAAGAGGTCAGAGGTTATTAAAATATGAAGGAATTTGTATTAGATCAAATTATCTAATATATACTTCCATTTATTTTTACTTCAATCGGGGGCATCTCATCAAGATAAATTGTGCATTAAAATCCTTACAGAGGAAAAAATTGACAGCAAATCTGCCCAAACAGGTTGCAATAAAAATAAGTAAGATTTGAATTTAACAGTTAATGCTATATCTACTAATATATAAAATTCTCGTGTCGTAATGTTTGTTACCAAACTCCTCCGAAACGGCCGGACCGAATTGTATGAAATTTTGTGTGCATATCGGGTAGGTCTGAGAATCGGCCAGCATCTATTTTTCAAAAAAAGAAGCAAAACAACGTTTGCGGGGTCAGCTGCATGAAGTTGATAAAAAATTATCATGAACAAAATTTGTAGTTGTTTCTAGTAAAAGAGCGGTCAAACGTTACCCTAACGTACATTTTTGGAAACCTTGTTACGACTTTTAGTGATTGCCATTATAACATAAATTAATTTTAAGTCGCTTTACACCGATTTCAAGTGTAAACCTGAAACAATTTTGTTTGAATTAATTTTCGTTTTCTCAGAAATAGTGGTTAAATTGTCCACAAGTAGTCGATTTCGTGCACGGACTCTTACATAAGAGTCTAAAAATGTTAAGCCCTTTCGGGCTAACGTATTTTAAAGTTATTTGGCATTTCATTTACATGAACACATTTTCAAATATTTCGGTATAAAAATGGAAACAAATTTGAAATCGTTAGTGAATGGTTCGGTGTCAAAACCGTTCTCGTGGGAAACATACCTTTGATAATTTAATGGGGAATGAGCTAATTACATATGGCATTTTTTTTTGCGATCGACTTGAACGTCCTGTAATGTTTTATGGGTTTTACTATAAATTCCAGGATCGGGCCTACAAAATCGGCTAATTTACTACTAAATATTGGTAGTCTCTACGTTTAAATATGAGAAATGGCTCCTCAGTCCATACGGACACGAAAACAACAAGTTGAGTTGTTCTTCCAGCTACGTATAAGGAACCACTCAACAATTTCGTCCTTTCACATAATAATGATGAAGACGGCAACAAAATATATGACATAAAGCACACTTTAGTGTGTAAAATTGAAATACTCGTACACCCTCTTAAAAACACGAAACTCATTCCTCAATATAAGAGATGCCAGGCATTTTGACATACTCATAAGTACTGCAGAAAAGAGCCAAGGTGTGTAAAATGCACTGGCAAGCATCTTGCAGCCAGCTGTACTAAATCTCCAAAAGAGAAACCGAAATGGATTTACTGCGGCTTACCCCACCCAGCCAACTACAGAGGGTGTGATGTAGCCATAGAGAGCTAAATTACTTTTACGAGTAGTTGGTAGGTATATTTTGTTTCAATTTATTATTAATATTACTGTGGCTCAATAGATATAGTTTACATTCAACAGGTGGTCCGTGGACTAGGTTCGACCACTACCCAGCTTGAATAGATGTACACATCGGTGATTTTTACGCGAAAGTCGATTGCAATAAAAAAATGCCATAAGTAATTAGGTCATTCCCCAATAAATTGGCAAATTTCACATTCCCTTGCTTGAAGACCAAGCTCTGCTGTTCCCATCCAATAAAGGGAAGCGTGAGTGCGCGATGAATACTTTACTACCTTCAAAAGCATACACCTTGAACCGCTAACAGCATCCTTGCAAAGATATAAGACCCGCATAGTTCATTATTATCCTTCATTTTTTCATAACAGTGTGCACGTTGCCAGCGGAGCCCACAACAGTTCACAGTCCGCAACGTTAGACGTACGGAAATATAGTTCATTAATTTCAAGAATTTGATAAAATTCTTGCAATAAAAGGGACCGTGATGAAATCTGGACTTATAGTTAATATATGACTGAAATTGCAACCCTTCAACGAAACTAGTGGGACAATAATAGTCTGGTATTATGAATTTATTACTAAACTAGATTAACTAACAAACAATTTAAAAAAACAAACTACTCATAACAACAGAGATAGAACTAGCAAATTTAGCACTCACGCTGAATAACACTGACCCTTCTCTATCACAGTCCTTCTTCATGACTCCAACCGACGAAACAGAAGTTATATCTATGACAGGCAACCTTAGAAACGATTCCGCTCCTGGCTGGGATGGCATTCCGAATCGTGTTTTTAAACTAGCTCTACATTGTCTAGCCGGTCCCATCCCACACATATGCAATCTGAGCATGTCGTCAGGAACTTTGTAACTAAAGCTGGTTACGCATTAGTCCCATCTAATTACAGGCCTATGTCTCTTCTTACGTCTCTATCCAAAGTTCTGGAGAAGCTGTTGACCAATGGATCTGGAGAAGCTGGTGAACAGTGACGCTAGAGGGCGAAGGAAAAACTGTGTTGGTGTCTTCCTTGATCTTGCCAAGGTCTTTGGAACCATGTCAAGGCCCCTACTGATCAAGAAAATGGAACGTTTAGGTGTCAGGGGCATTGCTTTGGAATGGTTTGCCTTCTATCTTTTCGAACCTAAACAGAAGGTTTGATTGGGTGATTTCCAGAGCACCTTTGCAAACGTGACTTGTGGAGTACCCCAAGGTAGTATCCTTGGCCCTACCTTGTTTCTCCTGTACGGTATTGGTCTCTGCTCACTAAATTTGGACAACGCGCTAATGTCTGCGTACGCTGATGGCACAGCTATTATTTTCCTAGATTAGGAATCCGATACCCCTCTGATATGGTATATCGAGAAACGAGTGCCTACACGGTGCGCCCACTGTACATTTCATCAGTGCTATTTAAGTTTCATAAAAATTGCAGCTACTACAGAGGTAACAGATCAGCGCACACGTAGAAAACAAAAATGGAACTGAGTTTTTTGCAAACTTAAATTTAGCAATAAGGCTTTCTCCCGAATTGGACCATACCTGTATGAAAATGTTAACAATAAGCTTAAAACCTTGCCGGTCTTAAAATGCCAGTTTCCTCTCAATGTTTTCATTCACCGTTTTGAGAGGTTGATTATTATCGCTTATTTAATAAGCCTGTCATAGTAGTGATAGATCGATCGAATGAATACGCCGCACAATGATTATCGATGTTATCATTCCAAATGACGAGAAGTCCTGAAGCTGAGAAAGAGAAACAAATAAAAGATCTCGACTTCGCACAAGAGGTTGTTGACTTGTGGAATGTGAACTCGGCTGTCATTGTGCCGATTGTGGTATAGGCAAATGGCCTAATGACCAAAAGCCTCGATAAACTTCTCTCGAGGCTTTCGTCAGGCGGTTGGATCAAGGGCCTGATTCAGAAGGCAGTACTCCTCGATACGGCTCACATCGTGAGGATATCCTGTCTCTGGAGCCCTGACCGCCGGTAGCTTGGACCCTGTTCCCGATACCGGCGGGATACTATTTTTTATTAAATTTAAAAAATGATTTTTAAATGTTTTTTTTATAAAAATATCTAAAAATGTAAATGATAAGTTTTTAAATGTATTATAAGAGATATAAATAAATACTTGAATTTGGGCAATAAATACCCATAACATAAACACATTGTAGACTAACATACATAATTATAAAATAAAAAAACACTGCACTTGAGAGCTTGGTTTTGGTCGCGCTTGATGATCCAATATTCCAGCATAGCGAAATTACACAATTTAACGCTATTTTCTCTAGCATAACGTGTCCACCTACTATGCCGTACCTTGACAGTCACAATACAAAGTTATTTAACCAAACAAGTTTTATCAATTCCCCAACCACGTGTAAAGTCGCAATATTGCTGAAACATTGCCAAACAGAAAATTCAACGATGCGCAATTATCCTGAGAGTTTGCTGAAATACAGTTTTATTTGAACAAACTTGTTCAAACGTTAAACTCGTTGCAAATGCTGTTTCAGTTATAATTGCCGTTTTAAAACTGTTTGTGGTCGTCCTCTTTTACAGGAATTAGTTGATGCGCAGCTGTTTTTACAAAAGCGAGGGAACTGTTGGCGGTTCTTTGAAGGTTCCGGACATTTATATGTATTCAATTAAGTTTGTTTTTTTACTTTTCAATGTTTTCATTTTTATGTTTTCCGTTAAAATTACATCCAGCTACCGTTTGAGATACTTCAAATGCCTACATAATTTCCTTAATAGTGACTTAACGCGTTAATTCGCAAAATCTCGTAGACTTGAAATTACAATTAAGAGCCCGGGTGTAGGTTGGTATTGAATTTGAACGACTTCAATTTCCTATTAAGTAGAGATACGCCAAATGTTCGGTCAAATATTTTTATTCATTATGTTCGGCGTATTTTTTATGTTAGCTTGCTGAGTACTGAATATTAGAAGTGTTTTATTTTTAAATATATATATGTACAGTAAGCGTTCAAAAGTGCATAAGCACGTCAAGAGTCGCATTGCTGTGAACTCACGGTACGACTGTATGTGTTTAAACGACACACACCACAAAGATCGCAGTTTTGCACGGCACACACTGACGTAGTCGTGCACTCGCATCGCACTACACGAAACAAAAATATATTTCCGTCGCTTTTGATAGACACGCATCATGCGCGTGACCTGGCCACTTTATAAAATTCGAGCTAATCTAATATGAACTGGTAGCAGAAGGCGCCAAGCGTTGGACTGAGAAGCTTTCGGATTAGGTTCAGATCTTGTAAGATGCAGCGCAGTTTTATTGCTATTGTTTTATTTTGGTTTGCGATATATATATTTTTTAAATGCTGCTTATTAATTATCTTTGTTATTGCAATAAAGGGTTTAGAAAAAAAAGCGTCACAAGTGATAACAAAAATAAATCCATATTTATTTTGGTATAATATTTTACTAGATAACAAACCGATACGATAATTTATAATAATATCTTCAGCCCAATATGATGTGCAATATTATATCAAGAAACTTAGATGCAAATAATTTTATTTTGGCATGTGAAATGTCCAAAAAATTGTTAAGTAGCTTTATTTCACCATAAAGAATAAGCTTCGATTATGAATTTTCCAAATAAGTGATTTTAATAGGTGGTTAAGTAGGACAGCTTGTTTAAATAAGTATTTCGCATTTTATTTGGCTTTAGTGAATATAGATTACAAATTGAGATATTTAAGAAAAGAGGATTGAAACTACACCTAATTTTTTTTTAAATTACGTAATCACAGATGTAGCGCAATATCAAGGAAAAATATATAAAAATAAAACTAAATGATAAATGATAAATGATTTTATTTCTGTAAATAGGTTTGTACAAACACTTTTACACGTCAATCATATTTTAAAAACTAGGTGAGATCGGCATTTCCTATCTGACTACTCTGAGAAGAAGAAGAAGTTTTTAAAGTCCAGACATAATCTTGGTCAGGTCATGTGAAGACCATGCAATTTATCTATATGGGGGCCCCATTGAAGCTTGGCATCCAAAGTTATGCCTAAGAATACTGTGGAGTTTTCCGGTTTCAACTCTTCACCCTTTAAAAGAAAACTAGTTTCTAATTGTCTAACATGAGGTATCGTAAACTTAATACATTTAGTTTTTTTCTCGTTAAGAAGTAGGTTATTAACATTAAACCAGTTAACTACCTTAGCGAGGGCGCTATTTATATTGTCAGTAACCAGCAGCTGACAGTTTAAATAAAAGTGAAGTGTCGTCTGCAAACAACACTGTATCATGATTATCTTTTATGAGGTAAAGCAAGTCATTAATATAAATAAGAAACAAAAATGGGCCAAGAATTGAGCCCTGGGGGACCCCCATTCTTACTACAGATCCAGGTGATCTTTTTCCGTTAACATCTACTCTTTGAATCCTATCACTTAAGTAAGAAGTAAGAAGATCCAGAGAGGCGTTCCGTATTCCTTAGTGGTGCAGTCAAATGCCTTGGACAAATCGCAAAAGATGCCCAAAGCATCGCATTTGTCCTCCCATGCGTTATAAACATGTCGTAAAAGTTCAACTCCGGCCATCAGTAGTCGAACGACCCATTGTAAAACCAAACTGTTTGTTATGCAGTAATTTGTGTTTATTAAAAAATCTTTGCATTTGATCTAAAATAAGTTTTTCAAACATTTTACTAAAGGTAGGTAGCACTGAAATAGGTCTAAAATTAGTAGGGTCTGATGTACTACCCGATTTAAACAATGGTATTATTTTACTGTTTTTATAAGATCAGGAAACTCACCACGGTCAATACAATTATTAAAAATAACTGCTAAAGTAGGTGCTACAATATTTATAATTGACTTAGGAACGTCCACAGAATTACCCCATAGATCTGCGGTCTTTTTAACATTTAACGTCTGAAAGGTTTTAATGATATCTCTACAGGTGACATATTGGAAATTAAATTCAGAATCACAAACTAGAACGTTTTCTTTAAGTAAAGACTCTGCAGTAGTGGGCGATGAGTTCAGAGATTTAGTAGTCGAAACGGGAATCTCTGCAAAGAAATTTTCAAAGGCCGCGGCGACTTGAGAATCTGATTTAATTATGTTGCCATCAATATGAAGGCTGAAGTCACTACTTCGGTTGCATGACCTTCCCGTTTCGCTATTAATGATATTCCATGTCGTTTTAATTACATTACCACTATTTTTAATTTTTGAACTCATGTAACGTGACTTGGCCATACAACAAACTTTTTTAAATAATTTTGAATAATTCCTAACATATAAATAAAATTCAGCAGTGTTTATACAAGTCCGTTCATCATACAACTCATAAAGTCGTTTTCTACTTTTATGTATACCAATAGTAGCCGAGTCACTGAAGGAAGCATTACTATTAACCGTAAATGTCTTTGGAATGAAAGTATTATCAAATTGTGTACAATAAATTTTAAAAAAGCACTATATTGTTGATTGGAGTCATCATTACTTTACTTAGAAGTTTAGTTTTAAATGTTTCCAAACGATTAGTCGTTTTTGGATTAACAGTGATATCTTTTTTTTTTTTTTTTGTCTATCTCAATTGTTTGCTCACAATATCCTTACGGTCTTTAAATGTGATCTGGTTATTTACTAAAATGAATGAGCCACCATGTATAGCATTTACTCTGCTGAACGAACTACCAACCTGGTGATTACTAAAATTGAATATAAACTGGTGGATTTTAAGCCAATGTTCTGTCATACAAAGAATATCTATATTGTTACAATTCAGGAATAATTCGACTTCTAAATATTTGTTTAAAAACCCTTGAATATTTTGATGCACCAGGTTGATACTATTTAATTTATTTACACACACATTTGATTTGTCATTTGCTTTCCTTACATTTTTGCAAGAGGTTGCCTCTATTGTCCTTATTTCTAATTTAAATGAAATTCAATGTCAATAATTGGTTCCAAATTATTGGCAGAATAGTCTAACATGTCATTGCATTGCTCAAAAGAAGCAAGTTGTTTAGCCAAATTCTTGGCTGATTTAGAAAAAAAAATATGATAGCGACACAGCTATCTGTCTTTTATGATAGTTTGAAAGATAGTAGCCTATCTTTTGTCAAATACATGTTATTACCAATATAATTGTTAGTATCAATTAATTGAAAAAGATTATTATTAAATGTCAAATTATGCAATGTCATATTGATTTCAAATCTTTATTTATTTTCCTCCTGTGGCAAACTGTTACTATAAGGGACTGTAAACAACACTATTTTTCTTAAACTAAGATTAGACAATGTTCTATAATATTGGAGCAATTCTCCTTTGTTCATGTTTCCCCTATTACCAATAAAAATAATAATGTAGTGTCCTGGTTAAAGGTACTTTTAATAATTTCTTTCTTAATATCAAATAATACATACTTTTATTATCTAAGTAATCAACATGAACGTGACAAGTATCGTATGATTATCGAACCACATCAAGTAATTTTACTAAAACAAACAAAATTGGTTATTTCTAGGTATAGTTTTTAACAATTCGAAAACTATAAATATATTATTTGAAAATAACGTCAAGCTTAATCCGCAACATGTGAGATTCGAACTCAGGGTTTGCCATCATCGCTCCTACCTAATCACGGTAACGACTAGGCTAGCAAGCCTTACGTTAGAGTAGTTGAAATTATGAACTACTATCAATTACAGACAAAGCGAGTGTGTGTGCGTGTCTATAGTATAGAAACAACTTATAGTAAAAGGTCGTAAGTGAAACCGATGCGTAAAGCTATTTCTTTGTGAGATTGCTTATGGACTGATGAAAGTGCAGGGAATTGATGATTTGTTTTTGGTTCAAAATTCATTTGTTTTGTTATTAGATTGTCACAGTTGTTTTCCATTTTGGCGCGGAGTTTGAGTTGTATCTGACATTTAGGTTAAATACAGTGCTGTTTTTAGCTAGATCACATCTAGTGTATATTGCGAATTTCATAATGGACAAGAACATCGAACAAAATCTTTAGTTTGTCTTAAGTTTTGCATCGCCAATAGAATTTCGTATTCGGAGTCACTGAAAATGTTACAGAAGGCTTACAGTGAATCCACTTTATCAAAAACACGTACTTATGAGTGGCACGAAGCGTACAAAAGCGGTCGAGATGTGATGGAATATTTGCCTCGCTCTGGTAAGTTATCAACGTCTTCAACTGAAGTTAACATCGCAAAAAATAAAGAAATAGTGACTGAAAATCCTCATTCAAGTTTGAGAGAAATAGCCGCTGAACTTTCTGTGTCTAGCGAGTCGATTCGTACCATTTTAAATAATCACTTGGGTATTGAACTTGATGTCAGAAATCATCATATCGGGTGTCATATGGATGGAGTTTTCGTGAATAATATCAGTTTTTTTTTTAAATAATATTTTTTATTAACAAACAAATGTGGATACATCTCTTCTATCCTAAACAAAACACAATGTACAAAGTTTAGAGTATTTTAATGATAGAGTAAACGACGATGTCTGCGCTAGTATCAACTGTGTGACAGACACCGGCGCCTTCCTCCTACGAGTACAAGTAACAAGCCAAACCGTGACACAATCATTTGCTTTGGTAAAAATATGTATAACGATACAAATAGATTTAGCACTAATTAAGTTACACTTATTTTATGTTTAGTATTAGAAAGAAAAAAAAATCATTGAATATAATAAGATTGAAAATTATTTTTTTAAATTTTATGGCATGCAAGGAAATACGGGTATATGTGGGTATGTAAGAGTGTAGGTGTGTGTGCGCGTGCGAGTGTGTGTTATTTACGAAATGGTTACGAAATGCTGCTGCTGAGCGCATCGGTTTGTGTCATTGGAATATTATAACAGATTTGGAAAACATACGCTGAGGGACACGGTCTGAAGTACAAAAGTGACGAAAAGTCAGTTCATGATTTTTGAGACCGGCTCTAAATGTCCTATAACAGTACCACCCATCGAACTGTACGTACATCCCTGGTAAGAGTTGAACACTTTAAATACCTCGGGCATTTAGTTACTGCCGGTCTCAGGACGACGCTGTCTTCGATAGGGGGAGGAGGACGTTGCCAATTAAAGCTAATATTATAGCCCGCAGGTTTGCACGCTGTTCCAAGTCGGCCAAGCAATCACTTTTCAGAGCTTATTGGACCTCATTGTACACGTGCAGCTTGGAATACAAAATGCATACGAAGCCCTCCGCGTCCAATATAACAACGCCTTTAGAGCGCTAATGGGCTGCCCCGACCCTGTAGTGCCGACTGCTTCTATGCAGCGATGCGTTAGCGGAACGCATCTCTAGAGCGCAGGGTGCGCGGCAGCCCCACCAGCGTGCTGATGATGGGACAGGCTCGACTGTCCGTAAGTGTTGTTAGTGCGATGCATTTTGTTTGTATTGCATTATAATGTATTGTCTGTTGTGTGTACAACAGACGTATATTATAATAATTTGTATGAGACATGTGAATTGCCTGAACAGTGACAGCCAATGGCTTAATAGCCAAGAGCCTGGACCAACACCTGAGGAGGCTCTCGTCGGGCAGCTGGATTTAGGGCTCGACTTAGAAAGCGGTACTTTTGGACACGGCACGCATTGTTAGGAAGTTCTTCTCTCTGAATCCCTTAACCCCGGTAGCTTGGACTTTGTACCCGATATGGGTGGGCTACTACTTAAACAACTTTTTATGTAACTTGCAATGTTTATATGTTAGTTTTATAGGCCAACACTTGCAAGCTAAATTAAAACCAGCACCTTTTATCCTACGGAGTTGAAATTTTCCATGTTTATTCTGTTTCAAAGTCAATGCATTTTACATGATGACCTATTTTACATCCAGGATCGGCTCTAAACGAGAAAACTCTTTCGCCGTTAACAATAAAGACACAGAATTATTTATGCGCAATTATTTATGAAAGTCTGTTCTAAAGTCCACTATGACCTGGCTGCTGCACCCAGGCAGGGACAGTTACCGTTACAAAAAAAAACCGGTATAATAACCAAAACATTTCGTTCTGTTACGTTAAATACTTAACGTTACAAATAACGTTAAGTCGAGGGGTTACTAATAGCGTTATTTCGCTAAAAACTAGCAAGATCTGATGCGACGTTGCCAAACCGAAACAGACGCCGCGTGCTATGCGTTCGGTTCTTGTATTGTAAGCGGAGCGGCAACAGCATTTATCGTTATTGTTACGCTTGCGACGATCGAAAAGATACGAATACGAGACGTCACGCGCTCCCGCGTCTTTTATTTCTTAGTCATACGGCACACAAGCATCGCGTACGCCGACACGTCTATTGCCTGTTACTTTGAACTAATATTATTTTTCATAATGCAACTGCTTTAGTAAAAATATTATTTTGGGCCGAAAGAAGTGCAACAAAGTGTACCGATATCTCAAGGTTTTCAAAGAAAACAACGAATCAACTAATATACAGTTTTTTTTTCTATACCTTTATATATTTTGACATAAACAATAACATGAGTATTTACTGTTTAAAGTACTATATTATTTTAATTTTGCGAATGTGAGGACTGTGTGGGTCATCGTTTTTTTTTTTTCAGTTATTTTTACTGATGGTCTGGCAGTTTTAGTACTTCATGAGGCCTACCCAAATGTCCTTTCTTTTGTATTGTTCGTCAAATCGTTGCGCTCCTTTAGTTCTGAGTTGAGCTGCACGATAATTGACAAATGCGTGCACTGACTGGACAGGTCCACTCGATCTGTTTGGTACTTTCTTCAAAATACCATTTCAGACACCAGTCAACATGGTCCTCAAATGATCTGACCGAGATTATTTATTATATACACATTGACATTGATGACTAAACATATATTATATACAATGATATGAAAGCTTACTTTGTAATGTTATTATAATTATTGTGAATGTGAAGACAATGTGTTTTTTTATGTACATTTACGTCTTTTTTTCTCTGTTAGTTTTAATCATAGTCTAGCAGTTTAAGTAACTCAGGCGGCCTACCTAAATGTCCTCCTTCCTTGGTAATGTTCGTCGAATCGTTGAGCTCCTTAGTTCTAAGTTGACCCGCATGATGACTGACAAATGCGTGCACTGACTGGACAGGTCCACTCGATCTGCTTGGTTCTTTTCGCAAAATACCATTTCAGACACCAATCTACATGATCTGACCAAGATTATGTCTGGACTTTGTTTCGGCCTCTCTTCTCAGAGTAGTCAGACAGGAAACGCCGATCTCATCTAGTTTTTAAAATAGTATTGACGTGTAAGTGTTTGTACCAACCTACTTACAGAAATAAAATCATTTAACATTTACATCACGTTTAATGTTTTATTGCACAATGTGCAAACATTGTGCAATAAAACATTAAACGTGATGTTTCCTTGCAAAGGTTTTTGTGAAAAATAAATTGAAATAACATTAACTTTAATCTGAGCCACCTTGTTGCTAAAAATATGATAGAAAGGGAGGAAGTACTGTTTCAGAATTACTGTTTTGTTAATGCTGTATTTCTAGATTCCAGAGTTAATTCCACACTTCCCACAGTTCAGCGAATTACTGCAAATAATAACTTAATTCGTCTTCACAACAGTTTACCAAAACTTACTAAAAACAAACGAAAGTTACAAATACGTGGGACTATGGGGTTCTTTAAGTTTTTTTTTAAATCTTTTCAAAGTACTCTCCACTAGCCTCTTTACAAAGTTTCATGCGTCTGAACGAGTTTTCGAACCACTTTTTGCAGTCCGAAGTAGACACCTCGTTTACAGCCTATTCGAACGCTGACAGCGCATCTTCCGGAGATGAAAATTGTATCCTTTTGAGCGGATTTTTTATTTTCGGAACTAAAACGAAGTCCTACGGTGCTAGGTCAGGATTGCGACTTCAATTTGAACGTTTTTTAAGTACGAGAATTGGCATTCAGTTATATGAACTAGAAAAAAATAGGTTGAACCACAGGTCACGCTGCCATATGTTGTATGCCATTTAATATCTGTCCGTTCATACAAATATATATTCTAATAAATAAATAATATTTCATCTTGTTCAGTTATACTTTACCTCTTTATCTCATAAAATAAAGTCAATTAGACAAATCTGATATTTACTATATCATTTTAATTCGTGATTTTTTCAAATGTTTTAATAATTATATTGCTATTCGGGGAGACAAATGCAACAAATCAACGATCGTAAAAATCGGACAAGCCGTTCATAAGTTATGGAGTTACTAACTTTCTATGATTTATAATGTTCATATTATCGAACAAGTAATAAGTCATGGATTCGTCTATACAAGTATTTATAACTTAAGCCGCAATCTTGTTTTTTCAACACAATATCAAGAAATACATTCACCACCACGTTTACCAACAACGCCCTCGTCAATGTCGTTCATGTGCCGAAAGATCCTCGTAGTGTGTTGCTATACACTACGAGGACATACTGTGTATTGCTATACCCTCGTCAATGTCGTTTATGTGCCGAAAGGTCCTCGTAGTGTGTTGCTATACACTACGAGGACATACTGTGTATTGCTATACCCTCGTCAATGTCGTTCATGTGCCGAAAGGTCCTCGTAGTGTGTTGCTATACACTACGAGGACATACTGTGTATTGCTATACCCTCGTCAATGTCGTTCATGTGCCGAAAGGTCCTCGTAGTGTGTTGCTATACACTACGAGGACATACTGTGTATTGCTATACCCTCGTCAATGTCGTTCATGTGCCGAAAGGTCCTCGTAGTGTGTTGCTATACACTACGAGGACATACTGTGTATTGCTATACCCTCGTCAATGTCGTTCATGTGCCGAAAGGTCCTCGTAGTGTGTTGCTATACACTACGAGGACATACTGTGTATTGCTATACCCTCGTCAATGTCGTTCATGTGCCGAAAGGTCCTCGTAGTGTGTTGCTATACACTACGAGGACATACTGTGTATTGCTATACCCTCGTCAATGTCGTTCATGTGCCGAAAGGTCCTCGTAGTGTGTTGCTATACACTACGAGGACATACTGTGTATTGCTATACCCTCGTCAATGTCGTTCATGTGCCGAAAGGTCCTCGTAGTGTGTTGCTATACACTACGAGGACATACTGTGTATTGCTATACCCTCGTAGGAGTGTCGTGGTTAGTCTATATTACCACCACTCCAATCTAAAATAATTACGTCAGAAGCACTAAGGCAAAGTTAAAAGCTTTGTAACTCGATTATATTATATGAGTCGGCAATCACGACCTAACTTTGTGCCAATTTTAAACGATGTTAGGAGTTTTGTTGGGTGTTATTGGAAATAGAATATTTTGATGAAATAATGTTCTTAATGTGTGTACCTACTTAGTATTTTCAACGAACGTGCACTTCTTTGATGATATAAGACTGTCTCGTTGGTATAGTTGATGGAAGTGCCACTGCTGAGCAAGTAGATTCTGGGTTCGATTCCCGGGTTGGGCAAACTGTTATTGGGTTTTAATTTCTCAGCAACACCCGGAGTCTGGATTCGTCCCCGGTTGATCAAACTCAAACTCAAAACATTTATTTCAATTAAATCATTTACAGGCACTTTTGAATTGTCATAGATAGATCTCTATGACAATTAGAGAGATGTAGATCTCTATGGAGAAGAACGGGCAAGAGACTCAAAGGACAGTATTTTAAGATATTACATAATCCTGGGTACATTACATCAAAAGAAATTACAATGTAAAAAAACACAACATCATGCCTGTAATCCCAGAAGGGTTAGACAGAGGTGTACCTATAGTACGCCCAACTTCGCCAGTTATGCTTAAGTCCCATATAATAGGAGGCGAGCCTATTGCCATCAACTGGGCACAAATCCAGACTCCGGGTTGCTATTGAGAAATTCTAGATAGAAAATAATAAACAATTCAAAATATATGATTTATTTAATTAATGAAATACACCGACCCCAGCATGGTTGGACGAGACTCGATTAATCGTATGTACCCCATGATTTGCACTAAGTCCTCATGCTTCATGGGGCTACAGAAACCATTGTATATCATGGAGTAGACCGGAGGGCGCTGGAGTGGCAGGGAAAACGTGCCCTTAGGATAGTATCCTAGAGGATGCATATTTGGTACGGTTACCCGGTACCCGTCTCTCGACTAGTCCGATGGCCACTATGGGAGGGCATCTTTTAACGGCGTCGCAGCCGGGTTTAGCAGGTCAAGCTTCACCGGTGGAATCTTTGATCAAGACTTATGTAGAGAAAACACTACAATTCAACCTGGGACTTCGTAGCAACTATAAGTGGACATTCATTATGACCCACGTGAAGATATCGATAATATCAAAGACTGCTTTTGGACAATCTCAGCAAGAAATTCATAGATAGCGTGGCTGAATTCTTAATAAACACTATGGCGATACGAACTACTCAAGATATAATGCTCTACGTGGTTGGACCAAACCACCGGTAGCACACACTTTTACACGAATTTGCTGGTGTACTGAAGCCTCTGACACTTACGAAGGAAATCACACATAATGTGAGACCCCATATTTAATCCGTTGGACCTCTTCTCTTCGTAAGATCTCGAGTCTTAGATTTTATACAATTATTAATTAAGATTTGTTAACATCCACGTCGCATGGATTTTCGGTTTAAAAAACTGCCTACACTTTAGTTCTCATAACTAATTAGCTTTTCATAAAAATCCTACCAGTGTATTATAAAAATAGTATCATCCTTTGATTTTTTTAAACAAGACTTGATATTTTTTAAGAAAAACCTTGAACATGTTAATTAAACAAATTCAAGGAATTCTGCTTAGCCCCATTTTTATCATTAACTAATTGAGTGCTAGAAGGTACCTTGTTAATGGTGTGATTAACTAGGTTGTTACTGATACCTTCTGTTGTCTTACTGAACTAAATTATTATGCCTAACCACCATATTATTAGTATTTTTACTAATTTTTGTGATGCTAATTACAGCAGACTTCAACATACGACTTATGTTTGAGTTTATATTATATGCCAATAGCCATCCTATTTGATGTCTAAAACTAATAGGTAGATACGCAGTATCCCTAGTCGATATAAATCATAGTTTTGTCACTACAGTGATTAACTATTAAATGCATATGAAATATCATATTTATTTTATGATTTTGCCAACTTGACAAGTCCTCAAAGTATTGAAAAGCACACAATAATATTTTCTGACAATTAATTTTCAAGATTTTATAGACACTGTCAGTAATGTCATCCTTTTAACATTGGTAAAAAGGATGACAAACACAGAAAAATGGCTTTCGGATAATTTTATTCCCAGTTCCCAGTAGTTATTGATGACATTTTCTCTTCTTAGGATTTCCTAGCCAAACAATAATTAACAGCAGATTGACTCAAGTTCTTGCTGCATAATTATATAAACTATCTGAAAACATAATAGAACAATAACAAACTTTCCTAGAACAAGGTATCTTGATCGGGGAGACAGTCCCGAGCCCCTTCAAACTGGGACAGACCTCCGTTACCTCAGGTTGGAGAGCCTCAGGGTAGGATTCCCTTTGACAAGGACATTGAGTGGTGCCGAGAGTCATCGGGTTCACTGTAGCTGCCTCATCAATACACATTTCGTTTGCAGCAAGGATGTGTTCCATCATGTTTTTGAAAGCTCACATACTTAATATAAAGTGAATATTATGATTCTTGAAGTACCTCAATTCCAGACTGTAATCTTTGAGTGTCATTATTCATTAATTAATATCATTTAATTAATATTTTTACTATCTCATAGTTTAATTTTATGTTTTTTTCATTACCAAAACACGTTATTCCTTTGTGTAAAATGATTTTAACTGTGTTTTTGTTGTTTCCTGAATTTATTGTATCGTTTTTTTTTTTTGACTTACTTTAGTATGTTTCAATATAGAATCTTTAGTAAGGTCTATTGTTATTAAGAAATTAGGGTTGCAATTAGTATTACTGCGCTTTGGAATGGGATTAGCTTAATCTTTTAAATGACCGAATGTTAGAAGTAGCGAATGTGACATCATATTGAACGGAGAAAAACTGGAATGTATTAATCAGACGGTTTTCCTAGGAATCACGTTAGACGAGATGTTACAATGGGGACCCCATATAACATATCTCGCGGGGCGACTAAGTTCGGCCGCGTATGCTATTAGAACGATAAGACAGTTAACAGACGTAGAAATCGCGCGTTTGGTTTACTTTAGCTACTTCCACAGCATTATTTCATACGGCATTTTACTGTGGGGTCGGGCTGCTGACATTGAATCCATTTTTATTTTGCAAAAGAGAGCTGTCAGAGCCATTTACAATCTACGTCGCCGCGAATCTCTTAGGGAACTATTTAAGAAGATTAATATAATGACGGTGCCTTGCCAGTTCATTTATGAAAATATTATGTATGTTAGAAAAAGTCTGCATCTATTTAATAAAATAAGTGATAGACATAATATTAACACTAGAAATAAAAATAAAATAGATCAACCATTTTTCTACTACTACTACTACTATCTAAAGTACACACATCTTTTATGGTATACTGTGTTAAATGTTACAATAAAATACCTTGTGAAATATTGCAATTAAATGAAAGAAAGTTTAAAACTCATGTTAAAAAAACACTTTGTAAATAAGCATATTACAAATTACAGGATTATATCCTAGATAAGAATGCTTGGAAACATGCTGGTCCTGCTCTATAGGACAATCTAGAGGCTAGACAAAATCATACTAGTTGCTTATTGTATTGTATAATCTGTTATTTTTACTTTTACTCACACACTGACTTATTCCTAGTTAATATTTTAGGAAAATCATATATTTTTACCATGTCTGTAAATATGTGAGCACAATGTACCTATCACGTGATTAGTTTATATGCCTTTGCTTTATTTTTAGTTCTTTTTACCAATTGTGGTATAGTATTTTTATTCTTGGTGCATCGTCTTCACATATAGAAATATAATTATTGTATGCAAAATATTGGATAACATTTTAAAAGAGTAACGGTGGAGTTTCTTGCCACTTCTTCTCCATACGAAACTACTTTTTGGAAGTGGCGCCTAGAATCACTTCTATTTTTAATGTAAATTTTGATGTTCAAAAGTTCCTTTTTATGGGCCTACTTGAAATAAATGCTTTGACTTTGACAGACCGACCCTTTGACAATTCAAAAGTGCCTGTAATTGGTTTATTTGAAATACATGATTTGAGTTAGAGTGTATTCAATAACTCATTATAAAAGTTATTAGTTTCCTTAACCTAAGTCCATTCTTTTTGTTACATTTGTATGAATAAATTCTTTTTCTGTGTCCCCTAGCCTTCCACAAACAGTCCTCATAAAAGTTACTGCATTTATTTAAACCATCTGAGACCAACCGCAGTTTCCAGGTATTGTTGATTTAGGTCTACTAGCTCCCTGTTTAAATAAGGTTTTTTTTATAAACAACCTGATCGACTTGCTTCTCACTATCATCTATTCCTGTAACAGCTGTACACATTTACTGTTTGAAGCCTTAAGATCGTGAAAGGTCGTTTTCATGTTAAGCTCCAACCCTTGAGCAGCCGGCTTACAGGTCATCACGGGCATGATCTTAGGAATTGGTTCAGTAAGTAGAATTACAAGAACGGTGAGCACTAATTTGAAAAACCAACAAATAGGGAAACCTAGAAATGAAATGAAAGGAAAAAGTGGAGAAGTTGTTAGTGTTGCTTATTAGGGTTGTGAAATAGGCTGCGGAATCTTATTGAAATGCGACTAATATGATTAGATCAAGTACCTTAATAACATTGATCCTATTGTCTTATGACTTAATTTTTGCGAAAGGTCATCACGGGCATGATCTTAGGAATTGGTTCAGTAAGTAGAATTACAAGAACGGTGAGCACTAATTTGAAAAACCAACAAATAGGGAAACCTAGAAATGAAATGAAAGGAAAAAGTGGAGAAGTTGTTAGTGTTGCTTATTAGGGTTGTGAAATAGGCTGCGGAATCTTATTGAAATGCGACTAATATGATTAGATCAAGTACCTTAATAACATTGATCCTATTGTCTTATGACTTAATTTTTGCGAAAGTGGATAGAATGCCTAGATTAAAAAAAATGTTAACAACAAAATTGTTTTGCTTAAAGATAAGAATTAAAAATAACGCTGGGTGAAAACCACAAACCTAAAGACCTGTAAATCATTAAAAAACATCCAGACGCATGGATGGTACGAAAGAATAAAGAATCCTACATACTTACGGCATAACTATGCACCATACGCCAAAACATAGCTTTTTTTTTTTTGAATGGCATCTCGCAGGTCAACCTATGAGGTTGTCGTCTGCTTAAACGGACTTGCCTGTGGTTGCCCTAATAAATTAAGGCCTCCAGCCAGGACTTAAACTTAAATACTAACTAAAACTAAGCGACAACGCTAAGGGCACCCCCTGTGGGGTACGGACCTCGGCTTAGGGCGTCGCTGGAAGAGGGCAGCAAGGGACTAGCTGGATCAGGATTGATATTAATTAGGGACGAATTTAAAGCTACAGGCTCAGCGGCGCGGGCTGGCTCGAGCAAGGGTCGGGAGGGACATCAGCGTCAACCCAACAGCAATCTTATAAATATTATTGAGAATTTGACTAAACGTAACTAAATGGCAGCAAATTAACTGCAACAGTATTACAACGGCAATAAAGGTCACTGTGATATTGACAGTAATGCAATTTCAGATGTAAAGAAACGGCTTCTAAGTCGATTCGCATGAATTGACCCAAGCAGTGGCTAATCAGTGATTAGCGAGCTTTTTATAAATAAAGCTGAAAGTGTGCTACAACTATTTTCGTGCAGGTCCCTTTGCTAATCGATGCGTAAAGCCGGAATGCAAGATATATAAGCACCGACATAACACTATGATTTATTCCCCGGAGGATACAGGTACTTACGGCAAATCTTGCAATAATGACTAAAAATCACGCGGTAGCTCGTTACACTCCATATCGTCATCACCCACTGACGCCGTTGAACCAATCAATCTGATCCTTCGGGGACATGGTTGGTTCACGAAGAATTAAAATATGAGTAGCTGAGCAAGCCAGTAGTATGCGAAACCTTGTTAGGCTGGATTTTTTTCTGACCCTGTTAAGTTAATGGTAAATTAATGTCGAATGATCTTTCATGCAATTTAACTCAATGTGATTCCCCTAGTAACGGTATTTTTAGTGAAATTCGCACCGATTTAGTCAAATCTGTAAGAGAATAATTTACAACCCTCACATTTTCGGCCCGTAGTAGAAGTTGTGTAAGCAGCATTTGACACGTTTACGGAACGAATACGACACGTTTAAGGAACGGACATTTTTGTGTTATACTACTCTGTCAAGTAATTACCGGGGAAAAGTACAATAATACATAACATGTTAGTTATTCATCCAAATTTATTATTTCGCCTTCAAAGTATGCTAACGAATCGATACATTTACGCCAACAAATAATCAAATCATCAAAATATTTTTCGCGAATTCTCCTTTAAATAATAATAATAAATAGTTTATTGATACAAATCCTTACAATATGCTTAATGTCTAGCTAAGTTCACAATAATTAAAGGGGCACAAGAGATGAAACCCTGACACCTAAACTAGGGAAACCTGTGACTTAGGAGTCAGTCTTCTACTGCTACTTGGACACTATAAACCCTTAAGGAAAATAACAGCTGGTAACGTGATATTATACAAAAGAAAATAATAAAAAAACGTATTATTAACTAGTGATTGAAAACAAAACAAAACTAAAAAAATAAGTGAAAAAGCAAATACAAGTTAAAAAGTAAAATGACTGTGATATTGATTCTGCATGTGTGACTGGGAGTCGTGTGTTTCGTTTGCGTTGTGTAAGTTTGTGTGTGTGTATGGGAAACGTGTATTTTGTGTTGTGTGAGTGAGTGTGTGTGTGTGAGTGTGTGATATGAGGAGCTTAAGTATGTGAATGTAGTGGCGTCGAAAGAGTGTAGTAAGAGCTCGGTGTCTTCTGTTAACTAAAAGAAGTCGGTGACTGAATTCCGCTTTTGTAAGGAATGTTGGTTATGTCAGAGAGGTAAGTAGTTCTTCAGTTTGAGTGTAGTCTAGGAGGTACAGCATGTTTTTCAGTTTAGCCTTAACATCGTGTTTGCTTAGCCTTGCTATTTGTGTGATCTTATTTACATTTTTGTAAACAAGAGAACTCAACACATACAGCTGTCTTGTGGCAAACGAAGTTCTATGACAAGGAGTTGGGCAAACTATTCTTTGACCACGTTTATTTGAGTCTGGGGGCAGAACTTGGTTATGTTTCCAGAGAGTGGTTCTAAGAACAAATAGCTGTCTAACAGTCAAGAACTTGAGCTCCGTGTAGAGCTGATAAGTCGGATAGCGAAAAGGCTTCGGCAACATAACCTTAAGTACTGCCCTTTGCGCACGCTCCAACTCAAGGAATTTAGTTTTGGCCGATCCACCCCAAGCTAGAATACAATAGCTGATGATGGATGTGCAAAGAGCATTGTATACCATTTTAAGGGTATCTAAGTCTGCAGAATGCCTTAGTGACTTGAAGAGGTGAATTGTCTTCCTGACTTTACTGGCAGTAAATTCTACATGCATGTTCCATTTCAGCGCATCATCGATCAACACACCCAAATATTTGACAGATGTTGCTGTGGGGAGCATTAAGCAAGAGCAGGTCGAGTTGTCCAGACAGGTGTGCGCTCTAATTGAGTATGTGCTTGGGGGTTTCATACTAGCATGAATAGAGAATGGGATGTAGTTTGTTTTTTGTAGGTTCAGGGTAAGTAGATTTTTGCGAAGCCATTCCATCACAATTTGCAGGGATTCTTCAGCATTATTTTTGATCTCAGCCCAGTTCCTCCCATGTACTATAATGGCTGTATCATCGGCATAGGTAAATATATTAGCACATGGAAGAGTAAGGGTGCACAAGTCATTGATGTAGATAAGGAAGACGGCGTTGGGCCGAGGACACTGCCCTGTGGGACTCCGTACGAGATTATCTCATCAGCACTAGTATGTGATCCAATCTTCACAGATTTTTCGGTCTGTCAAGTAACTCTTGAAAAGATCATAAACAATTCCTCGTATGCCGATTTTATGCAGCTTGGATAGAAGGACGGGAACAGACACGGTGTGTTCCCACTCTTATATATTGGGTGGATTATGGCTTCTTTGCACATATTGGGGAATATACCTGTAGCCATAGAGCAATTTATTATGTGAGTAATAAGTGGTACGAAGACATGTCGACATATTTTATTAGTTTGGCACAGTCTTGTTTTAGGCTTGAGATAATGGAGTCCACTTCAGCATTATCCACTTCAAGAAGGACAAAGGAGCTAGAATGACACGTGCTTGGGGAGATATATGATGGGGAAGGTAGGGCTGTGGTATTTATCATGGATGCCAACTTTTGACCGATGTTCGCAAAGTAGTCACAGACGTGGTTAGTTGCATCGCGTTTATTAGATACTGTACTTAGTAACTCATAGGGGGGGTTGCTTTGCTTATTGGTGTTTGTGATTTCTTTGACTTTATTCCACAAACTTTTAGGGTAGTTTTTTGCTTTACGTAGTTCATTACGTTCGTGTAACCTTTTAAATTTTTTGAGTAGACTGTTACAGTAGTTTCTGTAAAGTTTATAAGAGGTTTGAATTATTTGGTTGTCAGGCGATTTTCTTGCTTTTTTTGTTAAGTTTATCTCGGTGGCGAATGCATCGTAGCAGACCGGGTGTAATCCAAGGTTGAATATTTCTGTCTTTTTTAGGGATGGTCACTATTTTTGTGTGGCTAATTATAGCAGCGTTCAATATTTCAATAAGTGTATCAGATGCTAGGTTAGGATCATTAGTTCTAAGTATTTCCGAGAAATCTTGGGCTTTGATGTGGGTTTTCAAGTTAGTGTAGTCGATTTTTGGTCTTTTACAGGCCGGCATCGATCTACCAGAGAGCCTTGCGTTATTAATAGTTAGTAGAATTGGGAGGTGGTCCGTAACATGTGACTCAATTACAAGTAGTGTGGCTGTTTTGTCAGTTTTGAGAATCACATGGTCTCTGCAACTATTAATTCTTGTAGGTATCCGATGGGCGGGTAACAGGCCGTGAGTGGCGTTTAATGTTAAGTATTCAGTAGCACGTTCCTCTATACCAATAGGTCGGATGTCTATATTTGTGTCCCCGATTAGGAAGATATTTTTATAGTTTTTTAGGGACAAGAGGATATTGTCAATGCTATACAAAAAGTTGTCGAACTCAGCTCTGGTATTATATGACGGGGAGCGGTATACAGCCACAAATGCGAGTTTATTTGTTATTTCACAGGTTAGGCAAATTCCGTTTAGAAAATTAGGTTCTTTAATAGTACAATTGATGTTATCTTTTATATAAATAACAATACCGTCGTTCTGATTGGCTATCCGTTCTGTATAATACGAGTTATAGCCGTTCAACACAGGGAGTTTCCCCACCTTACTTAGCCAGCACTCTGTAAGCACCAATACATCACAGCTAACATTGAGTAAGTTTATCAATACTAATAGTTCATCAAAGTTTTTATTTATACTTCGAATATTTAAATGGAGAATTTTTATATGATGGTTTGATCCTACCAAATAGTTTGAGCAATCTGACGGTAGACATTTATGTGATTTTGCCACTTCAAATTCATCCAAGTCAGCTGTAATAATAGATTGGAGAATGTTAGCCATTTGTAAGAAACGATTTCCTATAGTATGCCACGATACATTGCTCTGGTGTGTTTGACATGTAAACTATGGATAGGTAATGGAAACTAGTGTAGTGTGATAAAGGACACCTATTGACGTGTGAATAAGTTAGGTAAGGTGTGTTTATGTATGTAACAAAGTTTCTGTTTGTGTGTTTTATGTGCTGTCTTATGCATGAATTTAAATGATGTTTATTATTATTCATTTTACTATTAGAGGTCAAGCTTAATGTTGCCATTAGAGGTCCAGCAGAATGCATATTTCCTTAGGCGTGCAAATTCTCTTGCCTGGAAGAAGAGCTTTTTGTTTGTATTAGATAAATGTTCCTCAACATAGACTGGTTGTTTTTGTCCCGATATTCCGAGTAGCTCCGTATTTAATTTGTCTTCCTTATTACTCTTTTTATTGTTATAGTTTCGTACGCGTGAGATGAGGTCAAGCTTTGTATGGACATTGGAGAATTCAGCGATTATAGGTTTGTTGGTGCCTCGGTTCCCTGGGGTACGATATATATCTCGGAAGTGGGAGGCAGTTAGCGGCAGGTTCACTAAGTTGGCAATGTCTTTTATAATTTTTGACAGAACTGCCGATGATTCCTTTTCCTGGGAAGGTATGTTGCGCACTTCTATACTAGACGACCGGGACTTATATTGAAGGTCTCTGAGAGCCAATTCCAATGATTCGGAGTGCTTCTTGTATTCTATGCTTTCTTGCTGCAGGCGCTTGATTTCTTTTTGTAGGTCATACTGAGAGCTGAGGAATTCAACGGATTTTTTTATCTCGATGTTTGATTCTTGAATTTCGGTGTTAGTGTTTTGGATTTTAATGTTTTGGAGTTTCAGTTCTGACATGCCAGAACTAAGCTTTGCTATCAACTCAGTTTGCACTGCAGATTGCTTTGCTGCATTTGCATCTTGGTCGACCTTCCAAGCCAGAAGCATTTCCTTGATTTCAGATTTAAACTCTTGTTTAAACCAATCAAGGTAAAGTTAGGGTTATAGCACAGCACGCGTCCACACTCGACCAAAGCTCGCAGTGGAATGGTGAAATCTTCTACCGAATGAAAACGGGTGCCACGAAGTGGTATTTTTAATTTATTTAGGAAAAAGAAAGAAGTCGGTTGGAGACATATCTGGGAATAAGGTGTTTGCTTTATGGTATTTGTTTTGTTTTTGGTCAAAACTTCGTTCACAATGATGGCCTTGTGCGTAGGCGCATTATCGTGATGCAAAATCCTAGAGTTTTCTTTCCACAAATCTGGCCTTTTCGTCAAATTTGCTCTCATAACCGCCGTATAACGCACAAATAATATTCTTTATATATCGTTTGACCTTCCGTCAAGAATTCCGAGTGCACAACACCGCGATAGTCAAAGAAAACAGCCAACGTGACTTTGAATTTTGATCGACTTTGGCGTGGTTTATTCGGTTTCGGTTCAATTGGAAGGCCCACTCCGAAGCTTGTTGACTAGTTTGCATGTCAAACTCATAAACCCATGTCTCGTCACCAGTAATAATGCGTTTCATGAATATTGGGTCGGAATTTACTCGATCTAGCATTTCCTCAGCGACTATAGAGTTTTGGAGAAAATTCGGGTTTTTGGGACCAACCGATCGGCAACATGTTTCATATCCAAGTGGTTATTTAAAATGGTGCGGATCGACTCGTGAGATACAAAACGTTCAGCGGCTATCTCTCTCACTCTTGAATGAAAATTTTCAGTCATTATTTCCTTTGCGATGTTAACTTCAGTTGAAGACGTTGATGGCCTACCAGATCGAGGCAAATCATTCATCATATCTTGACCGCTTTTGAACGACTCATAAGTACGTGTTTTTGATAAAGTCGATTCACCATAGGCCCTTTGTAACATTTGCAGTGACTCCAAACACGAAATTCATTGGCGATGCAAAACTTAAGACGATCGTTCCATGTTTTTGCCCATTATGAATTTCGCAATACACACTTGATATGATCAAACTAAAAACACCACTGTATTTAATCTTATAAACAGATGCAATTAAAACTCCGCGCCAAAATGGAAAACAGTTGTGCCAATCTCACCACAACAAAAAAAAGAATTTGAAACCTTAAACAAATCATCCATTCCCGATACTTTTCTCACAGAATGTACGAAAACAAAAATGTCCGTCCTTTTAATTAAAACCCTTCTAATTTAAGAGAGTTTTTTGCAAAAGGTTTGTAAGTGTCTATATTCCCAAAAACGCGCAGACTGAAATCAAAGCCTGAATTCGGTAAGTTATGTCGTGACTCCATTTCAGGTCAGCACGGGGGGATATTTTCAAAAACCATAAGTTATTAAATGTGTGTCGGCGCACCAAATATGTGCGTAATTGTCGGGGAAAGGCTTGGTATCGGGGTACCGAACCCGTTAGCGACGGCCGCTGCGCGCCCTTCATACCACTCAGCTCACAGACGCGCTTTTTTACGGGCATTTTTTAATATATTTTCTATACGTTGAAATTGTATTGTTATAAACTATTTTAAATTATTGTATTATTGTACTTCAACTAAATGAGACGAAATTCAAATCCCTTGTAAAACGCACACTATGCAGGCAGGCATATTATAAGTTAGGGATTACATCACTGATAAAAATGTCTGCCTTAATGCTGGTCCTGCTCCACACCACAACTAAACTAATTGACATTTGAAATACTGTTCGAGCTGCTGAAGATTGTAAGAATATATTTGCATTTTGTAAACTCAATCACATTTTTATTATATAGATGCATTGCACAGGTGTGAGTACTTTGTACTATGGAGCTACCATTTACCGGGTAATGTCAAAGATTGACTTGAATGTGCCCTGGCGGCTGATAGTATGTCATGCTCACTCAAATGTCTCGCTGACGGTGGCGCGTGTGTCGGATCATTTAGCTCCCTTCAAAATGGTTGAGCTGAATGGTGCTGATCCATGCGTCATGTTCGTGATCGGGCGCCGTCAGTTCGGAATGGTCATCTCCTAGCTGCCAATGCTTTTCTTAATTATTTTATTTTTTTGGATTGTTTTTAATTACTTTTTGCTGCTTCTGGACGCTTTTAACGTGTACGGTTTTTGTAAATCGTTCTCACCTATAGGGTCAACATTAATGATGTAACTAATATATTTGTAACAACAATATTATTTAAAAGAGTGCCCATGGCGTTTCTTGCACGTTCTTCTCCATACGTACCTACTACGCTTTGGAATGGGCAAATAGCTTCATATTTCTGACTGACCGACTCCTTGACAATTCAAAACTGCCTGTTAATGGTTTAATTGAAATAAATGCTTTAAGTTTGAGTTTGCAGGTATTATAATACAGTCTCCTAAATATTATATTATGAAGTCCGATTGAGCCAATTCAATGTTCCTCCGAGCCGGATGGGATGACAAAATATCTCGCAAAATCAGAAACCTTTGGTCTACAGTTGAAGGCACAATAATGGCATTTAATAACTTGATAAAATTCCTCGTTGGGTCTTGCACACAGACTCTATTACATGAAGTGCACGTCTTTCCTTTTTGCCCGAGAGGGCGTATGGCGCTTGGGTGTACATTTTTTCTTGTAAACCATTTAACCTATAACTTGTAAACCATTTAAAAGGTTAAACCTATTACTATCTGCTATATGTATTCCCTATTCTGCCCAGTGAAGAAATGGAATAGTTCAATTGTTGTCCATACACTGTTATATTGTTTTCTCTCTCATAACAGTCTCATTTCCAATTAAATGTAGGGGAAGTTTTTTTTGCGAATTTTGAGTTTTCTATTACACAAACATCTGTGATCCTTTAAAGTTTTTTGATCCTTATAACAAGCAGGATATTTTGGCATCACAGTCTTCTAAGACCGTTTTCTTGTAGCGACAACGGTGAAGATACCTGCCCTATCTCAAAAATTCTGTATAAATTATGTCGTGATTGAATGCTTAGCCCCATAAAGGTATAGCGTGATGATAATCATTTAAAAAGTTAAATCTGTATCTTGATATGGTTAAAATTGCTTGATGCTGGAACACACATTGAGCCAAAAATATTAGAGTCGTTCCCAGACTTCTCATAGATTACCTCAACAAATTTCAATGCACCGTTGCCGTTCCACGATTGTCATTGAATTGTTTTTTGGAAGCGTAACGTAACTGTTTTGAGTATGTTCGATTCCTAACTCCCGTCAGGGAGTCGAACGAATCTCTGAGTACTATAGTAGGTAGGTACATAATCAAATCATAGTCCATCATGAACAGAACTGTACGAGAGTTTTTTGTTCTTACCCCTTGATATTTTTTTTTCATTAGCTCTTGTCCAAAATTTTCATTGTTAATTTGGTGGCTACCAATAATTTCTCATGTAAATAGTTAAAATCAGGAAGTTCCCCTCTTTCCTTCTTAAGCATGACTTGTAGTAGGTACACAGTGGATTATCCCGGGCTTATGGCCCTTTCTCTCGAGCTCGTAAATTATTTAGGGGAGATATTTTCTCAGATAACAGAGTTTTGTAATGAATGAGGCGCTGAGGATTTTGTGTATGTACCTACCTAAGAGTAGTTCCTGTTTGTTACATTGGTTAAAATATACTACAAAGAAAATTTCTTAGTCTTTGCAAGGGTTTCAGGATGATATATTTAGGTGCATCACGCATGTAATTTGGCACTAACCAGCTAACTAACGGCTGCACAATTAAGTGCACTATACTGTTCTCATATACCGTAACCTGGGTAAACTGAAAGTCATTATAAAACAAGAAAACTGTAATACTTGGTTCTTGGACTTTTCTAATTATCCTATTTGTCACGTTAGCCTGATGGCTAGGAAAGCTATTATGCCACTTTATAATATCAAGGTGTAATATAAACCCAAGTCAGAACACCGAAATAGTTGTAAAGGAGTAGTAAACTACTAACTGGGACTAACTACGTCGTACATATTAATTAAGTGAACTAATGTACCACACTCTGTAGGTACAGCTTGTGCTTGTTGCCACAAACCACATTATTATATTGACCATACACACATGATTTACTTTTGAATGAGCTAAACGTTATGTGGATTATCTAATTAGGTGTTTTTTATATATCATTTCCTTCTTTTCTATGTTAATGTAAGGGACGCATCAATGTCATATGCTTGAGGAGTGCAAACATATGACATTGATGCGTATTATTTATAAATGGTGAGTTAAATTATGCCAAACTCAAATCCAGAAAAATAGTAATTATTATTTGGTTGAAGCTTATTTGGCTGTAGTTCTTTACTACGCTTTTATTCATAAAGGGACCAGGATAAACAAATAATTGTTTGAACCGGGAGTTGAATCTAGAACCCATAGTGTAAACAGTAAAACGCGTTAATGCTTAGACTGTGCCCATCAACCTGTCAATTACATCCACTGCTGATGACTTAAGTTTTAACGGTTCTTGATGAAGGATTGACATTTTGCTGTAGGCAACAACTCGGTCTTATAATATAATCAAGTGCGACTATCAAGGCATGGCGTTCTTGGTTTGATTTCCAAGACGGGCAAGTAATGAGTTTGAAGTTTTCCCGGTTGAGGGCAATAGACTCGCCCTTAATCTATTCCACATAGATGGTAAAACATAGCTGGCTAAATATGGGTGTATGCATTATCCATACATCTCTGCTTAACTCTTCGAGGAACAAAGGCGTGATGTAATTTTATGGAGATGAATATTTAGACGTTTACGACGTAAATTATCTTTGACGTGGTATTCACGCGACGCCAGCGATGAAGGATTGTTCGTTGGTTAGGTATGTGCATACTGAACAGTTGGCCTTGTTGTCTCAGATTTCTGCTACCTGAGGCATTTGTTAGGAAATGTCTCATGCACATTATAAAGCCTGCCGCAGATGGGTCTCTTATATTAGTTTTGAACGTGTTGCACCGGGCGGGGGAGGAGGGTCGGTACTAAGGGGTAGCTTTCCATTAAGTAGCTTTTTTTCATGAAAAATATCGGTTTCTCAAAATAAAAATATCTGAATATAATATTGAATGATATCATTCTCCTACCCGTATCCCAATATATTTAGGGTCGGCACAGCATTCTCTACTGATTAGTCATAATTTCAGTAGCACCGTCTCCTCTAGCCATATCACCGTGCACACATTATTTCCATCTTTTCTTTGATCTTTCCCTATTCTTCTACTTCTCACTTAGTCTTTTTCGGTAAGCGTAGTGCAGAAATAACAAAACTTGGTGATGACCAAATTCCCGCTTGCACCACAACTCACTATTTATGCATATAACGCTAAGATCGATGGGTGATTCCCGTATTTTTAATAATGTTCGCATTTTTATTTCAGTCTCGATTTGTCTTAAATACTATCTTACATATATTTTTGACAACTTTTTGTCATAGATTGTCGCTGAGATGAGATTGCGACTTGAATTTGAACGTTTCTTAAAGTACGAGAATTGGCCTGCAGGTTCAATTCAATAGAATATTTACTATGCAGAGAACAAATCTCTCCGAGCTAGGTCTGTTAACACCTGACCCCCCGCAAGTGATTAGTTAAGTACACAGCACGCGCAAACATTACGTCGTTCGCGAATATTCCGAGAAAACCAAACAAAGTAAATTCTATCTTAGCAATAAGTCAATAAAGTAGAAAGCCCGCTATTCGACGCCACACAAAACACACCAGCCGTGTGGAGTACATATGAACGAAGTGTACATAGTATATGTAAAACATCAAGATGATTCCTACACCTCCAGAGGTTATAACATTGTCTTCATCTCAGATCGGAGATCCGGTCTCCAATTTATTCAAAACAAGAAAAATCATCAAGAAAAATAGAGAAACGTGGTGACACAGAAGACCTTAATAACTTGTGATCTGAGATTGTAACAATATTAAGCGATTTGAAGGTTGTCTGGCATTTATGCTGAACTGGGCGTATTTGGCGCAGCCGTGAGGCACAACATACAATTTTCTTCTGTTTTGTTTTGTTTTTTCTGAATATTGTGTGCCTTAACCTGTGTCAAATAAATTTATTTTCTTTCTTTCTTTCTAAGTTATTTTCATTGTTCTACATTGTCAAAGACCTAAAACAACAGAATCAATAAATTCTAAATCAAAATACTATTATGAAAAGTTAACTCAAAAACACAACACTACTGTATTGCGAGCTAAAAGAGATATATGAAAAATTTGAGCTAAAAAATGATGACCAAAAATAAAATAATCGTACATGAAAATAAAATGGAAGATATTTTACAAAAACAACTTGAAATATCGTTGGAAATAACAAATATGTATAACATTTAGAGAAAATGAAGACCTCAACCTGATAGTTACTGAAGTACACAAATCATTTGAAGTATCTATTTCAAGAGAACAAATCTGCCAAATATATAGAAAACGATCAAATCAAATGAAATGATAAACCGATTGAGGTTGAATAACAGATGACGCAATTCCAGAAAAAATGTGGCTCTTCGCACTTACAACAATAATCACAAAGATGAAAAATACCATTCCAAGCTAATCAAGTGGCTGGGTGAGAAACAACCAATTTACATCTCAGAATCTCTAACTCCTACCACACGACATATATTGCATCATGCTAAACAAGCTCAAAAGAAAAATTGTTTCAAGTATTGTTGGGTTTCTTTCACTAAAGTTTTTATAAAGAAGACAATGGATTGCCAAAATTACACATCAGAAGTCGACAAATTGAAGACTTCAGAACCGATTCAGATCATAATACGTACCACAATCTAAGCAAGTGACTAATTTTTATACTCTTTTTTTATGTCATACGTTGTCATTGTTTATGCATGCTTTAAAAATCAGCGTTTTCAACAGCAAAAAAAACTATTACTAAACTCTGCAAGCCATAAATACAATACACAAGTGCAGAAACAATGTATAACTTAAAAACCAACTATACGTTATCAAAAATTTCCGGCGCCTTACGAAATTCTGTGTTCCGATCAATTCGTTGTCGCGAGTCATTTCGTTGTCAATAGCCTAATAGCAACAACATGCAGTTAAGACTATGGTTGACTTCCAGATTATTTCCAACAAATCAATGTCGGCAACGCATCGGTTGCTTAATTTCCGGAACACTGTAAATCAGCTCTTCGTACGACTCGTCAAAATGTTACTATTTTAACGCAGAATATGGTTCTTCTTAGGCAGCTGTATTTTGCCTTTGATATAATTATATTGTCAGAATGCTGGCTTCCGGATACAACGGTCATACCGTCAATCGATAATTACGTCTCTTATTCAACAAAACAAAATACTATGGCATCAGCTTTTATGTTAAAAACAGCATGAACTGTTCTATAATAGAACCAAATTACTGTCTGGAAGCAAACTGTTTAATTATCAATAGCGATAGCGATATAGCCCTAGTTGCAATTTAGAGACCACTTTCCTCTAAGAATTTAAACTCATTTCAGGGATCTTTGGATGAACTGCTAACAGGGATTTTAATTTATATATCAATGATAACCTGCTTAAACAATCTTTAGAATATAGTAGTTTATTGCCTTCACATGGTCTCTTAGCATCAAACTCGAGAAGCAAACTGTCTTGATCACTGTTTAATCAAAACAAAATTAAAAATCACAACTATAGTTTGTAACAGTACATTGACAGCCCATAATTGTGTAATGACTGCTATACCTCGCAAGGCAACGGTTATGGAGAACCCTTATAAAATACTGTACACAAAATGGGATGTGATGCCGCTGTTGAAGATTTGGATACAAAAGGAAATAACTAACACATTCCCTTATATATAAGAGACACCTTAAAGCGACACACGCACACCTATATATTTACCACACGTAAAACAACTATCAAACCCTGGATAACACCAGGTTTCTGTCGTTGCATGAGAAACCGTGATAAACTTCACCAGAAACTTAGATTTGATCAACATAATGAGGTGTTGACAATTACGTATAAACGATAGCGCAACACCTGTAATAATTTTTTGAAAACTTTTAAAAATAATCATTTTAAAACCAAATTAGAAAGTAGTAAAATAACATAAAAGTCAGTGGGGCTTAACAAAAAATATGTGCAACTTGGACAAAACAGATAAGTCAGCGGTGGACCTTTTAAGTAAAGAGCGGGACAGTCAGAGCTCACTGAATCACATAAATAACTATTTTGTTAGAGTTGGTGCCAATCTCGCCAGCACAATATTATATAGAACTAAAACATGAAAAGATTCTTCGCAGAAATTTTAATTTAACCAATATTAATCCACCCCTGTATTATGCATATGCTCTTCTCAACAGATGGGAGTGAAGTCAAACGCATTAACTCTAATCTTATATATACAGGTTCGTCAGGGTGGGATGGTATAATTACAAAGTTTAAAAAAAGCAGTTAATGCATGTAAAACCTTACTTGCATTTGTAACATCTCTTTTACCAAAAGGACCTTTCCACTGGCTCTAAAAAAGTATGTCGCTGTTCCAATTTTTAAGTCTGGAGACAGAGATAACGTTTACCATTGTAGACCTATTTTATTGGCCTTGCTGCCTAGTTTATCGAAGATCTTAGAAAAACTAATCAACTGTAGACTAAAAAAAATATCTAGAGTCAAAAGGATTTGTCAGATCTGTCAGTGATTCGCTGCATAAGTGAACTTCCTTCATTGTTGGGCTTGAATGGTGGAGATAGATTCCTGGGTATATTTTTGGATCTCGCTAAGGCGTTCGACACGGTCTCCGTCACTATTCTCCTTGCTAAGCTAGAAGACATGGGAATTCGAGGATTTGTTCAGGGATTATTTGAGTTACCCCAAACAGAGTGTCAACATTAATGACGAGTATAGCCAAGAGGAATAAAAGTGAAAGCTTTCAAGCAAATCAAGATCAAACTAACAGAAGATCTATGGGGAATGTCTGTTAAAGTTTGTACCTCCATTATTGAGACTATAGCGCCATACTTGGCTTTAATATTTAATTTGTGTGTGGATCAAGGAGTATTCCCGGATCTAATAAAATACAGTAAGGTAATACCACTTTTCAAATCCGGGGACAGTAAAGATACCAAAAATTATAGACCCGTATCCGTGTTGCCGGTTTTCAGCAAGGTGTTTGAAAAGGTAATGCTGAATCAAATGTTAAATCATTTCGACACCAATAATGTCTTACACGGTCAACAGAATGGTTTCACAAAGGGACGTTGTACGACTGACGCTGGTGTCACCTTATTAAAACACATATTTACAGCGTGGGAAGAGGCTCAAGACGCCATAGGAATCTTTTGTGACCTCTCCAAGGCATTTGATTGCGTCGACCACGAAACCTTGCTCTTAAAACTTGAACATTACGGACTTGGAAAACTTGCGCTCAGTTTGGTAAAATCTTATTTGAATGATAGACAACAGCAAGTCCAAATAAACGGTGTCAATTCACTAGGTCTAAAAGTGAAAATGGGTGTGCCACAAGGCTCGATATTGGGTCCTTTCCTCTTTTTAGTTTATATTAATGATCTACCTCATTTGTTTAAAACCCAACCACATATGGTGTTATTTGCTGACGATACTTCGTTAATTTTTAAAATTAATAGGCGTGCATTAAATCTTGACGACGTGAATAACGCCTTACTGCAGATCCAAAATTGGTTCACTGCTAATAATTTGGTATTAAATGGGAAAAAAACTAAGTGCATAAGATTTTCTTTACGAAATGTCAAAAGTACAAATTGTGAGATAGTATTGAATCAAGAGAAACTAGAATTCGTCGATAAAACTGTTTTCCTGGGGATCACGCTCGATTCAAAGCTTCAATGGGGTCCTCATTTAACATCCCTTGCAGGACGGCTAAGTTCAGCAGCATATGCTGTGAGAAAAATCCGTCAATTTACTGATGTAGATACCGCGAGACTAGTCTATTTTGGTTACTTTCATAGTATTATGTCGTACGGTATTTTACTATGGGGACGGGCTGCAGACATCGAGTCCATTTTCATTCTGCAGAAAAGAGCCATCAGAGCCATATATGGCCTCCGCAGGCGCGACTCTCTAAGGGAATTGTTCAAAGATATTAACATCATGACGGTACCTTGTCAATATATCTATGAAAACATTATGTACGTAAGGTAAAATCTACATCTTTTTAGTAAAAGAGGTGAAAGACACAATTATATCACTAGAAATAGGGACCAATTAGTTCAACCAGGTTTCAGGCTGGCTAAAGTAGACTCATCTTTCATGGGGTACTGTTTAAGATGTTACAATAAAATACCTCCCCACATACATCAACTGAATGAAACCAAATTTAAATCTTGTATAAAACGCACACTATGCAGCCGAGCCTATTATAAGTTAGGGGATTACATTGCTGATAAAAATGCTTGGCTAATCGCTGGTCCTGCTCCTCAAGGACGCATCAACTAATTGATTAGCATTTGAAAATACTGTTGGAGCTGCTGAAGATTAAAAACAAGAATCTTTGCATTGTATAAACACAATTTTTTAGTACTGTATAATTGCTATATGCCATATTATGTGAGTACTATGTACATGCTATAAAGCTACCATTTACAGGGTACGTCTTTCATTGACTTGAATGTGTCCTGGCGGCTGAGAGTATGTCATGCTCACTTTAATGTTTCGCTGATGGTGGCGCGTGTGTTGGATCATTTAGCTCCCTTCAAAATGGTTGAGTTGAATGGTGCTAATCCATGCGTCATACTCGTGAACGGGCGCCGTCAGTTGAGACTGGTCATCGCTTAGCTGCCACGGCGTATTTTAATTAAATTTTATTTTCGAATTGGTTTCATATTTAAATAACGGACGCTTTTAACGTTCTGCATCGTTCTCACATGCATAATTTCAACATGGATGATGTTACCAATCTATTGTAAACCTAATTTGATTTAAAAGAGTGTCCGTGGAGTTTCTTGCCCGTTCTTCTCCATAGGTACCTACTACGCTTTGGAATGGGCAACTAGCTTCATTTTTCTGACCGACCGACCTTGACAATTCAAAAGTGCCTGTAATTGGTTCATTTGAAATAAATGCTTTGAGTTTTGAGTTTTGAGGTCGATATAATTTATGGAGTTCCAAAGGCAAGCGTGCTAGGTCCAACGCTCTTAAACATGAATGATCTATGTGACTTTTTTATGGACAGGAGATAAATTGTCACATTTGCCAATGACACGGTTTTATGACTTAGAGCAAAAACAAAGGTGTATATAAATAACATAGCAAATCAAGGAATGCGTTCAGTGGCAACGTGGCTTGATAACAATTTGCTTACTTTTAATGCCCAAAAAACAATTTACATTACCTTCAGCACATCAATCAAAACTCAGCCTCCAGCAAACACCACGTATATAGAAAAGTACATAAATGTCACAACGTACTTACATGTTATTGTCACGGTATTATTAATAACACCTCCACTAAATATCACGGTGTTGTGGTTGATTTTTATCTTAACTGGAAAGAGAAAACCAAAAAACTAAGTGCCCGAATACGAAAACTAATATACATATTTAAAATACTCACAAATGCTTGTTCATTACAATTACGCACTACTGTGAATTATTCAGTTTGTCAGTATTTTGTTAGCTATTGTGTAACTACCTGGGTGGTACATCAAAAACTTCCTTGTTGGTGGTAGAAAGAGCTTAACGTGTGCTACTTAATGTGTTTTAAAAAGTGAAGCTATCCTACTGATATTTTATATAAAGGAAGTAATGTACTTTATGTACGGAAACTATGTACCCGGATTTTAGTAATAGCACAACATAAAATAAACCCTGAATTCGGGACTAGGCGAAGGTCGGATTGGATTTAGTTTACAATACTCCCAAATGTAAAACTAGGTTTGCTCAGACAGTTCCAAGTTATCTTGGCCCCAGCATAAATAATAAGTTAAGTGAAAAACGAAAAATACGATATCTTAGATGTCGCAAATGTAAAGAGTCTATTGAGGAATACCTTAAATAACTAGATTACTTCCTTATAGGTGAAAAATATTTTGAGATGGTATAATGTCACACTCTTACACAAAAACAACATACGCACACACACACACAGATTTTATACAAGAAATCACAAAATATGTCATGGTATGTTGAAAGAAATAAAAAGATACGTTTTGTTTTGTTTAAAATAAAATTTTACCTTCATTATATTTTTAGTTTCATTCGTAAAGTGTATCAAACCAGTTTCTTTTTTGGTTTTATATAAAGAAACAAGAAAAGAATACACATATTTGTAAACAAACGTAACATCAATTTTTTTTACATATACTATGTGAACTTGCTCTACTACGTACAAAGTGAAAAATCAGCTACCAAACTACAATTTGAATTGTGTGATACATTTTACCCGCATTTTTGCTTTGTATTAGTTGAAAAGTGAGATGATCTAATTATTTCGCTCAAATCGGCTTATTATAATATTGTAAACTGAGAACGAGGAAAACTGTCCCACCGTAAAACAGTTTGTAACTAATACGGGGGTTAGGGTGAATCGGTTTCGTAACAACCTGAATTTATTATTGTGCACTGAGTTACTAATTCTTTTTTTAGAAAATAATAAATAATGTAGAATTTGTTATAAGGATTTTTCTTTTGGCAAATTAATGGTTATAATTATGGTAATGGTTATCTTATAGCTAGTATAATGATTGTTTATTTAAATTATTGGTCAGATTTGAAGAAAATAGTGAACATTACGGGACTTGGATTCTTATGCCGGCCGGGTTTGATCTTTCTTTGCAAATTGATAAATGATAATGATAAATGAAAAATTATTTTATTTCTGTAAATAGGTTTGTACAAACACTTTTACACGTCAATCGTATTTTAAAAACTAGGTGAGATCGGCATTTCCTATCTGACTACTCTGAGAAGAAACGCCGAAACAAACTCAGAGGTCACAGTCTCTTTTAAAGTCCAGACATAATCTTGGTTAGGTCATGTGAAGACCATGTGGATTGATATCTGATATTGTTCACTGATTTGCAAATAATATGTTGATCTCCGGTCTTTTTAGTCGATGGCGATATATATAACCTCCAGGGCGCGAAAATTCTGTTGTTTCAAAATAGGCCAACAACAACAGCCTTTATAAACCAGTTGCAAATTAATACACAATTTTGAAGCAAAGTTATTGTATCTATTAGGTCCATATTTATTTAAAGTTGGCGTTTTATATGGGAAAAGTATGTGGGAGCGAGAATCGATAAAACCTTTGAAGGTGGTTTTGGCCCTGATCGGAATTGTTTTTTTTTGTAAATACGTAATTGGCTGTAAGATTTGTTTGTTTATTTTAAGTGAAATTGTTAAACACCTGTAAATTTTGTGAATATTAAATAAATCTCAATTTATTTAAAATTTAGAATTGTGTTTCGAATTAAGTGATTCATTTGTTTTCGCGCCAATATATTTTTCTTCGACTTATAACAACCATTTTATCAGATACTCACGTTAACAATTTAATACGTTCCGGTATCACACGATCTGGCAGCAAATAAACAGTTGTAATGAAAAAAATACGCTTTAAGTACAAAACGAGCTGGAATAGTTACCCAGATGCAGATATTTGTATGCTCTCGAGCAAAATGTAGCGAACTAAACATCTTTTACCCGATGAAGGCCTGTTTAAAGAGAAACTGATCTTTCCCTCTGAAGTCTCTCTGAAGGATAGAATTCGCAACGAATACATCCGACAGAGAACCAAAGTTATCGACATAGCTCAAAGAATTAGCAAGCTGAAGTGGCAGTGGGCCGGCCATATCTCGCGAAGAACCGACAACCGCTGGGGTAAACGAGTTCTTGAGTGGAGACCGCGACTCGGCAAACGTAGTGTAGGACGTCCTCCGGCCAGGTGGGATGACGATCTGCGAAAGACTGCAGGCAGATGCTGGATGCGTCGAGCTGAAGACAGGGCGCTATGGCGCTCATTAGGGGAGGCCTATGTCCAGCAGTGGACTACTATAGGCTGATGATGATGATGATGATGATGATCTTTCCCTCAGTAAAAACATCCTATTGTAATGAAACCTACATTTACGAAAAAAAAAATATGCGATTTGATTTGTCGGTTGCCCTCTTTGCGTACGCGCTCTTACAGCCACGAAGCACAGGCAATCATTACCACGGCACCTAGCTAGCAGCGATTGCGTCTTAATCAATCATAAATATGTATCAATACATATCTCAGTGAGTCTGAGATGGCGTCATATAGCCAGATCTCGTTAAACATTAAGATGATTATTTCATGATATTCTCGTAAAAAGTATTGGCTTTAGTGCGCAAACCCCGCAAATTTTGATAGATTTTTTTTGGGTAATTAGTGTTACGCTTGGCCATTGCTAATTCGTATGCCGCAATGATTAATATAATAAAATAGTGACATTCAAGCCTGAGTGACCGATACGACTGAGTGCGTTTTGACACTCATGTACCAATCAAACGTTTGTATCCAGGTGAGTAAAGTGATGGTAGAAAACTTGAAAGCGAAGGCTACGCATGCTAAGTATGTTAAATATTATATGTTGATAATTAATTAAGCCATTTAATTAGGTTATCATGAAGTTCGTGTTTGGGTATGGGTGAAATGATAATAGAAATGCAAAGTGTGTGTGTATCTAGCATAGCTAAACCAATGAATAAAAGTGGCTGCCGTAAAGAACAATGTTTATTATCTATGATGGTACAATTTGACATTCTGTACTTATAGTCTGTGACTATAACTACAGAATGTCAAATTGTACCATCTATACGTACGTACATCTACAGAATGTCAAATTGTACTCTTATATATATATACTAAATATTCTTAGGGCATTGCTGCATGGTCGGCGTTCAAAGACAACGTCATGACTTGTTATTTCCAATGCTTTATACTAAATCAAGATATCATTGTAGAGTGCTGTTTCGTGGCAGGAATAGAAACATCGCGTTACTAAGGCAAATCCCGTGCGGGATGCGAGAAGAAAATCGCTCGCGCTGATTATGTTTCACCTCAACCAAATTTCAATTCACCTCAAAACAGTCGTGTGAGTTGTTGTTTCAAAATAGGCCAACAACCGCAACACTTCAGAAAACCAGTTGGAATTAATACACAATTTTAAATCAAGTTACCAGCAGCAAATTTAGCTTACGAATATAATAGGTTGGGGAAAAAGTTTCTTCGCATTTTTTATGAAAATTCAAAACATTTTTTAACATACGAGTAGTTTATTTACATTTAACTAAAGTATGTAGGTACGATTTTGTTCGATAACTTTTTGCCATCTTGTAGGTAGGGACATGATCCCATTGCTATAGAAATTTTGAGACTTCTGATCAAAATACCGCGACAAGTGGTTTTGGCAGTCCTCTCGTGATGTTAACCTGACACTGCCTAAAGAATTCTGAAGAGACCGAAACAGATAGAAATCTGAAGGTGCAAGGTCAGGACTATACGGCGGATGCATTAACCAAACTCATCAGCCAAACTCTCTTAATTTTTGCTGAGTGGCTAAAGATGTGTGAGGTCTAGCGTTATCATGATGAAAAACCACACGTCTTCTGTTGATTAATTCCGGCCGCTTTCTCTCAACTTCTTGCTTTATTTTCATCAGTTGTTCGCAGTAGAGTTCAGAATCGATGGTCCTGCCAGGTGGTACCAGCTCATAATGAATAATGCCCTTCCAATCCCACCACACACACAGCATCACCTTATTGAGAGTTAACCCGGGTTTCGCCACAGTCCGTGAAGCCTGACCGGCCTTTGACCACGACCTTTTCCGCACGTTCTTGTCGTACGTGATCCACTTTTCGTCACCAGTTTTCAAAAATGGTTCGGTTTCATTACGTCGTAATAAAGAATCACAAATGAGTACACGATTAGTTAGGTTTCTTTCAGTGAGCTCGTGGTGTACCCAGTTTTTTTCAAATGCGCCTCAACTGTTTTGTGGTCAATTCCCAGTTCTTCAGCTACGTCGTAACTACTGATATTCCGACCTTGCTCCAATTTTTCAAAAATGGCATCCATTTTATCCGTAATAGGGCGACAAGAGCGACGTGCATCTTTGACATCAAAATGTCCGGATTGAAAACGCTTAAACCAAATTTGTGCTACTCTCACAGACACTGCACTAGGTCCATAAACATCGCAAATTTAGTTCGCGTCTTGCGTTGCATTTTTACATTTTTTGTAGTAAAATTTTAAAATGTATCGAATTTCTTCTTTAGATTCACTCATCTTGACAGTACGAAAAACAAATAAAAATCACACATTTTCCTAATTTGAATTTGGAATTATGTTCTATAAAATTTAAACTTTCAATGATACCAAAACTGGCCAGATACAAATAGGCAAAGAGATTTTATTACAAGTTCATACATACTATAATGCAAAAATACTTTTCCCCCAACCTATTATTAAAGCTAGTATTTTAAGTTGGAGTGTTTGATGAAGAAACTTGGCCGAAGAGCTGTTGCTGCAATAAAAATGAATGATGAAGGGCAAAGATGAAAATATTTAGCTCAGGGAGAATTAAATAATCTTTTTTCTGGGAAGGCAGCCGTCTAAATTTGAGCTATTACGGCTACATCACATAAGAAAAGATTAGTCTTTTTTTTAATGTCACCGACATTGAAAAGTGTCGAGTCATCTCATCTGTCTTAATTTTTTTCCAATTAATAATTTGTAATATTAAGTTTTTATATATTAAGGTTTTCAATTAAATCAATTTCAACAACAATTGAGTCCGAAATTGTATTGCCACGTTGAGTTTTTTTTTAAATATTATGCTTTATAAAATCCGTATTTTTAGAACACAACATGTAACAACCCAAACAATTCGATTCCAAACGCGACCTGCTGAAATACACCCTCCCCACACACACACACATCACATCTACCCTATTGATACCAAGGTAATAAAAATTTAAAGTTCCCTGACAGGGAATCGAAGCGCGCGCCGTTAAATTGTAAAACTTGACGGCGCAAGTAATTGTGGGCGGGAGAGGCACCTACCCTGTTAATGGCGGTTGATAAAAAAAATCTTGATTTTGGTGGCGTGGATATTCAGTAATATGTATATTCTGCCTCGTTCGTCTAGTGGGCGCAAGAGTTACTGCTGAGCATGAGATGTCCAGGTCGGTCAAAATTCTCAGTAGCAGCCCGGAGTCAGAATTTTTGGCCGGGTGGTGGAAATTAGGCTAATAATAAGCTATGCCTAAGTAATAGGGGGTAAACACAACTGGCGAAATTTGGGTGTACTGTAGGTATAGATCAACCCTTCGCGGATTGCTGAAAATAAAAACATTACAAACAAATATAATCAGAACCAAAACAAAAAAGCGAAACTTACAATTTTAAATTTTAAATAAATCCCTTCGCGGACAGAAAGCGTGATGTATATTTAATAGCCGGTAAAAGCCATATAGTGTTGCTTTGGTAAGCTAATCCTGGTAAAATAAATACAGGCTTAAAAACTACCTAGTTGCTTAAAAAAGTACAAACAAATACAAAAAAGTCTCTGGCTAGCCATATCGGGCCGGCTCGGTTGTTGTGGCAATGCTTTTGTGCCGCAGTTCTATCCGAATTTATGAATTCTAGGACAAACGGGAAAGTTGCATGGCATGAAAATTAAGTTGGACAATTTTATTTTAACAGATTTGTAACATAATTTCCTTGTTTGTCATTTTAAAGTATATAGACAATTTTTTAATTTATATTTTGCTAAGTAGAAAATTCTTGATTTAGTACTTATTTACATGAGAATTTTATCATTTTGTTTAAATTGGTTAAATTGGAATGATTATTATTTACACAAAACATGCATAACGAATTTATTTGGCGGAATATGCAGAACTATTGTGTATGTGTTATAAAATCTGTAAGAAACCATAATTCAGGCAAGTAAATTAACTAAAAATTAACTATTAAATTAACTATCTATCAAAGTCAAAGTCAGAGCATTTATTTCAACTAAGCACTAAAAGGCACTTTTGAACGTTAACATTTATTTACATTTAAATATAATTGATTCTAGGCGCCCCTTCCAAAAGGTAGTTTCGTATGGAGAAGAAGGGGCAAGAAACTCAACCGTTACTCTTTTAAAATGTTTATAACAATAATTTGTTTACATTGATTATATATTTACACATGCATTTTTACGTACACGTTAGTAATTATTTCTTAAGTACCTACTAACACAAATATGGATGTTCGATAATGAATACTGTGAAATAAAGTTTATTATTATTTAATGCTATTATATAACTCATTTATGATTTATTTTTCTTATAGGTTGTGTATATTGTATTTGCTTTACGTTAAAAGGTGGAAGGTGTTAGTAGAAGCATCCACTTTGTTTCTATTTTAGATATTTTATAAACAAGCTCCACGCTGCTATAAAAGTTAGGACTTCACATTTTATTATAGAGTTATTTTTCACACCCACACACAACCTTCTGTGCCGTTGGCTGTAAAGTTGCTGGCTTATTTCTAGACTTAGGTTCTGCGTTTGATGCTGTAGAAAATTGCATTCTAATGGATAAGTTAGAGTATTACGGTGTGTTTTTAGTTCTTATTTAACCAATAGGAAACAGTACGTCGAAACTACATCACGAAAGTGTGGAAGAAATTCATAAGTCGAAATCGTTTACTGTAACTTGAGGTGTTCAACAGGGTTCGGTGTTGGGCCCCCTATTCTTTATAATATTAATTAAAGATCTGACTGAATACATTAAAAACTTTTTATCGGATGCTGACTTGATAATATTTGCGGACGATACGAGTGCTGTTATAGCTGCTGACAATATGGAGACCTTAAATTGTAAATTAAATATATTCATAGCTGCTTGTGAAGGCTGGTTCTCTATAAATAATCTTAAATTAAATGTAAGTAAGACAAAATGTATTATATTTAGATCGACAGTTAGGAGCTAAGCTTTAGTAATCCTTAGGCAGAAAAATTTACATAGCAGAAACTTTAACATTTTTGGGGGTATAAATTGATTATTTGCTTAATTGGAAGCCAGAACTACATTCAATTACGAATACAATAAGTAGTGCGTGTTATGCTACCAGATCCCTCAGATATGTTTACTATTGTCCAACTTCGTACCGTCTATTTTGCACTGGTTGAATCTAAACTTGGATATAGCATTAAATTTTGGGGAAACTGCTATAAATATAATACTAAGCCAGCCTTTACTCTACAACAGCGAGCATTAAGAACCATGCTTCGCTTAAATCAGACAGAATCATGTAAAGAGTATTTAATTAAACTTAGAATTATAATGGTACCATGTCTTTATATTTTAGTTCTCCTTACTCATTTTAACAAAAACTTTAACGAGTTCGAAACAGAAGATGAAAGAAAAAATAGAGTAGATACTCGCAGAAAAGATCTTCCTATTAATCTGCGGGCAAAGCTTAATGTTGTGAAGCACTCGTCACGCACGCAGTCTGTCAATCTGTTTAACAAATCACCAGCAAAATTAAAGGATATTCAGAATGTGAACATGTTTAAAAATAAACTTAGGGGTTTGTTAATCAATAAAGCATTGACGATTTTTGTAATAACAAAAAATCTTGAAACTGATATTAAATTGAACGTACAACTTTTTTATATTTCGACAATAAATGTATTTTTTTGCATTTTACTCAGGACTTTGTTCTGTATCAATAAGAATTTCAATGTTTGTTGTTAGTATTTTTAATTTGGATAGATGTTCTAACTTCGATGATGGATGAGGAACGAGGTTACTAGGTATATTATAATTGTTTATGTTGCTTCTTTGTATGTACCCACTGTGCAAATATTTCGACACAAAGGTTTTTTGTTATGAAAAAAAATAATTTCAACATGAACTTGTTCTTATGTAACGTAAGCACTTATTCAGTAGCTTCTGCTTGAGAAGCCATGCTTTCGTTACCACATTAAGATATAGATGACGAAGACGAGTATATATTTACTACTATACCGCATTACGAATTCATCCAATTAAAATCACAAAGAGCTGTCCTGAATAAAAAGGAGATCGTCCGGTGTATTTACATTCAATTTCGAGTCATTTACGTCGTTTGCGCACCATGTTTTTACCTCATGCAATTTTTAATAAGCCTGCGGCGGCTTAGTTGCTTTTAGGGTTCCGTACATGAAGAGTGCCAAGTACCAACGGTACCCTATTGTTAAGCATACGTCGTCGATCGTATGTCCCAAGGCTGGAAATTATTCATGATTAACCGGTGGTATATGCATGATATTTACAAAATTAACCAATATATCACTTTGAAACGTAATTTAGAGTACCCTTTAAGAGTTGATGTTGTAGAAGACAGTTCAGATGGCAGGTTTGATGCTGTGCACAAGCGTGGCCTTAACAACATTGAACGCACATTTGGGATACTCAATGGTCGATGGATGTGCCTCTCAGCAGCGAAGGAGCTGCACTACGATCCAGATAAAGAAGGTAGAATAATCTTAGCCTGCTGTGTTTTGCATAATATGTGCATATGGGCCAGAATGAGTGCTTCGGAGTGAACTCAAGATGATTTTGAGCTGGAAAAATCTTGGCAGGTCACATATCAGCCTGCTACATCTGCCACAGATGCTTTGAGGACGGAAAGACTGATACAATTATAAGAAAACTAGATGTTGCCCGCGACTTAGTTTGCGGATGAAAAGTAGCCTATGTCTTTATCCAGGTCATGATCTATCTGTATGCCAAATTTCACCCAAATACATTCAGACCTTTTGGCGTGAAAACGTAACAAACAAACAAACTAACTTTCGGTTTTATAATACATATCAGTTAGGATTAAGATTGGATGGCCGCAAAGAGTTAGGCTAACATGTATAAACCAGTTTAAACATGCAACAAGTGCAGTACTAATCTACGTCTGATGTATTTGCCTTGAGGTGATGTGGATGTAGATCAAGTGCTTTGATCTATATCGCCACATGCAAATTGCTAAGCAAGAGGTTACCGCTCGAGGAATATATATATATAAAACTTCCCAGCATCAATTTATTATATATAGCTAATTCATACATCTATAACTCCTAGGACAGACTAGGTAAATTCCGAAAAAAATATATTACTTTCGACGTTTGACTAATAAGTTAGGTACTTCTAGGTTTGGCTAAAAATACATCAGTTTTAGGCAGAAATTGAAATCCCTATCGGGGTTTGCTGAAAGGCGTTGCTCAAACCTAGGATAAACAAGTCATTCCGTGAACAGGCTAAATGGCGAACTTTGACTATAACATATCAACCAGTTTCGCTAAACGAATGACCTTTAAATAAAACCGGAAAAAAACAAAAAACCTGTATTTATATTCGCTCTGACCGACATTTAATTGTATGGTGGAATCCTCTTAGAAATATATAAAATACGTAAGAACTCAATGTGGAAAATCCTTCTTTTTTTATTTTATCCTAGCAGGTTTTGGTTGATTTAAAGTTTTAAGAGCTATCACCTACGCATTCTTATGTTATTTATTGGTAACAGTTTATTGTTTTTTGTATGGAAGCCACCTGTTAAGAAGTACGAGGGTCGGGCTAAACTTTAAATAGCCCCAGTATTTAAGTTTAGCCTAAACATTCAAAAGTTGTTTTCGTACCAAAATATTAAAAAAATTGTATCTAATACCTACAATATCTTCATAGCCAGCCGTTTCCCGGAAATGGTCCAGAACAAAAAAAAAAACACAATGTCTAGAAGAATATGTGACTAATTAAGCGTCTTTGAAGCCAGTTCAAATGCAGTTTTCAGTCTACGTCAGTCAACCAATTAACATTTTGATGTGCCCGACAGGTTCCATGATTGTTTCCATTTAATTATTACTTACCACCTGTATGTGTATGTTATAGATTGGAACAATGATTAAATAAATTTAACTTTTTAGAACTGTTAAAAGTAAATTTACTGATAATTGAGATATTAGGAAGTAGGAAGAATTGTTTGAATACTCAAATCAATTAGCATTGGATGTGTATGAAGTAATGTTGAAGAGTAAGGGAGTTGTGTGCAACTCCCGATAAGGGAGTTGTGGAGTGAATATTTAAATAAGAGATCGAAACAAAAGTCGATGGCAATGAATCCAATTAAAAATACGCTGCCCCCTTACATACGCTGACTTTTGACGACAAGTATCATCTATCTAAATTAGGTGGAAGTTTTTTGCATAGTCTTACAAAAAAAAACTGTTTGAACTGATACGGTCGATTCTTAGTAATGTACTTTTATTTATATTTACAAAAATGTTTGTAAGAAGATAGCATCGTTACTTTAATTTGGATTTTTCAAAGTCAAAGTCAAAACATCATTAGCAATACAGACTTATAAAAACATTATGAATTTAAATTTCCACGAACATACCCCACAAAAAAAAAACATCAAACTAATTTATGTTTTGTTTTATCATGTTTTAATAACGAAACCCACCAAGTCTGTAGAGTTCCGTTGCAGGGTCAAATTAGCAATGTAAATGTGTTTATACATTATTACGCAGCGGTAATGTAAAATCGTTCAACTGTAAAAACATTCAACTCTAGCACTACATTTCGTCCGTTCCACACTCTTACGAATATCGAATATGGTGCCGACCGAACTGAGCCAATGCGAACTTTGTTCGAAGTAGGACAACAATGCAAACATCGGTCGTGTTTTGGTCTATCTCGAACATGCACTTCAGAGTAGACCCCCGTAAGTCCCAAAATTTCTACAACAATATCTAGTATTATGTACCTACAAAACTTGGTTAATAATGTTGATTTTCAGAACAGATGTGTCAACTGTCTATTTGACGTAACATCAGGTATATTTCGACCAAATTATTTGTGCAACGGCCGTTTTTCGAACTAACATTTTGAATGGGACATACAATCGCTTCATTTCCATATTAAATAACAAAAAGTCAAGAAAACATTGATTGATCGTAAATTCGATATTGATTGGAGGTATTGTGATTGTTGTGATATGAGACCCAGCCTTAGTGAGGGAATTGATTGCCTGCCAATACAGAAAAAGACGTTCCACCAAGTACGTGCTTGGTGGAACGTCTTTTTCAGTATTTGAGATCGATTCGATTAGAATCTTGTGATTTTCGGTAAATACTTGTAACGAGTTTTTTTATACTGTTACATGTTTTGGATAAAATTGCTTGCAAGTCTATTTTTATCTGTCATTTGCATTCTTTAACATGTAGCATCAGAAACGTCAAAATCGGAAGTTGTCACTTTGCGATCCATATTTTGTGGGAACAATGTCGTCTCACCTATTTTTTTTAATCTACTTTAATCCAGGCCAATATCTGGTCTCCAGATGGTCTAACCTCAAACTAGGGACGCAGGGAATGGTCTATTATATCAATTCGTTCGGATTTCTGGTGAGTTGGACTCTTTTCGAGAGAAAATCTTTCTTCCACCTGTCGCGGTTCGCTTACGACCGAACTCATTATTTGCAGACTCCTTCGCTGTATCCTCTCCGGTGCTTTTGATTTTATCCGTGGTACACCGGGTGGAGACACGAAGAACATACTGGGATAAACGGAAAGTATCCTTTAGTCGATGCGTCCCCACATGGCCGAATTTGGGAGAAAAGCGTCTCAAAGAGTCCATTTTGTCCACAGCCTGAAACGTGGGCATTTATTCCAAACCTAAGTTTATCTCCGAAGAATTCTAACTGGCCTCCCACGAGGCTTGACTTCAAGAGGTACCACCTTCCGGCCTCTGCTTTTCTGCTTTTTTGCTTTTGTTTTTTTTGACGTGAGGTCACCTCCTAACAATTTTTTTCTTTAAACAGCCTTCTGCAATCAATTTAACTAAAGTCAGCTAAGAAAGATGCAACGGTACGGTTGGCGCAGTGGTTGAGCGATCGGCTGCTGAGCTGCGTGTCGCGGGTTCGATTCCCGCACGGAACAAATATTTGAATGACCTACAAATAGTTCTTCCGGGTCTGGGTGTCTTGTGTATGTGAGTTTTCAAGTTTGTGAACGCACCCACGATACAGGAGTAATTCCTAGTGTGGGGCAACGTTTTTAAAATAAATAAAAAAAGATGCAATGATGAGGTAAAAATTATATATATTTTGTTTAATATTAATATTTTAAAGCTATTGGTAAAATAAACTGTGAACGTTCAAGGTAGTGATTGTTTAATTACCCAAGTTCCAGAGCCCCCCTCTCTAAGATTAAAGGTTTAATCTCTCCGTTAATAACTGTCTGGCTATCTGTTTATAGTGTGTCGCTCCACGGCGCCTGAAATGCCTTTTTTTAAATTTATTTGTTTAGGAGATCACACACACACACACATTCACACATTATTTCTTTACATTTGTCACCTACACATTTATTTTATTCCATAGTTTCATTTACTTTGAACTCCACGCCCGCAAACCTACACAACATGACCTCTTCTCATAAACACGATCTAATGCCTTTATACATATTATAGACAACTGTAAAAAACTACGAAAAAATATCTTGAATTTGTATCTTGAATACGAAAAATATTTTTCACCGACCTAATACAAACTCCTTTTTGAGATCGGTTTAAAATAAAAATCCCATGGAGAAATTTAATTTTTCTATTTAGCACTTTATTTATTTTTTCCAACGTTTATTTATAGTATGGACGGATAAAAATTGTAATTTTTGTTCAACTATTTGCAAAGAACGTGAGAAATTACGGCAAACCTGTAAAAATATGTTTACAAAAATGTCACGTTTTAAAAGAACGTGTGTATCAGTGAGTAGGCGGTGTGCAGTTAAGAACGTGTGTATCAGTGAGTAGGCGGTGTGCAGTTAAGAACGTGTGTATCAGTGAGTAGGCGGTGTGCAGTTAAGGCTGAAAGCGCAAAGGATAAAAAGGAACAGCAAAGGATTCGCTTGTGTTTTGTGTTGTGTAATAGGAACATCGGTTTGTTTGATACGCACGTGCACACTTGTCCATGCGGCGTCAAAGGGCAAAGAAATACACGTGTCAGCTAGTACTCTTTTAAATGTAGTTCATTTTCAGTGAAAGTGTTTTCGTCGAGTTAATTAGTCTGTGCTTTATGTTGCTCAAACTGTAAAAGGCTGTTGGGCACTCTTCTAGACAGTTTTAAAAAACGAGTTTTAATTTTATGTGAATGCACTTTGGATTCAGAATCAGTTCAGTCGCACAATTCTCTCAAGCGTCGACAGTCACAATTAATTCATTATCTTTTGTCCCGGGACTCTTAAAGTTGCTTTGTTAATTAATTTTTATTTCAGTAACTTAAGGTAATTAACTATAGCTAACGTTTCTTTTTATATTGTTCAAAACAAACAATTTGCCTCTCGCCTCCCAGTGTTTTGTTTCAATGAAACATTGTACAAACAAAAGACTGTAATAACTAAAGCATGGAACACACAGATATAAAGATTGAAGCACAGTTCGCAGAAGTCGGGCCGCTATTGTTCTAGTTTCATTAAGTGAGAAATGTAAAGCAGTGTGATGCTAAGCTAGTTTATACGTACGAGTAGTACACTACTCTTTAGAAATGGGTTTATTGTAGCAATTCAAAACACTCAGAAAGTTTTCTTTTCAAAGTACTCTCCACTAGCTGCTATACAAAATTTCATGCGTCTGAACCAGTTTTCAAAACCCTTTTCCAGTCCGCCGTAGACACCTCGTTTACAGCCTGCTCTAACGCTGACAGCGCATCTTCCGGCGACGAAAATGGTATCCCTTTGAGCAGATTTTTATTTTCGGGAATAAAAGAAGTCACAGGATGCTGTGTCAAGGTTGTAAGGTGCGTGACCCAGAAGTTTGACCGGCGCGCTGTCCAGGAAGTCATTCGTTTTGAGCGCGGTGTGCGAAGGCGCGTTGTCGTAGTGGAGCAGTAGCCCGCGGAGCCCTGGGTTTGGTCGATTGTTGCTCACAACAGAGATAACTTCTGCTAAGCATTTAGTAGTATACCATTGAGCGTGGATGCTTCGTTGGTTCCGTAAAGGTATCGACGTCAAGTAGCCAGTCAAATTGAAAAAGTTCTCGATCAAATTCTTCCCACCGCTTCTAGATCGCTTCACTTTGGTAGGCCTTGATTCGTTTTGAAACACCCAAAACGTCGACTCGCGATTCGTTTCTGGATCGTATTGATAAATCCAAGACTCACCACCTGTAATGATGTCGTAAACACGCCGAGACGAGCCTGCTTCAAATTTGTTCATCATATCAAGGCACCATTCAACCCGGGCCTGCTTCTGAGCATCGGTCAGGTTGTGTGGCGTCCAGAGTGAAACTATCCTCCTCACGGGAAGATGCACATGTTGAATTTCGTGAAGGCTTCCCGATCCGTAACTCGCCTGTTGTCTTGATTTATTTTTTTCACTGCTAGCACGTTATTTTCCCTAACAGCCGTCAAAGGGCGACCACTCCCCCAAAGTTACTCGATTGCGCTTGAATTCGTTATACCAACGATACACTGTTGCCTTAAAAGGGCCTTCATCCACGAATGACATATGAAGTCTGTCGTAGGATTCATCCGGTTTCAGGCGACACTTGAAATCGATAAAAAAATCATGGCGCGAAAATGTTCCCGGCGCAGATCCATTTTTATGAGATGCGATAATTTAAATTAGCTCGCAAACAACGTGGAGGGAAATTTTGAAATTGGAACGTACCTGTCTTTATATAAAGATAATGATATTTCAAAATAGACTGTACGTGGCCGGTCTCTCATACATATTAACCTCTTTTCGCAATACTTTCTGAGTGGCCCGGTACTTTGTTGTTAAGGAGCGTTGTACCATATTTTCTGTCGCTAGTGTTGGAGTTTCATTACATTCGCTAAACGGTTTGAAAACTGGGCTTTATTTTTGAGTCTGAAAATCAAACTCTGTTTGATTCGCAAAGCTCGGCTTAACACCGAGAGTTCAAAATGCAGTGCGCGATGAAATCCCCACGCGATATTTTACATCCTTGTCACACCGGGCTAAATCCGCGTTGTAGAGAGTAGTTCCTCGTCACCGTGTGACCCGTGACAGTCACTTTCTACTGCTCGATCTCTCATAATAACGCCAAAGTTACTGTAGTGAGTGCGATGTGTAACCAAACCGCACGTAAAATAATATATCACTTGGAGTTTCATTTTCTTCGATAGACGGTTTGAAACTGGGGTTGATTTTGGAGTCTGAAATTCAAACAGTGTTTTTTGACGCACTCTGTTAGATTCTCATCGCAAAATAATATATCGCAAGGTTGAATGCAACAATATAATAGCCGTTTGACGTGGTCTGCCCTTGTAATTATTGCGTCAAAAATGGTGCAGTCAGTGGGAGCACGAGCAATAATAGGTAGTGAGTGGTAACAGCTTTCTGGACCGGGCAGAGAACAGGAGGCAGTGGGCAGTGGGCAGTGGGCAGTGGGCAGTGGGCAGGAGGCATGAGTCAGTATACCGACAGATCTCTCTAATTGGGACAGCTCATGTGTCGGTAACTAATGAAATGTGTGTATTTGCAGTCGATTTTAACCAATTCTTCTCCAGATATGTTTTAAAATCTTTCAAGTGATAGTGGGCGAGCCTGTTGTCATCAACCGGACACAAATCCATGTGTCGATACGATAACTGTCCAAATGTGTGTCTTTGTACTTAATTTACACAACTTTTCGAATGTTATGTTTTCAAGTCTACGGTACTTTCATGTATGATAACGAGATTGTTAAATGACCGATGTTATTTATGTCCTAATCTCATTCAAGGTGGGATACCAAATTTACCTAGTAGTTCGACGTCAAGCTGGAGTCGGGTCATAATAGTCAACAGAAAAATATATATAAAAATAAAGAGTAAAAACTTGTAGCAACAGGAGTTAAAAGACTGGTAGTATTGTAACATTCTTACTTAGCTGAAACACGCTCACTGCTGCACAGCTGTTTACGATCTCTTGCATATTTCAGACGATTTATGCACCTCTTAGCGATGACAGATTGTATGACAGGACATTATTATACACGATGTAAACGTAAGCATCAATCCACTACATGAATCTAGAACCCCCAGAGAAGAAATTGTTCGTCGATTATTAAAATCCTCAGTTCCTTACATTTTGAACGTGTGGGTATTTAGTATGAAACAGCTAATTTTCAACCTGGTTTAAATTATCCTATGTCTTATCCCAGTGATGGTACCTTTTATCGAAATCCATTCAGCTGTTATTAAAACAGTAGTGTGGATTAATCTAAGTACGTATGGAAGTATGCACATTAACAAATCACATATTTTCGTATTAACCAGAAATAAGTAAAAGTAAGCATATCTTGTAAAACTCATAAAATCAGCGCTCTCCGCTGATGGACTAGTTAACTTCGTCTGTTCAAGTTTTGAGCGAGTTGCCTCACGCAGCTCCTCCACAACTTCAGATACAAGTCTTGCGGGGTACTAACGGAAGGCTTCGACATAATACTATTACTTTGTTTCTGCTTCCAAAGTGGTTGTACGTAGTGAAATTTTGTTTTAGGTATTTTTATTAATGTATATTTTTGTCTTAAAACTACACTCGGTCCCAAAAATAACGGGTCAGTCACAACATTCCGAATATCTCCCGAACTACGTATGCTGTCATAATGAAACGAATACTCATTAATGATACAAAACATGAATAAATGGTAACTTCTGTGTACCTTCATTCAAAAAACATGTCTTACTTTAGTTTTAGTAAGACAATTTTTTCTGAAACTTAAAATTTTTGTAAGATTTTTGTTTTTTGCTTTTTTTCCTTACATGCATAATTTTAATACTTCGTATTGCCTCCCCGAGCTCTTCTTGCAGCTTCCAGGCGATTCGGCATGATGAACACCAAATTTCGGAGCCGGTTCTGAGGAATAGCTTCCCATTCCTACACCACTGCTTGTCTGAGCTCGGGTAGCGTGATTGGTGGAGAGTTACGACGTTTTACAACGCTCAAGCTCGTGCCATACATGCTCTATGGGGTTTAAATCAGGACTTCGCGCTGGTCACTGCATCAGTTCGATACCGACCTCTCCAAGGTATTCATTTATAATTCCGGCGGTATGGGGACGCGCATTATCATGCATTAATATGCCATCCCGGTCCATCCTTGCCATGAAAGGTCCCACATGCTCATTCAGGATCTCCTCCACGTACCTCTCTGCATTCAGAGTGCCATTTTGAATCAAAATCAAAATATTTTATTTCAAATAAACCTACATGGGCACTTATGAAACTTCAGATTCTAGGTGCACGGTTCCAATTGGTTGTTTACTATGGAGAAGAGCCGGCAAGAAACTCCATGGTTACTCTTTTAAAAAAAAATTGTATTTCACAATGTTTTTTAATTACAGTGTTAATAGGTATGGGAGGACAGTGTAGGCCTGTCAACAAGTACCATATGTTAAACGAATAGACTATAAATTTACAATCCATTTTGAATGTAAAGTAATTGTTAGAAATAAAGTTTCCGTAATAGCATCTACTTTCTTGCCATCCAGTTTTAAATTTAAAACCCATTTGGGGTACATTTGGTAATGAGAACTTAAGACATTTAGTTTTGTTCGCATTGAGTAAAAGATTATTAGCTGCAAACAATTTCGAGAGCACAGCCAGACTATGATTCATATGTAAGACATCCGTATCTTTTCTATCTATTTAAAAAATAAGAGAAGTGTCATCAGCGAATAAAATAATATCTGATAAGTTGGCCATCATGAATAAGCACAAGCTCGGTGAGGGCCTTGGCAGAAATTCCAGCCCAAACAAGTACTGAGCCTCCACCGTGTGCCACTTTTTCCTCCACACAGTCTTGATGGAAGCATTCCCCTGATCTTCTGTACACCAACTACCTACCATCATGCTTGTAAAACATGAATTTCGATTCGTCCGTCAACATTACCCTAGACCAATCGTCCACTGTCCAGTGTTGGTGCTCGCGTATCTCTGTCTTTCAATTCGATGTTGACGTTCTAGTTTGGGGCCATTTGCGGGCCTTAATGGTTTCAAGTTTGCCTCAGCAAGACGTCTCCTTACTGTTTACTGTTTACTGGTGCGCTTAAATTGCTACCACCAAAGCGAATGAAGTGTTTTTTTTGACCAACTGCAGTTTGAAAATTGCGATTTCGGAGCATTGTAGCCACCAGGTATCTGTCATCCCTGGCCGTTGTGCATCTTGGCCTGCCAATTCCTGGTCTCCGAAGGTGCGATCCGGTCTCTCGGTACCGCTGGACTACCCGCTGAAACGAAGACAAAGATACACCAATGTTTCTTGCTGTTTCACGCTGGCTCCGCCCAAGTTCCAGATTCAAAGTCAGGATTAAGCAAAAAATTTGTTTTCAACAATTTCCATTTTTCAATTATTTATTTTGTAAATAAGTTTCATTCATCAGCCGGTTTAAAAAGGATGTAATAAGAAGTTCAACTAAATAGTATTTATGTTTTATTTAATTGATCTAACTCTTACAGTTTTGTAGATATTCGACGTTATATGACTGACCCGTTATTTTTGGAACCGAGTGTATTTTAACAAGTCTGAACCTAATGTGATAGTGTGGCTATCAGCTTTATTACTTACGACAGTTTCCTCAACTCAATTCCTCAATGAGGCACAAGCATAATAAAGTAAAACTTAGGAAACTTTCAAATGCAATTTTCTCCTAAAGTATTGAGATAAAGTTACGAATATTGTATTTTTGAAACCATGCTACTGTGAAATAAGTGTTTTCTCAAAGCTGCAATCATTATTTTACGAGTAAATCGCTTTTGAATTTTGCGTAAGTGTAAAATAACTGTAAATCATGCTCGTGACCGTACATTGAATTTAAAACGAAATAATGTGTACTTTACGAAATTATTTCTAAACACAGCAACACAAATATAAAAGAGGCTTGTGGTTTAGTGACACTAGCCGCACGCGTCGTCCGATCAGGTTAAGCTAAGCTTGCCGCGGTTGCTCTGTGGATGGGTCCATCTTTACATACCAAGACCCCTCCGTGCCTTACAAAGCACGTTGAGCCGTTGATCCTGACTGTCATTCGTAGATCTTCGAAAGTCGTTACGAGTATGAAGCCTGACAACAAGTCTTATCAAGGGGTATCGTGTTACCCAGTAACTGGGATGCGGAGGTGAAAAAAGCAGTCACTCCATCTGAAATACTGGTATTCAGCTGCATCCGGTGAGAGTGGAAAGCGACACCAACATGGAAAAATACACGGGAAAGGCTAGACAGATTGACACCTAAAATATAAAAATATAATAGCAAGGAAGTTGCTAGTTAACTTAATCATTGCTGCTCTGTTTGTTATTATAGTTATCTAGTTTGCACTTACTTTAAACAACAATGAAATTAAAAAAAACAAGTTTTATCACAGCGCAGTTAGATTATCACAAAAGGTCTACGCGATACGTGCTACGGCGTAGCCCGCTACGAGCTACGACTGCTCCGACGATACGCCCCTACGCCTACGCTTTCGAATCATGTTCGTTATTTTTCTTTGGAAAAACACACGTATCATCATGGCTGGATTTCATGGATGGACCTATATAATAGTACACCTACATTTCGCCAGTTGTTTTTCATTTGGGCGATCGTATTGCCATCAACTAGGAACAGATCCAGACTCTGACCTGCTACTGAGAAATACCAGATGTAAAAACCGTGACGAGTGTATGTCAGTGTGTGCATCAGGTTCTTATGAGTTTGTGAAGGCGCATAAAAGTGATAATAAGGGATAAGATAAAGATGTAATTTAATAGAGATATTTTAAAAGTTTTTCTATAAGTCGCAATCTTCCAATGATTACAGGATTCAGTCACGCAATCAGTCCTAATTTGGTAATGGATGTAAACCGCCAATCGTAGCGGCGGCGGGGCTATCTCGTATAGGCACGAGCTTTACGATAACAGCTCATGCCGTGTGGAACTATTAGCTAGTCAGTCACAGTAGGTGGGAGCGTGGCTTTGTTGCCTGCGAAGATGAGCCAGACGTACATGAGAATGAAACGACTCGTGAAGGATTTTTTTTTGCTTTGTTATATCCATATCAGCTGCCTGAAGTTTCCCTAAATATAACCAAGCTTCTATTAACATTTTGCAGGGTAAATGCAGTCCTCCTATCACCTTGGAGATCTGTCAATTTAGGCCATTGATTGGATCGACCACCGCCTCTGAACGCCTTGGTAGCGTGATTATATTACCCAGTTCAATGTTTTCTGTATTCTAATATAGCATAGCAGCGAGGTTACAAAATCTAACGGATACTAATAATAATTGATACTGAATCTTTTACATGCAGCATGAGATGCGGTGGCCCAGTGGTAACGGCTTCGACTTACGAGTTGTAGGTCGTGAGTTCGAACCCAGGTAGGCGCTTTACTTTGTGTAAAATAATTTCATCGCCAATGCTCTCAAAATGGCGAAGGAAAACATCGTGAGAAAACCGGCATGTATAGAACCAAAAAATCGAAGACATGTGATATCTACCAATCCGCAGTGAGCCCGCTTGGTGGATTACGGCTCATTCCCTCTCACAGCGAGGACGCCTGTCGCCCAGCAGTGGGAACGTTGTAGGCAGATAATGGACAGTGTAGGAAAGTTTCTATTGCGAATGTGCTTTAGTCAGCAGTACCCACTTGTAAAACCATGCAATTGAAAATCAACCCATTACCAATGCCCTCCCGGCTTTGCCTATAGTTCTACCGAATGTAATCACACTGGGTTATTAAACCTGTTATATTTACACATTTAATTAATACCGATACAAATACTTAATTAAGCTTTTATGATTTCAATCAGTAATGTGGAAACAAATTGCTTTCACCCGACGACACCACGGTATGATGTAAACAATTAAACGAAACAAGCATTCGAATATTTAAATTGAATGAAGAGTCGATATATTCGTCAGTTTATTTAATGTGTGAAATGTGTTCATATTGGAATCGAGTAAGAGTCGTTACAAACTAAATAATGAACGGGTTCATTAATAAACGTTACTTAAAGTTACGTTTTAATTTGCGTCTCTTAACTTTACGCAATGTTTATAAATAAGGGGTTAATTATATAAATGCAACGACTACTGTCACAGTGTCAGCAATACGGCCCGCGACTTCGTCCATTTCACCCTTTCGCATCACATCGCCCGCCCGTGCTACCTTCCCGTTTTCTGCATTTTTGCCCTTTGCTCGCCTTCTAAGGGTCGTAAGGTTCGTACTTCGACTGTCGTACCTATCCAGCATATATAGAATGCCGTATACTAACGGGTTTGAAAAGACATTAAATGAAGCCGTGAATCACAATAAGCCTATAACGCACATTAAGAATTGGGCTAGAGCAGTCAAACAAAAACAAAACTCTTGCTTTTTTATATGAGTATAGATTTAAATTAACAAGTATTCCTCATAGTGCAGTCAAGCATAACAAAATGTGCAACACAGAATGACCGAAGCAGCAGAATAAACAAAGATTTGACACCAGAAAAGCAAATACAAGAAATAGTCTATCGTCCAACAGCAATCCCGGGCAATTTTTGGTTTTTATTATTTTAGTTTTTTTTTTGCAAAGTTAATGTGACAATTTGTAGAAGGAAAGAAACAACACAAGGTAAACAGATTATTATACGAAATAAGCTCATTACAAGATCAATGTTATTATTCTAATATAATCTGTAATATGTCACAAACTTCTCCTAACAAATGTTTCTCAAACTTGTTTTGGTTGAATTTGTGTTCGCACTACATGGAACTAAGTACTGTTTGACAAATTTCAAGGTTTGTTGTTCGAAAAATATACAGCAGACATGATTATTAAGAGACATGTCATGTTAGAAATTTACACTGCAAATGGTATGTCTCGCAACTTGTCTATAACTTGTGATTAGTGCAAGGTTCAGTGCCTCGTTTACCATCTTCAGGTAAAGCGTTGATTACTTACTTCCCAAATAATGTTAATTAATGTAAATCTGTAAATTTCACAAGCAAAAACAAAGCTTTATGTAAACTTACAAGATATGTGAATGACGTAACAAACCATACGATACAATAGTTTAACATTACGTCAATGTCAATGTCAATCGTCAAATGTCATTGCAGTTGTCATTCGTTGTCATGTGTTTTTGTGTATTGCTGAATTTTTTGTTGAATAAAATTTTCATCGAATAATTATCATGGATAAAGTAATAAGATGACATAGAAGTGCAAACTTTTCTTAATACAAGAGGGACCAACACAGAAATACCAAGCTGTGCTATAAAATAAATACAGTTTATCCGACTAATACAGTCCACTACAATATAAAGAGTCAACATTCAAAGAGTGCATTGACACCCATAAACTGGATTGAAGCATATTCCAGATCTTCATCTTATAGGGCCCTTACTCTTTTAGTCTGTCTAGGGTACTTAAAAATGACCGCTACCTCAGCATACCAATAATTGATCGAGGTCACCTTAATAGGCAACTGAACCAACAAATTCAACCGCTGCAGTCTGTTGAATAAGTGAACGTGTCGCTGACCCAGGAGCAACCAACTGACATCCTACCAAATGGAGGCCAGCTTAAGATCAGCCAACTAGAGATGATGAACATAGCTAAAATAAAAGGTGGGAGTTTTCTAACTACTTTCCACTCACCTTGCCAACACTGCTACAATGTTGTGTCAGAGTCTCAATAAAATAGCCAAGTCAACAAGTACCTGCCTACATGATGCTCACGAGTGTCCATCCCTTGTCGCTACGACATTTTGTGCTAGCGACTGTTTCCGGGGGCCCCATTATTGAGTGTGCAAGATTTATATGTCACGCAGTATAAATCAGAGCTTAACTTTAGCTAGTAGTGCATCGTTTCACATGCTTTTGGCTGTACTAATTGAGTGAATAGGTTAATTAACTGAAACACTGTTTTAGTAAACTCAATTGTTTTCAGTTTGTGAATCAATTATTTTTACATAGAATCGTCATTTATTCACGAGAAATACATTATGCTTTTTTATTTGTGGAAAAGATGATTTTTGTTTAAAAGTAAAACATTTTTGCCAAAAAGTTTGTTTTTCTTGTAAATAAACCCAATTGTTTTTGCAACTACGAGTAATACAGGTACTTAAGGCTTTTTTGGGTCCCAATGAACAAATTGACACGTATCCCACGACTGTTGTAGGGTGGGGACGGGGTTCATACAAGATCCCCCATGATCCTATCATTACAGACCCTACTGCTACTAACGCGCACGTCTTTTACATCGTTCTCACATGGATAATTTCAACTTTTGGTGGTCTCCGCACTCACGCAGCTTAGAATACGAGTAAATGCTTTTAACACTAGTTTATAAGGTAACATTTTAACTGACAATTTCTGTGTTAATTCGGTTTTAATTCGGAAATATTTTTTCATTTTTTATTTGTTAACGTACAAACAGTGGCTAAATCCTGTCGAAATAGCGCGGCCTCGCTTTTTCCTTTTTCGTTTGAAAGTAGTGAATTGTCACCACAAAACATTATGTTCTGTGTTTTTAACTGAACCACAAGACGTTTTTTTATGACCAGAGAGGTACTTACATAGAGCTTTAGATTCAGCAAAACACGTTGTGTTAAACTTTGATTGGAAACGCGGCAAACGTTAACAGGTTTAACACAGTGAAATGCATTTAATATTTAAAATTCATTCATTTGAGCGTGAAACTACTTCAACGCGCGTTCAATTTAGTAAACAAGTTTCAGGGCGTGTTGTCCAATTATTCACAATTATTTAAAAAAAAATTGACAGTTTTATTACCAAACTGTGTAAGAAGTTATACAAAGTTTAGGTCGTTTTGGCACAACGTAATAGGTACGCACAATGTAGCGTAAGGTCTAATTTTGTTAAGGTGTTCCATACGCTACATTGTAAACTAGCTTTTAGCTTACAAAGTCGGACAGTGCCGGACAGGCGGGTGCTCCGGCTCTGTCCGGCGACTCGAGGCTTTGTTGCTCTCATTCCTAGCTCAGCTCGGCTCCGCTCGCATTAAATACTTGACAACTTGAAATCGAAGTCAACATAGCGGTTAATGGTCTCATCACAATGCTTGCGATGTTTACCTCGCGGTCACCTCGCTCAACACTCGCTTAAATAAAGCCTCGTTTACTAGAGTAACTTACATCGGATTAGAATCCGATGTAAGTAGAAAATAAAGGAACAAAACGACCTTATATTATCACATACAATAAATGTAAATAGATATTAACTTCTATTATAAATCGTATAATTGATTAACCACAAACATAACTAACAATCTGTGAAGTTGAACGAACCCCTGGTGGTAACATACGGCGTCAAATAACATAACGAACCGCTAACCCGAATGTCTCCATTTACATACAAATAGCTTTCAATCCCTCACATGTAATTAACATCAAACTATAGGAATCCAAATATCATAACTTTTAAATAATTATAATGGTTAAATATAATATGTTTGTTTTTTCTCGATGTACCCAGTTCATTTTACTTTGTATTGCACTTCATTCCAATTCATTCCAATTTTGTGTTCTCTATTTAATACTCTCCTGAAAATGCAACGTTAGGAAAAGACAGTGAGAATGAAGGAAAGACTGAATCAGTAAGAGTGGAGTTGTAAGTAGTGAGTTAAAGTTCTAACAAAAATCCCATTTCCACATTCTAACTGAATTCTTGTTAGAAAATTCAATACATCAACCGGATTGTGTTGTAATGTTTACAAACGCAAGGATCGTGTTTATCCATTACGTAATATCAACATAAACAAACCTTGAACTCTATGCAATGTTTACATCTCTAAGCATGAATCTTGGAGGATTGTTTTGAAGTGTAAATCTTCAACATTGATAATAAATTAATTGTAAACAAAACCGATAATACAACATCTTCAACATTTTTGACAATGATACCGCTTGAAACTTGAGACATTTTTTTTGACGTCTTTTTTTTTTGGTCACTAGTGTCGGCCGGTTGCCAGCGGCTTTTAGTTAATTGAAGATCGACCGACTTTAAGAAACTATTTCCAAGGACAAAACGCGTTAGTCAAATGGGGAAGGCAACTGTCAAAATGGCGCTGTCGTAGCTAGTTCCCAATGCAAGCTAATAATACAAGGCGCTGGGTGGTTTTATTTTATTTTAGCGAAAATTGACGCGTTATTGTGTTCATAAATACTCTAACATTGGAGTCAACCATTTTATAAAATTAGAAGATTTTGGCTTAAAGCTATTGGTAAAGATTTTTTTGAGTTCGTAGTAGTATCGGAAACAATTTGAAGAAAGTGATTACTAGGAAATAACACACGTTTAAAATTCTGACACTTTCTATGTATGTTAACGCGTTCGGAAATTCAGGGCCCTCTGTCCCCGTGGAGTTTTAATGGTTAGCTAATATTTTTATTACTTCACTTTCAATTTCATTCATTTTATATCAATATACATACATACACAAAATCACGCCTGTAATCCCAGAAGGGTTAGGGAGAGGTGTACCTATAGTTCACCCACATTTCGCCAGTTGTGTTTAAGTCCCATGTCCAGACTCCGGGCTGCTACTGAGAAATTCTATATAGAAAAAACCCATTACCACTTTGGCCCGACCTGGGAATCGAACCCAGGACCTCACGCTCAGCAGTAGCTCTTGCGACCACTAGACCAACGAGGCAGTCAACAATATATTATGGTCATAATATATACGAGTATATGCTTAGTCTAATATACTTAACAAACATCTGTGTCTGAATTTAATATCTGCATCTCAGAGAACAGAACACAAATGAATCATATTCAGCATGTTTGAACTGTGGGGGTTTTCTTTTGTAAAGAAATACCTAGACCATTGATATTTCCTATTTTGATATATAACGATGATGGTGATGTGAACTAGTGAGTCTTTTTTTTTTGTTACATTAATTAATGCACTCGAGGACCGTCACGGCCATTTTGATTAGAAGCTGTTAGAGACGGCGACTGGATGGCGCTAGTGGAACGTGCACCAGACGCATCATAAAGAAACTATTCACTCTGTAGATCGTTAGGCTTAAAAGACGAATCCAATCCAATAAAATATTGTGACGTTTCGCACCACTAGCGATCGCCTTTAAAAGGAGCTGCGCTTTTCAATCGGCACGCTGCTGCCGACGGTCTCCAAGGTGTTCGAAGCACTCCTGCTGCGACATCTCCAACCACACATCGCGCCCCGACCGGAACAGTTTGGGTTTCGGGCGGAGCACAGCACGACGCTCCAGCTGTCGAGGGTACTGCACCACCTCGCAGCCGCGATTAATAAGAAGGAATACTCAGTGAAGGAGTATTCCTTGACATGGAGAAGGCCTTCGACCGTGTATGGCACGACGGCCTAAGACATATGCTGGCCACATCAGACGCGCCCCGTCGCGTTGTAAAGGTGGTCTCAGCCTTTCACTCTAACAGGACTTTCAGGGTGGTGGTCGACGGAGCGCTGTCTAGCGCCCGCCCGGTGCTCGCGGGTGTGCCGCAGGGTAACTGCGTCTCGCCGGCGTGTTACTCACGCTACACGAACGACATCCCCACCACGCCACACACAACACTCGCGCTGTATGCAGATGACGCCGCGTACATTACTACATCACTTAATGTGAAGTACGCGGCGGTCAATATGCAGCGCGCCCTCCAAATGCTTCCGGAGTGGTTGTCCAAGTGGCGGCTGTCCGTGAACGTGGGTAAGATGCAGGACATGGTCACCGGGTCCGCGCCTCTCCCACCACCCTTGAAACTACAAGGAGCCGAAATCGAGTGGACGCCCCGGGTCAAATACCTAGGGGTCACCATCGACCGTCGGCTCACGATGGGTACGCATGTCCACAATGTCGCCGCGCAGGGTAAGGTCGTCCGCCACCTCCTTAAACCAGTGCTCTCGTCCCGCATCCCGGCGCGCGTCAAGCTGGGCGTGTACAAGCTGTACATTCGCCCAATTTTAACGTACGCCGCTCCCGCTTGGTTCGCCCTCACGAGCGAGACGAACCGCAAGCAGCTCCGCACGCAGCAGAACCACGCGTTGCGAACTATCGTAGATGCCCCTCGCTTCGTGAGGAACGATGTCATCCAGCGGGACCTCGGTATTGAGAGCCTGGATGAGTTTGTGCGGCGACTCGCGAAGGGAATGTTCGCGCGTGCCGACGCCTCGGACCTGACGCATGTCAAAGACATCGCGCCCTGGCACGCGCGCCCCCCCGACGCGAGACCCCTGCCCCGCGACCTGATAGAGGACCATGCCCCCATCGCACCGGATTGACGCCCGGGTAAGCTGTAATTCAGGTTACACGCAGCTTACCTGTGACACTTTGAATCCACACACATAATAACGTATTCTAGGTTAATATAGGCGCGTTACGTAAACAAACACAGACACCCGCCACTATACAGGCACCTAAACTCACACGCGGAGGCGCAGTGCGGACCGCGATCCGCGTAGACACTGGGCGGTGTGACACACTACAATACCGCCCACACACTCATGACGGCCCCTCAGCCCGGACAGTGAACGGCTAGCTCTGTGATCTGGACGGGCGGGGACCACTCATCTACTCTGTAGGCGCGTCGAGTCGGCATCTCCGTCGCTGGTCGTTGTCGCCGGGCCTCCCCTAGGTAACTAGGGGTCTCACCTGGCGGCGACAGACCGCCGAGAAGTCGTGAAGAAAGCGACGCTTCACTTTATGCGTCGCGACGCTCCTACAGAAACAAAACAGCAATCACTCACATGGGCGCGCGTTGCCCGCGCGCCCAATCATCTTACCGGGCACTGCAGCCAACAAAATGAGGGGCCCGTTTTTACGGGCCAACGTAAAGCCTCCGCGGCCGGGGGGCACAGCCCTGGATCCGCTCGCCGCGCCCCCTTACGGGGACGTAGCGACTTCCAACGAATCGGCACGCATTTCAAACGGATGCATCTTGGTGCAACAACCACTGTCTCTCGACAGTCAGTACTGCCCAGTTATTGGACGTGGAACGCTGTCTCGGACAATTAGTACTGTCCTTATAGCAGTGGGTGCATGGACCACTGTCCCTGACAGTCAGTACTGCCCCATGTGACCGCCCTCACTGCCCTTATTAAGTTCATTTATTTTTATTTATTTTTTTTATTTTCTAGATTTAAGCTATTTAACTAATTGTTCAAATTGAAATAAATTTGTATATTGCCATACCTGAGTTTTACTTCTGATGTCTGGGCCAAATCCGACAAATGCAAATACATTAAGCAGTATTAGTACAGAAAAAACATACCGTGCAGAGAACATTTTAAAATGTTTCTCAATATTAAGCGGTGGCTTCGTTTTAAATAGTGAAACCGGCTGAATGCAAGCAGATGTCTTACTTGCAGTTAATTCGCTTAATTGTCTTTAACGTCGTAGCTGCTATAATAAAGTGTTCTTTATCTGAGATCAGAACTCTGCTCTGATGAGTTTATGAACTGTGAACTGCTAGCAGTGAGCTGAAGCTCTCTTGTTCAAAACTTTCAGGAGCTCGTTGAGCGCAACATTTCACAGATTGTATTTTGAAATTCCATTGTTGAGGACGGTCATTGATTGTATTTTTCATTGACATGACAATATTCATGCTAAATGAGCCTGAAATTCTTTTTCCATTTCAAATGGAATGTAGGGGAGAACATGTTTTTCAACTACAACGTTAAGTTTGTTTTTGCAATCCGGGGGCACGGTAGTACCATCGCCAAGACGAGCCAAAAACAAAAAGTAATTTCTACCATATCTCGAAGCGTTTCGTCGCATTTTCATACCCTCATAGCATCGGCCTGGATTATACTAGAGAGCTCAAATTCTAGATAATTTTGTTTGTTTGTTATATTTTAAAACACACTTAGTTCAGTTGATAGATAGATTTTATTACTACCTAAAATAATCCGATTTTGACACTGATTGACTCACTCACTATTCAAAACTTAAAGAGGGGGAAGAGCTCCCCAAGTTCTAGAAAGCTGAAATTTGGCATGAATCTTAGAATTTGCACACAAAAAACAAAAAATAAATATTCAAATTTTACCCTCCAAGTCCCTTAAAGGGAGGTGGATGTCTGTATATAAAATAAAACCTCTTTTTTTTAAACGAAACGGGAAGTACTATTTCCAAAGTCCTAGAAAGCTGAAATTTGGTATGAAGGCCTGGATTTGGTATGAAGGCCTGGATTTGCCCAAGAATGACAAAAAAAAAACTTTAACTTTCATCCCCAACTCTCGAAATTCGATCTGTTTCTATAAATATATATCATAAAATCATAGCGAAGTCTAAACTGTACATTGCCTACATTTTTTTATGTATTTTTCGCGAATTCTAGTATGAATTCTGAAGTGTAATAACAAAAATATTAGTATTTTTGTCTGTTTGTTGAATGAATGTATGTTCTGTATGTTGAATGTGTGTTCCAGTATCAGGCATAAACTACCTGATAGTTTTGTGTGCTTTACGATTGCTTCGCCAAGTTATCCAATCAGAAAGAAACTTCGCTTATTTTTTTTCAAAATTTGTCCAAATTGAAGGGAACAAACCAAAAAAAAATCAAAAAAGTGTAGAGAAATTAAGAAGTTATAACGATTTTAAGTTGGCCGAGCGAGTGCAACGTGGAGGATTGCGCGGCCATGGAGATCTCAGCAACTACTTGGGTTAGATATCTAATTATTTTTGTCAATTGAACACTGAATTTTGTCAAAAAAAAAAAAAAAAATATAAGCTCTAGATCATTATGTTACGAAATATTAACTGTAAATTTAATTATTATAACAACATATTTATAACTAAATTAAATTACTAAATAAATAACTAACTACCTATACAAATTATTATAAAAAATACTCAGGCATCGAAGTACTCGTCCCCATCGCTGTCATCTGGAAAAGTGCCCAGAAGACTGGCAGCATTGCCACGCTGAATGGCAATGCTAATTCTTTGTCCAAAGAACAACCCAGCCCTCTGGTCACGTGAAGTGTCGACTAGTCGGTGAGAAATTTGTTTAAAAATTAGATGCGCACTCGGGCCCCATGACCCGAGCGTTTCGACCCCAAACGGCTCAAAACTGTAGTTACCCATAAGGTTACAGTATTTGCGCCGCTTGAGGGTCTTGAAAAGGTGAAAAAGGTGTAAAAGTAAATTAAACAAGGTGTACAACCGTCTTCTGACTGACAACTCGGTACAAAATCAAAGATTATTGCCATCTGTGGCGTGTGACACGTATCCACAAATAACAACGAATACTTGAATATCATACTCGACCCACTAGTGCAACACAGCAGTGGAACCAACGGTGCGGAAGGATTTAATCCAAAGCATACTATATCCAAAGCATAGCACTAACAGATTTTGCGAGCACTATGCAGATTCACTGTCTGGCATGTAAAAAGGTGCTTCGTGGTCGTGAGAAGGTGTTTCTGAAGCCCATTTCCACAACGTAATCTTTTAAGCTTTGCAATTCGTTCATAAAATATGTCTGGGTGCCTCTTGTCACATGCATTGACCTAAAATTTATTATTTAGTGGCGCTGGAAAAGATTGAACAAAATGTCAGCCGGACAGAGAGTATCTACAGACGTGAAACATGGAAAAGTCACCTTTTTACACGCTTTTACTAGCTTCACTTGTAACTAACTAATCTAACTATTCTAATTGTGTATGACAAATTAGAAGTAGGTTAAAATTTGAGATGAATCTTTGTACTTTGTTATTCGGGTGAAAAAACTATAATTTGTTTCTATGAGCTGATCTGATGATGGAGCCAGGAGGTGGATAGTGGCTACTAATATTTTTTTCGACTTTTGCGTCATACGATTTGGTTTGATGAGGCCAATAAATTGCACTTGGTCGGTTATCGGTCTGATGATGGAGCCAGGAGCTGATAGTGGAACTCATTAATACCTCATAACTTTATTCGCTTTAGACTTATTAACTAAATGAAAAATGTAATGTACTTAAAAATAAAATATGTTTCCACGGTCTTTGATTTAATCATTGGATATAAAAGAGGAACTATTATATATATATTTTAGTGCGTTATAAAAGTGTATCCCAGCAGTGGGAACATACCATTTATGTTGATTATGCCGTTAGTTTGTTTCAGTCAATGGCATCGTATCTGAAATTTTCTTAAGTGAATCATAATGTAATCGACCTATCGTATAGAAAATACCAATACATAGTCATAGAAGGCAAATTATTTTGGTTTAAGTTATATTAGTACGGTACGGTGCTATACCGGATACGGCTAAACCGAATCGAACCATGATTGAGTTATGTGAGGTTCTGCGTCAGGCGGGTTTCAGTAGATTTATTTCAATCGTAAATCAATAACGCTTCGATTTACTGAAAAAATAATAAAATATTAGAAAGACTGGGCGCCCTCAGTCTTTCTTATATTTTAAAATCTACGGTACCGTTGAATTCGTAGAGACTTTCACCTTTCTTATTCTATTATTCTATTGATAGCAACAACATGTCTTATATGACGCAATGTGAGTATAAGAACTATACGTGTACACCTATATCTAACCCTTAAGGGAATACACGGATGATGTTAGGTTCATGATCAATAAAAATACATTATAAGTATTCTAATATAAGATATATTGGACAATTGTATGAAACACTGCCAAAGGAAACAAAAATGTTTGATGACTTGTTCTTCAATTTCATATTTACGGTTTAATGTTATTCAGTTTTTTTTCTTCTTCAATTATTTCACTAGTAGGTATGTAGTATTTCCTAAAATAAAACAACGCGTGCCTAGCAGCCTCACAGCACTCTTTAATCCAAAAAGCTTCAGGAGTCCAAACATTTGCACTGTATTTACAATTAATCTTGACTGCCACAAGATGCAACGGCTGGAAGTCCCTACGGTAAAGTGCGTTTTTTTTCATTTCACGTGAAACGTGAACGTAGACGTCCACGTTTACGTTCATAAAATCAATGAAAATTCGTGCACGTTATGTAACATTGGCGTCGACGGAAATTTAAAAGCGTCTTCACATATTTCCATACATTTTACTTCTCTGTGTTATTGTAATGCCTTGACTTGAACGCAGTCGTCCACTTTAATATTATTATGTGAGAATTTATAAAAGCACACATTAGGATGAATGACAATCTTTGTTTTGCAGTGCAAGAGCACATACAATACATCTACTGTATTCCCGTGTCCCAGTAAAACATCTGTGAGGATTTTCTACCTTGCTGGAGAGCATTCAGTTTGCCAAAGCCGTGAACTTCAAAAGCATGACACCAGTTTTCCCTATACTAAAACTTCTTAATTCCCCCTCGATACTATTTGAACAGCAGTAGGTCATGGCAGAGACCACATACCGCCCTATGCGTTGTAAGCATTCGTCGTAAGGCAATAACTCAGAAGAAGAAAAGGAAGATCATAGCCACATGTATAAAAAACCAAATAGAATAAAAACCTCAATACTAACGCCATGAGCGGGTACACTACTACACGCGCAGCTACGTGTGCGTTACGTGGACCTTGCGACCGAGCGTGGCGCCCACCGGCGCCCGCTCGGGTATGCACCAGTTTGGGTTACCTCAGTAAGCGGAAAAAGTCAAGGTGTGCCATGTAAGATACTTAATTGTTTGAACAAAATATTTAAAGGAGAAACCCGTTTCTGGGCCTAACCGTTACACGAATGAGATATGTACCAAAAAAATCGTTTATTTTGCTTAATTAACCCGTTTAAATCTCTGCCTCATTTACAATGGCCAAGTATAGAAAATATGTAGATTTCTATTTTATGTTTTTAAACAACCTTTGTAAACTGTGACAGCACTTATTTCATTATACGTCACTAACTTCATAAACGCTAGCATTATATCAATAGAGCGAACCTAAGGAATTTTAGTGGAAATCGATACAAATAAGTTAAATAAATCTCCATTGTTTTAGTATAATTGTTTTTTAGATACTAAAATCATCAGAATAATAAATCTGGAAACTGCTAGATTTTTAACGTAAGCACCATTCAAAATCATCTTTCGAAAAAAATAATCGAAATAATCGATTGCACCACGGATTACACTAGTGAACGGCAAATGTCAAAATCATTCGTCAGTCAAGTGTCATGGTTGCAATGATATTTGGATTTCTCGGGAATTCTATTTTATAAGACCTTTGCTCGAATACTGGACTCCAAAATTGATTGCCTTTTGACTGTTCTGTCCCTTCGAGGGATTGCATTGGACACCGTACCTTGCCAGCCATGCTGACCTTTGCTGGAAAACCGGATCTGTGTATTGCTGTTTTGTAACGATAACATGAGTCTGTGCATTTAATTGCGAATTAGCAACGGACTGCTGCAATCCAACAGGAAGGCGAAGATTGGAAGATGAAATGATTATTTCAATTTTATTGTACATGAATGGGTCGAGCCTCAAACGGTTAGTATCGAATATTTCGTTATCGTAACAATTTTGTACCATGTAATTAATTAATGTAATCAAACTAAATAGTGTTATGAACCATGTGACATCATCAATCTGCACTGATCTGCATTGGTAATTGCGGCCTATTCTCTTTCTCAGAGATGAGTCGTGTGTCCCTGCAGTGGGAATGTAATAAATGCCGCTTAAGTTTACCAAAATGTGCCACTCAGATGTTTATAGCTAAAAGCTAATGCTAGAACTACTAGTGAAATGGTTAATGTTTGTTTCAGGTAAATGAAAATTGCTTTATGTGCCAAGCTTGCTAGAATCATGCCAATGCTGTATCTCTTGATGGAAATAGACCAGAAGAGAGTTAACAGACACCTATAGGACACCAACTAGTGTGTATTCACTGTGGACGTTCTCTTCTGAGAAGAATTCATTGTGATCAGCTTAGGACTGGTATTGTGCAAGAACGCAGAATTCACGAAGTTATAAGAGAATGGATCCTACCACGCATGGTTAGCATATTAGTTTTATTCACGATTTTTAATGACATTCTTTAGTTTTGAGAACAAGGGCATTAAAATGTTATTTGGTATGCTAAAACATTTAATTGAATTAGAAAGATTGTATCAAGATTTCTCATTTGCAGGATTTCTTTATATCAGTCCTTTTCAAAGTGGGCTATAACACATCACACATCTCTGTTGTAAAGGCACCCTTTAATTTATATAAATTATTTTCAGATGGCTGCTTCAATTGTTGTCTGTCACTCTTGTTGGGTGTGAGCCAATAGAGCAAGCTGGCATTTCCATTCAGGCCCCTCAACATCTTGTGCATCTTCATCAGCTATCAATGATTCAAATATTCAGGACATTCCTTAATTAGAAGAATCTCGCACCAAGGGCAATTACTATAGAGCTGTTGAAACTGAAAGTAGATCTTTTGTGGAAGGATGTCAAAGACCTGAAAGTAACCGCATAACAAATAGAATGCGAAAACAGTTACTTAAAATCTATAACTTGTATGTACCTCCCAATAGTCGCCAATTTCGCCAATTAACATGCATGGGAATTTCTAAGTGATTATAATACATTAAAGAGTCAGATTGTGATTTTTTTGGGTTTTGAAAATGTTGAGTCTATATTTAACAAAGCGCAACTCAGACAGATTTGAAGCATTAAAAGAGGATCCAGTAGGGATTAGCTGCTGATTTAATTAAACTTAGGACCTGAGATGCTTTAATCCAATATTATTGTACATGTACTGTTGGCACAAAAACAGTTGGTTGCTGTGCCCACACCGTGAGCATAATATGGTATCTTGGTTGGGCTCAGCACCAAGGTAGTCAGTTGCCTCCTGCACAATTTCTAGTTACTGTGTGTTATGATAATCTTTGTGAAGGTGATAAATAAAACGATTTATCACAATTAAGTGTTTATTTTTTTGGATATATTATTGCAATCTCAGATTACTTTAATCTGAGATCGCATCAAATCCGCTAGTAGATACAATATTAACAAATGCAATCCAGTAGAGATGTTAGTAAGCCTTGTCTAATAAACATATAGTTTTCAGCTGAGGATTTCGGTAAGATCAATCAGATAAATGTGAAGTCACCCCCTAAGAACTCTTATGTACCTGAAACGTCATTGAAATAGGCTGCAGGCGCTGCTGCAAATCACATAAGCGTTCCAGATTTAGGTACGTAGGCCTCAAATCCTCAAAAATATCATTTTTTATTTAAAGAGGTCAAATAATAAAAATAACCTAAAATGTAAACATTGTCTGATTTTACCAATTTGGCCATTGCTGGAAGACGTGAAAATTCGGCTCGTGAAACATTTCGTAAATGCTCTAATTTATGGCCAAATTCCAGCCCTGTAACGCCAGGCCCAAGTTTCTATGGAGTTTGGGTTTCTCCTTTTAACATTATTTTAAGTTCTTACTACGAGTATAAGAGTTCGTTTCGCAACCCCGACCCGGGAGGTCGTGCTTCTGTTTTCGCTTGAGGCATCGTGTTCGTGCCCAACAGATGATGGCTTACTTGCCGGACTTAGAAATCAAAATATTTCAAATCAGTTCAAAAGATTAATAAATGTGCGTTCCATGCATCTGAGACACCTGCCGAGGAGTGACATGGCCTAACCCCTTCCGCGTCACTGGTGAGATCGTTCCGTACCCTAAGATGAACGTCTAAGCTGCGGCTGCGTTTTAGGTCGTTGATTCAAAGCCACGCACATGTTCAACAAATTTTTAAACAATTGTTACAGGACAGTGTATTCATATTAAATGTAGCAGGACGGAATAAACGAAGCTATTATTTTGGCAAATTGTGATCGAGTCCTTTGATTTCATATAAACAAAGATAACGAGTCACCGCACGCTAGCTGCGTCAACGCGCCGCACGGCGGTAGACAATACAAAAACTTTTAACAATTACCTTCATAAACTCCTAATGTTAACACTATAAGCCCTTGCATTTCCGTAAAAGTGATTTGTAATCTTTAGAAATAAATGAATTCAGACCATATAGTACGGTATCGCTCTTGACCTAACACTTCATACACATTGTGCCGAATAACCATAACTACGTTGAACAAGTTCACTATTCACTGACTACTATTATTACTACTTTTCGAGTAAAAAATGAAAGCCTGCTTGAATTTATTTTATTTTAAATGGGTAATATTTCTCTCAAACATACCAAAGTTATAATTTAACAGAGGCCGAAATTATTATTTAGATATTCATAATAAACTATTTTGTAAGTGTAGACGCTTTGTTGATGCTCAAAATTTTTACATCTGGTGGACAAGCGCGGGTGCGTTAACGCTACTATTTTACTTATTTAATATAATCCTACAATAGCGCATTTGGACAAGGCCCCTGGCAATTGCTAATTCTCGTAACTTCCTTAGCCTAGCCTTAAATAGACCGCTTCCTACCGTGATCTATCTTCCTTCTCGCAGGTAAGCGCTACTCCCTGTAATAGAATCTTTATAATGAGAAATGGTAAAAGGATCGCTACGCTTGCGCTTTAATCAATTAATAATAGCTACGTTAATGTACGAGTATCTCTGAATGATGTACTCATTTCAGTGAGAAGGGGAACCGTTTTACAACGTTTGCCTCTTGTGCGTGTTCTACTAAATCTATCGCATAGAACCTATGAGGGCAATATACGATATTAGTAAAACACGTTTCCTAAGCACCATACAAATATCTTACTCAATCCTAGAGACAGAGAGCTACGAAGTCCAACTGCCATTGAGGGAGACAATTATTGAGTATATAATTCTTAACGCGTACTAATGTTAATAGTGTTGGTTTATGAGTTTAGTTTTCAGAGAAACAATGTGTGTATTCTTATTAAGTTTATTAAAGATGCACATTACACTTTCCCTTAGCAAGAACACCGGAGCTACAGATAATATATAAAAGGCGCCATCTGGTGGCAACATTAAAAACTAACACAGTTATTGTGGCCAGTGTTAAATTTTATATTTATTACAACACTCCCACTAAAATTAAACACACAAAATTATTAGTTTAACACACCCCACTAGAGTTTAAACACTTCAGGAAAATACGTAAAAACTAATTAAACAAAATCTAATTCCTCAGATAATTAAAAGTTTGAGTGGGCAACGCTTTTGTTAAAATATCTGCTAATTAAACTTTCGGTACTTGGAACATTATTAATTTTAATTAATTGCAACTCAACTTTTTCCCTTTTTTAAATAAAATTTTACGTCAATAGGCTTTCTTCTCTTATGATAAATAGGGTTGTTAATCAAGTTTATTGCACTCTGATTAGCAACACAAAGAGTAATACATTCACAACTTTCACATACTTCTAACATAAGTTGCTGCAACCACAGTTTCTCTTTTGCAGCTTCGCAAGCAGCCACAAATTCTGCTTCAGTTGTGGAGAGCAAGCGTCTTTTGTTTTTGACTGGACCATGTGATTGAACAGCCGCTTGCAAAATCTGAATCTGAATAACCAATAAGATCATTACTTTCTCCATATTTTATACATAAATCTTTTTTATTAATTAGGTATCTAATAACACGTTTCACAGCACTACTTAATACATTTACAGCAAATTATATATCAGGTCTAGAAACAGAACACAAAAATAAAAAGGAGCCTGTAGCTTCTCTATAGGGAAAAGGATAATGCCAGATCCTGCCCTTGCTATTTACAGGAAATGTCAGTTAATGAAAATAATTGCAATGATTAAAGGACCTTTTCATAACACATTGTTTTTCAGTAGAACTTGCCGATTCATCAACCGACAAATCAATGATAAAAGGAATTCAATCCCTGAATTACCTATTGCGTTACTTATTGCGCATGATACACAACAAAAAAAAGTTTCTAATACTTATAAAACAAAAACTCATATTACGATTATAATAATTATGATAATACTTAACGTATATGTAGTCGCTTTATAAAAATTATTAACTGCACCTGATCTATAATCAATGCAATTGCTGTTTTAAGATTTCAACAGAAACCGCAAGTTCTACAGGCATTAGGACAAATGTTTAGTTAACAGTAATAAATAATCTTTAAGATGCTGCAAATTGCAGGCTTGTAAATTACTTTTATGATTTGAGTGGGGCAAAGTTCTATGGAGTTTCTGGCATTATCCTTTACAATGTTCACTACTTCATTTTTAGATATTATAACATTTACATCTGCTGGAGAACTAGCACTAATTTGTTCTACGTAAGTTTTTTTTTGTGAATATAGAAACGATTATTTATTCTTTCTATTTCCATACCCACAAAATATTTCAAATTTAATTCTTTGATTTTAAAAACTTGTTTTAAATATTCTATTATTTCTTGAATAAGCTGTTTACTGGAAGATATTTTGCCATCGGGGGACAGTAAAGACAATAATAGTTATAGACCCGTGTCCGTGTTGCCGGTTTTCAGCAAGGTTTTTGAAAAGGCAATGTTTAATCAAATGCTCAAGCATTTCAGTACTAATAAAATCCTTCACGAGCAACAGTATAGTTTCACCAAAGGGCGTTGCATGACTGATGCCGGTGTAATCTTATTTAAAAAAAAAAATTAACGCGTGGGGATAGGTCCAAGACGACATAGGAACCTTTTGTGACCTCTCCAAGGCATTTGATTGCGTCGATTACGAAACCCTGCTTTTGAAACTTGAGAATTACGGACTTGGAAAACTTGCGCTTTGTTTAGTAAAATCTTATAGAAATGATAGACATCAGCTAGTTAAAAAAAATGGTGTCAATTCACTTGGTTTTAAAGGTAAAAAATGGGTGTTCCACAGGTCTCGATATTGGGTCCTTTCCTACTTTTATTGTGTATTAATGACCTACTCCTATTATTAATAAATAAACTTTCTCGTCTTTTGTAAAATTGACTTAAAACACATTTTTATATTTCTTAATTGTTTCCCAATTGCCTGACGAGCTTTTACGATTCACAGATGTGGCTGCGATAATCGGCCCTCGCTTTCACTTTACTCCATTCTCAGATAAAGATCACTGTATTTCGATTGTCTTAAAACATTTATTTTGACCGATGGCTGCCATAAGTGCCCATGTGTATGCCATAAAATAGAAATTGAATAGGTTTCTAAGAGGTTCAATATTATTTTAAAATTTTAAAGAATTAGGATATTTTGCTATTAATTAGGATAACGCGTCAAGCTGTCAGACCATACAATTAAAGTGGGCCGAAACATGGTGTTAAAATAAAAATACTATTTCGTTAATAAATAGGAATAGGTGACAGACAGTCACAATACGTGTCTGCTTGACTCTAGAGTAAAGACTCTAGAGTCAAGCAGACATGTTAGCAAAGGCTTAGGTTTTCGTACTTATAGAGCCTGAATGCGGCCAGGGCTGCCTTTCACCCGCACGATGAGGTGTAGGGGTGGAAGCCCAAGCATTGCTTGTGGGGCAGCAGTGGGTGTAGTTCTCAAACATCTAGTGTTTGCATCACAAGCGAATTACTGCAGTTTTTCGAGGTCGTTTTGGCTTGAACTTAGGTCGGTCCTGGGCCAGCAGACTAGTGAGCCATATGTGATAATAGTTTGGATTTCTGTGGTGTAGAGCCAGTAGGGGCTTGAGCTAAAAAAAAAAACAATTCCTGCCAAGCATTCGCTTGCACTGCCACAGAGATATGCTGGCCTTTGTAGTGATGTGCTTAGTGTGTTTGACGGTCCACTCTGCCAGCAATCATTTTCAGAATCCTGTTAGGGCTGGCCATGACTCGAACCACCATTGATGTTGCGCGCTTGCATATTATTGTGTAAAACCAATTTACACGTGCCGCCGTAAAACCCTGACAAACTGCAACGCCATGGCAACCCCATCAGTTTTCTGAACATGTTGTTAAATTGGCCACGAAGAGCTCCATGCTCAGCTCATAAGCGACTATGATTGCTAGAGAAAGAGGTCTATAGTTAGTTCAGTTAGGTTGTAGCTCAGTTGTTGCAATACTATGCGGTCAATTTGTTTTCTGAATCATGTGTTGAATCCATGGTAAAAGATTGTGCGTCGATGGGGATGCCACCCTGTATTATGACACGGTTGACTGCTTAGCACCTTAAAGGTATAGCGGGATGATACTCATTTAAAAGGTTAAATCTGTAACTATCAGCTATATTCGTTTCCTATTCTCACTGGGCTGAATAGGAAACGAAAATAGCTGATAGTAATGAAATTTTCTTGAGTACAGTTTTAGTTTTCTTCGAAATCTGTAAATGCAGATTATAATGTTTCAGTAGTTAAGAATAGTCTCCTAAGATCGTTTTCTTGTAGCGACAACGGTTAAAGTACCTGCGCCATCTCAAAAATTCACCCTGAACATGTCGTGTTTGACTGCATAACACTTTAAAGATACAGCGTGAAAATAATCACTACAAGTTTAAATCTGTAATTCTCTACAATATTCGAATCTTTTGTCTCGTCGTTTAACTATAGAATTATACGAATGAATTGTAATACGAGTATTGCTCATCCGCCATAGCAAATAGCGTGATAGTATATAGCCTGTGCATTCTGTCAAAAAAGTATCGGGAATGGATGATTTGTTTTTTTGTGTTAGATTGGCACAACTGTTTTCCATTTTGGCTACTTTCGGCAAAAAATCCATTTATAGTTATTCTTAATTATTGGAGCGTTATGTGGCGTTTAAGAGAGCAAATTCGATGAAAATGACCGGAATTGTCGAAAGAAAATGCTTGGGTTTTCCATCCCGAAAATACGCCTTCGCACAAGGCCATCATTGTGAACGAATTTTTGACCAAAAATTCAACAAATGCCATTGTCATTGCCATTTTAATGGTAAGATTTTCTTTTTGATTACCACTATTGATTCTCTATTCGTCCAAGAATTCAAATAATAGCGTTCTGCAAGTAATGTAAACTGAAAGTTGATTTTGCACAGTTTGTTTGCCAATTGAAACTATTTGCTCGTTCGCAGAGCACTTTCAGGACATCAAGCGTATAATTGGCGCTGAATATGTTTGCATCGGTGGAGGATTTGACGGCGTGAGCAGGTAAACTGACCTTATTGAAAACCGCAACTTTGACGGAGATAAGTTGCCAGCAGGACATTTGCCAAATTGAAACAAAAGTTTTTTAAATTTTTGAATTTGCTAGCGTTACTAGCAATTAGTATACAGCTGACTGTGTTTCTAGTCACTAAATTCATTCAGAGAATTCACTGATTTCAATTTAGATCTGATAACTTTGTTATTTCAAGCTATGTGCTCCCATGTCAATAGTTTCAAATCTAATTCAGCTGAATTTACACTCACACCTGAAGGTTCCATTTGAATATTCTGTATAGCTCCCAATCTACTGCGGCGAGACCTTGCTACACACAACAGCTACAAGTCAGCCCAATGTTCTCTACACATATCCGGTTTATCACAATGTTGCAGTTCACAAGGTTTGGGCAAACTTTGTTGCTTCCCTCCAGCCTCAAGCCCCACTGCTAACGAGACACAAATCATGTTTATTTGCACAGGTCCGTGATGAGATGCGAACGGAAGGGCCCGAGGAGTAACCCAACTTGCCCAAAGACAACACGAGCAACGCGATTTCCTTCGAATACATGTTGGTTGCCTCTAACACGCTACTGCTGATTTAACTTTATTTTTATTTTTTAGGGTGTGTTTATTTGAATTCAATAGTGCCACTTCAATCAAACGGATTCGAAATATAGCACAAAGGACGAGATATTTTAAATTAAAAATTTGATTGTGTTGTCCTGAATTAAACTGTTAAATTTCAACTCTTTAAGTCATCAACTTGATCAATCATTAAATAGAGTAACATCAAAATACAGAGCAATCAAAGTAATATCTCAGCACTCAGAGCTCAGGCACTATCCATGACTGACAACATACGACACCATGGCCTACTTTAAACAATACTAATTGTTCTACTTATACTACATCCTAACACGTCTGTACCATAATTGGATCTATTTATTTCTGCGCTTCGTCGCCACAAATTGGTAGTTCTCATACCGAAAATATCTATACACAGCCTCGAAAATTCTGTTTTAAACTAATAATCAGTGCCAATAGAAACGCCAAATTAATTCAATAGCTCACTCTGAATCTAATTAGTATTTCTGACGAGGGAGTTGAAATCTGATGTATATATTAACATATTTAACGTCGACTATTATCTGCATTATACAGTCTGCCACGACTGTCATGAGCCCCAGTGCTCAGGAGCAGGGTTCATCATATCAAAGTAATTATGTGCTCTAAAAGGCTCACCTAAATTATTGAAAAAACACAGTCAATACGAAGTGGCCATATTCTCTAAAATTATATTTGCACAAAAACAAAGGTAGGTTGCCATAACTTACATGACGCTTTCACTGTTAAAAGGTTATCAGATCTAATGTAGAGCCAAACTCCTAATTCTACAAGGCTTAACTCTAGAAACTTTACATATCGGTCAAAATGTACGGCTTGGCCGGTACACAGACACTCCTATGGGCTTATAGTAAGATATTAAATTAAAAAATTAAAACAAGCAATAGTCAAATGGAAAACTAAAATTAAAGAACTAAAAATGGAGCGTACGGCTTGACCGTTCCATTTAACCATTTTTTCGACCAATATGTAAGGTTAGTAGATTTAGGCCTTTTAGAGTTAGGGGTTGGGCAGTATATTCGGTTTGATAACTTTATAACAGCAAGAGCTCTATAGTTGTATCATGGTATAGTTCATTGGAACGGACAAGCAACCTACTTTACATGATATGTTTTTGGTGGGATTTTATTTCATTTTGTAGAGTGCTCTTTTTCATTATATTTCAGCGATGATATTGTACTAGCATTACTTCTAGCAAAGTCAGTTAAAATTGGTATTTCTTGCATTTACTAACTTCACAGCCTGTGACAAAGAGTTTCTTCGTTGATGTTTAAATACAGACTAATCGAGCTTTCATAAGTAAAGGAAGAAGCTAAACCGATCATCAGTAAGAAATACAAACATGCAGCTCCCTTTAAAGGGGTTCGTGGTTAAGTTACATATTTATTCATAGTTTTTGTTATTTGTGTGCAAATTTTAGCCTGCATACGAAATTTCAGGTTTCTAGGATTTCGGAAAGTACCCTAATAGTTTTCATGTGTTCAGCTGTCTGCGTTCCAGGATGAAGGTCAAAGTCAAATCATTTTTTTCAAATAAGTACATAAACGGCACTTTTACGTTTAAACATTTATTTCCAAAAGATAGTTCCGTATTTAGAAGAATATGCAAGAAACTCGACCGTTACTCTTTCAAAATGTTTTACAATGTTTTGTACTTGTGCATTAATTATTTAATTATTATGTGTGAAGACGATGCACCTAGAATTAAATTAACATAAAAGTTGCGGGAAATTTGAAAGAGAAACCGTGACCCTGGCACAGGCAACTGAAGGAAGACGGGTGGGTTTTAGTCAGTAAAAGTCTGACACGCCCTCCCGCTCCACCCAGAGCGGGAGAAGTCATTTGATGATTTCCCATCCAAAAAAAAAGTTTAAATAGGGAAGCCTTCACGAAATTCTACACGTGCATCTTCGCGAACTAAAGAAGCATCAACGCTGAATGGTATTGGGAGAAGTTTTCTTTGTTGTGAGCAATAAGCGACCAAACACAGGGCTCCGTGGTGCTACTGCTCCACCAGAACAACGCGCCTCCGCACACTGCGCTCAAATCGAGGGACTTCCTGGACAGCACGCCATTCAAAATCCTGGGTCACCCTCCTTACAGCCCTGAAAAAAAAAAACTGCTCAAAGTGAAACAGTTTTCGTCGCCGGAAGATGCGCTGCCAGCGCTCGAGCAGGCTGTAAACGAGGTGTCTACGGCGGACTGGAAAGTGTTTCTAAAATTGGTTCTGACGCATGAAACTTTGTATAGAGGCTAGTGGAGAGTACTTGGAAGTGATTTAATAAAAATAAGAAACCTATAGAACATTTATTTTTATTTTCGCAAAACTTTTTGACTGTTCCACGTACATGGTGCTCACATATAGCCGTATTATGGTAGATCTGTGTGCCAAATGTCATCCAAATCCGTTCAGCCTGTTTGGCGTGAAAGCGTAACAAACTAACAAATTTACTCTCGAATTTATGATATTAATATTAGTTAGGATATTGTGGTGTCTTACGACTTCCACGCGATCGATATCGCGGGCGGAAACTCGTATTAACTATAATTCTTGGTTTTCGGATGTCTCCCTTCACCGTCGTCAGTAATGTCCAAGATAAACTCAAATCCAATTAAATTTAGAATTTAATTAAAATACTTTGTTCTCCAACGTTTTGAATAGTATGCAGCAAATTGCAGGCCGTAATAATTACACTGGTGAATCCGAGGCCTTGAAACAAGGAAACCCTCTGAAATATCTCTCTAATTGCAAAAGAATCGGTATCACACAGTACAAACATCATTAAAGCTAGGGGTTTGACGGACAGTGTGTAGACAGACCCAAAATAATATTTATTTTAACTTCACTTAACTTAAGTCGTAAAACGCTACAATGTCCTAATTTCCTTACTACATTATTATTATAATAAAAGCTAATGCGTTGCAATGCCTCTTTTTTAACTACCCAGTATTAGAGCGAAAAAAACAAAAACAAAAAACTCAAACCTGCTAAGCCGTTTTTAAGTTTTAGCTAAACTAACGAACAGCAATTGTTTTTATATTTATTAGAAGAGAGTCAGGACGCAATAAACGTGGCACCTAATGGCCCCAAACAGAATAAGCAGAATTGATGTACATCGAAACGAAAAGAAGAAGAGCGTGGCGTTTGTATTTATTGTCGTACAAACTGTTCTAGATAATCGTTACGAACCGTCTCGCCAGGGGACTTGCCGAGTTCCAGCCACCAGAACAAGCTGGCTTTAGAAAAGGCCGTAGATACAGACAGACCTTCACAACATTTGTATTAAATACTGTTTGGCAAGTTGAACAAATGTTATATCTGAATTTTTATATACACATTGACATTGATGCACTTTATTTATACAACGACATGAAAGTTTACTTTGTAAAGTTATTATATTTAGTTGTTATATTTGTCGGCGTCACCGTTAGCGGTAGGTACAGCGGGCCGAGTTTCGCTGTGCAAAGCGGGACGTTCGCCTCCCCACTCTCCCCACTTCTCAAGCAACTTAATGTAAGCTAGTGCGCAGCGAAGAGGGGGAGCATTCTTGTGGCAGGCTCGGCCCGGTGCGCCTGCCGTAGCGCCTAGAGCTATTATCGCGATCTATTTAATTAATTAACAAGCTGTCGGAATAAAAGAGTTGGTTACTGCTATATCTCATACTTTCATTTAATATGTCGGACCTCTGCCTTCAGGTTATTTCATGGTGATTATTTTATAAGAAATTGTGAGTGAAATAAAGTGATTGTGCTGTAACTAGTATCTCTATTTTCTTCGCCCGACAATCCACGCCTACTTACAAAGTGCAAGTGTAATATCGCTGATGAGGGCCTATCCCGATATCAGAATTGGGATTCGAAGGGCAAAAACCTGAAGAAAATAATGACGACAGTGAAGTGTGGGCTAACGTCTAATCTATTCAAAATATGGAGTTTTTGCTATCACGACTTCCGGCAACCACTTAACCGCAAACGTCAAATTTCACCGCAACGGCGCGACTGATACGGTTTGATCCAGATAATGACAATCGCTTCAATAGCACATATCATCGTTAAAGCACAACAGTCCAAAAATCAAGTGATTGAAGCAAGTGGCAGTACGAACCTTTGACCGAAGTGAAGAATTCGAATCGAGCACCAGCACCGAAGAGTCGTGATACGAACCGTCTCACCTGCTACGTGTATGGATAACCACATCATCCGGTGAGCTCGTTCCTTTTCTTTTCAATAGATAATCTGGTAGTTCGTTTGTAGCTTTTAGCTTTGTCAAAAATTCCAGGGCACCATGCGCTGTGATTTAGTTTACCTTACAGGTATAGGCAAAGAAAACGTTAAATATGAATCGCAGAATACTGAGCCGTGGTGAAATTCAACACGTCAGTGTCCTTTTTGTTTCATGTTGTACCTGTTAACTCAATTACAGAACGAGTTATTATAGGTAGGGATCTATTAGATAGTAGATCCATGTACGTACGGATATTGACCAAATAACATTCTATTTGGGGTAAGAAAGTTAACGTTACTAAAGAGTTTCATTATCATATACCACAACATCAAAACTGACCTACATGGTGAAGACAAACTCGTATTAGTTCAGTGCGAAAGGATAATTGATTCTTTATTGGTGGTATGGTGTTTATGGTTAAAGAAATTTATTTCTCGATAAGAAATTACAAAGATTTCACTTACTTGAGAACGTTTTTAAACTTAAAATATAACTGGGACACACAAACTAAGCAGCTATTGTTTGAATTTATATTAAATCATCTAAGTTGTAATACCATTTCTTTTCGTACGCAAATAACATTATTAACTAACACAAAACTTAAAACTTTTCGATCCACCCGCAAAAGAAATAATCACCGTAGATAAGGAATGCGATCCCGGTGCCACAATAAAGCAATGCAGTAGTAGGGCAAGTCTGTTTAATGGAGTAGTGTTTGATCACTTAGAAAGTGATTAAAAAAATAAAAAAATAAAAAACAAACGTTTAGTTTGCATTCTTTACTTCTACAGGTACCTTATTACATTGTTGCACTCCCGCAAAAATAATTGTTCTCGCCATTGACTGTCTGCACTCGCGGTAGTAAAATGTGATCCTTCCTACTATTGCTGCGATTGTGTACCTGATGTATTTTTGTGCGAATGAACTTACTTGGAATTTTTAAGTATTCTGGTGGAATATGCAGGAAGTTGTTTAATATTCATGAGTTTCGTTTCCCTGTAAATTTTAACTGTAGGTGTAAGGTAATCATAGTGAAATAATAGTTTAATCATTTTATTTTGAGCGATGTGTAGGTCCTTTAGATTAGTTTTTGGCGGTTTGCCCCATATTTCACGTGTTTTACGTTAAGAATCTTGAATCTAATTAAAAGGGCCTATCAAATGGACAGACAAGATATTTACAAGAAAGTGATCGAAATACTAACATCAGAACGGGTTCTGACTAAAATGATTTTACTGGAACGCACTGATTGAACTTCACACTTGTGTGCTGGGCCTCAAGGGATTGTTCGGATCTCACTCCATCCTATGCTTAGGGTTTCTGCACAATGTTATACTGTACATTTAGACATCGCGGAGAAGTTGTGTGGAGAAATCGATGGTAGGGAGTATTCTTGTCATTGTTGACTCTTTCACTAAATGAGTCCTTCTCGAGTGCACTTCTTAGTTGCAGCAGGTGCAGATGAAGCACTAAAGGAGGCTCTGTCTTTTCGGTGCGACTTCGCGGATCATTTCGGATCGGGGTGGGTATTGTATTGGCGCAGACACAGCAATTTTATGGTGAACATGGTGTAGAGTTGCACCTTCTTGCTAACGGTTCTGGCAGGGCATGTGTTCGGGTAGAGAGAGTCATGAGGACATTGAGGTGCTTACTTGTTATAATCGAAAGTGAATCTGGTGGGACCTGGCGCGGCGAGCTTCTCGAAGTGCAGCTAGCGACGGATGGTGCAAGGTCTAGGGTAACACAAACAGAACTTGTGTTTGGGACTCGGGCGCGGTTTTTAAGTGTGGCTTCATATTCTGAGTCTGGGTTTCGGTTAGATTTGGGTGAAATTCGTAAGATAGCATCGGAGAATATTGGGAGAGTTGCTGCGTCACAGTAGGAAAAATGAGACCGTTCTATAGTGGTGATTCCTACTTCATTGTATGTGACCCCCCTCTGGGTTCGATTGGGCTTCGCAGGGAGTACAGACTTCCCTTTGTTGTGTGTCTAATAGAGAATGCAAATATGGTCGTAAGCATTTTCGTGCAATGCCCGGGGGAAGTGAGGGCTTGGTGCATTTAGCTACCACTTTGACGGGTAGCTTGAAGGAGGCCGAGGTGGCGGCAGTCCGCGATTGACGAATGGAGTGGGCGTCATCAGGTGGTTTTAGTGTTGCTTTGTCTATTTGTAGTTCACGTACGTTATCCGCCAGCTCTTAAAACCTCTCGGCCTCTGAGAGTGAAGAAACGTAATTAAACGTAAAATTGGTACTAATCTGTGAGATAAAGTAAGGGTCCGACTCATACGGGTTGACGTCCTATAGTGTGTGTTATTGGGTAGTCTAAAGAACTGGCTTATGCAGGCCGATGTTCTGGGTCATATTATAAAGTGATCGTCTAGTCTGAGAGGCTATGAGATCAATGGAGATATGTGTGGTACTAGTGAGTGATCGGAGAGACGCTGATTGGCTGCCTGGTCCATGTTATCTGGAGAGATAACTAGCTCAAGGGAGGACTATTTAAGTTGTCCGGCTCAGCTCCTAAAGGTTGATTTTGCGGGTTATAAAACGTTGTAATGTATGTCACCGATGGACGAGCGTACAAAGTAATGTATCTACCAGTTTTATTCTTTTTACAGAAAAATGGGCCCGCGGTGACTTTAAGGGGATGGAGACGCACAAGGAAGTGTGAATGTCAGTCTGGCCGTGACGGCGCTTCAATACTTAAATTAGTGTTATTTAGTTTTCATAGATGTCGTTTGTTAGTTTAGAGTGTTATGTGTGTGTGAACATGAAATATGTGTCTGCTACGACACATTCAATGCCATGACACTCAGTGACATTTTGCTGGCTGTATGACATGAGACTCGGTCTAAGTCAAGTCTATTCTTAAGATTAAAATAGTTTGTTTCTGTTATAGGCTCTAAAGTAAATGACTTTGGTGGTAGTGAAACTACCAATGAACATAGCATGTGTGGAACGTTCAGACAAGTACTTTAATACATTTGATTGTATAATCTACAGGGACCATTTTGTCCGGTCTAAAAAAGAGACTAAAAAGAGACAAAAAAAAGAGACAAAAAAAAAGACAAAAAAAGAGACTAAAAAGAGACTTAAAAGGAGACAAAAGAGAGACAAAAGAGAGACAAAAAGAGACCAAAAAAGACTAAAAAAGAGCAAAAAAAAGAGAGAAAAAAAAAACTGTATAAACTGGAATGATCTTGAAGGGTTATTCATGACCGGACCAAGCAGTAACGGTCGGTTTATGGCATTGTTAAAATTCGAGTGAATCTAATATGAGCTGGTAGCAGTAGGCGCTAAGCGTTTGACTGAGAAGCAGTCGGCCATAGGTTCTGATCTCATAAGATTCAGAGCAGTTATATTGCCAATTTATTTATTTTGGTTTGCAATACCAAGAATATTCGAAATAATGGGTTTAGAATAAAAAAAACGTTACAAGTGATAACAAAAATAAAAACATATTTATTTGTTATAATATTTTACATATGGATAACAAACCGGTACGATAATTTATAATAACTTCTTCAGCAGAATTGGATGTGCAATACTATATCAAGGAAATAAGAAGCAATTGGTTTTATTTTGACATGTAAAATGTAAAAAAGAAAATATAAGCAGATTTAACATAACAACACATAACATCACGCCTTGTTTCCCCAAAGGGTTTGGCAGAGGTGTACCTATTGTACACCCACATTTTGCCAGTTATGTCTAAGTACCATGTAATAGGGGGCGAGCCTATTGCCATCTCGCGGGCTCAAATCCAGACTTCGGGTTGCTACTGAGAAATTCCAGATAGAAAAACCCTTTAACACGTTGTCCGACCTGGGAATCGAACCGAGCTCCTTCCAGCAGATTTATTTCACCATAAACATCGAGCTTCGATCTTTAATTTCCAAAATAAGTGATTTTAATAAGTGGTTATGTAGTGCAGTTTGTTTACATTAAGTATTTCACATTTTTTTTGGCTTTAGTGAATATAGATTACATATTGAGGATAGCTTAAGTATTCATTTTCGCTAAGAAAAGAGGATAGAAACTAAACCTCATTTTTGTATGATTAAATAATCAAAGATATAGCGCAATATACAGGATAAACTATTCCGAAGCTTAAACGTTATTATTTGCCGGGCTTTGGTGATGCAAACTTTATAGTGTGGAGTACACGGCGAACAGTTTTAATGACTTGTTGTATAATTCAGCACACATTATTTACGTCCACTTTTACGCAGCGCAATAATATTGCCAACGCTTCAATATTTATATTTCACTGCATTTTGAAAATTATAACCACAATACCGCTAATTAACTGATTTAACATTCGTCACTAACCAACAACGTTCAATCACAGAGTACATTAAACTACGAGTATACTGCGTTCAATCAGGTGAATAGTCGTAACGAATTGCACCTACCACACAGAAATCGAAATAGTTTTCTGTGGTCTACCTACAAACTTTGATTATCGAAGTAAACAAGATGAACGAGATAAGTATCGAATGATTATCGAACCACTTCAAGTAATTTTATTACAACAAACAAAAGTTGTTCATTTTAGGTAATATTAATAACACATCAAAAACGATAAATAGATTTTATTTGAAACTAACATCAAGCTTAATCCGCAAGCGCAGGTGAGATTCGAAGTCAGGGCTTGCCAATATCGCTCCTTCCCACGCACGGTAACGACTAAGCTAGCACACCATATGTTAAATTAGTTGAACTTATGAACTACTATCAATTACAGACAAAGTGAGTGTGTGTGCGTGTCTATCGTATAGAAGCAACTTTTATAAGAAGGTCGTAAGTGAAACCGAAGCGTCAATCTATTGCTTTGTGAGATTGCTTGTGGATTTATGAGCGCTACTGTACCAATAGAATAGGAAATACGTTTACTTCTTTAGTTATAATAAATTACAAGGAGATTTTTTTTTTCTTTGGGAGGCTTTCTTGACGGTATATTTAGGAGCATCACGCATTTAATGTGGCACTAACCAGCACTTAATTGTACAATTAAGTGCACTATACTGTTCTCATATAACGTAACCCGGATAAACTGAAATTCAATATAAAATAAGAAAACTGTAATACTTGGTTCACAGTACGTGGTTTCAAGTACCATACTTACCTTTAGCTGGAAGAGAACGTTGTCTTGCACTGAGAGTTCCTTATCTTACCTAATTGTTAGCTAGTGCGCCACTCTATAATATCAAGGTGTAATATTAACCTAAGTCGGAATACCGAAATACTTGAACAGGAGTAAACTACTAACTGGAACTAACTACGTCGTACATTAAGATGAAAGAAATTTAGAGTGTAAAAGTTTTGTATTATCAAAATAGTTTTGTTACACAGACGCCAGGTCCCGATGCAAACTGTCACGCAAAATATGGCCCCAATCGCAATTCCTATGGTGTATTTGTGTAATTATGGTGTATCAGGTTCAGACGTAGTAGTATATTATCTGAGGTATAGACTTCAGTACTTCATCAAGGAGCCTTCATTGTTTGTAGTGTCACAAAATTATAGTTAATAAAATAGTATACATAGGAAAACACACCGAACTGTACGCAAAACTTAGTGGTTCTTTATTTTTATCGTCTTAGTTCATGTTTTTATTTTGTTATGTATTAAATACGCCTAAAAAGACAGTTGTATATTATCTTTAATTTCTGTTTTTATTATTATAATTACTTTGTTAAGCTAGGATCAAATTTATTTCTGTGGAAAATTATACTTACGCGATGCGACTCTCATAATTATTATTATACTCTTTGATCTGAGCTGTTGACGATAGGTTCGTCTAAAGTCACAGCATTTTGCTGGGCAACGACCTGTTCTTGCACAAGTGCGTCGCACGGCCTGATTGTTCTTGTTATTGTTACAAAAGCAGCTCTCTGCAATAGGCATTTTGTTTTTGTTTAGATTTTTTATTTGTGGGATAGGAGGCTTTTTGCTACTTTGTTCGTCTATTTATGTCTTTTTATTTTTGTTATGTGCGTTCTGTTTTAGCAGAATAAACAATTTTTCATATTTTCTTCATTCTAAATTAAAAACTTTCATCAACATAAGTAAATTACATTGTTAATTTTGGAGTCACATTTTAAGCAAAGATAGGTTGTATTAGGTGTAAAATATTTTCCTTCTTTTCTCCTTTCATGTAAACGATGAATTCCTTGACTCACATCAATGCGGAATTAAGTTTTTATGCCAAACCTAAATCTAGATTTCTTGAATCTGAAGCTTATTTAGGTTTTAACTTTACTACGCTCTTATTCGTTAATTGGTCAGGATAAATAACTAATTGTTATGACTGGGAGTTGAAACCACGACCCATCGTGCTAAAAGTCAAACGCGGTAATCCACTGTGCCCATCAACTGATTACTGAAGCTTTAACGCTGCTTGTTGAAGGAATGGCATTTTGTGCCTAATATTATGATCGTATATCGACAAGCTAGTTAGCAACTAGACAGCCATTTAAAAAAATTGCCATTTCACTTTAAAAATGTTTGCTTGCCCTACTCTCTATTTCTTTTCCTTATTTGCTGTCTCGCTCTGTGCATCTCCATATGTAAGTACGACCACATAATGAAGGCTATGAAAAACATTTTGTGTTGTCCCCTCAGGCTTAGATTCTTGGGCTTGGTTCAAGTTGTGAGCATAGCGGTCACGACGTTGGCGTAGAGTAGACCTCAGGGTCTAGATGGAGTGATGTTGTGTGATGGTGTGAGTTCTATGAGATACTACGACGATGGGAAAGTAAAAATATGCATGAGACTACAAGTTATTGATCCATCCAACTTATCGAGACCATTTCGTTTGTTAGTGGTCACAAGTTTGTCCACCAAGGCATGGCATTTGATTTCCAGAACGGGAAAGTCACGAGTAATTCAATAAGGAAATTCTCAGTAGTAGGCTTAAGTCTGGAAGTTCTACTACCCTTTTTTCTATTACATCCAATGGGAAAATATAGCTGGCTAAATATAGGTGTATGTAATACCAGAATTTCTCTGCTAACCTCTTTGGGGAATACCGGCAAGATGTAATGTTGTGGAGATGAATATTTAGACGTTTACGACCCAAATTCGAGGTACGAGTATCCGGCGATGGAGGGTTGTTCGTTGGTTAGGTATGTGAAGACTGCACGGTGTTGTTTGTTGTCTCAGATTCCTGCTACATGAGAAATTTGTTAGGAAATGTCTCCTACATATTATGAAGCTTGCCATAGATGGGTCTCACAGATTAGTGTGGAACGTGTTGCACCGGGCGGGGGTGGAGGGGGGTACAAAGAGGTAGCTTCCCACTACGTAGCTTTTTTCATGAAAAATGTCAGTTTTGACAAGAGACTCTTTCGGTAAGTCATCATTATCGTCAATTGTTTGGGTTCAGCGCAGCAAACTCTACTGAATTAGTTGACATTTCAGTAACCACTCCCTCTCTAGCCGTTTTATCCTGCACACAGGCTTTCGATTTTTTCTTCGATCTTTCCCCATTAGTTCTTCGACTTCTTTCTTGGACCTTTTCGGTAAGCGTAGTGCAGAAATAGCAAAACTTGCTATTTATAATAAAAAACTAAAATATAATTTCACCAAAACTGGCTAAATCTACGATTTTCATGATGCATTCTATTTCTGTATTCAACAAACGAGCAACAGAAAAAGATCGATGTTCTAAATACGTTGAACGCTAAACGCATGCGGTGAAAGCGGGCGCTTTCACGTAGTAGTGCTACAAAGGAAATTGACTCCACGGCATGGATTCAAGCACATAATACACACAACACCCATAAAACCGATGTCTTTCACAAATCAAGTTGGCAGGCATCAGGTTCTATTGATCATTTACTATGCCAAAAACAAATCGCTCCGAGCTAGGTCGGTTCACACCTGACTCGCCGCAGGTGATTAGTTATGTACACAGCGCGCGCAAACAGGCCTCAAGGACGGCTCCAGCGCCCAACTACACAAAGGCTACGGTAGCCCGATGTATTGGGACGGAATTGTTGGTTAGCTTTCGATATTATTCTAACGAGGGTTATCTTATAGCTAGATATAATGATTGTTTACTCAAAATCTTATTCAGATTTGAATACAAAATAATGGTTAACGTGGCATGGACTATCGGGTTTTTTTTTACCGGGTTTTATGATATTTCTTAGCTAATTGTTACCTAATTTGGAAATAATATGTTCATCTCCGGTCCCTTTCAGTCAACGGCAGTACCTATAAACTTTGGCAGCACCTCTGTCTAACCCTACGAGAAGTACTCTGTTAGGATCTGAGAAACTCCCTTTGGAAAAACCCAAAAGCTAATTACACCTAGCCCGATCTGGCAATCGATCCCAAGACGTCATAAGTGGCTCTTGCGAACACGTAATGATTTCCCAGTTTTTTCAGACCAGTGTTTCTTTTATCATATTTTAAGTTCAAATTCTGCGATTCTCTCTTCCCGCCGTTATCTTACAACTTCGACTGCTGTCCATTTCCCACGCTCTATATTTGTTTTGTATTAATATTACATTAATTATAATTCGTAGTGCTGGCTGTTTCATTAAGTCGTTCTCCTTAATTGCAGCATCCTGATGGCTGTAGCTTTTAACTAATGAGATGGATACTAGTGTTTGCCGTCGTAAAGAACAATCTTTAATATCTGCGATAGTAGTTGGACATTCTATATTTATAGTCACCTACAAATCGCCACTATTCAAAGGGCATTGCTGTATGGTAGGCGTTCAAAAACAAAGTCATAACGTGTTATATCTATATAATAATGCTCTATTCTAGATCAGGATATCATAAGAGTGCTGTTTCAGGGCAGAATTAGAAACATAACAGTATGTTTCTAATTCTCTGCATACCATACTAAGGCATTATGGGAGCCGAAAATCGCTGGCGCTGCTTATTTTTTTATTTATGAACTTTACATGACGTACAGTTAAAATTTTCAGAATAAAATTGTATGTGATACTGACAGCCAATTAAATGTCTTCTTTTCTAAAACATGTTGGAAAGAAAGAGTGTGAACAACACAATACAGCTACCAAATACTATAAATAAAAAACAGTTTAACAAGACAGTTTGCTATTGATGATGACAGTTTGCTATTGATGATGACAGTTTGCTATTGATGATGACAGTTTGCTATTGATGATGACAGTATAAGTCTACCTGTCCCTGACAAACAATCTCTCAATCTCCAGTACCCCAAAATTCGAGATAGATACGTGTTATTAGTAGTGGTTAGTAGTAGTAGTACGGATTCAGCCGTAACTTGTATGGAGGTGCGACTTCCTAATCATTAAAACACAAACGAGCGCGTGGTCACGTCTCGCGTCGGATTCACATCAGTGTGATCAGAGTTTCATGTGGAACTTATGGCTGGCGAAATGTTTTATACACCTCTGCCTAAACCTTTCAGGAAAACAGGCGTGATGTTACGTTGTTGTTTCAAAATAGGCCAACAACAACAACAACCTTAAGAAAACCAGTTGGAATTAATAAACAATTTTGGAGCAAGTCAGCAACAGTTAATTAACTAAAAACTGGGGCTTGAATGCGAAAATTAACTTACAAATATATTGAAGTTAGTACTTTAAGTTGGCAATTTTGAGTTGGAGTGTTTTACGAAGAAACCCTGCACGATGAAAAATAATGAAGGGCAAAGACGAAACTATCTGTGTCCGTATGTATTGAGGAGCCGTGTATATTAGCCGATTTTGTAGGTCCGATCCTGGAACTTGTAGTAAAACCTATAAAACATATCACATTACGTTTAAGGTGGCTCCTCTAAACACCAGCGTATGCACAATACGTAACATGAGTGAATCATTTTACTTATTTTGCATACGTTGGTGTTTAATCATTCATTGTCCATATATAGTTATTAAAAAACGGCAATTTTAGTTAATCCTCTTTTAGTTTTTTTTTGTGTTCAATTTGTGTTCACTATATAAGTACTGGTTGCTGGAGAATGATTCATGTCCAGCCCGATCACTATGTACGGCAAGCCGATCCCTTGGGAGAAGCAAGCCAAATACCTAGGCGTGATCCTCGATCAAAACCTAATGTTTAAATAGCACATTAAGGCGGTTTGCGCGCGCGCCGCTTTCGCTCTTGGTAGACTCCACTTCATTCTGACAGCCCGTTGCAAACTGTCACTTAAATGCAAGCTGCGTATCTATACCGCAGTCATCCGTCCCATCATGACCTATGCCTGCGTTGTATTTGCGCACGCTCACCCACGTCATCTCCATAAGATGCAGACCCTCCAAAACCGTTTCCTTAGAAAGGTCACGGGTGCCCCCTTCTATGTCCGTAATATAGATCTCCACGTAGACCTTGATCTCAGCGGCCGCCCGCTATACTCCCTCCCGCATTAGCAGTATTCGCCGACAAAGGCATACTTTAATCGACCCCGATGACACCACTACCCTCCTCTAGGAGAGCAGTAAGGCCACCAGCACTTTACACAAGCACAAAACCCGATCGCCGTCATACCGTCCTCGCCGCCGAGGCCCGCCGCGACGCCCAAATCCACACCCCCCCCCCGACCCTTGCTCGAGCCAGCCCGCTGAGCCTGTAGCTTTAAATTCGTCCCTAAATCACTCAAATCCTGATCCAGCTAGTCCCTTGCTGCCCTCTTCCAGCGACGCCCTTAGCGTTGTCGCTTAGTTTTTAAGTTAGTACATAAGTTTAAGTCCTGGCAGAAGGCCTTAATTTATTAGGGCAACCACAGGCAAGTCTGTCTAAGCTGACGACAACCTCATAGGTTGAACTGCGAGATGCCATTCCCAAAAAAAAAAAAAAATTATTCATGTGCAAATAAACGCTTTTGATACCATAGTTGTAATTATTTATGATCGCCCTGTACACAAGTTGTTAGGATTTTTTTAAAATTGTTGATATCTTTTGAAATACTGAGTGCGCAGGATGTTGGAGTACGCCAATATTTATTATACATTTCTATGCTCTTGTTATCCGATTTGATGAACTGCTATAAAAGCTACCTATATTTATTTCCTAGAGACCGTCAGGATTGAGAAGCCAGGGTGGGGGTGAGGGTTTTAATACAAATTCCAGGAATGGGGTCTTAAAAAATCGCCTATTTTACTATTAAATATTGGTAGTATCTGCGTTTCAATATGAGACATGGATCCTCAACCCATACGGATACATAGGGACAATTAAATTATCTCAGGAGTATTTAAATAATCTTTTTTCTTGGTAGGCTTGAAATGCTTGGTTGGTTTGGTTAACAGACAAACAGTTTTTCTAATAACTGCTCCCAAATAATGGTGTTTAATTTTTATTTTTTTATTATTTGATATTGACTTATAAACAACTCTGACATAATATTTTCATTATTTGACATTTTATACCTACAATTTTTATTTAGTTTTGATTTTATTCTATCAGATAATTTCTATATTTTGTAAATGTGAGAACGTCGTAGGCCTTGTGGATTGTAAATTTATATACCATTGTCTATTTGTTGAACATATGGTACTTTTTGACAGGCCTACACTGTCCTCCCATACCTATTAACACTGTAACTAAAAATATTGTAAAAGACAAATATTTTTAAAAGAGTAACCATGGAGTTTCTTGCCGGCTCTTCTCCATAGGAAACGACCAATTGGAACCGTGCACCTAGAATCTGACGTTTCATAAGTGCCCATGTAGGTTTATGTCAAATAAAATATTTTGATTTTGATTTTGAGACAATTATGTCCCTTGTGTCGAGTCGGCTCTCTATTTGCATACTCAATCTTTTGCTTAAAATAACGTATTTTTAGAACGCGACATATTCCAGCCTATAAAATTGAATTCCAAACGCGTCCTGCTGAATTAACTTATGTTCGCATCCTACTCGATTCGTAGCAAGATAATGAAAATTGAAAAATCCTGACAGGGAATCGAAGCGGCGTAAAATTGGAAAACTTGACGGTGCAAGTAATTGTGGGCGGGAGAGGCAGCCTACCGTGTTTATGGCGGTTAATAAAAATGTTCTTGATTTTGGTGGCTTGTTTATTCAGTTTTCATTTTATGAGTATTCTGCCTGGTTAGTCTAGTGGGCGCAACAGTTACTGCAGACCTTTAGGTTCTGGGTTCGATGTGAAGCTCGGGCAAAACGGTTTTTCTATCTGGAGTCTGGATTTGTGCCCGGTTGGTGGAAATTAGGCATAGGACTTCAAAATAACGGCGAAATGTGGATGTACTATAGGTATACGTCTGACAACCCTTCGCGGCAGAAGGCGTGATGTTATATGACTTATGCATAGTATTTTCAATGGCCGGTAAAAGCCGTGTGGTGTTGCTTTGGTAAGCAAATCTTGGTAGGGGCTCGATGCTCATTAGTGGAACTACACTGGACTTAAAACGTTCTACACCGGACAGTAAATAAACCGGGCCATCCGCCATCTTGGAACTCTGATTCGATTTTCTCAAAAAGTATAAAACTTGCAACTATCAAAGTTATACCTACAAACAATGCATTTCATGTTGATTAAAATGTATTCAACGAAAAACCACAATGCTAACGATTTGCTCTGTTTTGACTAGAGTTCACGATTAGCGAATTTTTTTCTACAATGAGGGTAGTCGAACGTTTCTTGTCATTTCTTTAGTTTTTGTCCATCGTTTGCTCAGACGCGTGTATTATTGCTACAAAGTCCAACAAAGTCTGCGAGACGAATCTGCTGAACGGAACCTAACTCCAAAGTGAGCTGCACAAGTAGCCCACCACGAGTACGACTTGAATTTCCTCTCGAGCATAGGGGCCTCTCTTCGCTGTTGAGACCAGTGTCTACATGGATGTGATCGACGTCAGAGAGTATTAAGTCGCCCTGGAGAACGTTATTCTCAGTATTGCATCGAGGAAACTGTTGCTTATGGAAGAGAATCTGTAATGGTCTGTGGCGGCATCTCGTTAACTGCGAATCGCAATTGCAGAGAAGTGGAATGCATTCCTCAAGATTTTATGGTCAAGCTCGTGTATTCGACGAATACGAGGATCCTGGCGGTTATCCGAGCAAGGGGAGGGAATACTGAATTCAGATCAAAATTTTAATTATTTATGCTTTGTTGTTTCTGGCTTTTGATTTATGATTACTAACGATTAACTCGACTCGAAAACGTGAAATCCTAAATAAACACTTAATAAATTGATTAATCCCAATAAAATTATATTAATTTTAATCATCTTGAAAGGCAAGGCAGTGTACTTACTTGAAAAAGTAATTGCCTGTTATAGTACAAAATATATAGTAACCTGTCTCTTCTTCGGCCTAATATGATGACAATGATTGTGTAGTTCCAAGAAATCCAAATATAGATGGTATGATAATTTTATAATTTTACTTTGCTTGCTTTACTTTATCTATGATTGATTGGCTATTAACAGTATGGTGACTTTTGCTTCTCTTATATTTTTTAGATCTGAATATTGTAGGGTATGTCTGTAACATTATTGCAAAACCGTTAAAAGGCTTTATTCAAAAACACCCACCATTGTTATCCAATTTTATGTATGTAGGAAATAAGGTATATAAAGCAGTGAAAATAGCAGAATATTATTATTTCTACAGTAATTGCCGGGATCCCTTTTTTCGCATACTGTTTTTTTTTTCTAATATTCTTATGCATAACTGTTTTGGTAAATATTTTTTCTGTATAATAATGCTTTGCCATATATGTTTTTGGCATATATTTTGTTGACATAATATTATCTTGTAGGCTAATTTGTTTTGGTATAATTTAATTCGCATTTCATTACGAGGCGTAATGACTAGCCTGACTAGCTATTAGTGTTAAGGCATAAAATTAATTATTCTTATTAATTTTATGCGTAAAGATCTAACGAAATTATTCCTCATATGGCTTCTGCTTGGGAAGCCCTGCTTACGTTACCTCAGTACATAAAGAAATATATTAACGAACAAATAGTCTGCGAGGCCTAAGCTGAGCTTTGCGTCGCGCCTCAGGCCCATTGTCGATTGACCGATTGCCAAGCAAAGGACGTGTCGCTATGTGCACGCACACAAATGCAAAGCTCAGGTTAAGCCTCGCGGACTGTACCACATTACATATTCATCCAATTAGAATCACAAAATGCCGTCCGTAATAAAAAGGAAATCATCCGGAACTGAGTACTTACATTCAATTTCGAATAATTGAAAATCGTTTTTGCACCGTATGTATGTTTTCATACCGCGCTTTGGGCCCATTGCGCACATTTTCCGCCTCCAATTTTTTATAAGCCGCCGCGGTATTGTTTGGCAGACCTGATTTTTTTTATATGGTTCTGGACATAAAGGGTGCCAAGTATCAACGGGACCGTGCGTCGTTGTCAACCGTCTGTCACAAGGCTTGATTAAACGCACTAAGACCCAAGTTCACCAACTACAACATACTCATTGATTACGTAACCGTGCCGCTAGCATTTGACAGTTGTTTAAACAAACCACGTTTTTTTCGAGTTCACCATTTATTTCTAACCAGCGGTTTGACAACCAAACGTTTTTGAATTAATAAGTTGAAAATGACCGAATGATCGAATGTTGAATGACCGAATTCGATATTTTCTTGTGAATTTCGAATGTCAACGTCATTCAATATTCAGTGTCAAACTCAATTAATTATTTGTCGTGTCGTGTTAGTTTTCTTATAAAATCTGTGAATGTGGAAGATAAACGCAAACGTACTGTAAATGTTACCAGTGACGAGAAAGCAGTACTTACCGAAGTAATAAAGTACAGAGACATGGTAGAAAATAAAAAAATCGGACACTACAACAAATGCTGAAAAAGCAAGTGGTTGGAAGCATCTGGCTGAAGAATTTAACGCACATAGCACTTACTGCAAACGTACTTCCGAGAGCTTAAAGACTTGCTGGAAGAATATCAAACGCCAAACAAAAAAACATTCAGCAAGTCAAAAACGGGAACTATTTATGACTGGTAAGCAAACGTGGTAACTAAAAAACCAAATGTTTGTTTTTCCTGTTATTTATAATGTAACACCTTATTTTTAGGTGGTGGAAGACCACCTCCATCTCCTCCTAGCACTGGAGTGGACCGCATGATTCAATACTGGGACCTGCTTTGGAAGGAAAAGAAAATCCATATGATGGTGATGCTCTCCTAGTTATAAATGTAAGTACTTACTGAGAACTTGTCCAAAACTTCTATCAACTTTTTAACTAATAAGGTAGAAGTACGTATTCCCGTTAGTGCCCCAGTACCCATTAACAAGACAGTTTTATTATTATTGCGCTTTTCTACCAAGAATAAATGAAAGTTTATGAATGGCAATACATTCGTAGTAATATTTTGTACAATTTTAATGGCAGCATTGACCAAAAAGTTTAATGGCTGCAAAACCCTGCGATCACAAAAGTTTGCTACATGAAAATATTATGTAAATTCAAAGTTCTGTCAGTGAACTACCGAGCCACCACGTCGCATTCATCAGCTAGCCATACTGTGACGGATAACGATAGGGTAAGAGTGTTAATTTTGTGAAATAATTAAGTGTATTATTTAGCGATACGAGTATAACCTATAAACGAAGGTGAATCTAATTGAAAAGTAAATATGCTTGCATTTCACATCTATTGGTACTCACAAACCCCTACATGACCTGATACCCGTTAAAATAGTTTTTTTTACCGGTTATTGGAACTCGTACAATCCGGTAATACACGTTGCACCGATACCCGTTATTGTATACTTATTGCCTTGAAATAAGTCTCATTTTCCTTTAAAACTTTACGTAAACATTTAGTTTTTTTAAACAATTTTCTGTAAAAGATAAAAACTAATTTGCAGTGGAAACAATAGATTTGTGCTGTATTTTAAGTGTTTCGTAGGTTTTGATGTGTTTTTATCTAGATTTAAGCGTTTTCTATAATATATCAGTACCTACAAAGGTATGTATAGGTTAGTGATATTTTTATTACCAACGTTTAAGGGTGACTTATATAGGTGAAACCACAATATTCTTCAAATAATTTCAAAGGGTAGTTTAAAATAAATGTGATTCATAATGATACTATATGATCATCGATTTTAAAAACTTAAGTATAAACAGATTACTGATGTGAACTATTACCTACACCGGACAGAAAATAACCCGGGACACCCGTTTTTCGCCACCTTTGAAGTCTGATTCGATTTTCTCCAAAATAAAAAACTTTTATCTATCAAAGTTATACCCACAGAAAGTGCGTTTCATGATGACTAAAATGAATGGAAACTCATTGGGGATAACTTATTGTTTAGTAAGGGTTTTACAAAGAAAAGCCGTTTTCCAGTCGTATTAATCGTTAGTAATAATAAAAAATAATAAAAACAGAAACAAAGAAAAAATAAAGTTTCTGCACAATATTCAGTATTTCTCTCCCTTACTCGGATAACTGCCAGCACCCTCGTATTCATTGACCTCACGAGCCTGACGAGGGCTACGAGCTTGCCATTCCATCGTACGAATACCGACGTCGCCAAGATACTGGGTCACCACATGAGCAACATCAGGCTGTGCATAATCATGCATCAACTGCATATCCTGCCCCATATATCCCGCGTACCGCGTTACTGAAAACGTCGCAGACCATGTGGTACCTACCACATGGTGTTTTCAGTAATGTAGCGATGAGAAGTCAATCCACGTGTACGGCCCGTCAGTTCGGTGAAAATGTGCGGTTAACGAGATTCCGCCCCAGACCAATACAGATCCTCCTCCATAAGCAACCGTTTCCTCAATGCAACACTGACAATAACGTTCTCCTAGGACTGACCCTGGTCTCATCAGTGAAGACCACATTACCCCACTGCTCTAACGTCCAATCCCTATGCTTTCGAGCAAATTCAAGTCGTTAATGCTGGGCCTGTTGCAGTCTCCTTCTGACGGTTTCTGAACTTATGGACTTGAACTGCGCTGAGGCGGAGATTTCGCAGAACAGTAAGTTGGATATAACGATCATCTGCTACTGATGTGGCCCTAGGTCTGCTCGTACCTGGACGGCGGTCGAATGCTTCAGTCTCTAGGTATCATCTGTAAACTCAACGAAGATCTGCTGATTCGATCCCTTCGAGTGACCTCAAGTTGCGCAACGCCTGCTAGAAGTGCTACAGCTTGAGCTGCTTTCTGAGGTCTTATCCATTATTGACCGAAAAAAGTTGCAAAAATACACGCGTCTGAACAAACGATTGACCAAAACTAAAGTAATTATAAGAAAAATCCGTCTACTAATTGTAGATAAAAATAACGCTAATCGCGAACTTAAGTCAAAATAAAGCAAATTGTGTTAGCGTTAGCATTGTGTTTGTTCCTTACAATGAGAGTTTATGGTACTTTAAAACAATAGCAAATAGTATTTACACCACAATTTTCCGTTGATATATGTCTCATAAGATCGGGGAGAGCAGAGACAAGCCTCATCATTTCTATTGGCATTGCCAATTTACCACTAAATCGGGGACAAATTTCATTCAAACTTCGGGTTTCTACTGATTTGCGCTGAAATACCTACCTCAAGTAATTTCGCATTTTGCAAGCAAATTAATACAAAAAAATGACATTTAAATCAGCATTAAACGCACTTTCTGTAGATATAACTTTGATAGCTGTAAGTTCTATACTTTTCGAGAAAATCCAATTAGAGTTCAAAGTTAGCGAGTGGCCCGGTTTATTTGCTGTCGTGTGTATATTTCGTACAAAATTCATTTAAAAAAATGTCTACTAATATGTCTTTTCTTCGGATAAGTCCTCTTTTTATTTAATTTACTCAGAAATCCAAAAACGGTATTTCTGTGAACTTTAACGTAAAGCAATAGAGTTCAAATTCGCAGGGAAAATTACCGGATTCGGGGACAATTTAATGTTTACGTTAAGTTGTCGAATAGCTATGTTTGTTTATCAGGCGAATAAATATTTTAAATTTTTCAATCGTTAATTAACTAGAGAATAGCTATCTGTGGTCTATGCTAGCGACTATGCGCAAGCGAGATGCACAGATACAGTATTCAACGTGTTAGACGAGAATAGCAACAAAACGTGTAAATCTCCAATTGTTACATAAAAATGCCGCCAGATGCATAGAATCGCAGGGTGACTAGTAGTTTTTTGCATTGGTGTCACACACAACTATTCCTGGAACAAAAAAATAAAGAAGATTTAGGATATGGTAATTTCATTTTTGTACGTAAAGATACCTGCCTAGAAATAAAATTTATCAAAGATTGTGTACTTACCTTTCTGTTTCCTTTTATGTTTTTTCCTCAATCAATGAAAGTAAGGCTATGGTATCTTTAAAAAAAGTTAAATCTTCTCCAAAATTCATTGTCGTCCCATGTGTTGAAATTATCAGGCCTCTCTCGTAAAACACGTTTTTTTTCTCTCAAGTGGGTTTAAATAATTAAGGATTTCATGTTCTTCTTCGATTGCTTAGTCGTCAATTGTTCAAACACATTCATCTTAACAAATTACTGCTGATGATTACAGCCAAATGTGTTCCAACACTGAGGTTGGTGTATTTATTGAAATTCTGATGCTCTTAATTTTAAGTGAAGCTGCATTGTCAAAATAATATTCTTTAAATTTATTCAGGTAAAGAAAAGGCGTCGTACAATCGATCATCAGTACTGATGATTATTACATATATTCAGATGGACTCCAATAATGAGGTTGTTAATTTATATCTATGTAATAATTATAAGTTCTCCTAATTTTTTCCACTCAGGCATTGTGGCTAATCACAGTGAGATACCAACTACGCATGATGTGGTATTAAAGTGCATCCATGTGTGCGTAATCCATAAGTGCAATTCTCTCTCCATTACTTCACAACATACTTCCACAACCTCCGCATCAAGGGCCCAATGCTCTAACAGCTCTAATAGTTGTTCATTGTATTTTATTATTGTACAATGTTGTTTGTATCTCAGATACTTGTATGAAAGTGTGGTGTTTATGCATATGATTTATTTCTGTTTCAGTTTCTTCATGCATTTCTTTGTCCATGTCATAGAAATTGAAAACGAGCCTATATTTACCCAGAGCCCCATAGTCGGAACAAGTTCAGAACAAAGAGACAGAGTTTTGAGCACAAATTGGGATAAGGTACACTATACCCAAAGCTCTTCAAGTTTTAATTATTTACATATTTATAACACATTTAATTACCAAATTGGAATTGTTTACAGGAAAATAACTTGAAATGGAAAGGGTGGACATCAAATTCCTTGAAGAGGCCATTAGAAGATGTTCTTAAATCGTCAACTAAGAATAATTAAGGAAATGGTTGAAAAGAAGGAGACCCGACCAGCAAAGTTTGAGTGACCAGCTAATTAATTAATTAAAGCTAAAAAAAGAAAAAAATAATTTGGTCAAAACATTGATTCAAAACTCACAAGAAGAGTCTAAAACTAGAGTTTTAATTTTACAGGAACAGTTAAAACAAGACAAAATTAAAACACAAAAATTATTGTAAAAAAACGGTTTTATTTGTAATTATTATTTTCTTAGAATAAAGTATTTTTATGAAACTTGTTGTTTTTATTGTAAAATTATCTAGGTTGCTTTGAATGTTGTAGTGTTCTAAAATAGTTCTAAATGAGTTTTCTCCTCTATCTCTCGCTCTCGCCTATCAATGTCTCTCGCTTCCGTACCAATGTCAGGATGCCGTTGCTGCCTAACCCTGCCTTGTTCTATAAGAGATTCCCAAGGAGCATGCAGTTCCAAATCCAGATCATCAGGAAGGCATTCTACTCGCTTCGATTGAAGGATATTGTGAAGTACAGCAGTTGCAACGATTACTGGAAGGCAATTTTTATATGGATATGCATTCCCAATGCAAGTGCTGGAAACCGTCTCTTCCATATCCCAAACAACTTTTCTATGGGATTTCGAGTCCTTATATGTGATTCATTGTAATGACTTTACAGCGCTCTGAACCCTATCAAGAGGCATCATCAAGTAGCTTCTATTCATATATCCACTGTCTGCCACTAGAATTGAGCGGTTGCATGTGCCCAACTTGAACATAGCATTTCTACGGGATGCACTAAAACTGCGCCTATCATGAGTACTACCTGGCCACCTTGCTACAAAATCTGTGATTATCAGTCCAGCATTGCATACAGCCTGAACATTTATTGACATATAGCCTTTTCGGTTTCTGAAAGTTTCCGCATGATAATCTCCAGGTGAAATAATGTTTATATTTGTACAGTTCAAGGCCGCCCCTATCACGTTATAAAACTCTATTTGAGTTTTGCTATTTGCAAAACTCAAATGGTTTTCTCTCTTCGATGGTTTCTGGATATTGTATGATATCCTTATGTAGAGACGCAATTGCTGCAGTCATACGATGAATCACCCTGTTGGCCATAGGTCTGCTAACACCAGCAAAGTCTTCCATAAATGATAAATGATTTTATTTCTGTAATTAGTTTTTTACAAACACTTTTACACGTCAATCATATTTTAAAAGTAGATGAGATCGACGTTTCCTATATGACTACTCTGAGAAGTAAGGCCGAAACAAGGTTTGACAGGTCATGTGAAGACCATGTAGATTGATGTCTGAAATGGTATTTTGAGGAAAGAACCACACTGATTTGAGTGCACATGTCCACGCATTTGTCAATCATGGTGCAGCTCAACTCAGAACTAAGGAGCTCAACGATTCGACCAACAATACAAAAGAAAGTACGTTTGGGTAGGCCGCTTAAAGTACTCAAACAGTCAGACCATGGTACAAAAAACAAACAACTGAAAGAAAAATACATGACCCACATAGTCCTCACATTCACAAAATCAAAATAATATTATATTTTATACAGTAAATATGTACATGTCATTGTGTATGTAGAAAGGTAAGGTAAATATTGAAAAAAAACATAACAAAAATAAAAATATAAAAAAAATTGCAAAATAATATTAAACATCAAGATTGTCTGTGTAAATTTATTGGAGCAGCTCAATCCCAAGCCTTCCTGTCCTCAATATAGTCTTTGACAGTATAATAGGTATAATTTCCCCTTTATAAAATATTTGAATGTATTAAGGCTTAGTCCTTGATTGAGGCTAGGAAGTTTATTATAAAAACGTATACAATGACATTTAAACGAGCCACCAGTTTTCTTTAGGCTGGTAGTAGGAACAACAATTTTTTGTTTGTCCCTAGTATTCATACTATGTATATCACTGTATTTTTTAAACAGATTAATATTTGTATGTGCATACAAAAGATTTTCATAAATATACTGAGAAGGCACAGTCATTATATTAATCTCTTTAAAATTGTCCCTGAGGGAGTGTCTGGGACTTAGTTTATATATTGAACGAATTGCCCTTTTTGTAAAACAAAAATTGTCCGAATATCGGCGGCATTTCTCCACAAAAGAATACCGTACGACATCACACTATGAAAATAACTGAAGTATACTAAACGGGCTGTCTCTAAATCTGTTAAATTTCGATTTTTTCTAACGGCGAATGCAGTAGAGCTTAGTTTTTTTTGACAATGTATCTATATCATAGTCAGCTGATGGCACCCTGTGGCATAGAACTCGTAGCTCAGCGTGTGAAGCAGCTGACTTATGGGTGACAGAGAATCGTTTCTGAAAACTAATATAACAATATGGTGTTACATACCCCGAGAGATGAAAAAAAAAATAGACACCGACTAGGTACTATCATGACCCACTGCTACCTACAGTTCCCAAAAATAATTAAATAGTATACGAGTATAAAGCCTTCTTACTATACAACTTACCTGTTGCTTGGATATTCCAACTTCCTTTCAAGTAAATCAAGTAACTCCAAAGCACTACGTTTGTGTAAACGAAATCTTATACCAAACGCTTTCTCGTCATATTCCTCTAAATAATTGCGCCGTGTTTGGAATATACGGGGAGTATCGCAAAATTCTTTCTATAACTTAAAAACTACATAACACATTACCCTCTTCGAAGATGAAATTAAAAGCGTCTTGCATTTTTTATATTGAAACTAAAAGTGATGCACAACGTAAAACTTCACGTCAGGAAGCATAAACTAATGGTTAAACTAAGTCGCCTAGTACGTTTAAGCTAATCACTCAATTACAGTACTTAACCTACGGTTAGCGCGTGGTGAACACCAAAATATTGATTTGAAGTAAGTTAAGGTAAATTTTAAACAGCTGTTTAAGCCATAAACGGCTGTTTAACAATATTTTGCTAATCACCATGCACAAAACATTGATTATGTACTGTAATCGGATGATTAGCTTAAACGAAGTACCCACATATATCACATTATCTTTGAAGAGGATTATGTGATATATGATTTTGAAGCTATGGAAAAAAATGCGCACTCCCCGTATATTCCAAACTTGGTGCAATTATTTAGAGGATTATGACGAGAAAGAGTATGGGATAATATTTTTTTGAGTTGAAAGTTGAGTTATAAAAAAGAACATAATGAATTTAGTTTGATCACAGAATTTGATAATGAAAATTGATTTACATTGAGATTCAACATTCACAAAATATTGTTATACCATTCGATCATTCGGTCATTTTGACTCAATCGTTCAAAAACGTTTGGTTATTTAACCGTTGGTTAGAAATAAATGGTGAACCCGAAAAAAACGCACAACTGTTTAATGCTAACAGGACAGTTACGTAATCAATGATTATGTTGTAGTTGGTGAACTCGGGCCTCGTGTTAAGTTTAACCTATATCACGACAAAACATTAAAAATAAAAACCCCACAGCATTTTCATTTTCAAACAATGTTTTATTCCGTAGAGATGTGTGATGGTACAGATTATCAAACCATTTGTGCAGATTACACTTGGCCGGTTATTATTATTATTATTGTCATTTATTTATTTAGACTACAAATGAGATCCATTGTGTTAGTAACAATCTTACTTAGCCTATGTTAGTACTTATTAACTAAAAAAGATTTTGTCCTATCGGCTAAGGCCCACACAAGCGGACTATCTGCCCGGGCGGCTATCGAGTGCAGAATGATGTTGGAACTGTCACGCAATCTGCGAAGTAACGAGGCAGATCTCTAGCGGCATACTGCATCAAAGTTGTCAATGCGCGCGTCGGCAAACATCGCCGACGCACTGCAGAATCGTGGCAGTGTAAGTTTTTTTTTGCAAAGACTGAGATGATTTTATGACGAAACTGTGAATAAGTTTGAAAAACCGTTACACTGAACGTTTATTCCGTAATTGTAGTGTAGTAGGTGTGAAGTGTGCAAAGGATAAAAAATAGGAATAGCACAGCTTTCGCTTGTGATTCTTTCATTGAAACATCGCCCTGTTTGATTCGCACGTGTACACTTGTCCATGCGGCGTCAAAGGCAAAAGAAACACACGTGTCAGCTTGTACTCTTTTTAATGTAGTTAATTTTAAGTGACTACGAGTAAATCAGTCTGTTCATAATATGTTGTTCAAAATGAAAAAGGCTGCGGTGCATTCTTGTAGACAGTTTTAATTAAAGGGTCTTAATTTTATGTGAGTTTACTTTGGACCAGAAATAGCTCAGTTGGAACATGTTTTCAAGCGTCGACTAAGTAATTAGCTACCGTACCGGTACTCTTGTAATTAGCTACCTTACCGGTACTATAGCTAAGTTTCTTTTTATCTTGTTCAAAACAAACAATTTACCTCTTCTACCAGCATTTTATTTCAATGAAACATAACAAACAAAAGACTATAATTACTAAAACATGTTCCACACAGATATAAAGATTAAAGCGCAGAATTCGGGCCGCTATTGTTCTTATGTGAGAAATGTAATGCTGTGTGATACTAAGCTAGTTGATACGTTGTACACTACTCTTTAGAAATGGGTACATTTTAGTAATTACATACTTTGTAGTTAAGGAGCGTTGTATCATTCTGTCGGTAATGTTGGAGTTTCCATAACATTCGTTTTACGGTTTGAATTCTGGATTATTTTCTGTGTACTTAATTGGTAATACTGTAACTGTAGAAATAGCATATTATTGCAGAAGCATGCAAAGACGGCACTGATAGACGAAATGAAAGTGTGGGCCCCGGCCAAGCCGAGGCACACATACGTGACTCCATTAATGCCTGTTTGCAGCCAAGGCTTGTATAGTGCTTTTCTATAATTAAAAATAATTAAATTATATTCTGTCTAATGAAAGCTGACAATTTTCTATTCACGTTTTCAGAAATTGATAACACTGTTTCAAATGTTGACAATACTGTGTCAACCCACGTATTCGCTCGCTGCTTGTAATCCGTTGACCATAATATCGAAATCCACAGGATTTTCCGACAGCACGACAATGTGATCCGCAAAAAGTAAATGGCTTTGATGTTTTCCATTTGCATTAATGCCCCTCTTTGACCATGGGAGATCTGCTATTACATTCTGTAGGACCGCTATGAACAATTTAGTTGAAATAGGATCACCTTGTCTGACTCCTCTGTTAATATTTATTGTAGCCCCGACTCTATCTAGCCTGACTCGACGTGTGCTATTTGAGTAGATATTTTTAAATATATAAATATGTATTTAGAATTCACATTTTATTTGTCTAGTGTCTCCCATATATTACAATGCGAAATAGAGTCAAAAGCTTTTTTGTAGTCAATAAAAGTTATGTAGAGCGGTTTTCGGAATTCCAGATATTTCTCTATGACATGTATATTCCGTAGGGCTCCTGTGACACAAATTTACACTTGTAACACAATGCCTTGCGCGCGCTGCCGCTCTCGGATTTGCACTGGCGCGTGCGCTCTGGAAATGTCTTTGTCATCCGTCTCAAAGCGTTCCGGGGCAGCTGCTATGCTATTATTTAGCATGATTGGTTCATAATCTATGCTCTGAGCAAGTTTGAAAGCTTAAAGTATCGTTTTTCACTAAGAATTAACGTCAAAACGTGTTTCGCTAGGATCGATTTAGGATCGATCTGACGCTCCGGGAACTTTTTAAATGGATCGATTCGGATCGATTCGACGCCTCAGGCCACTTCCTCTAGGATCTTGTCGAATAATATTGTAAGAGGGGACACTAGAAGAGCCCTGGCATGTTTAATACATTCATTCGTCAAGCCGTCTGGCCCCGGACTTTTTTCTGATTTTAATTTTATTATTTGTATTTCGATTTCTTGTTCGCTAAACATAGGTACAGTTGACATATTTTTCAGTTGGTTTGACGTCTCCACGTTTTGTATTGAGTTTGGGCGACTACACAAGCTTGCGTAGAAACCCGTTGCTATACTTATAATTTCGCTACGCAATTTACTGATGGGAACCATGGTGGAGAGATGGTGTCCATGTTTTTGTTCTATCCAGCTCCTTGAATGCTTTTTTGACTGATCTTGTGCTTTCTATGTGATTTTTCAAAGTGTCATTTCTGTGCGTTTCGTAACATTGTTACATTTCTTTGGTTGTTTGTTTGTATAGGTTTTTCAAGTCTTCTGTCTTTTTATATGATTTGGTTTGTTTTGTGGGGCGCTTCTTTTTTTCATCAGTTCCATAGCCTTATTTGTTAAAATTTTTTGTTTCTTCGATCTTGATTTGTCTTTTAAATTTTATTTTAATGCACTTTCTATCTGGTAATATTCATTGGCTGTACATTTTTTATGTATTTCTAGTAAGTTTGTTATGTGTTCACTTAGACTTTTTATGTGCATTTCGCGATCATCCAAATTGTTTAGTGTGTTTGTGCTGCCGGTGAAATTTCGTCTGCTCTTTCTTATTGATCTCAGGTTAAGAGTCGCTCTTAGCAGTCTGCGGTCTGTTCCAAAGGATAAGGATCATAGCACCTCAAATTTAGAAAATAAATTTGGCTTGCTAGATGCTATGTAATCGATTTCATTTATTGTCTTTTTGTCTCGTGAAACCCATGTCCATCTGACTTCCTTTGATCTAAACATAGTATTTATAATTTTTAAATAATATTCTTGCGCGTAATTAATGAGCCTTTCTCCTCTTTGGCTTCTCTTACCGTAACCGTATTTAAATGATAAATGATAAATGATTTTATTTCTGTAAGTAGGTTTTTACAAACACTTTTACACGTCAATACTATTTTAAAAGTAGATGAGATCGGCGTTTCCTATCTGACTACTCTGAGAAGAAACGCCAAAACAAACTCAGAGGTCACAGTCTCTTTTAAAGTTCAGACATAATCTTGGTCAGGTCATGTGAAGACCATGTGGATTGATGTCTGAAATGGTCTTTTGAGGAAAGAACCACACAGAATGAGTGGACCTGTCCAGTCAGTGCACGCATTTGTCAGTAATCATGCAGCTCAACACAACACATATGGAGCTCAACGATTCGACGAACATTACCAAAGAAAGGACATTTGGGTAGGCCGCATAAATTGCTCAAACTGCCAGACCATGATTAAAACTAATTTTAAAAATTAAAAATAGATTGAGATAAAAAAAAACAACAAATCCACACTGCCTTCACATTCACAGTAATTAAAATATTATAATACTTTACAAAGTAAATTTTCACGTCATGTCAAAGTGTAAAAATCCGAGAATAAACATGGTCAGATCATATGAGGACTCTGTAGACTGGTGTCTGAAATGGTCTTTTGAGGAAAGAACCACACTGATTTGAGTGGACCTGTCCAGTCAGTGCATGCATTTGTCAATCATGGTGCAGCTCAACTCAGAACTAAGGAGCTCAACGATTCCACGAACAATACAAAAGAAAGGACATTTGGGTAGGCCGCGTTAAGTACTCAAACATCCAGACCGTGATTAAAGCAACTGAAAGAACAAAAAAACAATGACTCACATAGTCCTCACATTCTCAAAAATTAAAACAATGTTATACTTTAAACAGTAAATATAAAGATGTCATTGTTTATCTAAAAAAAACAAAAATAAAAGTTTAACAGCAAATTAAACATCGACAATATCTGTGTAAACTTATTGGAACAGCTCAATCCCAAGCCTTCTTGTCCTCAATATAGCCTTTGACAGTATAATAGGCATTCTGGCATAATTTCCGCTTTATAAAAGATTTGAATTTATTAAGGCTTAGTTCTTGAATGTGGCTAGGAAGTTTATTATAAAAACGAATACTTTGACATTTACCCATCAATTTGCGTTCGTAAGACTTAGTTTTCCCAATTTGTGCGTTGAAGACTCCCATAGATATAATGTATTGTGTAGAGATAATTTCGTGGGCTTTTTCAAGATCTCTGTAGAACAGCTCGATTTCGACTTGTGCAGAGCACTCAGTTGGTGCATATGCATGGATAATTGCGAAATGTAAGTTCTCCAGTTTTCTCTCTAACAAACATACTATTTCCGATATTCCAGTAAATTTTATTTTACCACCAGAAAACCGACGCCATATTGACCTTTTGTTTGGTACTTATAATCCTCATCTTCTATTATTATTATTAATTGAATATTGCGATGAGAAATCTTAAAATGATTGTAACATTCATCATTTGTGTTTATTGCAGACAAATGTATTACTGCTCCTCGGATGCTTGACGCAATCCGTACTTCAATTGATAAATGGAAAAACTTGAAGGAGACAGATACAATATTGAAATCAGAAACACAATGCCTTGAAAAAATCTCATCTATAACTGGTCATTATTCTCCAAGTAAATCTTATTACCTATTTATAATTGTATGAAATTTATCAAGATCCATTTCGAAATCACAAGTCCCGTCATCAAAAGTAAGTTATGATGTGCAGACAGACAAAAGAGATTTGCATTATTGTATCATTTTTTGTTTCATGTGTTAATAGTGGAACACAAGAAATCAAATATGTGTATTATTAATTTCTATGTGACTTACAACCTTTTATGATACTAAAATCTTCTGCAAAAAAATATTCGAGTATCAAAACGATTTGTCCAAGTTGATTCGGGGTTACCTGACCATATTTTATTTTTAAATTTGGCGTTTATTTTTACTCTCAGCTTTCAATAGACAGACTCTAATTCTTTAATCCAGAATCAATGACGATCTAAAGTATTCTTTCACGCGCCTCTCATTTGTTTCTTTTTATTTAAAACAGCTTTATTTACAAGCCAGTTCGAACTCTTTGGTTGCCATGTTTTGACGTAAAAGGTTACTATAGATATTTATTTTTCATAGTCATGTATTCGGCCGCTAGACACGACAGATATGGATTTTCATACTAATATTGCCGGCTGCTGCCTGCATGTATTTGACCAATGAGGAGGGCACTGTCAAAATGGCGCTGTCGTAGCTAGTTCCCAAAACAAGCTAATAATGCAAGGCGTGAGGCGGTTTTTATTATTTTTTGCGAAAATGATTCTTTGCTATGCTCCTAAATGCTCGAAAATATGAGTCTACCATTTTCCGAAATACCCTAAGCTTAGCAGACTGTGGCATAAAGCTGAAAACATGCAATAAATACTTAGGATTCCCTCCTTTTCTTCAAAACAATTAGCCTTACTCTCATGCGTGCGACTACAAGACCAAAGGGCTCTAGAGGTTCTTGATTTTCATTGAGTGATTTAGCTGCAGCAGTAGCTTCCTTATTTCCTAATACTGATAACATAGTGAGAGGACGTGACAGTTCTGTTTGCACGCCGTCTGTTGACTGTCTCCGCTAACAACAAATATTTGCACGACGTCCTACAGAAATTAGTTCTAAGTGTTAATGTACGTAATATGTGTCTGTAACGTTTATATGATACTGTCAGGGAAATAAATTGATGACCAAATTGACAAGCTACGTAAATTTGTTGTAGCCAATTCATAAGAGTGTCAAAGAATTACAGTAATTACTTGAATTAACAGACGTTTAAAGTTGGTAGTAGTTGCTTAGCATTTAATGGGGATGGCAAGTTAAAGCTAATCTCAGATGGCGCTGCGTACAGTTGTTCTCAATGGCGTCAGTATGACATTTCTTGAATCGTGTATACAAACTAAAAAAACGAACATTGTGGGCGGTTAGTGTAGTTTATTTGATAACATGGACCCGAAAATGTATTCTACTTAAATTATTCTACTTAGGACTATTGAAAAAAACTTTTTAGGAGCTGTTTGCCTAGACCTAGTTCAACGTAGACCTTGGAAATCAATACGCTTACAATGTTTGAACGAATAATTTTATAATTAAATAACTTGTTAGTCGTTAGTATGCATATTTATTATATATTTTTAAATTTTATATTGTTGGTGAATACTGTCATGTATTGTATGTATATAAGTTAAGATTATTGAATCAAAATTCAGGATTATATTTACAACAGCTTAACTAATGCATAACTTTACTTAAGTAATAGTTCTTTTTACTTTTGGAGTTAAAAAGAGATGAATAATTGGTTATATTTTTCCAGGTAAGAGCTGTATGACAAAAACTTTAACTTTAGTACACCACAACTCTCTCCAAATCCAACAGAACTCTCTATCATACTTCTACCATTGGAGATGTACCATGACATAAATATTAACTCTATTTTACCTCCGCTTGAGAGACAATGTATTAGATTATTTTGAAAGGTGAATATTTCTTATCGGTTTTATTTTATGTGATGGTAGGTAGTTCCTATTTTACTAATACGAAATATTTCTGTCATTTTGAAGATTCAACAAAAAACAGATGCATCAGAAAAATTATATGAAGACAGATTCCTCATATTGATAAGATCCGCATTTATCAATAATCACTTTTATATAAAAGGATTTGTCAAGAAGACAATGAAAAAACTCTACTATCAAGTTGACATCAAGATAGATGACCAGGGTGGCATGGCATGGCATGGCATGGCATGGCATGGCATGTAAGCAGAAACGGACTTATTAGCCCTGAATCTGTACCTTATATACAGAGTCAAAATGGGGAATTACTATTTAAAAAACCTGCCTATATGATTTTCAAGTACAAGGACAAATGTACTGCAGTGGCAGAAAATTCTGTAATTTAATTATATTGACAAAGATGAGTTGTTCATGGAAAACATATTATAAAGTTAGATTATTTTACAATAACAATATAAAGGCTGAAATTATGAATAAATATCTGTATAAAGATTATTATAATATAATAAAAACACCTAAAAGTTATTTATGAGTTTTATTTGTGATACACTCTCTGAAATTGCATAACATTATACATATAAAAATATTTAATATCTATAGGTCTTAGTAAAGATGTTCAGTAGAAACTCCGCTTACCCCACTCACACCTGTATTTCAAATGATCTGCCATAGGCAGTAATGTTGACAAAAGAAATTTATACATACATATATAAACTCACGCCTTCTTCCCATGGGGTATTTTGTTATTTTGATTGTTAATATTGTCACCACAATCAACAGGTGTAGCAAGAGAAGAAATTTCGAACTCTCTTTCGTATTCCATTATATTGTGGATTCTGAGAAATAGAAGGATGTGGGTTTTGATAGCTTGAAAGATGTTGGAAAAGATTCTTTTGAATGTTTCTCTTTGCATGTCTTTCGTCTCTCACACTAGCACTGGCTGATATCCTTTTCTGATTCCATGAAAAGAGACTTGGTACTGCTTCTTTCTTTAAGAGTTTGTGTACACGGCAAACCTTAAAACAAGATGAACAATGATAAGTATTTAAAGATATTATGTAATGTTAACAATTTAGGTATATAGATACTAGCTTAAATAGAAGAACTATCGTTTAAAACACCCACCTGTACTCACACTTAATGTTTGGTAATAATTTTCATGAAAACGATCTCGACAACCTCGTCGTCCGAGTAGGCTCAGTTTTTAATCCTTACGGCAGCTATCTACTTTCTTCTTTTAATACGATTTATTGGAAATTTGTGTTGGCCTACGTTTTAACACCCAATTACACAACACTTTGTAATTTCTAAGTTATTTGTGAACATATTTTATAAGATGCTATACAATTTGACAGATAATTTGGAACAATGGTATACAGCGCCACTTTGACAGTTGCCTTCCCCATTTCCCTGCCTCTCGCAAATCTCGTATTCATACCAAGCCACTCAGAAAGTATTGTGCAAAAAAGTTTTTATGTGTGCGAGATTGTCCAGATAGAATCTGTTTTGAAAATATTATTATTTGTAAGTAAAAATAGGTGCGTTCCAATTTCAAAATTTCCCTCCACATTGTTTCGAAGCTATTCGTTATCGTTTCGCATAAAAAATGGATTCATGAACATATTGGTGCTATGATTTTTTACGATTTCAAGTGTCACCTGAAACCGGACGAATGGTACGATAGACTTCAAATGGCATTCATGGATTAAAGCCTTTCTAAGGCAACCGTGTATCGTTGGTATAACGAATTCGCTCGACTAACTTTGGGGGATGATGAAAGAAGTGGTCGCCCTTTGACGGCTCTTACGGAAGAAAACGTGTTAGCAGTAAAAAATATCCAAGACATCAGGCGAGTTACGTATCATTAGATTCAGCACATACTACTGGTTGCATCGGGAAGCCTTCATGAAATTCTACAAGTGCATCTTCCCGTGAGGAGGATTGTTTCAAGTGGGTGCCGCACCACCTCACCGATGCTCAGAAGCAGGCCCGGGTGGAATGGTGCCGTGATATAATAAACAAATTTGAACCAGGCTCGTCTCGGCGTGTTTACGGCATCATTAAAGGTGATGACTCTTGGATTTATCAATACGGTCCAGAAACAAAGCGCCAGTCGACGGTTAGGGTGTTTCAAAACGAATCAAGGCCTACCAAAGTGAAGCAATCTAGAAGCGGGGGAAGAATTTGATCGCGAACTTTTTCAATTTCGCTGGCTACTTGTTGACAATTCCTTTATCAGAACCAAAGAAGCATCAACGCTGAATCGTGTACTATCAAATACTTGGCAGAAGTTTTCTCTATTGTGAGCATTAAGCGACCAAACACAGGGCTCCGCGGGCTACTTGCTCCACCACGACAACGCGCCTTCGCACACCGCGCTCAAAACGAGGGACTTCCTGGACAGCACGCCGGTCAAACTCCTGGGGTCTCTCCTTACAGCCCTGACCTAGCAGTGTGACTTCTTTTTATTTCCGAAAATAATAATCTGCTCAAAGCTGTCTGCGTTCGGACGCCTGAAACTTTGTATAGAGGCTAACGGAGAGTACTTTACAAAGATTTAATTAAGAAATATTTACATTATAAACATATATTTTTATTTTCACCACACTTTATGAGTGTCCCACGTAGATGTTAGACTTACATTAGACTTACATTTTAATTTGTTTGAGTAATTTTCGAAAAAGATTTGTTAACTATTGCTGAAGCCCGACAACTGAGAGTTGGGACATAACTAGGGAAAACCTTATGTCCATCAGTGGACGGTACCTAAAAATACTTGTATGAAAGTGACCAAACATTAAAACAAAATAAGCTTTAATCATTATTAGAAATTGAAACTACAAGAATGACAACTTTTTCTTATTGAAACACAAGTTTAAAAGGAACCAGCGCACTGAGTAGTCGTGCCTGCTAACCATGTCCGTTTGGTTGCGATCAAGTTTCCGAACATGTTGAAAGTTGACGCTGGCAACAGTGGCGTTACCACACGACCGCGATGGCCAGGTTTGAACACGTCCAGTGTGTGGCACACAACCGATGAAATTGAAATTGAAAACATTCGATAATAGGAAGCAATTTTATGGTTCACATAGCATTGTAGTGCTAAGGACTATATAACTAATGCGCAAGTGATTGCGCGTACTGAAACTTATCATAACACCTTATTGCTGAATACGTCATCGATAGGCATTAGTATATTGATATACGCACTGGTATTTATATAATTATAAAACCGAACGAACGGCCGCGACTTACGAGTTGTACGTCGTTATTTGGAACCCGGTCAGGCGCTTTACTTAGTGTAAATTATTTCATCACAATTGCTCTCAAAATGGTGTAGGAAAACGTGAGGAAAACCGGCATCTCCTAGAACCAAAAAAGACATTTGACATCTACCAACCCGCACTGGGCCCGCGTGGTGGAATAGCGGCCACTCCATCTTACAGAGAGGAGGCCTGTGTCCCAGCAGTGGGAACATTAATGGCTAATTATGATAAAACATTTGAATTGTTTTGTAACGTAACAACACCTACATTTTTGTAAAGTTTCAAATCAATCGGTCAAAAATAATGCACAAACCGTTAGTTCAGTTTTTGTTTAATGAAAATACACGAATTCATCAAAGCCCGTTTATAGTTTATCAAAATACATGAATATTTCAAAAGCGTAGGCTCAAATCATAGAATTACTCGTCCATTCAATGTGGCCAATATTCTCGCTCCCACTGTGTCGACGGGTCGGTAAGCGTCTCATTACAAGTGGCCAGCAGTGGTGTGCCTGCTAGCCACTAGTAATTAGACGCTTTGGCACCGGTCTGTGGCCGGGTGAAGGGCGCATGATGTTGAATGGATATTTTATAATGTGAGTTGGATCTCAGACAAATTTGATACGGATATTATACAATGGCGATTTATTACCTTGAGTTTAAAGTTGTTTTACCTTCTTATATATGTTATTTTGAAGCCCTTTTCCAACCCTTGATTGTGTTAGTACAGTCAACCTTTAAATACGTATACATCGACAAAAACTGATATAATTTTCTAAAATCTTAGTTCTATATTATTGTTTTATTTCAAAATTTTACTTTTTTTGCTGACCGTATCGAAAAAAATACTGGTTTTTATCATCATCATCATCATCATTAGTCTACAGCAGTCCACTGCTGGACATGGGCTTCACAAATGGAACCTCTCCTCGGGAGTTAATAGTCCATTCTGACCTTTCTCTGGAAATCCATTTGAATGTTCTCGCAACTTTGAATTACACTATAACTTCAAGTTATAACGTATGCAGTCTCCGCACAAATGTTGAGATTGCAGACAACTTACTTACTTAGCCGACATACGCTCACCGCGTCACAGCTAACTTTTAAGATAATGCTCTTGTATATTTAGACGATTTATGCACCTCTTTGTGATGACGGCCGCACTGTGTGACGGGACATTTTTTTTATACGGTGTAAGAGACATCGACCCGCAAACTAGCGTTGAAATTGTTCGTTGGTTAAATCATCTGTTCTTTAGACATTTCGGCCGTGTAGGTGTAGCGACCGCACAGCGTCATCAACTGCAATGCAAGCACTTTCTTATGAAGTGTACAGGCGACGCCGGCAACAGGCCTGTCGTTCCGTGGGCCTCGCTCGGGTCAAAATTATCGTATAGTGAGTTAAGTATTTATGTAATACTCAAGTCTAATCGTGTAACTGTGGATTATTAAATAAAACTACAAGTGAATTCTCTGTTCCAACGTTTATTTACTAATCTTGCCACCTAAGGAATACATCATATCCACAGTAAGTATTGCACTTTAGTATGAAACAGCTGATTCTTACCGCGATTATAGTAGCATGTTTCACCCAGGTTATTGTCTACCTGTGTGACAAATATAATCTAAATCCGTTCAGCTGTTAAGATATGAAAAGGTAGCAGACAGAATTACTTTCGTATCTATATAATATGGACTTGGTATATGGGCATGGAAGTACGGACATTTAACAAAGTATATTTTCTCGTATCAGCTAAAAATAAGTTAGTAAGTATATCTTGTAAACATCATAAAATCTGCGCTCCCCGCTGATGGACTAGTTAACTTCGTCTGTTCAAGTTTTGAGCGAGTTGGCTCACGCAGCTCCTCCACAACTTCAGATACAAACAAGGCTTGCGGGGTACTTACGGAAGGCTTTGATATACTGTTGTATCTTTGTTTCTTCTTCCAAAGTTGTACCTATTAAGTTATAAAATTTCGTTTAAGTTAATTTTATTTTTGACTAGCTGCCCATTTCTGTATTTTCTATACTTACTACTAGGTCTTTTTTCAACTTTGAGGAGTGGTTGGAGAGGCGCCACGGCGTCCTCACCTTCCGCCTGAAACAGGTCTTCACCGGACACGGTTGTTTCGGGAGGTTCCTGTTTCGTATAAGGCGGGAGGAAACGCCCGGGTGTCACCATTGTGTGGATCGCCCGGAGGACACGGTGGAGCATACGGTAGAGGTATGCCCAGCTTGGGCGGAGCACCGCAGTGTCCTCGCGGAGGCGATTGGCGGCGGCGATCTCTCGCGTCCGGCCCTGGTCCATGCCATGGTACGGAGCGAGAGGGAATGGAAAACCGTCACCTCCTTCTGCGAAGCAGTAATGCTCGTAAAGGAGGAGGCGGAGCGCGTGAGGGAGAGAGCCTTGCGCCCTCACGCCCCTAGTCGCCGCAGGAGACGCCCTGGGCGTCGGGAATCGCAAGCAGATTCCCGGCCACCGTAGGCACGGGCTTGCGGACGGCGAGCCATAGGTAGCTCGCCGTCCGGTAAGGACCAGGCCCGGGTCGACGGCGCGTTGTGTTCCACGCGCGCCTCAAAGAGATGTCAGCACAAAATGACGGGGTCCGATAGGGCCGACGCCTCAGGGTCGCGGGTTATTCCACAGAGAAAACCGTGGCCCTGGCACAGGCAACTGAAGGAACACGGGTGGGTTTTAGTCAGTAAAAGTCTGACACGCCCTCCCGCTCCACCCAGAGCGGGAGAAGTCATTTGATGATTTCCCACCCAAAAAAAAAAGGTCTTTTTTCAAAGTTAAAAATCGCTTTTGAATTTTGCGAAGGTATAATGTACAGGTCGTGACTGTACATTGGACACGACATATTTTAAACGAAATATGTACTTTATGAAGTTATTAACACTTCGCCCGCCACTTCGTCGGCGTAAAAGAAAAAAAATGTTGCCTATGTTCATCAGATATAATTTCAGCTTCTAATGGTAAAACCATTTTTCAAACCGGTTCAGTAGTTTCGGAGCCTATGCAATACAAACAAACAACCAAATCTTTCCTCTTTATAACATTAGTATAGATTACTTCAAACCGCAATACAAGAAAAAATAGAATGTAGCTAAATAACTTAATCACTGCGCTATGCTTCTTAAAAAGTATGCAGTTATCAAGAAAAACTTGTTTGTCGTTGACAAACAAAAAACATGAATATCTATGAGCAATTAGATATCGCCATAGCATGTAGGGCCACGCGTGACGTGCTACGGCGTAGCTCGCTACGTGCTACGGCGAAGCTCGCTACGTGCTACGGCGTAGATTGCTACGTGCTACGGCGTAGCTCGCTACGCCTCACCGCCTACGCTTTCGAATCTAAATATATATAAACGTACATTTTATAATAAAATCATTACACTACAGTGTTATTTTAAATTTTTGTGAGATCTTTAATTATCTTTTTATTTATTTATTGAACCATGTATGTACATAATGAGTAGAGAGCAGTAGTAGCTAAGTGGTAACGGCCGCGACTTACGAGTTGTAGGTCGTAGGTTCGAACCCAGACAGGCGGTTTACGCTGTGTAAATTATTTCATCACCACTGCTCTCAGAACGGTGAAGAAAACATCATGAGAAAACTGGCATGTCTTAGAACCAAAAATTCGAAGACATGTGACATCTACCAACCCGCCATTGGCCCGCGTGGTGGATTGCCGTAATCCACTCCCTCTCACAGAGAGGAGGCTTGTGTCTCAGCAGTGGGAACATAATAGGCTGATTATGTATGTTATGTTTTGCGTACACATACAAACAGATAAGAATAAAGGAACAGAAATTTCCATAAAAAAGTGATGCTTATTTTTAAAGAAATCTTTTGCAGCCTGCGATAGGGGAAATACTACTACGATGAGAATAAATACTTGCGTAATTCTTAAATAAACTTCATTAAAATATTTATAGATATAATTTAATATAAATATTAAATACACATGCAATCATGACAAAGTGGAAAGATAGTGTTCTTACACTCTTCTTTAAATACCGTAAAACGGGGTGAATAGGGATGCAAGGGTGAATCGAAACGTAACTTTAAAAGGGAATTTAACATTGAAATAATAACGTTTGTTGCCAAGAATGTCTCTTATGTATTGAATGTATTATAATTAACGATTAAGTGCCCCTGTTGGCAACAAACTATATTGTTACCATGTTAAAATCCTTTTTAAAGTTTCGTTTCGATTCACCCCTGCATCCCTATTCACCCCGTTTTACCCGGTACTGCTTTAGTCTTTTATTCTTAGTCGGAAGTGAATGCCACAACCGAACCGCGTGCACAGTGAAAGAATAGGAGTAGAAGTCAGTTGTGTAAGGAGGTTTTGAGGAGATTACTAAGATGCGACCTGCAAGCCACATCAATAGGACTGACGAAAAAGAAGCGTTCCTGCAGATAGGATGGCGTTTTGAGATTGTAAATCATGTTTAAATAGCAGACACAATATCCGAGAGTTTCTGTGAAGTCGAAAAGGGAATCGTGATAACCTTTTAAGGTTAAAAAAAACGAATACAGATATTTTTCAAGTTTATTTAAAAGCTCCTCGGTGTCATCCTAATACCTGGCCTCAGCTGGTCTATGATGGGCTGTATGATAGTTTGAGCAAGAGGGATTTTGGTCTTCAAAGGCAAAAAGCTCCGGAGGCATTTCAAAGAATGGAACGTGAAGTGCCCGTTGCGACTGACTTGAGCAACATGTGCAGATAAGAGAAGGTACTCTCTTTTCTTATCGTGGACTGCCCATGACCAACCTCTTTTTTTACCTTTTTTGCGTATTCTGTCTGAACTCCAATCAGACTGAGTGGAGAAAGTGACGCAACATCGAGCCTATTCCTTATACAGGCGATAATTAAGGCCTGAGGTTTCTTAGGGTCGATCTCCAGTCCCAAAGACTGCTAATAAAATCCAGATCTCTGTTCCTTGCCTCAAGAAGTAATTGTCAAAGCTGAGATGGAAGTGGGATGAGATGACTCTTATGACAGGTTTAACAGAAATAGAAAATGGAAGAGGACATCTTGTAAACCGACAACGCCACATTGAGGCATACCCGCGGTGAGGTAGCAACAGTAAGAAGAAGAATCTTCGAGACGAACCCGCTGCGAGCCGCCTTTAAGATAGAAGTCAAACAAAACAATAGTAGAAGAAGAGAAATTGAAATGTTTAAGGATCCCCAGAAGGATATCTAAATCGATAGAGTTAAAGGCCCTGCTAAAGTTCAGAAGTACAAGAAAGGTGAAAGATTTGTGGTCCATAGCCCAGCAGATGTCATCAGTTACTTTAAAAAAATACGTTACTTCAGATCAGACAAAAACCAGATTGAAAAGGAATAAAAAGATCATTCGAATAGAGAAAGGCAGAAAGTTGCTGATGAACAATGTGATCAAGAACTTTGGAGAGGAACTAAGGATAGAAATGGACCGGAAATTGGTCGGTGGGATCGGGTTGGGAATGTTGGGTGAGGGAATGATAAGGGCTTGTTTTCAGGCCTGAGGAGACATTAAAAATGTGGGTCAAGATGGGAAGTAATGTGGGAGGATAGGAGAAAACATTCTCAAGTAAAGATTGTCATTACTAACTGCAGTGGAGGATATAGAAAAGTTGATTAAATACATAAGATTTGTCGTGGGGATCTAGTGTAACAGGGGGAATTGAGAAATATTTGTTATGAGCACACACATAAGCGTCATTAATGGAAACTAGACTTTGATTCGACGTACAGAATCTCCAAGACGTCCGTCCGTCCGTAGTCAATTCTACTACCATCACGCAGCAATGAGGTCTATGTCCTTATAGTAAATATATTGCGACTTACGCTTGGCATAGCGAATCTTGTAGGACATAAAAATGAAGCCGTGTTAAGAAAAACAAGTAGTGAGCTGTCCGTGGACAGATTCATTATTGGAGAAAATCATCAGGTTCAAAAGAGAAGGGGTGCAGTAAGGAAAGTGTTGAGTTGCTGAAACAGGCAGATATAACAAAGGTGAAAATAAGTTAAGGGACAATTAAGGTTGTGAGTACAACTTTCATTTTTAAGAATGCAAGTATTAAAGTTGCTCAACAAGACTACGTAGTCTAACAAATCATTTATATGTGAATAAAAAGAGGCAAAGTAATCGATACTGAGATTAGGAATGTATCTATCTCTCTCCAAAAAGCATTTTAACGTGATGCACAGAAATGTCGAGAAATAGATTCCCCGCTGTCCCCAAGTAAGAATATGGTGATGTGCTGATAATCTTGTAGGAATATCAGTATGCAAGTAAATGGCAACACCATCACAACCCTTTACTAACTACTACTACTAACCGAGGCGGCGAAGTACTCGACCGCATTGTTGTCATCCGGAACAAGTATCATGTGATTGTTTAGGTAGTTAAAGGTCATAACATCAAATTCGTCTAACTGGTGCTAACAAAAAAAATTGATATCTTGTAAAATGTAGGTGTCTCTCTCTCATATGTATTAAAGTTCATGATTTTATTTTTGTAAGACCTAACACAATATTATACAAAATAAACCAACAAACTAAGTATTAATATAAACGTAAATATAAGTATGGTGTCTCAACTCGAACAAATTAAAATGAGTCTTGAAAAGAAATGGAAGACATAATAAAATTAACAATAATTAGAAAGCGAGAATACTCGTAGGCAGAATTTTGGCTGAAATTAGATCAGTTAAAAATAAAAATTTCCTGGTTTAATGTATTTGGTATTTTCAACAAAAAACATAAATGAAGCCTTTATCTTCAATTCGAACCCTTGGAATTATAAAAGTAGCCGTCTGTTAATCATTTTGATTAGAGCTCTTTGCAATAGATGGCGTTTTACTCAAATTGTCCTGTCACCAAAGTAACCACTTTATATATATGTCGAATTGTGAAGTGTCGCCACCTGCCGGCAGCGAAATTCTGAACGAGAACACTTTTGTAATCCTCTCAATTTAAATCGGAGCGTTGCCCACAGATGGTACCACAAGTAGCTTAAATTATTTTTTTACTTCGATTTGTTATGTTGCCTGAATTGGCTTTTGTTAGGTTGCACAACCTGTACTTTATTTTGATTTGTCAAGTTGGTAATCCGTTCGTAGTTAGCCAATACCGTAGACCTAGTGTTTTATGTTGGTACACTGTACCCTAACGTCGGAAACGCAAGGCGGGGAGGTTTCCCGCGCTTGGACAAAGTTCTTGGCGGGGAGGGACGACCACGTTAGATTTTGATGGAGATTGGACCGGCACTTTTGGTTTTGAAGAAGACGTGGTCGAAACTCCTGCGACAAGGAAATTGTCTGTTTCCAGTATTGAGTGTACTTAGTCTAGTTACCTTAAAATTAAAAAGTGAATTGTAAAACGATTTTTGTGTGAAGTTTGAACTAAAATAAAATAGTAACAAGTGAAGTTCGTTTCCATCAAGCTTCGGCGTTCCATCTAATTTTACTCCACGCCTACATCCGCCTACAAATGTCCGCTCCGGAATTTCCTGACGCGACATATACTAATTTAAATCAAACAACTTTTTTATCTGAAATTATTACCATGTTTTTATGAACCCAGAAGTATAAAACTTTATTTAGAAAGGATTGCACGACATTTTTAGAAGTAGGTCGACTCCTAGATGGCGTTGTAAAACTAGTCTCTGGGAATAAGTGAGTCGATGATGCTGCCATCTGTTGAAAAGTTGGACGAATTTAAATAGCCAGCTCAATAGCCAGACTTAGGGAGGTGATATTTCGTTGTATGCGATTGGATTTCTGTACGTAGTATTTTATTATCTGTGACCTAAATAAAACTATTAATAAACTAAAAAAATGGGGTCGAAAAAATCCTCCCATTCGCTGTCGAATGGTAATGTACCCAAAACACTGTCAGCATTGCCACGTTGTATTGCAATGCTCAGCCTCTGGCCAAGATAAAAGCCAGCCCATTGATCACCACCTTTGGGAACAGGCGTTAGGTTGTCCAGTAGTTAGGTCAAAAAGTGGATTTTTAACTTTGTTCAAATTTGAACACTCTGTAAAATTGTATCACTAGGTCAATGATTCAATGAACTTGAATCCTTGAACATTGAAAAGCGACGTTGCCACGTAGTGCAAATGTCACAACGCTCTGTTACTTATTCTACTTTTTTGCCAAATATGTAAAATAGATACACTGCAACGACAGGCTGGAATTTAATTAAGTCAGCCTTTGTACCTTTTTGGGTGCGAAAAATTAAAATAAATAAATAAATGTAAAGGCGACATAAAGACACCGCACGGATCGATCGATCACGTTAACCGTTGCGTGGTGGAGGCCATTTTGGGCCACTTGCGCGCAATTATTGTGGCGTGCCCAGGGGTGTCCTACCCTAAGAGCTTCTTTTGGGCTTAAGGGCCTCTTTTGGCGGCGTCTGCCGCCAAAAAAGGCCGCGGCCGACGTACACCCACAGGGAATGTGCGTCCCAGTGGTAGTGGGATAGGTTTTATTTATTTATTATTACTAGGCTTTTCAACAATGAGTAATTACTCTGTTACTTTAAAATTAGTACATTGCAAACTTATGCTTAAGCGCCTCATAACTAGGAAATTTCAGGTAATAATGTACCAAAATGATCAACGATAACATTAAATTAAATAACCAGCCTACAATGATACCTATCGGACCTCCACAGCCCAGTTCTCCCCTGCTTTCCGACGCACGGAGGAGTCTTGGTATGTAAACATCCATCCACGGACCAAACGCGGCAAGCATGGCATACGTTATGGCTATTTCAACGTCTAGTGGAGGCTATTTCAATGCTGTGTGATGTGTGGCTAAAATGCATGTCAGAAGCCTGAAGTTTCCCTAAATATAACCAAGCTTCCATAAACATTTTGCAGAGTAATTATAATCTTAGTATAACCTTGAAGAGCTGGCAATTAAGGCGATTGATTGCCTCTCAACGCGATGGAAACGAGATTATATTACCCAGCTTAATGAAATTGCGTTCTAATATTGCACAGCAGCGTGGTTTTGTAAAGTCTATCCGAAAATATTGATATTTGATACTGAATACATCGTGAGTAAATTGAGAATGAGCATTTACTTTGGTTAATTCAGCTTTTATAATTTTAATCAGTAATATGTAAAGAAATTGCTGCCGCCCGACGACACGGCATGATGTAAGCAATTAAATGAAACACTGTTCGTATTCGAATATTTAATTTTACAGAAAAGCCGATAAAATCGTCAGTTTGGTTGTGCGTGAAATGGACTCGTTATAAACTGAGGACTTATTTAATAAACGTTGCTTAAATATCAGCGACTGTTTAACCATCTCATTCACGCGTTTAAACGTCTCTTAAATTTGAGCAACGTTTATAAATAAACGGATTAATTACTTACATACAACGACTTCTGTCACAGTGAGTTTTTTTCATGCACTTAATTGGATGGAAAACAAACCTATAACGCGTCTGAACACCAGAGGCATCATAGACGCGTTGCCACTCCAGAGGCAAAGCGCAAATGTCTAAAGTGATCCACATTGACATGATTGCGCACACTAGCACCAGCAACACTAGTAGCTAATCATCAATTAATTAATCATGTATCCTCTTCTAATGACAAATTGGTTGGTAAATGTGTGAGTGAGGTTGCGACTTGGGTCCAATAATTTTTCAACACAAGCTTTTGTTTGTGCTCTTATGTACAAACAGTGGCTTAATCCGGTGCAAATTGTGCGACCGCGCTTGTTTGTTTGTGGATGATGGTGTATTTTATCTACAGCGCACCATAATCATGTTTTCTTCAGTAGGTTGATTTGTAAAGGATAATAATCTTAACTTGCTCTTTATTAAAGCGTACCTATTGGTATTTTTTATAAACCTCAGGCTAGTTATAATTCACTGGCACAAAACTTTAAATTCAGCAAAACTTTTTGTGTTAGGCAACTTTGATTTGAAACGCGGCCAACGATTACAGGGTTAACAGTGTAATGCATTAAGCATGTAGGTAAAATGTTTAATTTATTTTGAGCGTGAAATTACTGCAACGCGCTGTTCAATTTAGTAAATAAATGTCAGGTCATTGTCCTGACCACGTGTCAGTGGTAGTGATATGCTCCCTATATTATATTTTTTGTGTGTTCGCGGTCAGACAAAGGGCTTGTTGTTTGTTTGCTAGCTTATTTTTGATTTGTCGATTCTTTTGAAGTGTATCTATTAAACACACACCAGACTAACGCATTTACAAATACATTCGTATTTACTTGGTACGTTTGAGTCAATACAAACAATTTGCCTTTGTAGTTTACATAAACATGTCTTGATTATTAGAACAACTTGGAAGGGGTAATTAAAATAAAAACAGTTATACATTACAGCAAACGTGTTTATTGGTTACCAAGTGTAATAAATATATAAACAGTCCAGTATATAGTTGCCTGGCGCTTTGCTAGACGGGGAAGACAGTGAGCGGAGTGACAGTCCCTCCGAAGAAATACAACCTTCCGAGGGACGTAGTTACATAGAAGTGAGGATTAGTGATATACGCAGCAACGCGCCACACAGTTTGGCACAAGCGCACGCATCGGTTTCAAGCTCATCATTTAGGGTAATGGGCATTAAATAAGATGCGTTTCCAATAAAAACGTAACAATTTATAAATTTTGGTGACACTAAAGTAAGTATTTAAATAATTTAGTAGGTATTCGTCAGATTGTTACGACAGCAAGCAAAAGTTAAAGTTCTTCGATCTTAAAGGGATCCTTTTTATAGCTGAATTAACTTTTGTTGAATGTTTTTTTTTAATGCCCAAATGAAATTCAGAATAAAAATTATGCATTGCATAACGTTACTAAGTAAGTTTCCTGTAGTATCAACCCTGCGTACAACAGTAGTAAATAGACATTTTTCAACCGACAGTGCGCTCGAGAGAAGTGACATGTTTGTACGTAAAACAGACAAAACAACCACAAAATTACAGCCGGATTTTAGAAGAAAATCCTTAGTTTATAGTTGAGTATAGTTTCCAAAATCGTTCAGTCACAATTTATAAGTAATAGTCGTTCTTTCACATCATATTATTAAAGTTATATTTAAATATACATTAAGTAATTCACAGCATTTAATTTTTTTACAGTGGATGGTATTATTGTCTGTATGACAAAAATGAAATTATGGTTTTCATACATTTTTATTTCTCCCACCTCGAGGCTAGCCTTTTAGTACAAAATTATAAAAAAAGAAATTAAAGTAACAGTTTTAATATTAAACTGTATAAGAAGTTATAAAAAGTTTAGGTCATTTTGGCACAACGATCTCCATCACAAGTTTAGACCTTACACTACATTGTATACTAGCTTATAGCTTTCAAAGTCGGACAGTGCCGGACAGGCGGGTGCTCCGGCTCTGGCCGGCGACTCGAGGCTTTGTTGCTCTCATTCCTAGCCCAGCTCAGCTCCGCTCGCATTTAATGCTTGCAAACTTGAAAGCCCAATGATGAACGAAGTCAACGTAGCGGTATCTGGTCTCATCACAAGACTTGCAGTGTTAGACTCAGCTGACTGAGCTGCCTTCGCTCATTACTTGCTTCAGTTAAAGCCTCGTTTACTCTAGTCCGATTTAAGTAGAAAATAAAGTAACAAAACGACATAATATTTTCACATACAATACATGTAAACAGATGTTAACTTATTTAATAATAGTACATAATAGAATATCGACAATAAGAACAATCAAGCAGTGAAGTTGAACGAACCCCTGTTGGAAACATACGGCGTCCAAAGACCCGCCAACCCGAATGTTTCCATTTACATACAAATAGCTTTCAATTCCTTACATGCAATTTAACATCAAAGAAAAAGAACCCAAATATCATAATTTTCAAACAATGTTTTAAAATTAGTTTAACGTCTTTTTTACAAATTTATTCTCTACCTACGTTCCTAGATCGAACCTTTATTTTTTTAAATTTTAAATTACAATAGTAAAATAAAATATTTTTGTTATTTGTTTCTATTTACCCAGTTAGTTTTATTTTCTCTCGCACTAGAGCCTTCCATTTAATTACAATTTTGAGTTTTCTATCTAATACTCTCCTGATAATGCAACTTTGGGAAAAGAGAGAGAGAGAACGAAAGAGAGACAGAAGTCGTATTATCAGTAAGAGTGGATTTGTGAGGAGTGAGTGATATGTGAACGCAATCTACTCGGTTGTAAAGAAGGAAGAAGTGCTCAGTTCACAAAGATACACCTACCATGCAGCTACAACATTTATTACATATATTTTGATTATTTAACAGTTACCACATACAAACTACCGTCATATTTCACTAGTGTTGTCGATGTTTCAAACGTGTCATATCCACAAGTATATTGAATTATGGCAGTTATTTGAGTTCGTCTAGAATCGGTATGAAATACAAGGTGGCAAAGAGGCAGCCGCAGTAGATAACGGATGTAACGAAGATGTTTTCTCGCGAGCTTCTTAAACCTCGCGCCGAACTTATTTGGCAGCGAGCAGATATTGCTAAAGTAAACTTGTCGCCAAAACAAAGTAACGTTCTCAGCTTTATGCTTTTATTATTTGCATCAATTAAAAACTGAGGTTGTTGTTTGAAACGAGTTACTTGATAGAGCAGCGTAAGCAATCTTTGGCTGATTGAAATCCTGGTGACCACAAAGTGCTGCATCTAATAAACAGTGAAGTTAAAGCTGATAGTGATTTTTGAACAAATTACAACAGATCCAAACACAACACTATCGCTCGGTAATAGCAATGTCCATTCCTAACCTACATGGGATAGATACGAGTATACCCAAATCTGATAAATGTTCGACATAAAGTAACGTACGCCAAGTTTTAATTAAATAAATTGTTGAACTTAATTAGTTGCAACTAGTTTAGTACTAAATTGCCTCTCGCTTACCGATGGCTATTATTTCGTATAATTGAATCCACTTATATTGGAACTGTATCGACGGCTTACTGGAACCGATCTGGTGCAGGAAATACTGAGGCTTTATTTAAAATAGACTGAAGTCTGTATTCATATTGATACAGGCTTAATATGCAGATGAATACCAAAACATTAAGCAGATTCATACAGAAAAAAACAAACCGTTCAATTCAGAGAACTTATTTAAAATGTCCCTCAATATTGAACAGTGGCTTTGTTTTAAATTTTAAACTTTAATCCAAAGTTTGAAAAAGTTTAACCGGTTCAATGCAAGCAGTTAGGTCTTACTTGCAGTTAATTCGCTTAATTTTCTCAAACGTCGCAACAGCCATAATAAAGAGGTCTGTCTCTGAGTTCAGAATGAATTGCTCAGGTGAATTTATGAGCTGTGATCTGTGAGCTGGAGCTCTCTTGTTCAAAACTTTCAGAAGCTCGTTGTACGCCTCAACATATTGTATGTTATTTGATATTGCATTGTCGAGGTCGGTCAATTGTTGGACTTCTCATTGAAACATTGACAGAAAGACGGTGATATTCAATTTCCGTACCAAATACCAACGCTTATGAAATATGACAGTAGCTATCTTGAATAATAACTAAACAGACACATATCGACGTAATTACGTCATCGGTTAAAGCCCCTACACACTTGTTCGGTTAAGCATTATTTGTTCTGTTTTTAAATGAAATTACAATAAATATGTTAAACTTCAATTTATGCAGCTTTAATTATAATACAATTGCATTACTTTGTTCGAATATGCTAAGCTGTTTCGATTATAAGCTAACAAATTAACAGTTTTATAATTATTAATTAATTATACAGACTCTATTCATTGAGGTTTCGAAATGCTTTCGGTTTCAATTAGTGAAATATACACAAGTATTGTTTTGATTTAAATTTGAAGTTGTTGTAAAAGATTGAATTCTGCAGAGCATCGAATCTGGAATTAGCCACTGAACAAGTATGGAGCGTCGCTTATTGGTACACAAACATTTACCATGTTAAACACGCATCAATTGGAATCAAAATGTCGGATGAATTCACGGTCCGCTGACGGTATCGCTGGACGCGACTGCTCATTCAATACACATTTCTATATTCCGACCGAAAATTATTATTTTTGTTTTTTTTTCCCAGCAGCTATAATTTTGTCAATCAATTTGAACAGAAGTTCAAATATTTACAGTGACGCATCAAACGGTACGTGAAAACGAGAGACTCGCCAATTTCACTCGCTGTTCGAGTTTCCATATTGTTGTTAAGGAGTTGTGTTGTCCAATCGAATGGGAGAATACAAAATTTAATTGTATCGGAGTATCGGAAAGTATGGTTAAACTAACGTGACCCCGGAATATGTTTTCACCGTGCTTTTGTTAACTATGCAATGTTAGAGTATTTGGCTATTTTAAATTGGCTGGGTTAATTCAAAAGTTTAGGTGCATTGATGGAGCATTTTAGAGCTCGTAATTAGTTGATGTGACAAACCCTGCTCCTGAGCACTGGGGCTCGAGGCAGTCGTGGCAGACTGTATAATGCAGATAGTAGTCGACGTAAAATGTGTTAATGATATGCATGCGATTTCAACTCCTGCGTCGGGAATACTAATTAGATTCAGTGTGAGCTATTGAAATATTTGGTCGTTTGAATTGGTATGCGCTGATTCCTCTATTTTGAAGCTAGTCTCGCACTCAAATACACAAACAAATAGAAATAAAGTTCAAATCAGCAGTCGCGTGTTACGAGTGAGTGCCAGCCTACACGTATTCGGTGTAGAACGCGTTGCTGGTGCAATTTCCGTTGTCGTTGGGCGAGTCGGGGTGCTCCTCGGGCTCTACGCCGTTTGTGCGCATCTCATCACGGACCTGCGCAAATAAACATCATTGATGCCTCGTTAGCAGTGCGGCTAGAGACTGGGGAGAAGCAACTAAGTTTGCCCAAGTCTTGCGAAGCACAATATTGTGATATACCGGATCTGTGTAGAGAACCTTAGGCAGACTCGTAGCTAATATATACACGTAGCCGTCGGGATCGATTGAATATTCTGGAGGATTAGATTTCAAACTATTGATATGAAAACAGTAGAGCACTAACTCGACAGGAACACAGTTTGGAGATTAAAATTGAAAGGGACGATCTTGTGCGATCAATCGAAATAATAGAACATCAGTGAAATCTGAATAAATATAGGGTAGTTGCTAATAGTGCTAGCAAATTCAGTAGTTGAAAATACTTTTGCTCTAATTTGGCGAATGGTTTGATGCCCTGAGTTTAAAAATTTTAGGAAATAGTTATCTTTTCTTTTGCAAGAGGCGCCTTTTTAATTATCGAGTGTTGTCTATCAAACCTAAAGGAATAGGCTATTGATATAGAAAAAGTAATTAATAGTTCACATTTTATTTCTTCTCTATCAATATTTACTGCTTCTAATCTATTTAGTCTGCTAGCGCCTGCTCCTTCTTTATAATCCTACCAAAACCAATACTTAACGAACACTTGAATCATTTTCACTGCATCGTCGGCACGTTAGTTCCCATTAGGTAACTCATATCGTGTTCTGACACTACTATTTCCGCTATTACTTATTCTTCATAACACAATATTTATTCAATATCCAGCATTGAGATAATGTGAAACCCGATCCATGATTGACATTTGAGTTGTAATCAATCAAATACACAAGAAGTAAAGGTAGATAGATGCCTCTACTTTTGTATATTCATGGTGAGATCTCAACTATGGATCGGTCGGATTTTTTTTTGTAAATATGACTTTATTGTCAGTATTGTACTGTAATGTGTATATTCTATTTTGCTCAATGATATAAAATGCGTCAAATGATATAAAAAGAACAAGTAACAGTCTTGACCCACCTTCTCAACTTGGCGCATTACGCGCAGCATGTTGAGCCCAGCGAGGTTCTTGAGCTCCTGCACATTCCACTGACCGGAACGAAGCAGCTCAGCAAATAGTTCCGGGTATCTGGACACGTCCTCCAGACCACGAGGAACCCTAGAAGTTGGATTTTGAGGTTATAAGCTATCATATAACATTTGACTGCCCCAGCATAACATTCAGCCTATAATGTATGCCTATAATTATGGGTGGACTCCAAGTAACATGCGACAAAGGCAGACAGGTAAGACAAAGGAAGTTTTCTAAAATATTAATAGACATAGACAAGAAAGGAGACTGCAAAGGAGAACTAGACTCACGTTATGAAATAAGAGAGTAAAGAATCAATAAGGTCAGTTTACCTGTTTACGCCGTCGAAGTCTCCACCAATGCCGACGTAGTCAGCGCCAATCATACGCTTGATATAGTGGAAGTGCTCTGTGAACAAGTAAAAAGTTCAAACTGGCAAAAAAAAAACAATTTTCAGTTTACATTCTTTGCTTCTATTTGAAGTCTTGGACGAATCAAGTAAGAAAATCAACAGTTTGGAACAAAAACAAGAGATTGCTATTAAAACAGCGAAACTTTTTGATAAAATAAAACACCAAATGTCTACAATGCACATTTCTGGCTTTATAATAAATACGTTTTTAAAAGAGTAAATGTGGAGTTTCTTGCCGGCTCTTCTCCACAGGAAACGAAAAATTGGAACCGTGCACCTAGGTTCTGGCGTTTCATAAGTCCCATGTGGTTTATGTGAAATAGAATATTTTGATTTTGAAAAAAAAACTGTCCATTGTTTTGGTTTCTGAAGTTATGGATCATAATCATCATTTATTGCATTCATGTAGTTTATAAGTTCTTAAAAGTATACTGAGGTTTCATACATGAACCCTGCTAGGGCACAGCAATATAAATACACGGTTTAAAGTTCTACTGTGTCACAATAATAAACAATCCACTGTGCTTAAACAAAAATACTTATTTTGACATGTTTAATTTAACTGTAATATAATAATTATAGGATAGGGTAAGAACAACTAATTGTAGAAAAACTAGTGCAGGACATTGGTTAAAACAAAAAGAATAATTGCACACAATACAGAAGGTTCATTATCAAGCACTTATGTTCCCGGTGAATACAATAAGTTAAAGCTATATTAAAAGTTCCGCGATCCAAACACTGTTTAGACGCCACGGCTTTTTATTATTGTTTCGACTTATAAATGCATTCAACAGGCAAAATAATAGCTCTGTTTAAATGAACCCAAAGTGCTTGCTGGGATTTTTATTAACAATTAGCTTCCAAGTTCCATCCAATCAGAATAACCTAATATTTATTAATATCAAGCAAGTTCGCTGGCCGCTGATCCAGAACTTTCAAAGATGTCGGAAGTTTGTATTCCGTCTCGGCCCGATAGGGATGATGTTTATAAGTCAGTCACATCATAAGCATCACATTCTACCTAATACCGTGCGCTTTGCTTGCTTGGATTTTGTGTCCGGACCAAAAAATAAGTGTATCCTAATGTACTACGTTTTCTGTTAGCAAGTAAAATTTAAGTGCCTAGATAGACGTATACAATTAGATACCTCTATCTTTTTTATTGTAATAAATGAAACCAGTGAAAACATTGCACATTCGCTTTCGATTATATGTCTTACGATTTGTTTATCAGGTGATATAAGGCTAACTCAGTGTTATTGTGCAGGCTGTCGGTTATTACTTTGTATGATGAATGTATTATTTGTAAAGTACCAACTGATCCATCTCAATGAGCAGTACTAAGTAAGCTTCCACTATATTATTAGCTTATGGATAACAACTAGACTCGTAGTATATTGATGTAGTAGCAATTACCGGCTTCAGTAGATGCGGCCGGTTAAATTAATCCAATGAGATTTCCCTACATATCGTGTAGACGCGGGCTGTATATATCATTCGTATACATTATACATGTACACGAACAATGATCTGCGTTTTAAGATCAAACTTCTGGAGATTACTCACATATCTGATGGCACTTATACCTATTCGTATCTTTTTGGTATTAACTACTACAAGCGGACATTGATTTATTGGTTATCATTACATGATAATACTAGCTTCCAATTGGTGTTTGTCTAGTGTATAAAATATTTCTGTATCATTTTAGAGAAAATAATTTTTGATATAAAGACTGAAGTGCAGAATGAAATGTTAACCAAGTAGTAAGTCGCCACCACTTTTGATACAGTTTAGGGGTCATCATAACCAATCATTTCTACTAGCCCGGTCATCATAACTAATCATTTAAACAGACGTGTATTGTCAATGAACACATTTAGACTCCCGGATTGGCACTATTATATGCATAGTAGTTAAATTGGCACAATTAAGCCGCCTGACGCTTCCGCTGAAAGCGCCACATTGTACAACTATGCATAATGAATCGACAATATCAATCAATTAAATGAACGCGTGTTAATCCTAGTAATAATTAACACCATTAGGATCATGCTATTGTAAATCAGTACAGTCTATCAATATGTGATTATAGTGGCATCTGAATATGTAAGCTGGCTCAAACGAGCCTGAGGAAGTAGCGACGTTCCAGATGCAATCATGAAGATGTTCATGCACTATCTAACAATTTTGTCAACTATGTGACGATACGTGATATGTGTTACATACCATGTTGTTTAAATGTGGCTACTATTCATTTTCGTAAACATCCGTTCATGGCACAACTATAAATTGATAAATAATCGATTTCAATACTTAATCCAGATTTAAAGAAGGAATTGAAAGGCGTTTTCTGAACAGGATTCGCACAAGAAAAGATTTTCAGTTTATAACTACCAACTCGAACTTTTACTTACGTGAAACAAAATGTATCTCGATGTCTCGATAAATACTTGCGGTTGTAGTAAATTGTGACAGTCCGACTTGATATTTCGGAATGGAAAAAAATACTCTTAAAAGTTCACGTTTGTTGGAAACTCGTGTTTGCCTCGTGTTGCTAGGGAGCTGTTTATAAAGAATCTTCTGGAATTCGGAAGAAACCTTTAAAACAGTATTTGGCAATTTTTGTTTAGTTGATAATTTGCCAGACCCTGTTGATACCAACTTGGAAAATGAGACAGAGTACAGCGGTAGTGCTTCATTTAATTGGTCGTAATCAAACTCATTCAATTTTACTTGATACTAAAATTGTCTCGACTTTAATTACGATCCAGAGGATATACTACTACTCGTATCTCCTCTGCAGCTGGCTCTTGCTTTGAGAACGCGCGTTTGACTGCAACGCAAGTAGTTTTACCCGCGTAAGGCGGAAATGTTTTGCTTCCTGGCACATCTACACTTGAGAGCAATAAAATCGCACACCCCTTGTAATTTGGTTTAATACTGATTTTTTTTATCTAAAGACATTGAGTACAAATCATTAGGCAAAATGAAAGAATACAAGCTTAGCTATAAAAAAAAAAACACTAAATTAAAATCATTGACCTTCACGTTACTTACAGAAACCAGCCGTACACCAAATTAGCCAAATTCACCCTTTAGCATTGTCACTACTTGAACTCCTTACCCGCAGGTATAGGACATACCGCAGTTGCATACCGAAGGTCAACGTGATAACATCTCTACTGAAATCATATGGAAAAAGATGGATACCACGCCCGCAGAAGCCGCTCAAGTTATTGCCTTGCTCGAAGCAAGCCATAATCAAAGTGAAGTTGCTCGACGACTAAATTTGAGCCACCACTCTGTTCGTCCTGTGTACCAGAGGTTTCAAGAGACCGGTGGCTTCATGCGGCGACCAGGATCTGGCCGGCGACGCAGAACATCAGAGCGTGATGACCGCTTTCTTGTGTCGAGGTCTTTAAGAAATCGCAACTGAATGCGGTTCAACTGGGACAAGAGCTTCGAGAAGTTCGCAATGTCAGCATAAGTCGGTGGACAGTCAGAAGAAGACTTGGTGAAGCAGGACTGACTTCACATCGCCCAGCAAATGGTCCCAAATTGACCACAGCTCACCGACAAGCCCCACTACAATTTGCCAGGGTACATTTAAATTGGACGTATGATCAATGGCGGTCTGTTATGTTCTCTGATGAGTGCAGAATGACATTAAATGGTCATGATGGACTCTCTAGGGTCTTCAGAGCGATTTTCACAATGCTGCAAAAACGAAGTGTGGCTTTTGGCGGTGGATCGTGAATGTTTTGAGGTGGCATAATGTTGGACACTAAAACTGACATTGTATTCATCACCTGGGGCGAATACCGGTCCGAGATCGAGAGGTTTGACGGCTGCACGATACGTTGAAGAAGTGCTCGAAGCACTATATATAGTATGAGGCCATGTGAGGCCGCTTGCGTGGCTTATGGGAGAAGATTTTCTCCTAATGCACAACAATGCCACACCGCATGTCGCTAGAACAGTTTGCCGCTACATGGAAGACGTTGGAACCACCGCGATGGAGTGGCCAACTCGTAGTCCTGATCTCAATCCGATGTCTGGAAAGAGCTAAAAAGAAGAGTTCGAGCAAGAAGCCCTGCTCCTACGCGCCTCCGAGAGCTTCAACTTGCCATTGAAGAGGAGTGGAACGCTATACCACAAGATTTCATGGTAAAATTAATACAGTCCATGGAAAACCGATTAAGAGCTGTAATTAAGGCTAGAGGAGGGAATACACCTTATCAATAAACAATTTGATCAAGAATTTTGAGTTTGTTTTTCATTATTTCTTAAGCGAAATTGGGTAATTTTACCCGTTTGTTGGGTTTCGTGCCGTAAAACCTCTTGTGGGTATATTTTACACTGTTTTTGTATCATTAGAAAGGTAATGAGGTAGACTTTCAATTAGTGTGTGTGTTTTTTAAAATGTTTATTCAGATTCATGAAAAAAACTGCCTTAACCTAAAAAGTCAAGGTGTGCGATTTTATTGCTCTCAAGTGTAGATACGAGTAGATGTTATCGAATAGTTGCCTCACATGCGTAAAGCGATTTATTTACTCGGAGACGTGAAACTAAGACAAGTAGCGTACTACAAAAGTAACACAACGTTACAAACTCAAACCACAAGTGAGTAGCCAGAATACACAACACGACTTACTAACGTGTTATTTTAACTAGTTTGTGATTGGTTAAGTCGTGTGCGGCCTGCCATTGCAATAACCACCAGTGCTGTGGTATTCGGGGTACTTGAGTTTGTAACTTGCTCTTGAGTAGGGTCCTTGATTGTGGGCCTAAATGGTTCTGAAAATGTGCTAATACATGTAAGTAGAAAAACAAATAAATAATTTATGCAGAAATATATTTGTACATACTGAATATTTTCAGATCCAAACGTGTTCGATAACATTATAACCAAAAGTAATCTTAAAACACCACTTCTTGTTTCTTTCAACGTAATTGGTAGGTGTACGAAGTATGTACTGACATTCGTCCGTGGTCTAAAATTATCTTTCTAATTAGGTACGGCAGCTTTGACATGCGAAACTAGTTGCAAAGTTCTAAGACTTCTACTACTTTCGGGCTTTAACTTTTTTCCATTTGCAACACAAAACATAGCTAAGCATTAGAATTAAGTATCTACTATAAAATGTAAACACCGTTTTTGTATTTTTCTCTGATACATACATGATTAGCCTATTATGTTCCTGCTGGGACACAGGCCTCCTCTCTGTGAGAGTGAGTGGGCCGTAATCCACCACGCGGGCCTAATGCGGGTTGGTACATGTCACATGTCTTCGAATTTTTGGTTCTAAGACATGTCGGTTTCACGATGTTTTCCTTCACCGTTTTGAGAGCAGTGGTGATGAAATAATTAACACAAAGTAAAGCGCCTGTATGGGTTCGAACCTACGACTTACAACTCGTAAGAAGCGGCTGTTACCACTAGGCCACCACTGCTCTCCTGCTCTCCGCTCTTCCTCTGGTGTGTTTGGTGAAACACAAAACTTAATTTACCGTAAGTGTGCTCAGAAGCAGATGCAAAATCGTGTGGGAATCATGATGCAATCATTGACATCTGTGCGTAAGCGTTGGTACTCTGATATATCTCCAATATGGATGTTGTTTCATACTATCAAATCAGTAGCTTCTGGCAATGTTAAAACAATGCCAGAAACAGCAACAACCACAGGTAAGATAGGTTACTTTAATTGAAATATACTAATATACAGGAGATATTGAGTATGTTATAATTTTCTTATTGGTTCTAATTACTTGTGTGTGTATCCCGTAACTGATATGGCAATAATTTGTTAACAACATGCTTCAGGTCGTGTCCTAATAAAATGCCGGGCACACATTGGTAAAACATACCGAACGTTTGTCACTCAATTGTTTGGAAACCGAAAGGTGCCATAGACAGCGTAACGACGCGACGTGTTCGGGTTTGCCGAGGGGCTCATCCAGCTGTAATATTCACAGCTCCCTAAATTTCTAGATAAACCAGATAGTTCCGAAACAGTCAATCAATTTTTAATCTTCACTTTATCCTACACAACGACAAACCGCACGTTTACCTTGATTCAGTTTGAGTTGTCTAATCGTAAAAACAAAATAAAAATTCACATAAATCTACATAGCCACTAATGAAACGTCAGATGCTAGGTGCGTGGTTTTTATTGGTCTTTTCCTACGGAGAAGAGCTGGTAAGAAGCTCTATGGAGTAACTGTGGAGTCTGTTACCAGCAGCTCATCACGCTTTTCAAAATAATTGTCTTTTTTCAAATGACAGTGTTCATAGGTATGGGAGGACAGTCTTGCAAACTAATATCAGATACCTAATAAACTAGAAAATGGTTTACAAATGTACAGTCGTAGATTTGTAGACAATTGTACATTTGTACCTACAATATAAAAGTAAAATAAAATAATCTAAGATTTGAGAACATTTAGAAACCAAATGACATGATTGCCATTACAACCGTGAATAGAGAGTTGAAATTAGAATTGTAGGTATACAGGCTTGCCAAAAAGTCCTTGAACAAACGCAACTAGGGGTTAGATGGGGTCATCAGCTGCAAAAATTGATCTACGGTAGGTCCTTAAGGTCAACCCCTGCAGATTTATAATTTATCTTGTGTTTTTATGAGAAAATTGACTTTTTTTTACTAATTCTTATCAAAATTCGAAAAAATCTACATCCTGTACCTTGTTTATCATTTTCACTAGACCCTAACTTACCCTCACTAATTTTCTCATAAAAACACAAGATAAATTATAAATCTGCAGGGGTTGGACATTAAGGACCTCCCGTAGATATATTTTTTGCATCTGATGACCCCATCTAACCCCTAGTTGCGATTGATCCGAACTCCCGACTAAGTCGCGGCAAACACCACTGGGCCGTAACTGATCAGTGTGTTATTGGTACAGAATGATAATTATTGTAATAATTACAAACATAAATATTAATCTGTTTGCTTTAATACTTTGTACAGTTATGTTTAGGACTGAAACTGCTGCAGTTTTGGTGTTGTGGTAATGTTCAAGTTTAACCCACGGTCGACCAGGGCTTACGCGTGGCAAAGCTACATCTTATGTTTTACTGATATTAATAATACAGTATCCGCTTCACTTGCTCTTTCCTATCTATGGTGCTGTTTTAAGTTGTATATCGTCCAGTAGAAATGGTAGTTTTTGTAAATCGGTAAACATGGTAAAATGGTGGGTGCGTGTGCGTGACCATAGATGAATATTATGTTATTAATTCTTGCTTCTCAAATTATGGTGAGCATATGCTCACCAAGATACAGGATAGGTAAAACGTAGTTTGAGATGTGGCACTCCGCCGCTAGGGTAGTGATAAGAGAGCATGACAAATGATCACAGTTATCCCACCTTTTTTTTTTGGGTGGGTAGCATCAAATGGTTTCTCCCGCTCTGGGCGGAGCGGGAGGGCGTGTCAGACTATTACTGACTAAAACCTACCCGTGTTCCTTCATTTGCCTGTGCCAGCGCCACGGTTATCTCTTTCGAATTACCCGCGACCCTGAGGCAGTGTTATCCAACCTGCGCTATTCCTGCAAGACCAGCCATGGTGTCTGTCGCAGTCAACACTGTCCCCGCTTGTTATATCGTAAAATATGTTCCATTAACTCACTGCTATACTTTTCCAAGTTTATTTTTATCCGGCACCCCAATAGCAAAAAAACACTTCCAATTATAATCTGAAGGATTTTGTAAGAAATTCCTAATACAATGCTTCAAAAAATAAAAATAAAAATCGTCTGTTCCACAACGTAAATAACGCTGTGAATATTTGAATTGCCACAATGAACTACATTGGCATTGCAAATTTGTTACGAAATTACGTCATTGTTTACCATAGATCCCTATACATGCATATACTCTATAAGATAAGCTTCACTAAGCGAGAACCAATGAAAATTCAACGGCGTAATCTTCGGCACTAATGATTACCCTTACAATAGTCCGTGATTAAGTACTTAGTAGGATCCCGGCTCTAAGTTAGTGGGAATCTTTGCCCAACTGTGGGTTTAATGGGCAATTCCGAGGTACCTTTGTTTCACCGTGCAAAAGCGCGTTGCGGTCTAAATGCGATGATTATGTAAATTTTACGCGTATGAGTAAATTTTCTGGGCTATTTGCAGGTGAATTAGCTGGTTTAGAGGGTAGTTTTGGGGTTGCTGTAGTTTTATCAGTTAAAACACTTACATCATTATTTATCACAACCGTTTTAAGTTAAATTACTGTCTGTGATCAATTGTGATTTATTTATTGAAACAAATGCTGCTGAAGAGTTTGCACACTATATAAGTCCGCGGCTTCCCACGGGAACGTACTTTTGAGATAAAAAGTATACTTTGTCTTAACTAAGGTCGTGGTTTATCAGTGAGCCAAACTTCTAGATCTGATTAGACGTTAGGTAGTGGTAAGTGGTAGAAAGGACAAACAGACAGAGTTACTTTCGCATAGAGAGCTACAAGTAAACGGCATAAACTCATAAGGGTCTGAATAGACAATGGACGTTCCTCAAGGCTCGATGTTGGAACCATTCCTTTTTAGTTTATATTAATGATTTACCCTAATTACTTCAAAACCAACCGAAGATGGTGTTGTTTGTCTTTAAAATAAACCGACGGTCACAAATTCTTGACGGCACCTTTCTTCGGTCCGAGGTTGGTTTATGGTAAATTATTTGGTAATAAATTTAAAAAAAAAACCAAGTGCGCCAGAAAATACAAACTACCAGATTTAAATTACCCAATGTTAGAAGTTGCGAATGTGAGATCATATTGATTGGAGAAAAACTAGAATTTATAAATCAGACGGTTTTCTTAGGAATCACGATAGACGAGGAATTACAATGGGGACCTCATGTAACATCTCTTGTAGGACGGCTAAGCATGGCCGCTTATGCTGTTAGAAAGATAGCCATTTTATTCTAGGTGCATCTTCTTCTGAATTCAATAATTAATGTAGGAGTACAAAATATTCCAGAACATTTTAAAAGAGTAACGGTGGAGTTCCATACGAAATTACCTTTTAGAAGTAAGCAACTAGAATCAATTCTATTTCTTTTGTAATTGTTGACTTTAAATTTGAGTTTGGGTGTTTTCTTAATAGTATTTATTTTATGTATTATAATAAGAACAGCACCAAACATTTATTAAATGCTACTTGAGCCCAGCTACTTACCAGCGACGTCAGAGATGGTAGCATTTGGAGCGCATTTCACGAAGTCGGGAAAGAAGTTCACCATGATAATGCCGCCATTTTCTTTCTGCCAACAAACATAAACATCCGTTTCTATTATGTTATTCATCCGTTACCAGTTTAAAACATTAATACTCAACAGAGCGAAAAGGAGCTCATCCGAGTAAACACTACGACCTTTTTCTGCCGTCTTGCAGCGGTTTGAAGAGTTCAAACCGAACCGCTGCTGCCTCGATGACTTCAAGCCGCCGGAGCAGGCCGGGTTTCAGAAGGCTATGGCACCGTGGACCATATACACACCCTGAGGCAAATAATCCAAAAGATCGAGGAATATAATCAGACTCTGTGCCTAGCGTATGTGGACTACGAGAAAGCCTTCGACACCGTCGAGACCTGGGCTCTCCTGAAGTCCATGCAGCGATGTCTCATCGACTGCCGCTACGTCGAAGTGATGAGATGTCTGTATAAGGCCGCAACAATGATCGTGCAAGTAAAACAACAGAGCACAAAACCAATCCAACTGCACCGAGGTGTAAGACAGGGTTGGAGCGTTGGAGGACGCAAGACGCTTGGTAGGAAAGGACGGGGCATAAATATCAACGGTCAGTACATCTCGCACCTAAAATTTGCAGATGACATTGTCATCATGGCGGAATCTCTGCAGGAACTGGAAGTGATGCTGAACAGCCTGAGCGATTACTCAAGGCGGGTAGGTCGTGGGACGAATCTGAACAAAACTAAAGTCATGTACAATGGTTATGTCACCCCGAGATCTGTTATCGTAAATGGCTCTACCCTCGAGGTTGTTCAAGAATATTCTAGACCAAATTTTACAACTGGGGCGGCGGACAACTTTGAGAAGGAGGCGACCAGAAGAATACGCTTGGGCTGGGCGGCATTCGGGAAGCTGCGTGAAATCTTTGAATCATCGATCCCACAATCCCTTAATACCAGGCGTCATTCCCGTAATGACGTACGTACCCGAAACGTGACGAAAGGCCATCCACAAATTCAAGGTTTCTCTGGTGGATCAAATTCGCAACGAAGTCATTCGCCAGAGAACTAAAGTCACCGACATTGCACGTAGAATCAGCATGCTGAAGTGGAAGTGGGCCGGCCATCTCTGTAGACGGACAGATGGTCGATGGAGCAGACTTGTGTGGAGACTGCGTTTGGGCAAACGTAGTGTGGGACGCCCTGCGGCACGTTGTATCGATGATTTGAAGATGGTGGCTGGCAGCGGATGGATATGGACTGTTCAGGACTGGGATGGTTGGCGCTTTTTGTGGGAGGCTTATGTTCAGCAGTGGACGGCAATTGGCGGATGATGATGATGTACCATCACGTAACACAGTCGACGGTAAATGTTTATATAACTATGTTAGATGTGTTGGGCCCAGTGCCCACATCCCATCGCGGTATCAGTGCCGATTTTTCGTCCTCAGACGTGCAGGTTTGGTCAGGACCACCGACTTCGCACTGGGTGTCGGTGGGGTATTTAATCCCCAATCCGCTAGATTGTGCTTTCATATCATCTAAAATCTGTTAAATGCAGATACAAACCAGTGATTGAATGATGTCGTCAGGTACATTCCGTTTGTGGTTGCAGAGGCTGTAGACCGAGGAGTGGGTGAAGACCACGGGTGCCCGGGAGATTCGAATGGCGGCTCTGGTGGTGTTCTCTCCCACGTGGGAAAGGTCCACGATCATGCCCAGGCGGTTCATCTCACGCACAACTTTCTGTAGGCAAGGATAGATAGGTTGCAGACCAGCCGATTTATTCTGTAAAAATCTCGCCGTTAAGACTTAAGTAAAGTATTCTTGAAGTGAACTGTCAAAAGTGTCAATCTCTAGCATCTGGTGGAATTACAGCTCTTCACGGCGAGATTTTTGAAGAATAAATCGGCTCTATAATCTTACGATGGGCTGCAGTTTACGTAACGCTAGCCGCTAGCATTTCAATATTGTTTGTTCGAATTATTGGTGACGGGTTTAATTCTTATGCAGATTTGTGTTGGTACGTATCTTACACATATTATATAAGTGTAGTTTCAAAACTTCGAAACAAGAGATTATGTTTAATGTGAAAATTTTGTTTTTTTACCAATGCATACTTTAAGTACATTCTGCAAAAGTATGCAAAATTGAACGCCAACACAATATTGGGACTTGGTACTTATAAAAGGACAGACTATCTCATAAAAGGCGTAGTCAGTCATTGTCTATTCGAACAATACGATATTAAATCTACAAATGGTCATTTCAGAGGCAATGTAATTCATGCGCTTGCAATGAATCTCGCATCGGATTGAAATAAGTTCAGGTTGATGTCGGCGCGAAACACAGCCCGTGTGAAGCGATCTTTATTAATTTATACTCTAAATTACTTTCGCATCGTTGAATTTTTACTGAATGATTTAACAAAATTTTAATAACTATTTTAACAACTTTCCAATTTGTCATGCACATTAAAATATAAAGCCGAGAATAATGAGTATTGCGGTTTATTTGAAAGGGGCTCGGTTCCCAGTTATTAAAAGTTGTAATTTGTAACAGATTGAAAATTTGCACCCGTTTCACATCATACAAAACAGTATAGTCCATCCAGATGGCCGGTTGATTGCGGTTCTTAGGACCAAAATTTACATTGGCTGTAAATTAACGAAAACACGAGACAAATCACAGAGGCTCTGTGAGTTGTCTCGTGTGGACGGAACCCTAAGCGTGATAGCCCTGGTTTATAATATAACAAAGAGTAAAGTATTTAACAAATTTTGTTTTCGCCCCTATTTACTGAGTTCTGATTCATTACGTTGTTGTCCTAATTTTATTGATATTTACAAGACATTGATGTGATAGGATACCAAAGTCATACACAAGATCTGATTTTTTCGTTAACGTGTTGCAAATATTAGTATGTACCATTTAAATTGAGTGTTTAGTCGGAGCTTCCAAAAACCAATCCAAAATACAAGTTTAAAAATATTCCGGTATAACGTCCGTATTTCACAAAGCGCACCTCTCGATGGAACCTTCCGCTTAAATTTTCGGCAGCCATTTTAAAACCCCGTTTTAGTCACATTTAAATTGCGCCCTAAATCATCGTTATGTATTTATTGTATGGCCAATGGTGTAAGCGAGAGCGAGTTTGGTAAAATATTTTTGTACGTTCAAGCTCTACTTTACAGTAAGAAATTGAATACATGAATAATTTTCCTTCGGAAAACGTTTTCGTTTCCCGGAATCGAATGCAGGGCCTGTACCGACGTACAGAAAGCGCAATTATTTAAAGTTTTCTATTCAGCACGTGCCACTTCAAGTGCTCTATGAAAGTTTAAAAGCAAGTTTTCTTCGGCGTTTCTGTTTCCAGCTGTTTCAATATTAACGTTATTTTTTTTAAACTACCCCCGCGTTGTGTACTTAGGACGGAACGTTGAGGGTATTACTTTAATCACCGTGGCGACAACACTGTTGAAAGTTATTATTTACCGCTTTTACATTTTTAAACGCATTGACTTGAGTTAAAGTTTGTTTATTTATTCGAGAAGTCGGAAATTCTTTTCCTTAGCTACCTGGTATTACTTCTTCTGAAAAAATTTAATGTACGCATGTTTATCATCTACGTAATGATCAGACAACTACCTCGACTACTGACTTCTGAGTTTGTTTCGGATTTTTTTCTCAGATTAGTAGGCTAGAAAACACCAATGAACGTGTAAAAGTGTTACTTTTGGCCAATATACAAAACAAATATCATTTACAGCTGATGATTAAGAGCACAGTATTCAAACTGAAATCTTACTAGGTACACTGCTTCCCATTTCAATTAATATCAAACCATGCTTTCACTTTGCTACAGATAACTATTAGCAAAACATGTTTTACCTAGTTCTTAGCCAATGTAACGCGAGGTACTCGTAGATAAACTTGAGTATCATTATAATTTGATAGCGGCACGATAAATTCTGCAAGGATTATTAGTTCCTAATGTTCTTGAGTACCTCCTTCCCCACAGTTTTTAATATTCTCAATTTGCGGTATTCGTTCCTCCTAGACAGTCTTAATAATTGTAGCAGCTGCTGTAAGAAATGAAGATTTATTCTCACGTTTTAAGTATTATTATGCGTATTCAAAATAACACAGTCCAGCCTGTTGTTGTCACGACACGACAAACAGAGAAGGCACGATTATTGACCACCACGCTTACTCAAGACGGGTTGGCGATTTCGGACTTATATTAATTATATCAAGTTTAGTTTTCCTCACGATGTTTTCTTTCACGAGGATTTCCACTTCAATGTTCACTGTGATTTTATTGTTTTTTTATACAAGATTCGACATATTTAAACATAGATGAGCATGACAGCATAACACGAATAACTAAGTAAAAACAATTTCCAGCCAGCCGGTATACAAAAAGTTGCACACAATTTGTAGATAAAATGTTATGAAATATTACGGAGCACAGTTGCGCAGACTATTCTAAATGATAATTTAATTTGGACTTTATGTAGTCCGACTGTCACACCGGTTACCTAATTGTTTGTATTTATATTGTTGGTATAATTATTAAAATGAACTAATTGTTTTGACATTCATCCAGGAAGCTAAAAAACTCGTTTCCTCCTTTTACAATAGGAAGTTGTATGTTGAGATTATTATGTGATGTTTTCATTTTCATCATTTGAATATTCATATCATGCCCACCTTCTTTTACGTACTGATAAACTACGTAGCAAATGTGTTATATAAAAGTTATATTTTCTACATTCATTGTACCTACATATTAGGCATAATTTTAAGACTGTTAGCTTGTATCATGAAAATAAAAAGTTATCTTTTCTCATCTTTACAACATTCAGGTACGAGTAATTCTATTAATAAAAAATCTCTGAGGATCTTGTGACTAAGAAATCTAAACGAGAACAGCCGCACGGGTCTTTTAGGTAAAGCAACACTGGCCACGGTTGGTTTGTGGATGGGTGACCATCTTAACATATCGCGACCCCTCCGTGCCTCGGAGAGCACGTTAAGCCGCTGGTCCCGGCTGTCATTCATCTTTGACAGTCGTTACACAGGTCGTTTGACAGGTCGTCAGAAGCCCGGAAGTATTACAACCAGTACTACCAAAGAGTATAGCCCAGTTACTCGGGTGTGGTGGTCAGCGAGGCAGTTGCTCCATGTACAATACTGGTATTCAGCTTCATCCGGTTAGTCTAGATGCTGACTCCAATTAAGATAGTTGGGAAACCTCAGTCAATCTTAAACAAAACTGGCGAAATGTGGGTGTACTAAAGGTACACCTCTGCCCAACCATTCGGGGAAACAAGGCGTGCGTGATGTTATGTTTTACCTCAGGCAGGTTGATTGACGTACGTATATTCTAATGATCTAATCAATTGACTCGCTATAATTTCGTGCGTAATCAATTGTTTCGAGACACAAACTAGCTGCAAGGACGACGTAACCTCCCCCAACTTGAAATTATACTACTACGTCTAGGTACGGAGGGAGATCATCGATTAACTATCAAGTTAGTTGATGCCATTCATCACTACCTACTACTGTCCCGCACATTCATCTTCCTAAATTCTAACATAGGGCTGGCAATCACTTTCTTTTATTGTTTGATTAATTTTGTATTGTAATAGGACAATGCATCTTTATCGGCGCAATTACACAAAAACAAAATTAATAATAAAGAAATACTTTTCATTCAGTAAAATATTCAACACTAGTTAAAATATCCAGAAGGTACAAATTCGTTTAAGAATTTGACAAAACCCTAGCCAATAGATTCTTTAGCAAGTGAATATATAGCGTCGTGTCATACGTAGCTCACGCTTGCCATCCCTAGTACAATAACATCAATAAGAAACAAGAGGTTTCCGTTCTAATTACACGAACGACCGCCTAAATCATCTATGCTATGCCGAGCTTACACGAACCACACAAAAACATGACGAGAGCTCACAGCGTGGGCCTGATACGAAGGACCAAAAGTGGCTTAAGGACCATTCATTTAACTTTGGATATGTCTCCGAGACAATTTAATAACATGCTAATGAGAAGCGAGCTGATGGGCCAGTGATTATATTTCAATTTAAGGTTCTTCCATAATGGCGGCCCTATGCGTTAGGAGGCACGGCCGGGTCTTTTACGAGGAAATTTAGAGTGGTCGCGAATGTTACTCGATTTGAAGTGGCGTTGTTATATTGTTTGTTGAGTAGACAGTCGGTATTATTAAGAGCTTGATGTGTTTCGCAACTTATTTATCGTTGTTATAATATGTTAAACTGTTTTATGAATGACCGTCTTTTAATCTGATTTCCTTTATTTATGTGGCCGGAATAGTTGAGTGTTCTTTTCAAGTCTCTATTTTATGCTCTGCTTTAAATTTAAATATATTGTTGGTTTTACTCTCACTGTATTTAGAGTCTACTTTGATATTCCGTTTTAACTAATTCCTTTGCGGCTTGCAAGCCGGTGTGCAGTCAGTTACCTGATGAGTGCTTGTTCAATAGTTTTGTCGCAGACCACTGTTTATTTTGAGTTATTTACTTAGTTGGCTAGTAAACCAAATGTCACGTCAGATGGATTTAGGTGGGATTTATAAGTTTGAAACTGATATTAAAACTAAAAGAAGAATGCCCATTTTTCACCTGACTGTGTATAGAAATGAAATAAATCTTAAAACACAGCTTATTGAATCGTCTTTTAATTACGCTAATCACAATGTTAAAAGAAACGCAGGGATAAAAGATTTTTTAACATATCACAATGCTTATTCTACGTCAAGAGTAAACATATTAGCATGTTTTGAAAGCATCTCAACTTCCCTTTTTTACCGACGTTCCATTTTACATACTGCTACTTGACTTTATTCAACTCTGTTTCTGAGTTTCATGCATTATTTTACGTTTTAATAAATCAGTAATCATGTTTTATTAGTCTTTGTATAATAAAGATTAATTAAAAATAACATCACGATTAAATTAAATAATCATGCAATATGTAATTGAGTTCGAACGATTGAAACGGTTTTTTTTACGTTTGACAGTTAATGCTGACACGCAATTTATAGTGACAATTATTTAGAGTCTAAACAGTGACATAAGGGCAGTTGGTTTCAAGGAATTCACAAAGTAAAAAAGTCGCTTACGACCATAGATTTGTATTATTAGGTAAGTATTCGTATTTATACCAAACTTCGGGCGTTATTTAATTCGTTCTTGCACATTTATTTATTTATATTTGGTAACGGCAAATCCTAACCTAAAAAGTAACATGAATATTTTTTGGACTTCGTAGCGTTTAAATCGTAAAAATGACTATATGACATTATTTTCTAAACAAACAGGTAGTCTTTCTACTATACCTTATATCTATACATAAACTTTCACTATCAGGTTTTTAAATGTATGGGAAGTGGGCATTGTTCTTTAGGTAATAGGGATACAGCCATTTGTAGCCAGACAGACAGTCACATATAGTCAAATGGTTTTAATTAATTTCCTGCCAATTGAAACCAGGATAAAAAATAACGAACAACAAATAGACTTTTCAAACAATAATCCAATCAAAATCTAACCGAACAAAAATTTTAAAGCAACTCAATATATTCAACCACGTGAACAATTCATTCTAAAATCGATTGAGCAGTCCCCAGCGGCCGCAGTGGGCGACAGTGGTAATGAAAATAGAAATCAACTAATTAGTTTCAACTAGTTTCAGCCGTTGGAAATGGAAGCCATTCGAATAAGTTTGTATACTTAAACGAGCCTCTAGCAACTTATTTAAGATGTAAGGAGCCACTGTTTGTTCTTTTTGCCGTTAACTTAGGGTTAACTTGGTCGATTTGCATTGGTTAATTAACTTAGTTAAATTGAGGATAAAGTAAAGCTAAGCTGAGGCTAAACTGAAGTTCCCTAAGTGATCATGTTTCTTATAGTTAATTCTTTATTCGATTTCCGTCGTGTAGAAAAATACTTTAGATTTTCATGTAGAGTCAAAGATATTAAAGTTTATCGAATTGTCACACAATGTAAATTTGCCGTGTTATAACTATTTCATACAAGTTTCAAAGAATAACAGCTGTGAGTTGAATAAACGGAAAATTTAAGTTGGCAGTCACTGAAAAACAATTCAACCCCTGACTTCACGTCAGTCTGCTTTACCTTTACGTTCAGTTTCCCCCGGGCTGAGGATATTAGCTATCGTAAGTACCTCTGTACACGTCAGGTTGTCTCAAGAGTGTTTCTCACAATGGTTTCCACTCATGGTTCAAAGAAATACAGAAATTATGTGCATTTTTATAGGTTCAATCTATACCTAGAAGAAATTCTTGAGGGAAGATTTTAGTTTACTAGTTTTCCTTTTTTTATTAAAACGCGAGTTATTATTAGTTCGTTATCTGTTGCCACTAAACTTATGACATGATGTCAGAAAATATAAATAAGTGATTATGTCTGTTAATAAATATTCTCGTGTTCTGAAAATACCCCTCCAAAAGAAATGAAGCAGTTTGGCGGCTAGGGCTGCCTCGATCAATAACCTCACAGGGCTACCACGCATCTTTTCTACCCAACATACTCCAAACATAGTTCCAACATTCCTTACAAAACAAATAGACATTTTTATCCTTCCATATTAACAGTGGCCTTGCAGACAGACACTCGCGTAGCTCTTAATGAAAAAACAATAAGAATGAAATTCGCTTACCTCTCCAAATTCGGTCAGTCCATTGGCCACGGGCGCCTGGTTCGATGAGTCGGCCCTGAAAGGAAGGAATAAATGACGCAAAAAGGAAAACAAATGTACAACAAAAAAAAAAGAAAAAAATACGTTCGCCATTGTTTATTCGCAACGCTTTCTTTGGCAGTCGTCGGTCTCACAAGATACTGAAGTGCAGAAGAACCAAGATAGCAAGCTCATGCACACATAAATAGCGGCGATGTCAAACTAAACGAAATAGCAGTCGCGCATTCGGGAACGGTCGGTCGGGACTGCTCGCAACTGCAATCGAGCCATATTAATTGCTTTATAAACGATGTACAAATTGTATGCGGGAGCTTGTTATCGAGCATTGTCTACAGTTGAACTTCTATTTTCTTTTCTTTATGTTATAGAGCATTAGTCTAACGGTTAGGCTTCTCAAAATAGTTGGCTGTTCCGCTAACAACAAAGAAATGCTTCGCCCGGGCGTGCATGCACGAGTTCAGTAAAATGTTCAAGGTAAATTATTGTGTCAATAACAGTATTTTGTTTTTCTGTTTTGTGCTGCCCCCAATTAACTTTTATGGCGTGCGTGCTCAGCAGACTGTGATAGATTATGCTCTTTATAGTCCGTTCAATTATTATGAAACCGGTAAAATGGAGGATATAAGATACTACTGAGCCATGGTGATATTACACAAAATCAACCTAGAATGTTCCCACTGTTGGGACTCAGGCCTTCTCTCTGATGAATGTCATACCTCATTAAATTCTTGGTTCAAGGATATGCCGTTCAAATGTTCAAAATTATGAATTCCCAGAACATTTAACAAAAGCAAAACAAGAAACATTCTTCCTTACAAAATAATTTATTTATCAATTTGTAACATTGAACTTCATTGAGAAGGCAGGAGGGAGCGTTAAATATGTACCTAGAGAAGAGAAGGCGCGTTCGGATGTAATCGGCACGATTCACAACACAACGCTTGCAACATTGATTACACACAGTGTTAATATCTTCAGAGTTAGCTCATTGACAAAAAGGACAGACGATCCCGTTCTATTAATTGAAAATGATCAGTTCATTTAGTCGTGATGTGGTAAAGTTGAAGAATTTGTGTTTATTCAATGCTGTGCTTCCAACCCATGAGCGCAGAAACGTAAAATTTTGGCCGGCCTATCTATGTGATTGAGTATTGATAAAGAGATTTTTTGAACCACGGACAAAACCTTAACCGTTCGACTTTTGTTTTTTCAAAGACTCTTTGTACTTTATATTCCTAGAAAGAAGAAATCCAACCTAAACGAAAACTACTTTTATTAGTTCGACTTAATGAAAGATCCAAGCGTTATAGGTATAGGATAATATAAACTTACAACTATATTTCATCACAGCAGGTAAAATCAAAGTTAAAGTTTGTTGTGACGGTAATATATAGCAAAATACGTACTTTGTTTGTGCGAACTCTGTAGAAGTTCGTAATCGACAGTTGGACGGGTACTGTCAGCAGCAAAACGATGTAAAGACCTCTGAATCTTTTTGAAACAGATTCCTAATACATTGCTTCAAAAGTTCGATAAAAAAATCTGCTCAACAGTGTAAATAACGCAATGAATGTTGTTGAACTCTCAAAATACAATAGATTAGTCGTAATCGTTTACGAAAATGAGTTATGCAATTAGGCTGCTGGAATTAGTTTTATTGTCTTCAATCTTTGTTCCATTATTTTGTATCAATTTATAGCCACAAAACATATAACAGATTAGCTACAGTTCGCGAGGCCTTTGTTTTTTTTTTTTTATTTTGGGTGGGAAATCATCAAATGACTTCTCCCGATCTGGGTGGAGCGGGAGGGCGTGTCAGACTTTTACTGACTAAAACCCACCGTGTTCCTTCAGTTGCCTGTGCCAGGGCCACGGTTTTCTCTGTGGAATAACCCGCGACAGTTCGCGAGGCCTAAGCTGGCCTTGCGGACTTGCGGTACTTTTAATTGTAGCTACACATTGATATAATAGAACATAACAACACACAGACATGACACAACATATTACACACAAAAGTCATGACACACACACACATCATGACTGTGCGTTTGTGTATGTGTCACATGTCATGTGACATGTTACGGATCAGAGAGTTAGACAATAAAATACATTCTTGACACACAACATAGGCCTGGACCTGCGCCAGTATGCTTTAACTGAACGGGTAAAAAAGTGGCTTTCAATTTAATACGAATCATCAACAACGATCTAATGAACATTTTCTTCTAAATCTTATCGAGGCTGACTTAACCTCCTTTCGTCATACTTAGTAGTAAGTAGTCGATCGTCCTTCGACCGTCAGTTAGTGTTGATTGATGACAACAGTGAGTGGACGCTATGCGACAGTAGAACATTCTCTTCTGATATGCGCTGCTTCCTAGCACAGTTAAATAAATCTATCTATCATACAAACATATTCCCGTAAGATACATAACGTAACCAGTTTTTAAATCGTCTTGAAAAGTAATATTACAAAAAATGGCGATTGTGTCAGAATGAACAAGATAAAATTACATTAATTTTGGTGACAAAAATAATTTGAACAGTGTCGCTTTTCTGATCTTGCTCTGCCGTACTAGGTAACCTGGACGGCCTAACCTAGTGGACCTGGGCCATCATGCTTGAACCGAACGGGTAAAAAATTGGCCTTCGAATTAATACGAATCACAAAAACCAATCCGTTACTTTCCCGTCGTGGGATCAAGCCGAGGCCATTCGACGCTTTCATTGGCAACATAACGCGGCTTCCAAAAACCAATTGAATTCGACTTCGTTTTTCGTTGCTACAGAGCGGTATTCCCTGCACGAATATCTGAACGCAAAACCTGAAACTAACCCAGAGTATCCAATCTATACCATCGTAAATTAATTCGCGTGAAGCTGATCGCTTTGATCGACCACTTATAGGACAATCTAGTTATAGCGCCGCGTCACGAGTTACGACCAACCAAACGTGCGATGTATAACGAATGGAAATTAACGTGATTTTTATATATCGCTGAATATTTGTGCAAGGTCTGACAAATACAGAAGCCGAGCTTAAGTTGACTTGATTAGTAAATTAGTAAATAAATTCATATTTGGGTTTCGAACGGATTAGGATAGGCCTTTTTGTGCATTCTATCATGTCATGCTGAAGGTAGGTTGAATGTTTTGTGTAAATAATAATTAGCCCAGATCTTGGTAAACGCATTGATTCATTAGGCAGAGTGAACTGGTATTGTTAGCCAATTATATTAACGCTGTATTCAGCTTAAAAATAACGCCAATAACAAAGCAATAAGCATTACTGCAGTGGTCTAAGGTCTGCATTACGTCAGGAACCGAATGTACGTTTGTATCGAATCAGAGAGTTAATAACTACGGTATACCCCAAGGGTGTACTGTAGGAATTTTACTATTCATTATTTATATTAATGACATGAGGCGAAACACATCACCCTATGGTTTTGTTTGGTGATGATAGATAGCACGGTCGTTTTTAGTGGTAAGAATGACACTTGAGGGAGAGATAAACCACTGTTAACAAGTATTAATAGAATGTATGGGCGCGAATGATTTAAAAATTAATATTGACAAAACGAAAATGAAGAGTTTTGAGCAAAGAACAAATCATAAAAAAATCTGACAAAAAAAATAGAGACAAGACAATTTCAGAAACGACAACTACCAAATTTTTTGGGCTAGATCTGGATAGAGACATCTCGTGGAAAACTCATACTGACGGCGTATGTAAACGCCTGAGTCAAAATTTATATGCTTTACGTAATCTCGAGAAGGAGGTAAATCAAAAAGTTTTGGTGAGGGCGTATCATGCATATGTTACGTCTACATTACGATACGGGATTATATACTGGGGTAACTCCACGAACATGGAGACAGTATTAAGAGCGCAAAAAAGGTGTGTTAGGGCGATATGCGGTATTCAAAGCACGGAATTTCCTTACATTAACAGTACCCTGCCTAAACATATGTGAGGTTGCTATATTTGTCAAAACAATCCTAGGTATGGCACCACAGATTTATAATAAATTACCTAATTGCTTTGTTAAGTATAAGATACATTAATGTATTTAAACAGCAACAGCAACTCAATAAACTACTGTTAAGTAAGATATACTACACAATAAATGAATACCTGTCAGACAGAAATTTGGGTGTATAGTAATAATACATACCTAAAACTATGGTGAATACTTGAGTGCGATTTGTTTTATTTTGTTTTATTAAGATAAGTTTATTAAAATTATTTGATTGATTTTATTTAATTTGTAGTGTTATATATGTACTGATGATGAAATTGTTTATTTTTGTGATATGGTGATGAATTGGTGCAACACAGTGGAATGCGCATTCAATTGACATCTAGAAATGTAGTAAGATAATGTTCTGTGTTGAGCAATAAACATATAAATTTAAATTTGAATTTCTATTAAGGTAGCCTTTTGATCCTAATTTTGACAAGGAGAGATTCTTGCTTTCAACTTACACAGATTTTCGACCAGATAGACAGCACTCGTAACACGAGACGGATCAAGAAGGGTGTCGCTACACACCCTTCATGATCCGTGATCCGAGAACAAAATGTTTATCTGGAACCGCAGTTTGATATCCGACAGATTCGCCATGGCCTGGCTATGATACAAAACGCTTAATATCAGTTACGTCGCTTTGAAGTCAAAGAAATAGGTATGTTGCTGTGTTTTCAGAAATCTTTTGAAAACAACTGTAGCTGCTGAAGTTGTTAGGTGTTAGTTTTTGAACAAAGTAAGTAGGTTGGGTTGCAGGAAGTAAGCAAAATGTTTCCATAACATAGAATCCGGAAGGAATAAATTGATTGGATTAGAAGTTCTATAGGTACTTGTAACTCCACGTTCTAATCAGTATATTTAAGCCGGTCAAGCTTGCATTGACTTTAGTTCATTAAATTTCAATACACGAATAAAAAAATGGTAACCAAACACAAGCCTTTATCACGTTACATAATATTCCGGAGACATGCAATATTTTCTCACCTTTAGTACCGAAAGAGAACGGTCGTGTGTTTCGAGACAATGCAATTTATAATATGCGACGCCATGACTGGAGCGCTGGACCGTGTACACTGTAGCTGTTTGGGGTATATCGGGGAAGAGAAGGCTTGATTTTATTAACATAGACAAATGTTCCTTATAATGTCAATATAAGTAGTCACAGAGCACGGAATGGCAGCGTCTAGAGTCTGCACTGGTTCGTAGCGCCGAAAGTACGTTGAGCGTACAACTTCTATCACGGCCGTCATTCAAAGTTGTATGCGTCATTAGTCGTATTGCGAGTAAATGGTGAAAGCTTTGGTTTGTATAGAAAGTGTTGACGATGCCGCCTGTAGCAGAGGCTGCAGCCGCACTAAATGCTCTCTGGAATAGCTTTAGTGGGTAGCTGTTAAAGCGCTTTGGAAAGCTAATATTGTTTGAAGGCTTATGTTGGCAGTATTACAAATCGAGGCGAATATATCGACGCCCCCAAGCACACATACATACATAACATCACACCCGTAATCCCAGAAGGGTTAGGCAGAGGTGTACCTATAGTACACCCACATTTCGCCAGTTATGTTTAAGTCCCATGTAAAAGGGGGCGAGCCTATTGCCATCAACCGGGCATAAATCCAGACTCCGGGCTGCTATTGATAAATTCTAGATAGAAAAACACAATAACACTAAGCCCCAAGCAATAAGTCGGTAATCGTAAAACTCAAATACAGGAGAAATGTTTTTCTGTTTTTGTTGAATGTCTTTTCGAAGTGTTGAGATTCAAACACACGGAAGCAATGTTTTTGTGTAATTCAATTACGGTGTCAACAGGAAATTATGGCATTTTTTTTCAGGAATATATACTTTATGCCTTGAATGCATTATCATAGCATTATTATTAGAATACAGACTTTTGCAACGTCATTTATTATCTTAAAGACGAAACGTTGTTTGTTGTTACGGTGTTGTTTTGATCATTTTAAATTGCAAAGTAATAGTATCGTTACAAAACATTGTTGTAGAAAACGGGAGCTGGGACACAAATTTATTAGTTAATTATTTATCATAAAAAGCTTGTTGGTTCACATTATTGTTCGAGCTTTCTCAAAATAATTCGACAGCAACAACGTTCTAGCATACGTGTATTTTAAGAAGAACTGCACGAAATTCATTTCAGCCAATAAGTCGGTAACAGAAAACATAAATATGCAAAACACATTTGTATTAATACGTAAAGATACTTGTCTCGTCATAATTTCGTCTTTTAATTTCACAAAAATAAAAGTGTTTTTCATGATATCTTCGTAAATATCACTACGTAAATAATTAGAAATAAACTACTAAGATGTATGCCAGCTCATAGGTGCCGAATTCGAAACAACAATAAAATAGCACACTGCTCATAGGTTCGTTCAACTAAATTTGATACTCTTTTAAAAGGACATTCTTTAGAACAACAAGCAGGGCTCGAAGGAACTACCTATCGCTAATCTCTGCATTTTCTTCTTAACTTTTACTGCAGTTATGAGCTGAACTGTTATAGTAAAAAACGATCTCATAAACGGGCACTCGTACTAGCAAACAGTTCTACGGCACAATCGTACATGTTGGAAAACTATCTTTTATCTACGTTGGAGTGGCTCATACACTGTGTAACCCCTCCTCCCCTGCCTCCCTGCTGCCTACGATACGTCGTCACGTAGGTACCTAATTGATTTAGATCGCAAGTTTACTGCCCCGTGGTCCGCAAGGAGGTGACAATTGTTTTTGTCTGTGTGTGCTTTTGTCAAAATCGTGCCGAAATTACTATCATTACTGTAGTGAAGATCGTTTTTCTTTTATTGTGGGCTGATATGACAATTATATCTTAGCCTCAGCCTCATTTCTTCAAATTGGACATAGGTATACGTGGCCGTAGACTTAAGACTATGCAATACATTATCTTTGAATAGTAGGAGTTAAGCTTGTGAAACTGAAATTCACCCAGAAACTGGCAAACAGTGTAATAACAAAAGTGCATCCAGTGAGTCCACGGCAGACCAAATGCCTAAACGCATTATGCACGTAGGTACAGTCAACCCTGTCATAGGTAACAATATTTAACTAACAAAACAACCCATACTGCTACAACTTTGAGCCGCAGTTGCTTGTTGGGTACAAGAAACTGCACTTATATGGCTACAAATATAGATTTGTAGCCATAGAAGTGCAGTTTCAAGAGTATCTGATGAAAATGTAAACACATGGGTCAGATAAGATGTCCTGGATGCTAATTCGTAGTGCCAATTACAAGTTGACTGCTTTAATTTGGTTAAGTATTTGAATATTCACCCGTTATTGCAATTTTATATCACCTTTTAGATGTTTTTCATATGACAATAGAGATTAATAAATCCTCAATTTTCTTCTATGATGTTTCAACTACAAATAGTTTATTTTTTATTTTTTGGAAAAGTGTTGAAATTTAATGTTGATACGGTTTAAATACAGATGAATGTGTTACTAGTGGGATGATGACTAACATTGAAAATGTAAAAAAAAAAAAAACAATTAAGGCATAGTATAAATGAGTTAATCAAAGAAACCTGTTACATCGATGTAAATATAAAGAAGCTACACGCTTTAAAAGTTTTTGGAGCGGATTATTCCCGTCCTTGTCGCGCGATACGGACAATGTATGGCGCCAGTATGAAGTAACATAGTCGTGACGTCACTTCTACGGTAGTGCTGTCAACAGTATATGAGTGTATTCAACTAACACTTATTTTATAACGTTTATAACTTGGCAATTTTTAAGCTTTTACACTTTTATACTATTGTTGGCACTAGTTGAAAACAAATATTTTATTCAGGTTAAAAAAAAAAACATCATCACTATTCCCTTTCGTGAGTGATTGCGTAAGAATTTAACCACAATAGGGTTTGTTTTCACTTTCATGTGACAACTTTGGAATAGACCAGTTAAGTAAATATTGTTTTCTCCCGAGCTGTTAGATGGCAAGCCCTCCAGTGCAGTTAATCATATAATTGGCATCCACACTCCAGGCACTGCCAACACGGACAATGGACAGGACGTGTAAGCTGGTGCTCGAGACTGGGACTGGCTGTCCAACTTATTTAACTGGAGTCCAGCAAGCTTTGGACATGATTTAATAATAGCAACATTGGACCAGCCTGTTACAATGTCTGACTATTTGCAGGATATCTATTCTTAATTTCATTCGGTTTAATAATAATAAAAGTGCTTTGTTTGTCTGTATTTTACATGCCAAAAGGAAAATATAGATGATACCGAGATTGTAATATACCGTATTGTAATATTTACGTGGATTCGTGACCATTTTTACATACCATCGGACAGCACGTTAAGCCGTTGGTCTCGGCGGCCATTCATGGATCTTTGACAGTAGGGTCGTGGAAAACTCGTAAGTCTGAAACCAGTCTTACGAAGGGGTGTCGTATTACCCAGATACTGGGTAGTATTACACATCGTGGGTACTTGGTGCATGGAGCGACGGTCTATACGACGATAGGTAGTCGCTTCATGTCCAATACTGATATTCAGCTGGGAGCAACACGGTTCGGAATAGGCTAAGCAATTGACTGTCTACCCATATTTGCAAATAAATGATTTACAATTTGACAGAAAGAGAAAACAGTTTTATGGTATTAAAGGAGAAAAACATGTCATTGTGATTGGTTTTAAAACATTGTGTTTGTGTGTGTTAAAACATTGTTGTTAAATAAGTTTTCGCAGCATAATTTTAACTTAATTTACAACGAGGGAATGCAGACATTTTAAACACAAATACTTTAAATTGTGAGCCTTTTAAATGAACACTATGAAATCAATCGAATTTCTGGACGGAGTTTGTTGCCCGTTCTTCTCCTTAGTAATCTACTACGCCGTGGAATCGGCAACCAACTTCATCTTTCTGACCGACCTTGACAATTCAAAAGTACCTGTAATTGGTTTATATGAAATGACTGCTTTTAGTTTGAGTTTGAGTTTATAATTTAAACGATTATTTTTGCACGAACAGATATCAAGCCACCTAAAATCCACTTAGCTTGACAAGCATCTTTATAACGCCATTTTCGGCACCTAAAAATAAGAATTTAATTTTAACGAGGAAGAATATTTATATCTAAAATTCATGGCTTTCATGAAGCGGGTTACTTAATAAATCTTAAAAGTATCGTATAGCGGAGTGCTCGGCAGGCGCACGGAGAGTTAATTGCTAGTATAGTGTACGAGGGATAAGAGTGCGTCGGATAATAGAGATGTTGATATGGCAATGTAAAGAGAAAAAAAGTAAAGAAAATTGTCAGTAAAAGGTCGACAAAACGAGCTGTTAATCGTTTATATAACAGAGGAAGTGGATATACTTAAAGAAATAAAACACTTGTAGCTACATAAAAGGGGTATTCTTTTTCTTTTTGTTTGGCTCTTTTTTTTGTAAAAACCGTGGTGTCCTATATATGGACAGCACCGTCTAACTAAACTTATAAAACATAAAATTACACATAGTGGTAATTCACATCGTACGAACTGTACCTTGGATTTTTTGATAATGCTTGTGATACTAAACATTTCGGAGAAAAGGAACAAAACGTATGGTGTGTAATATATAGACAGAGTCGTATAAAGTGTTAGAAGAATTATTGTGCACCAAACCTAAGAAAGAATTGAATTAATTAAAAACCATGTACAGACAGAAGAATCATATCATGATTTAGGAAACTGACATAGTAAATCAGTTATCCGTGTTATTGAGACATTCCATACGACTGACAAAGACTGACAGTTGCGTTAGTGTGTGTCACTGTTTACTCGCACTAAGATGCAAATGACATATAGAAACTGAAGGGTTTGAAAGGAGGTCCGTGACAGAAGTAGTGCACTCAACGCTCTTTTGACTCCACAAATATAATAATACCTATAACTTGTTGTCCCGAAACGCTGCGACGTGGCGATTCTGTGTTTTGTGGCAAATAAGGTAGTTTAAAGTTGATAGTCAATTCGCTGATCAATAACTTTCCCTTTCATTACCTGAATGAACAAGACAACAATAGTTAACGTTACCAACAACCTAATGTCACGAGCTACATGTCGTGGCGTGGTAGAGGACAGCAAGGATCTTTTGGCGTCTTAGTAACATGGACAGCAGGAAATTGTCACAGAAAATGTGTTGAAAAAAAAAGACGGTAGCGTAAGCTCCGATTTTGGTCACGCGTCAAATGTTCCTTGAACAGCTGTAGTTCAAATGTTATCGACAACATAACGTCTCGTCTAATTAGTCCAGACAGTATTCAGTGCGTAGCACAAGGTTTCAGGTTCCTATTTGAATGATTGGCGGCACATTGGTCTGAAACTTTATTTTTTTATGTTATCCTGCATGCATTTTATTCTTGTATGTGTACACATGTTTGAGCAAATAAATATATCTTATCTTATACGGCCATACGGAGCGCACTGATTGCCCCTTGCACTTTCACCCCCACTGATACAAGTGTGCTTACTATAATGAATCCTTAACCGCCATGTCCTCGTATTTCTCAAATCCAGAACGTGCCATATTGCTTTGAAGTTTCAATTACCCATTTACATCTCGTAGGGAAATGAAAAGCGTGTCAGTATCCTTGTTACCGATATACCCAGTGGACTAGCCGGGGGAAAGGACCTTGACCCAGCCTAGTTTTATAAGTCAAGTTCAATTTTACAAAACATTGTTACTTCTAGGACGAAATATATTTCCGTAAAAAGTTTTCTATTGGTTAGCTTTCTATTTCAGGATGGTAACGGCTGCCTGTGCCTAAGAAGATGAGAGGCTGAGCACATGAAGCGCTTGCTCGTGGTAGATTAGCAAAGCAATTCAAAACGTTTGCTATTAAATCTATGTGTTAATTAGAAACCATTCTCCCTCTGTATACGTAACTAATGCTAAGTATATGCAAGGATTTGGGAAATATATTCTGAGTTCCAATTCATTGGTATTCTGGGTCATCAAGACCGGTTTAGCACCTTAAACGTAGCTTCTAGTAATATCGCGACCCATTTCGATTTCGTCGCGGCAAAGCTCGAGGTGAATGGCAGTATTGAGAGCGAGACGTATTAATTTCAGAAATTCTAGACAGTCGACAAATCAATACGTATATATGATGATGATTTCTGTTTTGGATAGTTTCAAAATTGAAAGGATCTCCAAAGTCAAAACCTTGAAGAAACTGTTGCTGCTGTTGTTTTAACAAGTTATCTAGTGGCATCTCGTAAGATTGAAAACTAATCCAGTAACCTTCAGTGGGATCGGGAATATTATGAAAATGGATCTGAAAACATGTTGAATATTCTCCCAAAATTCAAAGCAACAGGTATCAATAACAGGCGCTCAGAGGACACGGATAAATGTTTTTCAACCCATCGTCCAAAAGTAATATAGTAAAATCGTACCTTTTTCGTATGAATGGAATACTCGTAACACCTCATTTGTCAAAAAAGAAAGTAGGGGAGCCGGTGAGGAGAATACGTATTGTACGTATATCTATGTCTAAGGATTATTTCCTTGAACATGGATTTAAGTAAAAGAGGGAAATGGTACGAAGAATAATATACTGCAATAAAATAAAATTAAAACTCGGGTTTGTCCGAAATTGGCAGAATGTTCGGAAAGAAAACATATGAAGCTGACAAAGTGAAATTACTATCTCAGCATTGTCAAATGAAACCGCTACATACAACTAGATAACACCGTTAATAGTCTGTCTGACAACAGACTGAGGACATATTCCAGCAAATGACTCATGTATAATGTGTATTGCTTATTGTGTTGTGTACGTGAAGCTTGTACGAGTAACCCGTCCGTCAAAGCGCAGATCAGACACACGGTGATAATACGTGTGTGGAACAACAACGGAAAGTAATACAAAGTCAAAGTCAAAGTCAAAGCATTTATTTCAAATAGGCCCATAAAAAGGCACTTTTGAACGTCAAAATTTACATTAAAAATAGAACTGATTCTAGGCGCCACTTCCAAAAAGTAGTTTCGTATGGAGAAGAAGTGGCAAGAAACTCCACCGTTACTCTTTTCAAATGTTTTACAATATTTTGTATACATTAATTATATTTCTATATGTGAAGACGATGCACCAAGAATAAAACTGTTACGTGTACGCAATACTGTTGCCGGATTAGTTCATAATGATTATACACAACTGGAATAAGATCAGATAGAAATAAAGGACAGCTGAATAGCTGAAAGCCATTAACATCCAGGGATAGATTGTGCGAGCTTAAACCTGTAAGTATCTCGCCTCGGTTAGGTTTGGTTTTGTTTTGATCATTCATACAGACCAAGAAGTTACTTTGTCGACTTATGGCTCCCACAAACGATGCAACTTTAGTAGTGCATTTTATAGGAAAACTCCATGGAAATTATTGTACAAGAGTCGCGTCGCGCCTGTCTATCGGAGCTTTATGCTTATAAGCTTCATAATAATTAAATTAGACAAGAAATACACAACAACTGAAAAAACATCACTCCTGAATAAAAAGGTAGAAAAAGTTTTTCAGCTTCCAAGAATTGCTGGCCAAAATGGAACAGTTGACAAAAGTAGAAAATATCCCACCACAGGGAGCAGTCCACAACACAAGCCTGTTTTTTACACAAAGTGTCGGATGGAGGCGCGGGTAAAAGGATATCCCTGTAAAAGGGATAATTCTTTAAGGATAGTGAATTGCACGAGGTCGGGACCACAGCAGTAATGCCATTGATTGACGCTTAACACGCTTCTGAGTTTAAATTCGTATATCCACTTATTTGTTTTTGCCTATTACAAGATCTGTAACGTATTTTTACCGTTAATTTAAAGTGACAGCTTTTAAAAGGTACAAAAATGAAAAAAACACAACCTCCTGAAATAGCACTTTTAAGTCTGGATCAACTTATTCTCACAAAAACGTGAGAAAAAGTTGGTTCTCGTTGATTGGTAAAAATGAAACAGCCAGATTTCAAGATAAGCCTGCCTTTACTAATACTTATTCGAGAGCCTAGTTTTATATTAACGAAAGGGAATTGGTCTCGTGGTGTCGGGCGTCGCCATTTTTTCCATGTGTGCCATAACAAGCGATTAGGGGATCAGACGGATAGGTAGCAGTCTCCACCGACATTAATATAGAATCGATGTCAATATTACGTTCAGGTTTGCGATGAAATACGCAAGACGTTCGGATTCAGAAACAATTTAAAGTTTGAAAGCTAACACAAAATTAATACTCATACAAAATACTTTTAAAACGGAATAAAATGTTATCAGCGCTTGATATCGGCACCAAAATCTGACAAGTTATTCAACGTAAATATTAGTAATGCCTTTATACCCAAGTACTTATCATCCAATCTTAGAAACAAGCAGGTGAGCCCGCCGACTTCTCTCTTAAATCTTTTACAATTTTCAGTTTTAATTGGGCGCTTTCTTTTGTAAGACAACAATTGAATTTTTGTCAATTCTCCATCCCTAGCTTTGTGAAGGAAATGAGATACGCCGTGGTAAACGCCTGTCTTCGTGGAATATTACGGGATTAAGACTTTTTGTAATCGACTTTTAAGGGTCGCGCTCTTTTCATCTTGTGACGTAATTATTTAAAGATTGATGAGAAAGAACGCTTTTATGTTCTTATCTTAGAAAACTAAAAGGGGCTCATTATTGTAGGTACTCTAGGAGCTTTACAAGCTCCTAGAGTACCTACAATACGTAGGTGTAACCTCAAGTGTGTAACAATAATAAGCAAAAATGCAGTTTTTTTATATTTTCTCAAACATGCTAGGAAATTCGAGCATTATTTTGACAACCTTCTTCGAGATAAATTGAAAATGCTGTACAGTCATATAGTCAAATACATTTGAGCAGCGGCCGGCAATGTTAGTATGAAAATCCATATCTGTCGTGTTTAATCGGGATAAAACTGTCACATGCTCAGTTCAGATTTTCCCGAGAATTTGGCAGCTGGCTGTCACTATCTATATTATTTCTTTAAACAAGAGAGTTGTGTTTATATTATCGTATAGGATCAGTGCCAGAATTGACATTTCTGAAGTTTTTCAGTCAAGAGGATCATCTCCGAGTTGGTTTTCCTGTCGTACGCATCAAGTCTTCACCAAAAAATTAACATTAAAATTACAAAACGTTCATAATTTATTGTCTTACACTAACGGCAAAAACCCAATAACCAAAGACAGCTCACTACTGACGATAGACAATACAATTCTACATGGTCCTGTCAAACAAATAGCTGTCGACACTTTTGTCGCATACTTTGACGCTAAAAACAGAGATTGATAGGTTTCGTTAAGGATAGTGAATTGCACGGGGTCGGGACCACAGCCGTAATGCCATTGATTGACGCTCAACACGCTTCTGAGTTTAAATTCGTAAATCCACTTTTTATTTTTGCCTAATTCAAGATTTATAACGTCTTTTTACCGTTAATTTAAAGTGACAGCTTTTAATAGGTTCAAAAACGAAAAAAATACAACCTGCTTCTTACCAGTGGTAGATGCTACCCTTATGATCAGCTAGTCTTTCAATAGTGCTACACTCCAAGTATATTTATCTAGTTTTCGTTTAATTTGTGATCGGAACTTTTTACTTCGACTCATGTCAATCAAGGAGGTACTTATCATAACAAATATTTTATATAAATCTCGGAATGCCTAAGCAATTAGAGCCCCCCTCCCGACCCTTGCTCGAGCCAGCCCGCGCTGCTGAGCCTGTTGCTTTAAATTCGTCCCTAATTAATACCAATCCTGATCCAGCTAGTCATTTGCTGCCCTCTTCCAGCGACGCCCTAAGCCGAGGTTCGTACCCCACAGGGGGTGCCCTTAGCGTTGTCGCTTAGTTTTAGTTAGTATATAAGTTTAAGTCCTGGCTGGAGGCCTTAATTTATTAGGGAATCCACAGGCAAGTCCGCTTAAGCAGACGACAACCGCATAGGTTGACCTGCGAGATGCCAAACAAACAAAAAAAAAAAAAAAAAAAAGCAATTAGAGCTGTGGAAAGCGAAAAAAGTTATTGTGGTTCGTCATTGATTCTGGAATTTATAAATAATTTACTAAGTTCAAATTTGCGCGCATTATTTGAGAAATATACTATATACAAGGTTAACCTTATATAGTATATTTGCCAAGGTTAACCCCATAAGCCTTGGCTACAACCAGGCATTGATGGAGTCACATATGTGTGCCTCGGCTTCGCCTCGTCCCACATTTTCATGTTCGTCCATCAATGCCTCTGTTGTCGGCCGCTGCAGTATTTAATCATAATTGTGACATAAATTTAAATATATTGTAAAAAAGGGGATATCGAAAATTATACAACACGATCTAAAAACATAGGCATTTATTCATAACATCGAACGGAATATCATTCTTGTGAAAATACGTGCTTTCGTTCTTGGATGAAAACAAATTGTTATGATTAAAAGGCCAAGAGAGACTTGAAACGGACCCGTTTCACGCTATGATAATCAAAGGTTTTACTCATGGACCCTCGCCCTGAGAATGATGTAATGGAGGGGACTTATTGGCATTGAGTGGATACAGGCTGAAAAAGTAGGTGAAAACATTGACGAATAGATGTAACTATTCGCGGTGGTTTAACTGTCTGCTTATCATCTATTATTTGTAAATTTTCAACTGCACGATCGCAAAGCTAACTACACAAAAACGCCCGAGGGACAATTTCACCGATAAGTAATTTCAGTCACTCGACTCATCACTATCATTCTTGACCGCAGATGTTTCTCTAAGACCCTCACACTGAAAGTGACGTGCAATGGAGGGGTTTATTCTTAGCATTGGGTGGATACGGATGGAAGAAAGCGAAGCTATAGAAGGCATTGACAAATTCAATTTAACTGTTTGTGGTGCTATCTGTGAACTGTGTGTATCGCTTATATTATTCGCGTTCAGCAAATACCTTTTGGTATTGTTTACCTTTTGTACTTTTTTTTTAGCTGAGCATGAGGTCCTGGGTCTGATTCCCTGGTCAGGTTAATTGTTACTGAGTTACTGTATCAGAAGGTTCTCAGTAGCAGCCCGGGATCTGAATTTGTGCCCGGTTGGAAAGAAACTCTCCCCTTGACATGCGACTTGAAATACTTTATCTGGCGAAATGTGGGTGTAGTGCACCACTTCCTTACCCTCCGATGAAAATAGGCGTGTCTTGATATTATTTGAACGTTCACAATAGCTTGATCCCACTTTAAACAAAACGTAGGTACCAACACGCGAAAACCCAAACGATTTTTTTTCCGAAAAGCAATTTCAGTAACTCGACTTATCACTATCACTAAAGCGCCGTGTCCCAACTCGTACGTCACGTACCGTCTCTGTCCTTTACCGGAGACTAATGTTAGACATTAAGCAGCACATTTGATGTTAGAATTCAAAGTATTTAGTGCGGGCGTTATAAATGCCACGTCGTTTGTACAGACTAAGTCTTGCTCTTGGATCTACATGAGGACGGAACTTGGTGACGCGATGTCGCGGTTGTAACTGAATACAAAGTATTTTTCAGAAAGCTATGTAAGTAGGTGTTGCGCGTTGTCATTTTCTGGTAGCGTGCCCACGACGGCATCGCTTACGACATTTTAGAAATCAATGGAATTTAGGATCGTATGTTCTAATAAATTCGTGATCAGTTTCCCGGGAATTAAAATGTTTCTAATTAATTTTCTATACTTCATAAAAATCAATCACTAGGGTATTTGAAAGGATATGGATGATCCGCAGAGAGTTTGACTCCTGTTTCCCTCATCGTGTTAACCCTTTTAAACACTAGAAATGGTGAACTAAGTATTTGTGGGAGGTCTTCTGTAACTGTATAAAGCGCGCATTCCCATTTTAATTTCAACTGAATACACGACACGTCATATTTTTCCTAAACAGGGCCTTTTTTAAATTCTGGCTGTTGCCCACGACTACGTCTGCAACCCAGAATGAATAGCAGCGTACGTTCTTACCTGGGTCATGGTATACCTGTGTGCCGAAGTTCATTCAAATACATCTGCCGTTTTAGCGTGAAAGTGTAACAAAGTAACAAAATTACTTTCGCATTTATATTATTAAATAAATAAATAAGAATAGAATAACTGCTATTTACAACCTATTATTTTGATGTGGTATATTATCGGTACGTAATAGAATTGTAATAATTATATGAAAACTGACAATCCTACATACTTGTAAAATGACTTAATGACAACATTGACATATTTCCACGATAGGTGCTGATAAGAATCGGCACGCCACAAAAGCGGCGGTAATTTCCCTCTTTGAGGAGTGGTTGGAGAAGCGCCACGGCGTCCTCACCCTCCGCCTGACACAGGTCCTCACCGGACACGGTTGTTTCGGGAGGTTCCTGTTTCGAGTAAGGCGGGAATAAACGTCCGGGTGTCACCATTGTGTGGATCGCCCGGAGGACACGGTGGAGCATACGGTGGAGGTCTGCCCAGCTTTGGCGGAGCTCCGCAGTGTTCCCGGCGTGGGCGATCGGCGGTGGCGATCGCTCGCGTCCTAGTCGCCGCAGGAGCCGGTGGCCGGGAAACTGCTTGCAATTCCCGGCCACCGGCTCCTAGTAGGCGCGGACTTGCGAGCTAGCCATTGCTTGCTTGCGAGCAATGGCTAGCTCGCCGTCCGGTAGGGACTAGTCCCGGGTCGACAGCGCGTCGTTTTTCACGCGCGCCTCAAAGAGATGGCAGCACAAAATGACGGGGTCCGATAGGGCCGACGACTTAGGGTCGCTGGTAATTCGAAAGAGTAACCGTGGCCCTGGCACAGGCAACTGAAGGAACACGGGTGGGTTATAATCAGTAAAAGTCTGACACGCCCTCTCGCTCCACCCACAGCGGGAGAAGTAATTTGATGATTTCCCACCGCAAAAAAAGGGGGCTGTTTAGAAAGCACTAGTTAAAACTGTACAAAACTTGTAAAATTATCGAATTGTCGGATGTTCGCCCGTCACCTGCCACCTGCCTTCATTAAATAGGCCCTAGCTGCGCTCCGCTCGTGTGTGTGTCGGCTTCACAGCAACACCGTGACATTTGTTGCGCTTAGCGCGTCACGTCGCAGACGGATCGCGGATGCTGACACCGATGCTTAGCAAAGATTTAACGTAACTAAATAGGCCACAGCTGCCCGCTCCGCTCGTGTGTGTGTCCGATTCACAGCAACACCGTGACATTTGTTGCGCTTAGCGCGTCACGTCGCAGACGGATCGCGGATGCTGACACCGATGCTTAGCAAAGATTTAACGTAACTAAATAGGCCACAGCTGCCCGCTCCGCTCGTGTGTGTGTCCGATTCACAGCAACACCGTGACATTTATTGCGCTTAGCGCGTCACGTCGCAGACGGATCGCGGATGCTGACACCGATGCTTAGCAAAGATTTAACGTAACTAAATAGGCCACAGCTGCCCGCTCCGCTCGTGTGTGTGTCCGATTCACAGCAACACCGTGACATTTGTTGCGCTTAGCGCGTCACGTCGCAGACGGATCGCGGATGCTGACACCGATGCTTAGCAAAGATTTAACGTAACTAAATAGGCCACAGCTGCCCGCTCCGCTCGTGTGTGTGTCCGATTCACAGCAACACCGTGACATTTGTTGCGCTTAGCGCGTCACGTCTCGGACGGATCGCGGATGCTGACACCGATGCTTAGCAAAGATTTAACGTAACTAAATAGGCCACAGCTGCCCGCTCCGCTCGTGTGTGTGTCCGATTCACAGCAACACCGTGACATTTGTTGCGCTTAGCGCGTCACGTCGCAGACGGATCGCGGATGCTGACACCGATGCTTAGCAAAGATTTAACGTAACTAAATAGGCCACAGCTGCCCGCTCCGCTCGTGTGTGTGTCCGATTCACAGCAACACCGTGACATTTGTTGCGCTTAGCGCGTCACGTCGCAGACGGATCGCGGATGCTGACACCGATGCTTAGCAAAGATTTAACGTAACTAAATAGGCCACAGCTGCCCGCTCCGCTCGTGTGTGTGTCCGATTCACAGCAACACCGTGACATTTGTTGCGCTTAGCGCGTCACGTCGCAGACGGATCGCGGATGCTGACACCGATGCTTAGCAAAGATTTAACGTAACTAAATAGGCCACAGCTGCCCGCTCCGCTCGTGTGTGTGTCCGATTCACAGCAACACCGTGACATTTGTTGCGCTTAGCGCGTCACGTCTCGGACGGATCGCGGATGCTGACACCGATGCTTAGCAAAGATTTAACGTAACTAAATAGGCCACAGCTGCCCGCTCCGCTCGTGTGTGTGTCCGATTCACAGCAACACCGTGACATTTGTTGCGCTTAGCGCGTCACGTCGCAGACGGATCGCGGATGCTGACACCGATGCTTAGCAAAGATTTAACGTAACTAAATAGGCCACAGCTGCCCGCTCCGCTCGTGTGTGTGTCCGATTCACAGCAACACCGTGACATTTGTTGCGCTTAGCGCGTCACGTCGCAGACGGATCGCGGATGCTGACACCGATGCTTAGCAAAGATTTAACGTAACTAAATAGGCCACAGCTGCCCGCTCCGCTCGTGTGTGTGTCCGATTCACAGCAACACCGTGACATTTGTTGCGCTTAGCGCGTCACGTCGCAGACGGATCGCGGATGCTGACACCGATGCTTAGCAAAGATTTAACGTAACTAAATAGGCCACAGCTGCCCGCTCCGCTCGTGTGTGTGTCCGATTCACAGCAACACCGTGACATTTGTTGCGCTTAGCGCGTCACGTCGCAGACGGATCGCGGATGCTGACACCGATGCTTAGCAAAGATTTAACGTAACTAAATAGGCCACAGCTGCCCGCTCCGCTCGTGTGTGTGTCCGATTCACAGCAACACCGTGACATTTGTTGCGCTTAGCGCGTCACGTCGCAGACGGATCGCGGATGCTGACACCGATGCTTAGCAAAGATTTAACGTAACTAAATAGGCCACAGCTGCCCGCTCCGCTCGTGTGTGTGTCCGATTCACAGCAACACCGTGACATTTGTTGCGCTTAGCGCGTCACGTCGCAGACGGATCGCGGATGCTGACACCGATGCTTAGCAAAGATTTAACGTAACTAAATAGGCCACAGCTGCCCGCTCCGCTCGTGTGTGTGTCCGATTCACAGCAACACCGTGACATTTGTTGCGCTTAGCGCGTCACGTCGCAGACGGATCGCGGATGCTGACACCGATGCTTAGCAAAGATTTAACGTAACTAAATAGGCCACAGCTGCCCGCTCCGCTCGTGTGTGTGTCCGATTCACAGCAACACCGTGACATTTGTTGCGCTTAGCGCGTCACGTCGCAGACAGATCGCGGACACTGACACCGATGCTTAGCAAAGATTTAACGTTATTAACAAATGCTGGAAAAGGAGTCTGGAGATTTGTTCAGCTTTCCATTTACTGATTACGTTTGAAAGTGGTTTAATCTAAGTACTTATGTGTTTTCGTGGACAGATGTTTTAAGCACAATATAAGATGTTGGCGAAGATGAATTGGCATCACAATTCATCTTCGCCAAAATCTTTTATATTAGGCAAAATATACACTGATACACTAAAAACAGTGATTTTCACAATGTTAACACTAGAATTAAGAACAAACTACGTGCTCCCTTTCACCGGTTTCTTATGGTTCAAAACTCATTTACGTTGATTTTCTTAAATAGATTTTTATGGTTTTCTTTTTGGGGTATATTGGCGTGGCTAGATAACATAAAATGACAGATAGTCTCAAATTTTTTATAACTTTGCATAGATTCAAGTTTTTTCTAACCACACAGACAGCTGTGCTGCTAGGGAGTTTGTTGCGCCACTTCTTCTCCCCAGCTAGAGTACTAGAAAGTTGTGAAGGGAGGGCGTTTTTGGGGATTGTCATAAGTAATTATGACGTTCGAAAGGTGCTGATTCTCAGCTCGAATAAATGACTTTTCATTTTTGATTTTGATTTTGAAACAGGTTGTGGTGCGTGCTTGCAAATTTATGTGCTTGAAAGTCATGTCTGAAGATTGCTAGAAAAGTTACCGATTTTTAAGCTGTCAAAGAAATTAAAAAATAAGACACTCTTTTATCACTAAAAATGATAAAATAATAATAAAAATTAATCCAGGCACTTTACTGTGTGTATTTAATCTCATCACCACTGCTCTCAAAACGGTGAAGCATAAACCGGAATATCCTAGAACCAAAAAATCTAAAATATTTGAAATCCACCAGCCCGCACTGGGCTCGTGTGGTGGATTATGGCCCACTCCCTCCTCTATCCACCTCCAGGCTTCATCATCAGACCCTCGTTGCCAACGCTCATTGTATTGGACTCGTCAAAGCAAAACATATGAGCCAAAAGTCGAGGGGTTTACTAGTAGCCACTGAAGAGTTTCAGTATCCACTTCCTGGCTCCATCATCAGGTCAGTGCCAAGATACAAAAAATATAGTTTTGTCATCCGAACTACATATACACACAAAGTTTCATTTCGATACGACAACTAGAAGTAGGTTAAAATTGACTGCTAGATTTTTTTCCATTCTTCGTTAGATAGTTAGTTAGAAGTGAACCTAATAAAAGCGTGTTAATAAATAAATAAATAACTAAATAATTCTAGAAGCAAAATTCTCTCCTGCCTCGTTAGTCAGCGCATGGAACTAAACAAATGTTACGCCTCCGCCTACCCCCGTTGTATAGAGGCGTGATGTCTAAGAAAGATTTTCAACTATGAGCTAAAACGATTTATACCGTATTACGATGAATATAAAGCATAAACATAAATAAAGCCATAAAAGTAAAAAACTATCACTTCCTCAACAGAATAAGTAAGTTTTCATTAACTCGTGAATACGATCACAAAGTTATTACCTGTTCGCAGCTAAACGAGTTTTTATCCCACGAAGGAAAAGCGTTCCAATTGTTTATTTTATTGGCATGGTAATTATCACTCTATTGGCAGTAACCCGACTTTAAGCATTACGTTCTGCCACTTGAGGCTTGCCCTTAGACAACTATAGGAAAATAGAGACGCAGTGCTGATGAAGTTCGCGATTAAAAGTGTGAACGTGATTAGATTTTAGTGATTGTACATACTTGCAAAAATTATTTTACTATGGCTTGTTTCAAAGCATTCAATTGGCATCCTTATTCCAAAAATACAAGTAATTCTAGACTCAAAAATAGCCACCAAAGTGTAGCGTTTTACTAACAAAATAACAGGTTGCTTTCACTTTTTAACGTCATAAAAAAGCGTCAAAAATTTTACCGTTTCATTTAAAAAGTTAAAATATCGTCTACCCGCTTCACACCGTATGATAATCCAATTGAACCACTTAAGCACAACACAGCTAACTAGTTTTAAAATGTCTGTCAGAGTGGAAAAGCCGGTTAAATCCACTGAAAATACTGACTTTTAAAATGCAATGCGAATCGACAAGCAATTGCACAACTAATTTTCATTCTTGGAATTGCAGACATTTTCAGATAAAGGTAAATGCAGAAGACCCTGATGGACAGATTCGTTCCTGCCAAGAACTGGCGCTACGACGAACATGGACGCGATAGTACGGTTTGGTTTAAAGAATGAACTAAGTTTACTACTACTTAGAAATAAAGTAATTTATATAATCGGATTCTATTAATTGTTTTATTTATAAATAAGATGTTCATTTAAATAACTACTAAACTAACAACGTTTGGTAGTATCGACTGTAGGTGTGTAATTACTACCTCATTTGTAATATTATTGCTCTAATACAATAGTTTTTTGTCAGCTCGTACACGCCAAAAGGTATAAGTACCAACAAAAACATTGAAAACTTTACTCAAACAGCAAACATTTCCAGATTTTAAATTATTTCAGCAATTGTCAATTCTATCTTTTTCGTCATTATCGACCATAGATCCCTCTAAATGTTTTGTTTTACATGACTCACGGTCTACTCACTGGTCACGGTTCACTTGTCGTTTAGTTTGCGTGTATTAAAAGAAAAACTTAAAAGCCGCTCTGCGACTTGTTTCCTGGCCATGACAAATTGGGTGCCCAACGTGTAAAGTCTCGAAAACACACTGGCGCGACGCCACAGCGCGACATAAAGGCACCGCATGTCGCACGACTAGCGGTGCCTTTTTGTCGAGCTTTGGCGTCGCATCTGTATGCGTGATCCTTGATCGATTGATGGAAGTTAGGAAGTAGTGGGATGGCATAAAACAGTTAATTTTATTTGATTATCACACAGTTTTTATTATTTCAATTATTATGTCATGGAAACATGTAATAAATCACACAGAAAATTTCGTATTCTTAAAGCATAAACGTAATATACAGAGTGATACACACTAATACAAATACTTATTGACTGAGATCGGATCTTTTTTAAACGATAAAAATGGCACCTAGTGTATTACTTTGTAACATGTTTTTCACCTCCAAGCGCGCTCGTCTGCTAAGGGCTGTCCACGCAACGGTCAGAGGGACATAATAATATTTTATTCACGATATTACACCCAAGTTTCGTCATTAAACTTTGCCTGTTTATCTGACAAAGACCTAAAGTAAAACTTTAATCGAGTTACGTGAAACTATAGGTATACCTTGAGATATTTTTACAAAACGTATGTGTGAGGCAGCACGTACACAGGCAATCCAGAACACGATCGAGATTGACTGCGTGCGTGCTTCCTAATAAATGAGAACAAACGACATATCAAACGAGAATCCATCAAACGTGTGCTAGCCTACCCATCAATTGACCCACGTGTGGTATCCGCTCTCATTGAAAATACCCCAGGTATACCTATCGCCCGAAATTGATCAATGCTAGCAATCGATTTTGACAGTGAAGGTAACAACACCCATATGAAGGTACGACAACTCGGTGCCACATTTTGAAAGTGAAGGTAACAACACCCTTATGAAGGTACGACAACTCGGTGCCACATTTTGAAAGTGAAGGTAACAACACCCATATAAAGGTACGACAACTCGGTGCCACATTTTGACAGTGAAGGTAAGAACACCCATATATATGAAGGTGCGACAACTCGGTGCCACATTTTGACAGTGAAGGTAACAACACCCATATGAAGGTACGACAACTTGGTGCCACTTTTACCAGACATAGGCTTATCTGAACAGCTCGAGTTTATGTAAATAATATTGGGGCTCGTATCTAAATGTTAAAAGTTCAGCGGCTATCTAAAAACTGGAAAGTAAAAAGCACTAGTGTGAAAAACTGGCACTTATCGCACAAATTGGTTGCTTGGATAACGCTCTTTTCCAGCACATGCATAGTAAATAAATAAGTATACAAGTAGCTAACTTACAACTACTACTACTTAACCATGTTGTGAGTGTGCTCATGCTCGTAGTCATAAAAAAGTAATTTACACGGTCATGAATATTCGCAGTGTAGTAGAAAGATTAATGTTTTGCCTCTATACCTAAGGCCAAAGGCAAAAGTAGCAATAAAAGAAGTAGCCAAAATGTCACAAAATGAAAATGGGCACTTACGAAACGTAAGATTGGTCGTTTCCTGTTGTTCGAGTTTCAATCGAACACTCAGCGAAAATGCATAAGTGCAGCGAACGCAAGTATGCACATTCGCTCGTCCACCAAAATATGGGCCAGTTCGCATTTAGATCTCATCAGAGACACCTCGTACTCATAATAACCATAACCATTACCATTACCAGTTTACCATACATTTTACCAATAAGTTAGTGATATAGTTTACCATTTTACCATTTCTTGTAAATAAGTGTTATAGTGATTAAATATTGTTATTTCCCTTATAATTCAAGACTTTAACTTTTAACATACCAAACCACTTCAATCAATACGAGAAAGGTGTGCTAGGTCACCATAGCGCTGATCACTACTTTCTACATCTGTGGAGAAGAGCTGGCAAGAAACTCCACGGTTACTTATTTAAAATGTTTTAAAATTGCATTGTAAAAGCTGCATTGTGCTTAACGAATGAAATGCTTTAGAAATATTCCCGCTTTTAATGGAGAAGGTCGGTCAAAGCTAATTGTAGATGGCGTGACCAAAGCTAGATCCCTACGGCCTGCAATACATTTGCCATTTCGTCCATTCAGTCTAAGTCGTGTTCATTCATGAGGTTTTATTTCACTATTTCGATATTTTCGGGGTGATTTCTATCAATTTTCAAATTGTTTGGAATAGGAGTTACTCTGGAAACTTTCCACTGAGAATTCAAGATGTGGTTAGCCACATCTTGAATTCACTTGATTGAGGATCACTGGAAATATGTTTTATACATTTATTGATAAAGGGTGGAATGTTGTTTGGCTCAGTAGAGCTGTTAGGTTTCAGGTTATTTATACCTTTAACAATGAATTACATTAAATACTCCTTTTGGTCCATCCAAGGGGGTATTGAATGTAATTGATGTCACTGTTATGGTCATCCACACTAATATGATCAGCATTAAGCCGCGTGACATCAAGCAGAAAAACATTAGACAAAACTCAGCAAAGGCCCCTGCTTTTTTACCAAAATTCACTGGGGGTAAAATTAGTTTTATTCTCGATATATCTCAAGTACGAGGAATATGCGTCTGCAATACTGATCTTTAAGATTTCCCTGAGGTCAGAAAATAACAAATACGCGCTATCACGTTTATTGCGATCTCGAATGATATCATTATTAAACCAAACACGATATCGTTTATCTGTTGATTCCCTTCTGCGTTTTTTAGGCATGCAAGTATTAAATATATTTTAAATTATGTTGTAAAACTTATGAGTAGCTTTGTGTACATCTTTGGTTTCCAAAACCACCTCTCAAGTATTCTCGTTAGAGAGAATAAATAAAGCTGTTCGTAATCGCATTTGCCAAAGTTCCAATCCTTGATAGCGTGTATATTGCTGGTCTCAATTGAATTTGAATAATGACCTACATCAACTCTCACGTCAATGTGTTGTACCGCATAATATGCATTCAGACTAAAACAACATCAAACATACCTCCATACGAATTCCCCACAACGTTCATCTCATTCAGACTACAATTTGATACAAAATAACAATAATACTTCTTAATATTTAACATTCCAAACCTCGGTTGAAAGTTGTCCGTCTTTAATAGAACCATCCAGAAAGCTCTCTGTTACAGCGATCTGATTATACTCTAGCTGTAACAAGTTCGTTCTCCACGTGGAAAGTTTGGTTTTGAGTCCACGGACAATTTGGTACAATCCGCTAAAGCTTTTTATTTTGATAAAAGGTTGCTTTGGCACGAAATGTCTGGTGAGTTGGTTGGGTATTATCTGCATTCAGTAGATCTTTGGCGTGATGAATAACTGAAGGAAGGTCGTTGATCATTATCAATAATTGGTCCCAGCGTTGATCCATGACTGGGAACGCCACAATAGCGGCGATAAGTCCCCTCTTTGAGGAGTGGTTGGATAGGCGCCACGTCGTCCTCACCTACCGCCTGACACAGGTCCTCACACGGACACGGTTGTTTCGGGAGGTTCCTGTTAAGCATAAGGCGGGAGGAAACGCCCGGGTGTCACCATTGTGTGGATCGCCCGGAGGACTCGGTGGAGCATACGGTGGAGGTCTGTCCAGCTTGGGCGGAGCACCGCCGTGTCCTTGCTGTTGTTGGAAGGGTTTATTCATACTGTTGGCAATAGGAGTGACCTTTGATATATTTCATTGTGGTAGATTTATTCCGGTTGTCAAGGATAGGTTAGAAACACAAACCAAAGGTTAGAAAAAGTGATGTTTACTACTTTTCAAAATGTATGGAGGAATGTGTTTAGGAATTAATATCACAAAGGGAAACGTTTTCAGCATCAAGAAGCGGAACGTCGGGAAGATAAACGATCACAAGATATATCAGATAAACGCTAACAACGTTGAGCTCATTAAGTGCCTAGTTGAGCTACACGATTATATACAAATGCGTGCACTGGCTGGACAGGTCCAGTTCAGAGACTACATGGTCCTCACATAATCTGACCAAGAGTATGTCTGGACTTTAAAAGAGACCTTGAACTTTAAGTTTATTTTGGTCTTTCTTCTCAGAGTATTCGGATAGAAAATACCGAAATGATTTAATTTTAACACGAAACTTACAAAATATACTACTCTTTTAATACACAAAACGTTAAAAATATTCGTCCAAATTTATTTTATCGCCTTCAAAGTAGGCTCCTTCAGAAACATTACACTGATACCAATTAATAATGCAATCATCAAAACATTTTAATGCTTTTTCCGGAATTAAGTTTAGTTCTCGCCGTGACTTCTCCTTTATGTCTTATACCGAATGAAAACGGTTGCCACGAAGTGGTAATTTGAATTTAGAAAAAAGAAAGAAGTCGGCTGAAGAGATATATGATGAATAAGGTGCTTGCTCGATGGTATTTGATTAGTTTTTGGTCCAAAATTCGTTCACAATAATGGCCTTGTGCGAAGGCGCATTATTGTGATGCAAAAACCCAGAAATTTTCTTTCCACGAAATATCTGGCCTTTTTCGTCGAATTTGCTCTCATAAACGCCGCATAACGCTCATATCATTTATTTCCCATTTGATCTATTTTTTTTTTTTGCAGCATTCAGGTGTGGTGAATTAGTCACTTACAGGCGTACCCAGCACTTACATTAAAAAAATGGAAACAAATTGCAAAAAATTTAGTAAAACACAAAACATAGTCGAAATTAGAATAAAAAAATATTAGAATGAAAATTTAACTGTTCAAATCAAATTCAAAATTCATAACGGTAGAACGCGATAACGAGTGCAATAAGAGAACATTCTAAAACTGATAAAATGACAAGCTTAGGTGGCAAAAGACCAAAAACATAAAAATACAAAAAGAGAACAATAAAAATTGTTAACAAGCGCTTCTCGCCATCAGACTAGTAAGTTTGGCGAGTAAAATTATTATAACAAAAAAAATATTACCTTTTTGAACAATAAAAATAAAAAAGGCATTGAGACTAAGGTCGGTTCTTGATGAGGACGGTTCAGAGGTATTTATTTTGCGTATAGATCTAGTTAAGATACGCCTAGGTACAGTTGTATTAATTTCTGATAATAAATCAGGTACGTCTGCCAGGTTATGGATGATTTTGTAAAACAAGAGCTGCTCAGAAGTGCCACTACGTTGTTCAAGTGGTAACATAATGAAGTGATTAAGCATTTGGGAATGATTAGCGTCATTAGGGCAACTAGGGCATCTATACATTTACATATATGGGATTCCAAGCTGGAGATGCGTAGTCCAGTATGACGATCTTCCGGCATGAATTCCGAGTGCACAACACCACGGTAGTCAACATGACTAAAGAAAACAGTCAACATGACTTTGACTTTTGATCGGCTTTGACGTGGTTCAGTTGGAAGGCACCACTCCGAAGCTAGTTGACAAGTTTGCATGTCAAACTCGTAAACCTACATCTAGTGACCAGTAACAATATGTTTCATTAATGTTGGGTCGGAGTTGACTCGTTCTAGCATGTCCTCAGCGACTCTTATGCGATTGATATTTTGGAGAAAATTCAGGTTTTTGGTACGAGCCGACCGGCAACATGTTTTATACCCAAGTGATTATTTAAAATGGTACGGATCAACTCGTGAGACACAAAGTTCAGTAGTTATCTCTCTCAAACTTGAATGAGGATTTTCAGTCACTGTTTCCTTCACTTTTGCGATGTTAACTTCAGTTGAAGACGTTGATGGCCTACCAGCGGGGCATATCTTCCATCACATCTCGACCGCTTTTGAACGCTTGTACCACTCATAAAATCGCTTTACCGAAAGCCTTCTCTAACATTTTCAGTGACTCTGAACACAAAATTCCATTTGTGATTCAAAATATAAGAGAAGCTCTTTGTTCGATGTTTTTGGCCATTATTAAATTCACAACACACACTAGATATGATCTAACTAAAAACAGCACTGTATTTAATCTAAATAACAGATGAAACTCAAACTCCGCGCCAAAATGGAAAACAGTTGTGCCAATCTATCAACACATAAAAAAATGGAACCATAAACAAATCATCCATTCCAGACACTTTCTTGGCAGAATTTATTTACAAAAATATTGGGCCTGCAATATCCCAGTAAACCGTAACCTATATACTTTGTGAGCCATCAAGATGTCTACCGAGATCCGTTCATAGCCGTCCTTTGACACGTAAGCAGTTAATACTACGCCCTATTAGTGAGAACTCAATTACCGCTTGCATTTACTATCCATGAGAACTCGTGTTAATTACATCTACTTCTAATGTATTCCAAGCATCTCGGTAAAGTATACTGTGCCACTGCTAATCAAGTTTATTCGCTTATTATTAGATTTCAAGACGTTTTTTAACAGCTTTGAACTTCTTGAAATTATTTGTTATTGAAATATACTGCTCTGTTTCTGTCTAGAATTTCCAACGGTCAACTTTGCCTTAACTGCTTCCCTGTCTGTTTGCTTTTTTACAGGGTATCTTTGAAACATGGGTAGACAGTGGTCACAGAATTCTTGTTACTGTAACCACTATCATTTACATATCTATCTATATTTATACGTACATAATATAATTTTAAGTTACTTTTCGTGTCTGTCTGTGAGACCGCCTTGTTCTTCTAAATTCCGCAACTGATTCTGATGCTTTTGCAACATCATTTAGACAATTAATTCCGTAAGGTTTATATGTATACTAGATTCGTATTTAACTAAGATATTGTTTAACAATCAAATCTTCGTCGTAGGAACCGTGTGAATCAGGGCCGGGTCGCTAGTATCAAATAATTATATGTATCTAAAAATAACTTAAAGTTAATTTACCGTTTATGATATATTTGCCACCGACACAAAGAAGAATAAAAGCTGGTAAACTGTAGGTGGTACTGTGACCCTTAATGCACTAGTGCTAGTTGTAAAGTCGTCGATTGGATGATTGATGAGCACTTGAGTTCAGTTCATAAAATTATATGCAAAGCAAACTGACGAGTCGCCAACCTTTAATACTGCAGAGTACCTACGCGGCTGGCAAGAAGATGAAATAATGAGTTTGTCTACTTTGTGCAAGAATGAATGTTTGTACAAGATGAACTGTTACCGGAGTCTTATGATGATGCATCGTGTACTATAATTGCAATGAGCGTGATCTTTAAGGATTTTGAGGTAACCATGTATAGTCGACCTTGTTACTGATTTACCAATTTGTACAACAATCTCAGCCTTACAACTTCACCAAGGGTGGATTTCACTAATGTTACTGAACGCGATCAGCACATAAACTACGTTTAAGAACTGTCAGTGTCAATATTTTGTATGGAATATTGACAATGACCGCTCTTGTACGCGTTATAGAAAAACTGAACGCGTTCAGTAACATTAGTGAAATTAGCACTAAGGACGAAACTTTCGAACTGTAACATAGTCGAATAGACCTTGTTGTTTTACGACGTGCTAGCGACATTCAACCTTAGGGTGATAAAGTCTTTACGAGGTCGACTATACATATTCTTCACATTCATAGAGTTGCTCAGGTTTTTTCATTTATACGATCTGTTACGAGGTATCGAACCTATGATAACGAGTCATTTTCAAACTGTAATTTTCGGTAAAAATGTTAGCGAAGACGAAGTCGGAAAAATAATAAGGTGAAAGTAAAAATTAACAGTAAGGAGCTTAATAGTTTAATTCCTTGACTGTACAAGGCAGGCCGTCAATTAGAAGGGTAGGTTTGATCTACCAAATCTGCAGAGCAGTAGCTGACATAAGTGTGAATTAAATCTGCAGAGCAGTGGCTAACATAAGTGTGAACGAAATCTGCAGAGCAGTAGCTAACATTAGTGTGAACTAAATCTGCAGAGCAGTAGCTAAAATTAGTGTGAACCAAATGTGAAGAGCAGTAGCTGACATAAGTGTGAACTAAATCTGCAGAGCAGTAGCTAACATTAGTGTGAACGAAATCTGAAGAACAGTAGCTAACATTAGTGTGAGCCAAATCTGAAAAGCAGTAGCTAACATTAGTGTCAACCAAATCTGAAGAGCAGTAGCTAATATTATTGTGAACTAAATTAAACCATCACCTGACCAGCCGTTCCCCAACTATGTTAAGCTGAATACCAGTTTTACATGGAGTGACACGACACCCCGCGGTGAAGACTGGTTGTCAGTTTTGGCCTTTTGACTACCTGTAACGACTGTCAAAGATCTACGAATGACAGCCGGCACCAAGGGCTTAACGTGCTTTCCGAGGCACGGAGGGGTCTCCATATTAAATGGATGGTCACCCATCCACGAATCAGCCGCGACTAGCGTAGCTCAACCTTCGATTTGCCCGAGCAGCTGTTATTATCTAGCCACACACAGATATAGTTATATTTTATCACCTATAATAATATAAAAGTATTAAACAAATTGTATTCTCAACTACTCTGTAGTGTCTCCACTTAATACTGACAAACACACACTGTATAATAACGGAATGAACATTAATGAGTTAATTGAGCTCATTGAAACGTAATGGGAAGTAACGTGTTGATCATTCAATCGTATAATAGTTATGTAATAATAATAATTTATTTAATGAAATAAATATTGCTAATTACATTAAATACGGTCATCTACAGGTACACTTGCCTTATGCTTTATAACAAAACAGGTTCGTGTTGCACCCAGCACCCTTACTATGTTATGAACTTGTATTAAGGGACTTGGGTTACAAGCTCATACATCCTTCAGTTTTAAAGAAAGAATTAAAGGAAGAATAAGTGTTTTTTAAAGATAAGTATGGGTTTAGTTTATGAAATGAAACTTATTTATTTGCCAGAATATAGGTACTTACATAACAACATGGTAGAATAATTTTAGTCTCACTATATTCGACCTAACAGTCGTGCAAATGTTTGAAGTACATGCATAAATACATTATAAAATTACATCACAGACGGTAGCCGTTAGTCATACACATCATAATTATAAAAAATTACAGTCATGCTTTGTTATTATTAAATACGCACATTACGTTATACAATATATTAAATTAGTCTGTTAGGTTATACTATCTCGCAGTTAAGAGAGTCGATCAAATGATTGATTAGATTTATGAATAATGTCAATTTAATAGTTAGTTAGTTTTAATAGTTATAATTTAAGCAAGTGTTCGTTATACATTATTTCTGTTTTAAATTTAAATAATCATCAATTGAATAGAAACATCTGTCACAAATAATATGTAATGTTTCGATTTGCACTAAATTATTAATAAATGTTTACTTAGTTAAACGTTATTGCTTTATTAGGCATTGAAGTGTAAGCAGGATGTGCACACGCCATATTTTATTTTTATTTTTAACAAGTTTCAATTCATTCACATCTTTTAAATTATAATCTCACGAATAGAGTTGCGATTTGCACTGCAGAGCAAGCCACCATATTCGCGGTTTCACCCCCAATAAAGCTTACTTTGAGCTCGATAGATGGCGTTGGGATCGAATAAGAACTCGCTATGGTTTCGTTACCGGATAGAGTATAAGGGCGGCGAAATACATGAGAACAGTTACGACTGTCACCAAGCTAACTGAAGTAAGGTAATTAACCAAACTTTCAGTTAAATTTTTTGTAAAAGTCGAGCGGTACTGTCGCTCGGCTTCGGAAGACAGTAAGGCACGACGACATTAGTCGTCACTAATGTCTTCTTAACCCGTAGGGTTAGGTCGACAGATCCGAATAGAGATGGGTTGTAACAGGTTAAACACGATATCTGTTATCACTGGTACTGTTACACAAAAATAACAGATCCAAATATCTGTTATTAAATAACAGCCTGTTATTTTTGGACGGATGATAAATACAAATTTAAATCTCAATTGAACATCGTCTTTGTCTTTGCGTTTTGAATCGAAAATCGTATCCGAAGAAAGACATGGGTAATGTGAAATTATAGAATTACGTAAGTCGGCCGTATGCCAGTTGTAAAAGGCTAGGCAAATTGATTGTTTTTTTTTTTCGAAATTCCAAACTGAACACTTTCCTTCATACTTAATCGCAGGCATAGGACTGTCAGTTTACTATAAATTGAGGAACTTTAGTACATAATCAGAAATTGGTTACGTTTCTCAAACTGGCTTAAAAGTGTTCAATTAATTTTATGTACATAACTATTCACATTATCACCTATTGTATATCTACATGACTATTTACAGTATCACCTATTCTATATCTACATTTACATTTAATATTTGATTAAGAAAGATTAGTTGCTGCAATTTCCTAACTCCGAACCGGGTCCGCCTTTCATTAAGGATATTCCCTGCAGCAGAGAATACCCTTTCGCAAGGAACCGACGAAGCCATTGCGTTAAAATTTTTGATTACCATTTCACATTTCGTAACAAAGGAAGCAGCAAGGGAAGCAGTGAAAGAAATCAAATTTCAAAAATTCAAAATGTCAACAAATAAACCAGCCAAATGGGGAAGGCAACTGTCAAAATGGCGCTGTCGTAGCTAGTTCCCAACACAAGCTAAAAATACAAGGCGTGATGTGGTTTTATTTTATTTTAGCGAAAGTTGGCTCGATGTTGTGTTCCTAGATACTCAGAAATTGGAGTTCGAATTTCTCGTAAGCCCCTAAAATTAGAAGATTGTGCTTTAAAGCTATTCGTACAGATTTTTTTGATTTCGAATTTATGTCGTGAACATTTTGAAGAAAGTGATTACGAGGAAATATTAATTCTGACACTTTCCATGTCAAGTACTTGATTTAAAATACTGAAATCACCGAAAATAACGAAATAGTGAAATAAAATCAAACTCATGAATGAACATAAAATGAAATGAATGAACGAAATGTCAAAATTTTTGTAGGCCGTAGGGACCTAGCTATGGTCACGACATCTACAATTAGCTTTGCCCGACCTTCCCCATTACCTTCAATTGAATATCATCTTTAAGTCTATTGAAATAAAGTCGTACATATTTGGGACATTTTGCGACCAATACCGTCAAACCAAAGATAATATAGGTAAAAGGTATCCTTAGACGGACATTATAATAGTTTTGGTTGCATCCCTTTCCAAAATAATGTAGAACAAAATATATTTTTATGTCATCAATATCAAACAAACCAAGAAAATTACTCATAATTAAATATAATTGATCATCAAAAAATCGTAAATACCTGGAACATTTTGCCGCCAAGATAATAAAGTAATTCGGATACGATCACATTTTTTTTGGTTGCATCACAAATTGCCATAAAGAAAATTGAATTAAATTTTATTTCATTTTTTATAATGGTCACTGGTCAGTAACAGGTCAAGTAACAAGTAACACGGCCTAATTTAGGAGTCACTTTTTTGTAAATGATCGTTCTTGTTTAGACCACCAACTATATTTTAGGGATAATAAATACTAAGTGCTTCTCTTTTTAACGCAGTTGAACCGCTTTAGTAAGAGTGAGAAGTAAACTTATTTTGAAATAAATAATAGGTGTTTCTCTTTTTAGCAAGGGTCATTCTTTGATGAGGGAGAGAGAAAAATTGATAACCCTGTTATTTTCCTTCCTTTGTGTGAGTGTGTATGAAAATACCAGCCGTGGTAACAGTCTGTGTGGGTGGACTTATTTATTGAAATAACAGATTTAACAGCCGATATTTTGAGTAACAGATAAGCTATATTGGTAGGAACAATTGTTATTTGTTATTTTTAAATATCTGTTATTTCTATCTGTTACGATAAATACGCCTCACCCCTAGATCCGAACAGATCGTCAAGATCCCACTGTTCCAACGGCTGAACCCACAATTATGCAGTAAAATATTGCTCTGTTCAACGCCTTACGAACGTGGACTGTCCGTTATCCGTTTTCTGTACACTAATGTAATGTTACGAGTATATGGGTGACATAAGTCTGTTTAGGCTTCTATAGTACCTACATTATACCTAAAATAATCGTTTTGTAGTGATCTACAGTATGAATGAGTTTGCTATTTAGTGCGTTTTTGTTCAGTGACACGAAGGTATCGCGTTCGATTCCCGAGCAACTGCAATGTTATTGATTCTGGATCGGTGTTAAAATCTGCATTATGAATAAAACTTTCAACAAAGGTAGTCTTTGATTGTTACAGTAATTATTAGTGCCTATTTTTAGTTTCTGAAGCAAGTAGGTCAGGCGTAGCCACGGAGCTACGCTTCGTAGACCTTCGTAGCTATGTTACGAGCACTTCCTTATACAGACAATACTATTATTAATACTTTCTCTAACATAGTACATATAAACAGATTTTATCCAATATACTTTTATTCCGCTCTTAAACGTAACAGGAACATAATTTAGGAATTAGTCTCTTCGTTCACATATTATTATTTATTGCACTTCACTCATTCGTCTTCACTCGCGCTACAATTACTTTCAACTTTTAATAACGTCGCACAGAATATCTTTCTGACTCGAAATTCTTAAAGTTCTTACACACAGACACAGACGACAGTTCACCACGGCATGCTTGAGCTGCGCTCACTCGAACAAATGTCGCGCTTAGCGATACTTGTGGTTGTGTAATGCAAATATTCCGTTGTATAGTTATATGTTCTTTAATTTATATGCTGGCATTAAAACTGCAAGGAATGGAATTGAATTTATATGCCAGCAGTCTGGATTATAGAACAATATTTATTTAGGAATAGTTTGAATAAATTCTTATTTAATTTGGTTTTGCTACCCCATTATGTTGTTTTTAATAAACTTGTTAATGTCTACGCCTTCTCCATAAAATCTTGCTCCTCTTGGCATCATCGCCATTTGTCAGTAACCCACAACAGGGCGATATGAACACAGTAACACACACACACAAATATTCATCAATTTTAAAGTATATAAACTGCCGACAACAATATTTACTTGCTCCTATCTGATAATGTTACGAAAAGTTATGTGCATGTTCTTACTTCGTTAAATAAAAGTTCAGAATCTTAGTTTTGTCTTCCTTTCTCTCCCTCTAGAACATTTGTAGCTTGGAATAAACACAAACAAAACTGACGAAATAACAAACATGAAATCCGCGTATTGACTGAGGCCTATAACCGCTTGGATCCTTCTTTCAAACAATATTAAAGGGAATAATAATTACACTTCGCCTTTATTATTTCATCGCGCACGAGGCAAACAGCAATAAAACATCAATAAATAAAACGAATTATTTGCGAAAATACGAAAAACGATGCTACGAATTAATTAAGTTCGAAAACGTGAATTTTAAAACTTAGGCCATTATTTATTTGCAAAATTAACTCACATCAAAACAAGTCCCAAAACATCGTAGCCACTAATGAGTTTCACAAATAGTTCTTTATTTAAGACAAATTGCACTAAATTGCGTGCAAACAGAATTGCATTGAAATTAAACCGTAACAGCGTTTTCCGATACGCCATTTCGGGCACAATTAATTGCAGTTTTAGTTGCGAACTTCGCAATCTGCGGCATGGTACATACAAACTGTAGTCGGCGTCTGTACATGAATAATTTATGAGACACTTTTTGTGGAAACACGAAAAGTTATTTATGATCACAAATCTTTTGTACTGCTTATACCAAGGGGAATAAAGTTTAGAAATAACTTAATATCGATATGAATATTGAAACATTTTTGTCCTCTTCAGTTTGAATGCTCCAAGATTCGGTTGATGCTTGTGTCGCTCAGTTGCACTTACCATGGGGTGTTGCAAGTGTGAGTGAGGGTCATGTACCGGACGCCCAACTGGTAGTAGGACCGGAGGACTCCCAAAGAGTTAGCGATGGAGTGGCCTCCCTCAATGCCGATGAGTGAGGCGATCTTACGAGGACGTGCACTGTGGGCCTCCAGGATATCTGAAAAGAATTAAGATTCTTCATAAATAGGTCCATTTGTTTCGAAACATTATACACGATGGCGTACAAATATTCGACGTGTGTCTTCAAAACTTGTGAATACCTGCGCAACCATTGTTACCTGTGTTTGTTTATTTGCAGACCCAATCAAAATATGGACGCAGCACACAAAAGTCTGGAAATCAGTCTGTGTAACAAGCAATTAGCGGGTTTTATTTTTGGATGAATGTTGCATTCACATGACGCAAGAGGTTGATGTATGACGCAGGATCCGCTGAATTAATGACAATTTTTTAAAGTGGTTATGAGTATTTCATAGCCGTTAGTCCAGGGTAACTTTTGTTGTCTTACAAATACTTGACAAGTGATGAAGGGAAACCAGGGACTAACAGAAATATTATATTTACGATCTTTTGTAAAAGGGTTGGCAGAGCAGTTTGTGCTGATGAAGTGTTCAAACGTATCGTAATGTAGTCCAATACTGGTGGCGAAGTGGGTTCATTCACGGCTACCGCAATATAGTAATACAACAGTTACATCTTTCATAAATTAGATCACTTAGAATTTGGGGTGAGTAAAGCGGTAAATCAAAATATTATACCGAGATTCCTTCTGGAGGAAAGTCATATAATTGGATAATTTAACAGAAAAAATTACAAAGTACAAATAGCCGCTAAGTAAACAAAATTGTGTTTGTACTGCATTTAAGTTTATAAAGTGAAGTTTAAAACTAATATGATAAACAATAGTTGGTTCTTTTGATTGTATTTTTTCTTCAACAAGACGCGCGCCCGATGGGAAATCTCTTCGGCAAAACTAAAACCTTTCAATTTACATACAAACTGTCACTTTTTGGAGCAGTGATGACCCAGTGAGCAGTGGTGGCCCAGTGATAACGGTCGTGACTTAGGAGTTGTAGGTCGTAGGTTCGAACCCAGACAGGCGCTTTACTTTGTGTATATTACTTCAACACCACTGCTCTCAAAACAGTGAAGGAAAACATCGTGAGGAAACCGGCATGTCTTAGAATCAAAAATTTTAAGACATGTGACATCTACAAACCCGCGCTGGGCCTACTTGGTGGAATGCGGCCCACTCCCTCGCACGGCCCTTGTCCCAACAGTGGGAACATAATAGGCTGATTATGCATGTATGATGATGCTGTCACTTTTGTACGATTTTCTACTATTTGCTTTCATGCAAAACTCGTCCTGACAATTATAAGTACAACAACAAACAGAATTGGCCAAATAGGTGCAGCCGCTTCAAAGTGTTGCGCCGACAAATATTTGTGGCAATTGATTTTTAGCCAACTGCACGGAAAGGGTTATGTTTTTTTTTATTTGTAAAGAAGATTTTCCTTTAGGAAATATAACAGGCGAAATGTTCGGACTTATTCATTATCGATATTGAATCTGTTTGGCAAAAATAATGGAAATATACCCATCACAACACATGTAAAACACATTCTTCATTGACAACCTCTTCTTGTATGTGGACAGAATAAAAGACTGACTGTGTGGTATATCAACGCACCGCATCGCTGGACTTAGAGACTTGAAATTTTGCATATACAGTGTGTATATGCAAAATATGCATACAGTGTAGGCATCCACTAAGGAAGGATCTTTTGGAAATTCCATCCCTAAGGGGAAAAATGGAAAAAAATTACGTCTCCATTTTGACCCTTAACAGCTGATCGGATTATGTATAAAAAACATGTTTTTTTATAGTATTTAATTATATTCTGGAGAAAAAAAAAAAACTTGAATTTTAATGGATGGTTAATGTACGTGGCGGTGATTTTTATTTTATTTTTCGACCTATGTTCCCTTGAGATAGTTGTGCAGTATTGTTGACTGTTAAAGTTTGTCCTAATTTCCAGTAACCCTATAATCCTCACAACAATTGCAAGTATTAGGAGTGAGTTTACTTTCGTAAGTATTTTTTTACTCCAGTGTTGTGCAGTATTGTTGACTGTTAAAGTTTGTCCTAATTTCCAGTAACCCTATAATCCTCACAACAATTGCAAGTATTAGGAGTGAGTTTACTTTCGTAAGTATTTTTTTACTCCAGTAAATGACTAGGTAGTAGAAAAAAAGGGTTTTGATGTTCATAAAATTGAAGGAATGAGTAAATGTTCATTCGGCTTGCGGACCACTCCTCTCATGTTAGGTACGTACTACATAATTATGACTATGACCGCTTTAGTTACTCAACAACAAGAACTGTCTGACTTAACTTATACATATAATACTATTATTGTGTATTTCATACAAAATCAATCTGCCAGCCATTTCCCAACTATTTTGGGGTCGGCTTCCGTTCCCCGAAGGGTTGGGCAGAGGTGTACTTATAGTACACTCACATTTCGCCAGTTATGTTTTAAGTCCCATGTAATAGGGGGCGAGCCTATTGCCATCAACCGGGCACAAATCCAGACTCCTACTGATAAATTCCAGACAGAAAAACCCAATAACACGTTGCCCGACCTGGGAATCGAACCCAGGACCTCATGCTCAGCAGTAGCGATTGCGACCACTAGACCAACGAGGCAGTCAGCAGAATATATTTTTTAATCAATAAAAAAGGGAAATATTGCCCGTGTTGTGGGAAGTATGGGATCCGTGACAATGGTAAGAATGGTGATTCCTCTTTTTGATTAATGTTAGAAAAGAGTCAGGTCAGCAAAAGGCCAAGCTGTACAAAATATCACATTTCAACATTTCAATAATGAACTCGGTTTTGTCGTCGTTAGATTCATATTACATTGTGTTTTTTAACAGATTATAATAGCTTGACGTGTTGCCGACTGTACAAAAGAATTATAAGTAGTACTTTATACCTATGAAGCAACATATCTACTAGACGATTGGCAAAATAGACAGTGATCTTGCATTGTATGCTAACGGACGTGTTTGTTTGGAATGTATTTATTTTTCTTATTTGTATTTACTTAAAATGTATGTTTTGGTAGGTATGTATTATATATTATTTATAACAGCCCCCGTAACCACAGGACAAACTGGGCTTGGTTTGGGATCGGTTAACCGTGTGTATGTGTATTAAAGTAAAATCGTCGAGTAAGACCATTTTATTTTAATATAAAAATTTAAAACACACATTATTTTTATAACGGTATTACTTTTTTCAGATTATTGTCCGTATTGATCTTATACAAAGGACCTAGATCTGGAAAAGTGCAACGTTTGCGTGAATACATTAGCTCTGAAATAAAGCTATTGCGAGGTTTGCGGCATTAAGACAAAGTGCAAAACATTTATGGCCCTCTCGCGATGCGGTGTGTCTATTAGTGAGTCTCATCGGGCACCGGTTTTGTACATATTTAAAAAATATTAACGATATTATAAAATGTGTTCTTAGCATACACTGAAAAACAATAAACCTTTTTATGGAACTTTTAAATGTTTTCATATAGGAATCTCTTCAAGGTGCACGTTTTAAATGGCGATTTAGTGTAATCTTTATATTTTTTTGTCTTATTTTTTAATTCACGTTTCTGTATGCACACAGCTCTTGAGTGCATGTTAAATTTTCCTAAAATATGTTTACTTCCACGCAGTATTTACATTTGGTTGGATTTACAGAAGTTTCAGAAACTTAAAAAGTAGACTTACGAAGTTGCAGCAGCGCAAAAATCCCCAAGCTCGCATCGCAATCTCCATCACCCCGTACCTGTCCTCACCTGACATATTCCAAGAGTAGGAGATAAACTCGGAGGATTGGATCAGCTGGAACCTCAGTAATTACCGATTCGGAAAAGATGCCAAGCAACTACTTCAGAATAAACGTTCAGCGCAGATGAACCTGTTCCGCAATAGGTATAATCACTAACCAGTCAGTAAATATAATAATGTGTGGAGTCACTTCAGTATCTCAGTTAGGTTACATAAATATTCTAAAAAGGAGTAAGATTTTCTTGTGCCAACATTATGTAATATTCGGAAATAATGGCAATATCCGTAAAGTCAATTACGAACATTATTCATACAATTACACGATGCGAATAAATCAAAATTCAAAGAATATATACAAAGAAAAACACCGTATAAATTACAAGAACAGAACACGACAAATCCAGCTATATCCGCCTCGAGTCGGTATTAAAGTTACAAATTAGTTTAGTCGATACGAGACGGCGGCGTAGTAATACGGCGACTCGGAGGATCGTTTAAAACAAAAACGGTTTACTTTTATACAGTTTACATTTCTGGATTTTTTGCTTATTTGTGAAAGATGTATTTCGTTTTGTATTCATTTTTTATTTTTATGGTAGCAAAGGAAAGCCTTTGGAAATTATATTGTAGTACGCACGTGGTATACTTGTTGCGGATTTGAAAGAGTTTTTATTTATTCAAATACCCTGTGAAATATTGTAGTTAGCGCAAGCGTTGTGGAGTTTGATTTCAAAGTTGCAATAGTGTTGTCCGGTTTCCAACTAATGGGATTCTCAATAGCTTGAACTACGAACTAACTTTCTGAGAATACTCGTAATATAAGAGGATGAGTTTTATGTTACGGTTATGGTTTATGTTCAAATGTTTCTGAATTTAATTTGTGTGCTTGGCAACATGACTTTGTTTCAAGCACATTTATTATTTTACAGCTTTGTTCACTTATTGTTATACGCTTAATGTTTTGCAACAATTGTAGAAGTTGTATGTATCTTTCTAGGATCCGTGGTATGAAAGAAGAAGACGGAAGGCCTGTCTATATGGAAGTCACCTACAGTATAATAAGACCATCACCAATAAAGGCATTACGATTGCGACTTTTTATGTGTGGTACAGTTACATACTGTACCACACATAAAAAGTCATCATCAGGGAAATTAACTGTATATCAAATGACACACTATTGATTACAAGACAAATTATTGAACCTCATTTCCAATACCATGAGAGGTTCATCACCAATACAGAAATCCACGAGCAATTAAAAGTAAAGAAGAAAACAAAATAAGAAGAAAAGAAAGTTCATACAAAGACAAACTTTAAACTCATCCAAATCAGTTGCCCGTAGACCTGCTACAACCAAATATCATCGCGCCTCAAAAGACACCACATCCTCAAGCTAAAATGTGCGGTGATCACTGGAACCCTACGTAACCACGCCATGAACCAAACAGCATAGTTGTTTATAGCCGAAAGGCTGATTGCAGATTTATAATACACATTAAAAAAATACACACTACGCCAATTTGCCATGACCCGTGTCGTATACATTTTAGACTGTCAAAAAAAGACATTTATGATTGGATTATGCGGACACTTCAAGTTGATAGTCAATTTAAAAAAAAAACCTTTGCTGACCTGACATCTAGAAGTGAAGTTAGTATTAAGCTTATTTACTGTGAATTTGAATAGAAACGTTTTTAAACCTACACATGAAAACGTATTGAATACAGAAAGGGAACACAATAGATTTCATTAGGTTTTTAAAAAAGCACGCATGTGTTAATGAAAGACTCCGTAAAAAGTCAAGGATTTGGCGAAATGGTGCCGTTTTAGTTCACCTTTTGTCAGAGCTGCTGATTTCATCTTTCTGACATGACTCTGTATTTCGAATAGGTTTTTACTGAAAGGATCAGCAGATATGCAAGAGGTTACTGTTACAAGAGAAGGATTAATTTACACGTAACATAAAAGTTGTCTTTGTGTTCTACAGTGTGTTAAAATGTATTTTGAAAAAATATATCAAGTCGACATTTACTTATTATTTACACCTAGGTATTTAGGGTGTTATTGAAATAACTGTAAACTTGAAAAGGGGTTAAAGTGATCATCAATACGAACAAAGTATTAGCGAAAAAAAGTCAGTTATTTCCTCAACTACTCAACTTATTTTGTGAGAACAGAAATGTATTTTTTTTCGCGATTTCAGGGTTAGTCCCACAGTATAAGTTTTTCGTAATTATCAGTACAATAAATAAATGATAAATGATAAATGATAAATGATTTATTTCTGTAAGTGGGTTTGTACAAACACTTTTACACGTCAAACATTTTTTTTAAAACTAGATGAGGTCGGCGTTTCCTATCTGACTACTCTGAGAAGAAAAGCCGAAACAAACTCAGAGGTCACAGTCTCTTTTAAAGTCCAGACATAATCTTGGTCAGATCATGTTAAGACCATGTGGATTGATGTCTGAAATGGTCTTTTGAGGAAAGAACCACACAGATTGAGTGGACCTGTCCAGTCAGTGCACGCATTTGTCAGTAATCGTACAGCTCAACTCAAAACATAAGGAGCTCAACGATTCGACGAACAATACCAAAGAAAGGACATTGGATAGGCCGCATAATTACTCAAACCGCCAGACCAAGTTACGATTAAAATTAACTGAGATAATAAAATATAAAAAAACAAAAGTAAAAAATAAAAATGGCCCACATAGTCTTAACATTCACAATAATAACAATAAAATAATACCTAGGTAAGTATTCATGTCATTGTTTATTTTACAGATCATATGAGGACCATGTAGGTAGGTAGGTGTCTGAAATGGTCTTTTGAGGAAAGAACCATACATATTTGAGTGGGCCTGTCCAGTCAGTGCACGCATTTGTCATTAATCGTGCAGCTCAACTCAAAACGTAAGGAGCTCAACGATTCGACGAACAATACCAAAGAAAGGACATTTGGGTAGGCCGCTTTAAGTACTCAAACTGCCAGATATAAAAAAATTATGAAATAACTGAGATAGACAAAATATATAGAAATAATACCCACTAAGTCCTCACACGAAATTAAAATAATAATAATATTATACAAAGTAAATATTCATGTCATAATCATGAAATTTCAAAGTGTATATAAAATAAAACAAAAGTTACGTACCAAAAAAAAAAAAACAAAAAAAAAACACAGTATGCAAAAATTGGAGCAGGTCAGTCCCATCCAATGACATCTTTCCATGTTTTCAGCTATTCATGTTATACGTTAAAGGTATAAAGCTTTTAATTTTAGCTCAACTTAACAAAAACAGCCAACAGGTAAATCGTGTACAATAGGTAGCTTTTTTGGGCTGAAAGAAATCTTAGCGTAGCCAAGCTAAGCCAGGGTATAAAAATATTCCAAAATGAAACTTTCGTTACTGCGATTGATGCGAAATTAATGACAATATTCACAGACTGTGCTTTGACTTTAAGTAAACTACGCGTCGCATACGACTGTGTATTCCAGCTAATTTGTCTTTTGGAAGCACGTGTTTGTGTGACAGTTAAACATTACTAGCCTTTCTTTATTTCGATCTGTTTTCGAATGAAATGCTTTAACACATTCCCTTATACGAACATGACCTGCATAACAATAAAGTTCAAATTCGAATGGGACGCTTACTTTACTTAACAAAGTAAACTCAACGTTCGATCTGTGAATTTAGCCGTCGCTTTATGACCCCTTGTCTTATATTAAAGGCCACCTCAACCCTCTTTATTCCTTCATTCGGAATATTTTAATTTCCTTTTCAAAATACATTGCTCTCATAATTTTAAACTGCTTTAGACAACCAACGGTAAAAAACGGCGTGAACAGCACCGAGCTTTTATTCACGTTTTGAAAATCGAGTAACATTTATGAAAATGTGTTACAGTGGAGAGAAGTTATGATTGAAATATTTTATTGCTTCAATTAATTGCAGTTGGTTAAAAATATGTCGGTTCAGGGGTGGCCGACATGCGAAACATCGGGTCTTCTTCACGATCCGAATTTTTTTTTGTGTGGGCACTGTAGTGGGTACTCGAACGAAAAGATAATTCGAATTAAAATAACTTTAATACACTGGCGAACGAAATAAACACGTGCAACGGAAACAGACACTTGCGTTGGTACTGAACGTTTGCCAATACTGTCCAAACTCGACCGTATTCTGTTGACTGTCGCAACACTCGGTCTCTCCGCCAGTCCTCGCTGCATTCCCTCCACCAACGATCGTGCCCAAGCGGTAGGGCTCGCTTGCGTTTCCGATCACATGATCATTCGTTTATGAATCAAATTAATAGATGGCGCTGTCCGCTGTACTGAGGCGCCATCCATCCACGACAAATATATATATTAAAAAATGTAAGTCAATGTCAAAAATTGCGTCCTCCTGACTTCAACAACTTTTTCTATGTTACAGACCATGGTTTATATAAGTAGATAATGTTTGCCTTTTGCTCTAAGTAATTTGGACGAATAGTTTGAATATTGCCACGATTAGAATAACCTGAGCCATTAAAGCCTTGCCGCCTGCCCTGAGTCGTATGCGCAGCCGGCGCGTAGAGCGAGGGCGGCGTTCCAGGAAATGACGCATCATCGGTATCGCCGAGAGTGCGCGACCCGAACGCGGGTAGATGCGTTAGGGCAGACGTCGTTGACATTTTTGTTGTGTTTTTTTATTTTGCAATTTGTCGTAGATCGACAAATATATATATAAAAAAATGTAAGTCAATGTCAAAAATTGCGTCCTCCTGACTTCAACAACTTTTGCTATGTTACAGACCATGGTTTATATAAGTAGATAATGTTTGCCTTTTGCTCTAAGTAATTTGGACGAATAGTTTGAATATTGCCACGATTAGAATAACCTGAGCCATTAAAGCCTTGCCGCCTGCCCTGAGTCGTATGCGCAGCCGGCGCGTAGAACGAGGGCGGCGTTCCAGGAAATGACGCATCATCGGCATCGCCGAGAGTGCGCGACCCGAACGCGGGTAGATGCGTTAGGGCAGACGTCGTTGACATTTTTGTTGTGTTTTTTTATTTTGCAATTTTTCAAAGCAAACTCGATTCGAAGCGATTTAACTAACTTACAACTTTTCTGAGTGAATAACAATATGTTCCTACCACCGGACTGACCATGCTGCCCTCACCCGGTCGCAATAAGCATATTCGGCAAAAAGTTACGCTAATTACTCACAGTTCAGAAATGCGTTTTCTTTGTTTTGACTCATCGATGTAAAAATATGTTTAAACCAAATGTTTACTGTTTAATGTTTTATTCTGCGCTTCAAATAGTCATTGTATTAGTTAAGTGCATTACCTTTAGTAGGTTAACAATAGTGAAATGCGTTTAGAGTCAGTGCTTCCTTTCTTCCTTTGGACTTGGTACAGAATATTTATAGAATGTGAATAGTAAATGTTTGTAAAAGTAAGATAGCCTTAGAACTTGTTATTTATGGTTGTACACAATTAGAATAAGATCTTATTGTATGCACTTTTTAATCTTTTGTTATTAATAAAGACTTATAAAATAAAATAAAAACAACCAACTTACAGAAGGCGTAATTAAAATTCTTTGGTAGCATATTTTTAGTAGAAATTTAAATTCGTTAATGTTTTAATTACTCGTACATATTAGAATTTTTTCTGTGGATTTTTAGCAAAATATTTGTATTATTAGTTAGTTTAAGAATACTTGTAGTTTAGTTTAGTTTTAGGCATAGAATGTATTATATTGTAAATATAAACTACATGGATTCGTTTTTTTTCAATAGATTATATAATCATAATTATTTATTTATGTTTCACTTCAAGACACACACATTAGTGTAGCCCTGGCTCTTGTACTTTTAAAGATTATTGTTACTATTTTGTTAGTTTAGGAATAACGGTTAGTTTTAGGTATCTACTTATAGGTTGTGTTGTTTATGGAGTAAGAACATTGATTCGTTTTTCTTTTTTTTAAGCTCGTGAAAAATCAGCGTCAACAACACGGTGAGTATCTGGCATCTCAACGAGCTGCGGAGATACCAGAACAGTCCTAAAATCGACGGCAACAGCAGGAAACTTATATGGCATCCCAAAGAGCCACAGAAACTTTTGTAGTTGCTGAATCTTGCAGACGCACTGTTTCTGGTACTATTATATTTTATGACGACACATGAAGCCGCTATATCTACTAATCCTCTTCAACAATAATAGTATGTATATGTACCTGACATTATAAAAACTAATGTAACTTTGTCTGTCTGTCTATCTGTGTAATGTATGTTTCACAGCTAATCCACCGAGCCGTTTCTGATGAAATTTTATGGATAGTCTTTAGTCTATTAATATAAAAACAATATTATTTTAAGTAATTTTCTTTTTTACTTTTGTCCTTGTAACATCTTACAAATATTATGAAATGCAAACAGAGATATGAATATATATTAATAGGATAAAAGAGCAATAAGTTTAGTCTCCCGACTGCCTCGTTGGTGTAGTGGTCGCAAGAGCGACTGCTGAGCATGAGGTCCAGGGTTCGATTCCCAGGTCGGGCAGTGTTATTGGGTTTTTCTATGAATATAATTTCTCAGTAGCAGCTCGGAGTCTGAATTTGTGCCCGGTTGATGGCAACAGGCTCGCCCCCTATTACATGGGACATAAGCATAACTGGCGAAATGTGGTACACCTCTGCCTAACCCTTCAGGGATTACAGGCGTGATGTTATGTTATGTAAGTTTAGTAAGAGCAGTGGTCGTCGTGAGTTCGAGGCAGGACAGGCACTTTACTTTGTACAGCTTGTTTTATCACAGCTGCTCTCAAAATGGTGGTGGAAAACATCGTGCGAATTCCGTCTTGCACTCGAACCAACAATTCGAAGACATGTGGCATCTACCAACCCGCGCTTGGTCGCGTGGTGTATGATAGTCCACTAACTCTCACAGAGAGGAGGCCTGAGTCCCAGCAACGGGAACGTTATTGGCTGATTATTTTATGCTAAGTCTAGACTTAGCCCTAGCCTTAGAGGCTTAGCCATATGGCGTCAAGACATTCCTCCGCATCGCTGTCGACTGGGAATGTAGCCAAGAGACAGGCGGCATTGCCAGGTTGAATGGCAATGCTTTGCCTCAAGTCAGGATAAAAGCCAGCCCTTGGGTCACTGGAAGTGTCAACCAGCCTTCTGTAGTTTAAGTTGATCAAACCAGGAGCACTCGGACCCCACAGCCTAATTTTATTAGTTTCACCCCAAAATTGTTGTTTTGTGGGAATTTCCAATACAAAGTATTCCATATTTATACACAAACAAGAGCAGTGATGTGTAGAATGAATGACGCCTGCTATATAGATGGAATATAATAACTAAATGATCACAGATTACCAACAATGTAATAATATTGAACAATAACCATAATGTTAATTCATATGGAAAACCGACGCGCTACCGATGAATGGTTTTGAATCAAGTTACCAGGTAACCAGTTTATTATAAATAGTTACTTACTATTCCCGCATATTTTTGTGCCCACAAATATATGAATTGAGTGTTACCGATAATAATCGTCACTGAAATCAACGTCACAGAATAGTGGAAAATTTCTGTGCAACTGTTTCACCGTTGCCAACCTTTACAGTACGATACGAAACATATATTCCACTTATCATGTCTACTGTATTCGATTTTCGTTAACCTCTAAAACAAGTTATAAATACTAGTGGTACAGACACACAACTTGAACTTGTCAGAAATGTAAAAAGGGTGAAGCAATAGTTAACAATACTTGTATTTGTTTACACCTAAAATAAAACATGCTGCAAAGTATTTTTTTACAGTACTTGTAGAAAACAAATATCACAACTTGTATGTATAGTTGTGTAAACGCGGTGAGGCCAATGAACACTTCAACATAAAATTCAACGATGCGTTTATGTTTGATCGGATAACGACGGATGGCATATTCCCGCATTGTTAAGAACGTTCGCAATAAAAAAATCGTCTAATTTAAGTACTTAAATTTTTACAAGTTTAGACATTGATGGTCGTTCAGATGAGTTTCTAAAAACGGGTATGGCTCCGCTGATTACGGTCGATGTCAATTACAGGTAGCACTTATTCCTTCTGGCTTCACAATACAACAACGGTACCTCTCAAAATCCAGCAAATGAGCAGAAAACCTTTGATCCAGACTGTCTTTCGTGGATCTTTGACAGTCGTCCAAATCGTCAGCCCGAAAGTCAGACAAGGGAAGGCGAACTCTCGCGTCCGGTCCTGGTCCAGGCCATGGTCCGGAGCGAGAGGGAATGGAAAGCTGTCACCTCCTTGCCCTGCGAAGCAGTAATGCTCGCGAAGGAGGAGACGGAGCGCGTGAGGGATAGAGCCTTGCGCCTTCACGCCTCTAGTCGCCGCAGGAGACGCCCTGGGCGTCGGGAATCGCAAACAGATTCCTGGCCACCGTAGGCGCGGGCTTACGGACGGCGAGCAATGGGTAGCTCACCGTCCGGTAAGGACCAGGCCCGGGTCGACGGCGCGTCGTGTTCCGATAGGGCCGACGCCTCAGGGTCGCGGGAAATTCGAAAAGGAAACCCTTGCACAGGCAACTGAAGGAACACGGGTGTGTTTTAGTCAGTAAAAGTCTGATACGCTCTCCCGCTCCACCCAGAGCGAGAGAAGTTGGGGGTTTCCCGCCCAAAAAAAAAAGGTAGGGATCGTGTTATCCATTGACTTGGTTGTGGAGGTGTGATAAGCAGGCGCTTCGTGTAAAATCTTCGACAGGTGAGATTGGTAGCCGGCCCCAACATTGGGCAATGATGACATACCTGTAACTGAGGTGGCGAACTGCAGGTGCTGCGGGTACTTGTCCACGAGGCGTTTGATGACGTCGATCTGCTCCAGTGTCAGCTGCACCGCGTCTTTGTTCTGAGTAGAGCACGGGACGAATGCTGACCAGAACTGTGGAGGAAGAGGAAATACTATTAATAAAATTTATTTTTACTCTACTATTTGAACTCGTCGATAAAACGGTTTTCTTGGGGATCACGCTAGACTCAAGGCTACAATGGGGTCCTCATTTAACATCTCTTGCAGGGCGGCTAAGTTCAGCAGCTTACGCTCTCAGAAAAATCCGTCAATTTACTGATGTAGATACCGCGAGGCTGGTCTATTTTAGTTACTTTCATAGTATCATGTCTTACGGTATTTTACTTTGGGGACGGGCTGCAGACATCGAGTCTATTTTTATTCTGCAGAAAAGAGCCATCAAAGTCATATATAATCTCCGCAGACGCGATTCTCTAAGGGATTTTTTAAGGATATTAACATCATGATGGTACCTTGTCAATACATCTATGAAAACATCATGTACGTAAGAAAAAAATTACATCTTTACAGTAAAAGAGGTGAAAGACATAACTATAGTACGAGAAATCGGGACCTATTAGTTCAAACAGGTTTCAGACTGGCTAAAGTAGACTCATCTTTCATGTGGTACTGTCTAAAATGTTATAATAAAATACCTCCCCACATACTTCAACTGAATGAGACGAAATTCAAATCCTTTGTCAAATGCACACTATGCAGGCAGGCATAATAAAAGTTAGGGGATTACATAACTGATGAAAATGCCTGTCTTAATGCTGGTCCTGCTCCACACCACAACTAATTAATTGACATTTGAAATACTGTTGAAGCTGCTGAAGAATATATTTGCATTATATAAACTCAATCTCCTTTTTATTATACTCGTATAGATGCATTGCACAGATGTGAGTACTTTGTACTATAGAGCTACCATTTACCGGGTAATGATATAGATTGACTTGAATGTGCCCTGGCGGCTGATAGTATGTCATGCTCACTCAAATGTCTCGCTGACGGTGGCACGTGTGTCGGATCATTTAGCTCCCTTCAAAATGGTTGATCTGAACGGTGCTCATCCATGAGTCATGTTCGTGAACGGGCGCCGTCAGTTGGGACTGGTCATCTCTTAGCTGCCACGTCTTATTTTAATAATTATTTTTTGGATTGTTTTTAATTATGTTTTGCTGCACTCTGGACGCTTTTAACGTGTACGGATTTTGTGCATCGTTCTCACTTGTAGTGTCAACATTAATCGATGTAACTAATATATTTGTAACAACAAAATTATTTAAAAGAGTGTCCATGGAATTTCTTGCCCGTTCTTCGCCATAGGTAGGTACCTACTGCGCTTTGGAATGGGCAACTAGCTTCATATTTCTGACTGACCGACTCCTTGACAATTCAAAAGTACATGTAAAGACAACATGCATTCAGGTTTTACTGAAATAAATTATTTGAGTTTTGAGTTTTATATATCTGTACTGGGATCGATACATCATCACTTACAGGACTATTGACATAACGGTCCCGCATGACGGGAACCTCGTAAGAACCCGAAAAAGATAAACAAATCAAGTATCGTGATATGGCTCGCGAAGTTGTCGCGTTGTGTGATGCTAATGTCTTGATAGCCGAGAGCCTCGACCAACACCTCTGGCTCTGTGGGGCAGCTGGATCAAGGACTTGATTCAGAAAGCGGTACTTCAGGACACGGCTCTCATTGTAAGGAGGTTCCTCATTCTGGAGCCCTGACCGCCGGTAGCATAGACCCTGTTTTTGATACCGGTGGGCTACAATGTTTTTTTTGTTTAATGTTTTTTTATTTTTATAAATTAGGTATAAATGAGTTAACAATTTTATTTTCCAAAGTACAAAGTATGTGCCAAATTTTTATATTTATAAAAATAGATTTTCTACTACTAGGAATAAGTAAGAGTGTGAGTAAAGTAAAAATAACAAATTATACAATTTAATAAACAACCAGTATGATTATGTCAAACCTCTAGATTGTCCTATGGAGCAGGACCAGCATGTTTCCAAGCATTCTTATCTAGGATTTCATCCTTAAATTTGTAATATGCATGTTTACAAAGTGTACTTTTAACATGAGTTTCAAACTTTCTTTAATTTTTTTGCAATATATCACAAGGTATACGTGTGTCTTTCCTGATAAATCCATGGATTTTGTAAGCTAGTTATGGGTTAAAGGTGAACACCAAAAGGAAAGGCCGTCCTAAGGATTTCAATAATACGTTTATTATCCTTTTATTTATATATTGGAAAGTCTATTTAACTTTTCTTTTAGCCTTGCGTGGGATGACCTCAGCTCATGCCATGCTCCTCACCAATGGTTCAGTACCAAGCCTTTGCTAAGTTGATATCGTTGAATAAATTGCACATCATCTATGTCGAACGCATTGTATTGATCACAAAGTCGTCTTCTTTTGATCCCAGATTCACTATTTTGATGAGAAAAGTTACTTTACAGGAACTCAAACAGTTCATATTCGTCACACATGATTTTATTTCTTTATCTAGATAACACTCAAATAATTTCGCCAAATAAACCCGAAATAATTCAAAATAAAAGCTCCTCTGAAGCAGCGTAAATTCAATGGATTGTGAGCCGTCTAATTATAGTACTCTTTGATTGTGAGGTTACTTTTTGACAGTTTAAATATGAAAAGAAATGTCAAACGTACGTTCACTAAAAGGTATTGCCAGGCAATATTCGGCCAGAAGTCGGCCAGGGTGTCACGTGACCGCTGACTGGCATGTTTGACGAGTACATAATACGAAATTGCAAGGCAGTTCTGTTTACGCCGTAAACTGCCTGGAAATATAAGTTAATAGGGCCCCTGAAAATCATTGTTTGCTTATTATGGTATTTGCGTTGGAAGTTTAAAACCTCCTTACTTTGAAATTAACAAAATATGAATACTATCCAGTCGCATCGAAATCTCAGAGGTCTCGCCTTGCATAAGTGAAAAAATTAAAAGAAATTAATAAAATGTCTTTAAAAGATATGTTAGGAATAGTTCTGGATGCTGGCTCTCAGAGCCTGAAGGCTGGGTTTGCAGGTGAACCGTCTCCCAGAGCCATGTTACCTACTACCGTAGCCAGGTGATTTGTATTTACTTTTATCATGACCTTCCTGGGCTGATCCCAAAGGGGTCGGCAGCAAGTCTTCTTCATTACATATCTAAGATCTATGTTTTCACTTTTACGTCATCTCAATAGTAACGCGCGAGTTTGTTGCGCCACTTCTTCTTACCAACAAAAATATACCTGGTATACATTAGACAGATTACATTTCAGAAATAAATAGAACGTCTGTACCACGGGTTCTACCTTAAACTATATTTTCCCAGAATAACAATAATGTCAACGGACATTGCTTTCTTCTGGATTAAAATGCGCTAAAGTGGTTTCAGAAATTAATTCGCGTTTTATAAAGGACACTGCTTCATCATGTTTCTTGGTCCATGACCCAGGCTCATTTATACTTGCCGCCATGTAATTTAGTAAACAGTTCGTCATACCTTGGTAATGGATATTTATCGACTAGTAACTGCTTGTTAATAGTTACGGAGTAATCGGCACACAGACGAATAGAACCATCTCGCTTCAAAACAGGCACGACTGGACTTGCATACTCAGCGTATTTCACTGGTACTAACACACCTAAACCTACCATACGGTTAAGTTCTTTTTCAACGCTTTCCCGAAGAGCAAACGGTAATGGCCTTTCAAAAAATCGGCTTTGCATCTGGTTTTAATGGTAAATCTACCTTGACGCCCTTAAAACAGCCTAATTTACTACCAAACAATTGCGGGTATTTAGAAGAATTACCTGATAAAAAATCGTTGCAGTTATTCACAGCACATACTTGTAAGTTAAAACGGGCAAAGAAATCTCTGCCCAATAAGGGTGGCCCTGCATTCCGTACATATACTACTATTGTGAATGATTTGTTGTTATAAATGAACATGAGATTTATTTTTCCTACAATGTGTAACTTATCGCCGTTATAACTATGCAAAATAACATCACTGACTTTAAATACTGTTAATGTGCCGACCGAAACTGTGGCAGATACTTTTGCCTTATTTATTGCGCTATACGCGTAATTTGTACTTTGACCTCGTCGCCAACTGTTATAACCGAAGGGGGGTTGGAGATGACATAACGCAACCGGTACGGACAACCTCGTATATTCAACTGTCACAGCAGTCGTTAAAGAAACCCAAGTCACTTATCTACCCTACTTATTTAACAATAATAACAATAAGTAGGTACAAACAATTTTGTACACAGATAAAACTTTTAATAACACTTGCATAGGAACAAGTGCTTTTAAATATTGCATTGTGTGTGTACCTGAAGAATATTCTAGATTCTGCAGACAACACAAACATCAAATGAAACCGTCTCGGTGTAAAGTTACAGCTAGCTAATAGTACGATGAGTAAGTTCTACCACATCGGATGGTAATACAGAAAATATTGGAGTTGTCCGAACACCGGTCAAGTTGAGTAGAACTCGGAACTAGTTTCATACAGATTGGATGACGGCGAGAGTTCGAATTCTATAATACCTACTTTACATTCGTTACAAAACCAGAACGTCGTATTAGGTAGTTTATTTTGTCTAACAAATGCATCAGACTTTTGAGACGAGTCTGCAAACATTATAATATATAAGTAGGTACTACATAAAGCAATCCTGTTAAAATATTAATTAGTCGACGCTTCTCCTTTGGTTGAAACCGTGCACCTAGAGTATTGTTGCATCTACTCTGAGAGATTTAATGAAAAGTCGGAATTCAAATTTCGTTAATAATCCTATTAACAAATAAAGAACACATACAATAAACTAAACACTGAAGAGCACCGTGGCGGTAGCGGTTCAATTACATGAAAGAAAAGAGTAGCATGCATTGTATTGACTTTTCTTTGTGTGCAACTTTCGCTACAACTCGACGTTGCTATATACTTGGCCGGTACCCGCTTGCGAGCATTTCTGACAGTAATACAAATACAGTAACTAAAGAAAAATATTGTTGCAGACGTACCTTGTTATCTAGCGGTCAACTTTCTGATAGTAGGTAAGTAATAAGATTTGAAGATCAAAATAAGAACAACGGAAACAGCCCACTCTCTCAAAAAAATATAAGGATTTATCTCTCAACAAGTGGGATTTGTCTGGCGTAGTGCTATTTTTACGTTTCTAGGAATCGATGAGACTGGATCGCGATCAAAAGGTCAAAAGAATTTATAAAATAAAAACGCGTTAGGAAATATTACGTTACCATAAACTGGAGAATAGACTCCTAGACAATGTTAGCTCTGCACATCGCGAAAACAAATATCAACAAGCATAAAAAATGTAAATTACAGTTCATCTGAATAAACTCAAACTCAAACTCAAAGCATTTATTTAAAATAAACCAATTACAGTCACTTTTTTTTCAAGGTCGTTTGGTCAGAAAAATTGCTAGTTGCCCATTCCAAAGCGTAGTACGAGTAGGTACCTATGGAGAAGAACTGGCAAGAAACTCCACGAACACTCTTTTAAATCAAATTATGTTTACAATAGATTGGTTACATTCATGTAGAAATTATGCATGTGAGAACGATGCAGAACGTTAAAAGCGTCCGATATATAAATATGAAAAGTTTCAAAAATAAAATTTTATTAAAATACGCTGTGGCAGCTAAGAGATGACCTGTCTCAACTGACGGCGCCCGTTCACGAACATGACGTGAAACATTAGAGTGAGCATGACATACTCTCTGCCGCCAGGACACATTCAAGTCAATGACAGACGTACCCAGTAAATGGTAGCTTTAATGCATGTACATAGTACTCACATATGGCTTATAGCAATTATACAGTACTAAAATATTGACTGCCTCGTTGGTCTAGTGATCGCAATCGCTACTGCTGAGCATGAGGTCCTGGGTTCGATTCCCAGATCGGGCAAAGTGTTATTGGGTTTTTCTATCTGGAATTTCTCAGTAGCACCTCGAATTCTGGATTTGTGCCCGGTAGATGGCAATAGACTCGCCCCCTATTACATGGGACTTAAACATAACTGGCGAAATGTGGGTGTACTATAGGTACACCTCTGCCCAACCCTTCGGGGAAACAAGGCGTGATGTTATGTTACAATATTGAGTTTATACAATGCAAAGATTCTTGTTTTTAATCCCCTAACTTATAATATGCTCGGCTGCATAGTGTGCGTTTTATACAAGATTTAAATTTGGTTTCATTCAGTTGATGTATGTGGGGAGGTATTTTATTGTAACATCTTAAACAGTACCCCATGAAAGATGAGTATACTTTAGCCAGCATGAAACCTGGTTGAACTAATTGGTCCCTATTTCTATATAAAGTTCACCTTATAAAGTAATATAAAGTTACATTGTCTACTTGTATACAATGTGCCTAAGATATTTTATAAACAAAACAAAATATAATTATGTGTTTGCAGTCAGTGGCTAAATTCAGAATAATTATTAATATTTCATACGCTAACTTCAATTTGAAGTGAACTAACAATTGGTATCCTTTCACAAGTAATGTTGTCACCCATTTCGGAAGCCCACAATTTAAATAATAATAAAGTTTAATTTAACTTTTTAAACGTTTCATTTTCATTTAGCCAATAGTATCTAGTAAGATTGCCCCTCATACAAAATTTTAATGCCTAAAAATAAGCTAAAAAAACTTTATTATAATGGTATGTGCCCTTCCTGATCTAGGTTAATTCTAACCTTAGTCAATAGACAGTAAGTTGTTTGTAAAAAAAATACCTTACACCGGGAACGTTCGCCGCTGCCACAGTGTTGCTATTTTATATCCGACACGTAAACTATTTTGCGCTGAATTTCATATTTACAGCATTCCATTTTTGTTCTCGGTTCCATTTTATTGACAGTGGTTGACAAAATATAAAGACTATACAGTAGAACTCCGGAATATTTTTGGAAATGTTATTTTTCAGTATTTCACCCGATTCCGGCTTGACGTCGACCCACGGGACACTCTGTATACAGGGGAGCTCTCGAAACATTGGAACTGTCGGCTACTAAGTTGTAACAGTCGAGTTCAACTGATTCCAACAGTTCACACTTCATATAATACGAAACGTGTTAATATGAGGTTTGACGTTTAAATTCTGTGGTTATTGGTATACCATATATAATAGTAGAGCTAGTTTTGGTTAAGTATTTCGATTTATTATATATGCATGGTATTTTATACATTAGGCACTGCCTCGTTTCAGTATTTTAGAAAGTTGACGAAGAAATTTCGATCACCACATACACAGGCATGAAATCTGAATGATTCTGAGGATATGTCACTCATAAAAATATTCTCTGCTGATTTTATAGACAATATTTTGATAATGAGAAAAGTTTCCTTATAAAAGTACTATATTTAATGTAGCAAGGCATTGAACTGCGAGGTGGAAGTGCGGAACGTAAGGAATTTAATGAGCCCCTGACTGCGGTGGCTTACGAATAACAATATTAATAGCAACATTACGTAATTAGGTCTATGCTCCATTGAAGTAACGACAAGTACTTTAATAGGTATGTTATTTTGCTTTTCCTTATAATTGGATATTAAAAAAGGAAATAAAAGATGTCGAATGGAAAAATGTTCGTATAATTTGTAAATGAGGTATAACCAAAGAACACCTAAATGATATTGCCAACTAGCGAAATTGAAGGGATAAATATTTATAATAGTTTATATTTTTCATCTTTCATTGTTCATTTTTGTCCTATCTACATTTGGAAGCCAGGGAGGTAATTGCGTTAGCTAATTACAAAGGCAATGCCATTCATGTTGACGGTTTAACAACAGTCATTGCGCCATTAGCAATGGATTAGCAATTTTCTTTAAAATCATTTGGATTATGATTGAGAGTGTGTTACTCTCTTAGGGTGCCGGTAGATAAATCTGCGACAAGTTTCAACGACTCCAAAAACTTTTTTTTAGATTCCGTCACGAGGGCCTCCTCGACGGTATACCCATAGTATATTGCGGTGCCGAAGCTATCAGGAAACGAGGCATCTCAGAGATGACGTGGCCAGTACAGGATGGTCTGATCCAGAACTGGGACGAGATGGAGAAGCTGTGGCACCACGTCTTCTATAAGGAACTCTGTGTGCCTCCGGAGAGTACTAAGATTATGCATTCTGTGCATCCGCTATCACCAGAGGCTGATAAGTAAGCGCTTGGTTTTGTTGGTAATCCTTTGCTGAAGGGTGTTGACATCCTAGAAGTAATTGAAAGATTTTCAGAACCTAAACACTGGGATCTCTCATCTAATACCCATTTAATGTGTTTTTCAATAAATATAATACTTTTTCATCTACTCAGGGAACGGATGGCGGAAATCTTCTTCGAAACCTTCGCTGTAAACGCGCTGTACATCGCAAAGTCGCCATCTTTAGTTCTGAATGCGTACGGCAGGACTTCGGGTGTCGTTTGGGAGCAAGGGCACTCTTGTTGCTATGCGGCCCCGGTCTTTGAAGGGTTTCCTCTAAAGCATGCTACCGTCACCTCCCCAGTAACTGGCAAGATGCTGACGGATAGACTACAAAATCTGATGTTTAAAGCTGGGTATTCCTTCACTACTCCTTTTGAGATGGATCTAATAGACAAAATAAAGGTAAGTAGAGGTACATTTTTCTCAAAACTGCCTCACTGCCAAAGTGGTCAGATTTTGATGCACCTTTGCAAGGGTATCCCTACACAAATATCTAAACCGTATCGCTTTTGGTCTATAGATCACTTCTCCTACAGATTTTCCCATTCGTATCATAGCTACACATGGCTTTTTCAAATTTCAGAAAGACATATGCTACATATCCAAAGACTATGACAAGGAGCTGACAGCAACTGCGGGGTTCGACGAGAGTAAGTCTAGATACAACCTTCCAGACGGACAACACATACTGTTGGGGGAGGAACGGTTCCTTTGTCCAGAGGTCTTGTTCAAACCAGAACTTGAGGGGCTGAAGTGCAGGAACATCATCGATGTGATTTGTCACAGCATTGATTTGTGTGACCTTGATTATAGGTAAGTAAGTTCTTTCTCGAAGATTGACACAATTCGAGCAATGGTGGCCCAGTGGTAACGGCCCCGTCTTACGAGTTGTAGTGTACGAGCTACGCTGTACATTGACCTTTGTGGGAGTTCCTACGTCATACTCAATAATGCACATCGATATTGTTTAGGTGTGCATTTCTCTAACATAGTATTTAAGTGACATAATTGTGTAATTATATTCAGTAGCAATAAATCCATCAATGGAATCGTTAGTCTACTCATTTACATAAATAACGTAACATACCTAACAAGTACATAACATTTTCATTGTTGGGCATTACACCCCAACATGTAGGTTGTGGGTTCGAATCCAGGGCAGCCAATTTAGCACTGCTCTCGAAACGGTGAAGGAAGAATCGTGAGGAAACTGGCATGTCCTAGAACCAAAAGTTTGCAGACATAAGCCATCCACCACCCCCACTGAGCCAGCGTTGTGGATTATGGCTGATTAGGAGCTGCCTCTCCTGGAGAGGACGCCTCTGTCCCAGCAGGAATATTAGGCTGATTATGAAACAACTCATTGTCACAACATGAGGTAGCTTTGTTAGCAACATGTCAGCCATTTTCGTACGGTGTTGTTTCTTTCACAGGTCTACATTCTATAACAACATAGTGTTCTCTGGGGGGTCCAGCATGATGACAGGTCTTGTGGACCGAATGACCAATGAGCTGACCCAACTCCTAAAGAAGAAACGGCCCGACGTTAAGGTGAAAATTGATGCGATGCCCAACAGACAAAACGCGGCGTGGGCAGGAGGGTCCATTCTGGCGACCTTACCAAACTTGAAGGGATTTTGGCTAACCAAGGAGGAGTATGCTGACTCGGGTTCTGATCGGGTCTCATTTAGGTTCTTTTAAAGGAGGAGGCCTCATAGAAATATTTAGCAGTTGTAACACGAAGCGTGTTTCTCAGATATCTCGAAAAACTTGCATAATTCAAACAATAGTCATAGTCACGGTCTACGTGGATGTCTGGTCGATTGTGATATGAATATTAAGAGCAGTAGAGACATGCAGAATAAACTTTGACTTTGAGTTTGATGCTGTTTCTATATGTCATAAGAAAAGTAAAACACCTGTAAGATAATTAAGCATGTTCTTACAGCGAAATTCACGACTATCTGATGGTTCAGTGACCTTCAATTTGGTTATAAGTACTTGAAATCATACATTGGTTTTGTTAATTAAAATAAATAATGTACCAAATCTAAAGACTGTTTTATGTTAGACGTTTCATTGTCATGACTAAAGGTGAATTTCACCAGTGAAACGGAACTCGTTCATCACGTCAAAAATGCGTTCAAAAGCTGTAGTGTCAAGTTTGTTTTACAATATTGACACTAACAGCTCTTGAACTGGGTTTAAAAGTGCTGATCGTGCTCAGTTATATTGGTGAAATCAGCACTAAATATGTTTGTTTTTGAAACTCGTAATCAAGCTAAGATTGCAATTAATTTTTGACTGTGTAACTGTGCCAGTACAGAAAATGATAGTTAATTTATAATTATGAAATTTAGAACTAGGTTCAAAAGCAAATTCTTTTAATTAATGTTGTAATGGGTAAGTGTGTTGCAACATTATTTGCAACGGTTGGATCCTTACTTTTTTCTAATCATTGCTAGATTACTATTTAATTTTACTTGGCCAAGTAGATTGACAGCTTGACTTGAATTGACTTGAACAAAAGAGAGGCCATTGTTTTAATTTATCCTATAAGTTGTTGGTAACTAACATGGTAAGATAAACAGCAAAAAGCTGTAAAATTAAATATTAAACCAACACTGTGTTCTGAAAATTTATTAATTACCTACGGCTTCCATGCCGACTTTTGTCGTAATTAAATAAAAGGATTTCGGAGTTACACGAATTTTCGCCAATAAACTTTTAATTCCACGGCAATTATAGTCCAAAATATTGTACGTATTTCTGAAGTTAAAATATGTATTGATTAATCGTCTCAAAGGAAAATTTCCGACAATATTTTAATCAAACAAATAACTTTGCAGAGCAAACAATACTTTAACAACATAAAAAATTATATCCGAGCCTATAAGATAAATATGTGAATACTCATTACCGTGGACAAATCCAATTTACTTATTGTAAATGAAGAATATTCTCGTTCGTATCTGTACTTTCGATAAAACATTAAAATATTTATAAAGGGAACTGATCACATTCTATGTGTACACAATGGATTGTTTCATTTTGAAAGAAAACTTTTCATTTTCTTTCTTTGGAGTTCCGAGTTATTTAGTTCCGGGGAATTTGTGATATCATAATCTATATACAAACCGATAGGACATTAATATTTAAAATGGGTTAAAATGTTTGTCAGTTTGTATGTTTGTGAAACGTCTACCCTGAATGCAATGTACTTAAGCAGATCTTTAAAGACACTTTTGGCCCAGATTTTTACATGCATAAAGGCATTTAAATATACTGACATCTGCATATTTTCCATGAGTCTGCAGCTTAGGTCTGCAGTTTAATCGTCAATTCTCATCAGCTTGGGGGGACAGTACGCGTACCAAAATTCACGTGCCAATCTCATACAAAGAAAATAAAGAAAAATTTACATGCATATTCATCATCATTTCGGTGGAAAGACGTCCACTGCTGGACATCAGGCCTCTCCCAAACATCACCACATTGCCGGTTTTGTGTTTCTGAAGGCCAATTCTCGTAATTAAAAACTTTAAAAATCTAGTCGCAGTCTCACACTCAGCGACAAACAAATGTCAATAAGTTGACAAAAATGCAGGGAAATTAAAAGAATTTTTGACAGATTGTGACTGAGATTAGAATGCAAACGTTCAGTAAAATACAAGAATTGCATGTCATTCAGTCTAATATACTTTTTAATCAATTAAGCATCGTGCCAAATGAATCGTAATTAATTACAATTTCAGACTAACTGTCTACTTAGGGGCTCACCGGCAAATATTATATTGTAACCTAGCTATAGGTAATATTTTAAGCTTCTCGTGTCCTCCCAACTTGACTTTATTAACTGGGCATTAATTTTAATTTTTATTTTTTATTCTTTTTTAATCAATAAAGTTTCAGACCAAATGAATAGTGGTGACTTGGTCCCAAGATATATAAGTACTTTATTTTATCGAGATCTTTGGCCAGCAGTGGACGACATCCAGACGTATTATAAAATTAAATAATGACGATGACCCCAAAAGTGACTTGTCCGCACATGCATTTCAAACATACATGAATTTTCTCACTCACGGGCAATGAGCTGAAACAGTATTCAAGTTAAATCTGTGACAATGACCATGTACAGAACATGGAAAATCCATTATTTTCCATTACGCGTTGAACATTGGACTTAGTTATACCCGACAGATATTGCCCTCGTCTTGGCTGTGTTTATTTGATCGTGGAATTATTGAGGTGTTGTGGCGTTATATGGGTAAGCCCCATGTTGGGTAATCTGTAAATATAACAATTGAAATAACGGGTTTTAAATAATTTTAAAACCCGAATCCGTAGAATGATATAAGGACAGACGACAGATATTTCCATTTTAATTTAAAGTGGAAGGCCTTTTTTTATATTTTAAAATTGATTTAAAACAGCATAAAACACGTTTAGGTTCGAACCCAAGCAGGCACTTTACTTTGTGTAAATTATTTCATTACCTCTGATCTGAAAATGGTGAAGGTAAACACGTGAGGAAACTGGCATGTCCTAGAACAAACAATTCGAAGACATGTGATATCCGCCAACCCGCACTGGGCCGGCGTGGTGGATTATGGCCCACTCCCTCTACAAGAGCTGCCTGTGTCCCAGCAGAGGGAACATTATATGCAATAAGCAAATTAAAACCTAAAAATTTTAAAGCTTTACGTTATAATTAGCATTGACACATGTTTTCATAGAAATGACTAGAATCCATTCAAAAATACGAAAAAATATTGCTATTCCATGCATGGAGTTACGATATATTGCTATTTGAAGCGATAATAAATCGCTGTGATTAATCATGTCGCTTTATGGTGGTTGCATACTGGATCGCGTTCGGTTTGATTTATTTGTGAGAATATCTTGCTTATTATAGTTGTTGCTTCCTTACAGGAAGCCGTTAGAGATTGCAGATAAAATTATAAAAATATTACTCGTTTTGATACATTCAGACTTAATTAAGCTTATTTAAGTACTCGGCCTTAGCTCGGATTTACGACTTGACAAAACAGGCGATTTCTTTATTACGTTTGTCAGTTTTATATTGTTTTAATACGCATAAACTTTTCGAAATAAATTCTTTAAATGATAGTGAACACCGTATCAAAATCCGTTGCGTGGTTTTGAAGAAAACGCAGTCATACAGACACACACGAAAAGCCACTGCAATTTCTATTACTTATATATAAGTAGATGCCACGTCAGTTAATGTAAAAACAAAACGTCAATTTATTTATAGTTTCACAGAAGAATCATCTAGGAATGAAGAACAAGTCGATCATCTTACTGAATTATGAACATAATATGATGAAGTCTGTTTGGCCCACGACTCCTGGCCACTTTATAATACCGGTTTATTGCCTCAATGTAACTTCATCACGTGACTTGAAATCCTCCCCTGTTTTTATCTGGTCTGTCAAACTTCCAAGTAAGGTATTAAGTTAACTTCGAAACTTTGTATAAACTTGGGTTAAGGTTAAGCTAAGATTATGAATTTTATGATTTCAAGAAACTTACCCTTCAGATTATTCGTATTTCGAAGAGTTAGAGATTGTGGTTTGAGACTAATATCGCGCGATAAAGTTGCGTTATCGTATCTCGAGACAGTGTGTAGTTGTCTTTGGAATATTGTCATACAAAACGTACCTGGCAGCCTGGAACTAGGACAAATATAAAATTATATTTATGTGCACATGACAATGTCAAATTCGTTATATTACGTCAAAAGGTATTTTTGATAGTTCATCGAGTGTATCATATCTTATTCAAGATAAATTCAAACATGAGTGACCCTTTTACAAAACCCGTGGTGGTAATTGACAACGGCAGCTACAACATCAAAGCTGGCTTCGCCTGCGACAACCACCCGCTGACCATCTTCAGGACTACGGTTGGACGACCAAAGAGCCTTGAAGGGTCGTACGGGAGGACTCCTTACGAGGTTTATATTGGGGATGAAGCCGTCGCGCGTGTGGATGAGCTGGATTTGAACTATCCGGTCGTGAAGGGGAAGATCACTCACTGGGATGACATGGAGAGAGTGTGGCACCATATATTCTATAGAGAGCTGAAGGTGGCTCCTGAAGACCGAGCGGTCTTGCTGTCCTGTGCTCCTGCTACCACCATGGAGGACAAGTATGTTAGTTTTATTTTTAAAATCTAGAATACATGATTAGGAGAAAATGTAGTCTCTTAAAGTTTTTAAAAGATGAATAGGTTTCTTAAGGTGCTTTATTAACCGACCAAAAGCGGGCAGGCCTTTTCCTTGCGTTTAACTATTAACGGTGTTAATGTCACGTGATATATTATATACTTATAAATGAACAAGAGCGACAACTGGAACATCGGATTATTTATTAATAATTTTTTTCTTATTTATAAATTACAATTTCCTTTACCTTGAACAAGGCACAAAATCAGACCACTGGGGTCTATCTTAGCATGCCATGGCCTGAGATTTGATCAACGCGCTATAAACAGTTAAGTTATAATCGAGTTGATGTAATGTTCTTTAAGCTCACGCTTTGTGTTTGTACTATTCATTGAGTCTCTAATGTCTACAGGTATTTGGTTTAGTAAATTGGGTATTGTTAAAGAAGCGGTACGCCTGCTATAAAAGTATTTTTACGTGGCACTTGAAATATTATTGATTTGGCTTGTCGTATAGGCTTCTATAGCTATCAATTGCAGGCAGGGAGAGGCTAGAAGCTTTTCCCATAAAATAATTCATATCCGTTCTAAAACTATGTTATTTTTGCAGTTTTTAGAGAATATTTTAAAACTAAACAACCCATTTCCACTCGAACTGCTGATACTTTTCCACGGACCGAGACAAAACACATGAATACATTGTACATATAGATAGATATTATAGGTAGATAAAACATGTTTACGCGATTATTATAGAATACGATTTTAATGTTTTAACCCATTTAAGAAACGGCGTGACAAAACACGAAAAAACAACATTCCTTATGGAAAATGTTCTTGATTGTCATACCTATTTACACACACAAAACGCGTTAGTCGATTACAAAAATACATTTTAAAACTAGCGCGACTATGGATTAGTACCTGTTGCTTGGATGACCATGGGTTAGTACCTGTAATCACTTACTTTTACAGACGTGTTATAATTGGGGAAAAGTTTTTTCGTATTTCATAGGTATAGAGTTGTAGACAGAACCTCGAACGTTGTTTGTTTGCTGTTTGTTTGTTTGGCATCTCGCAGGTCAACCTATGAGGTTGTCGTCTGCTTAAGCGGACTTGCCTGTGGTTGCCCTAATAAATTAAGGCCTCCAGCCAGGACTTAAACTTAATGCTAACTAAAACTAAGCGACAACGCTGAGGGCACCCCCTGTGGGGTACGAACCTCGGCTTAGGGCGTCGCTGGAAGAGGGCAGCTAATGACTAGCTGGATCAGGATTGATATTATTTTGGGACGAATTTAAAGCTACAGGCTCAGCGGCGCGGGCTGGCTCGAGCAAGGGTCGGGAGGGGCGTGGATTTGGGCGTCGCGGCGGGCCTCGGCGGCGAGGACGGTAGGACGTCGATCGGGTTTTGGGCTTATGTAGCGTGCTGGTGGCCTTACTACTCTCCTGGAGGAGGGTAGTGGCGTCGTCGGGGTCGATTAAAGTATGCCTTGGTCGGCGAATACTGCTAATGCGAGAGGGAGTGTAGCGGGCGGCCGCTGTAATCAGGGGATTAGAGTGTTTGATGCCACAGTCGAGAACCTCGAACGTTTGGCAACCAGTCTTACCAAGGGGTACTGTATTACCCAGGAACTGGGATGTGGTGGACAGATTAGCAGGCGTTCTATGTAAGAGACTGGTATTCAGCTGCATCAGGTGCAACCCCAACATGGTCTGGAAAAGGCAGGCAGATGACGACGATGAAAGTTGTAGTAAAATCTCTATGTCTGCACTGTTTGTATCGGCCTGGGTTTAACACCATTAAATATCCCGCCATTTTTTTTTATTGATTTTCAGTCCGCCAAAAGTAGTGAATCTTACGCAGAAATACGAGTAAAGGTTTTATTACAAACTAGCTGTTCGTGCCCGGCTTCGCCCGGGGTGAGTTTCATACCAAAATACCATCAAAATTTCCGACGACCTTAGTGGATTAAAAAAAAACTTTCTAACAAACCTTGTACTGTCAATAACAAACACAAAGAAAAATAAGCCAAATAGGCAGCCGCTTTAAAGTGATGCACAGACGAGAAGAAAAAGGACAAAGACGACACAAGCCGCAAAGGTGCGCGTTGGTTCAGGCGTTTTCAGCCCGAGAGTTTTGTTGTCAAAAATGCAGCTCGCTCTGGTCGTCCGGTTACGGATAAAGTCGATGCATTTATTGAAAAAAATGTGTTGTGGTTGATCACAAAATTGTTTTAAACCCATTTGAAAAAGCCTGTGCATACAAAAAGCTCGATATTTGGGTGCGCCCGAGCTCACTCAATTAAACCTAATGAATCGTGTACTCATTTGCGGTTCTCTATTGAAACGTGAACAAACAGAACCATTTTTTTTTAAGATTGATCACTGGTGATGAAGAGTGGATCACCTACGACAAGAACTTACGAAAAAGATCGTGATCAAAGCTCCACTGACTATAGCGACAGACAACAGCTGATGAGACTGAAGCAAGAAATTTAAAAAAAAACGGCCAGAATTGAAAAGAATAAGGTTCATTTTATGCAGAAAATATAAGTGTTACCAGTTGTGAAAATTGGTGGTTTAATGTACAGACCCTATTTTGCCTGTTTAGGGCATGCACATTAATTTCACATTAGTAGATAATAAGTACTCATTTTAATAAGATATAGGTACAGAATATATTTTAAAATACCTATCTAATATTTAGTAAATATACCAACTTTACAAAACTTTAAATCTTCAAACAATATTGTCTTTATTTAACATAAATACCTATCATTTAAAATTTAAACGAAATAAACACATGTCACAAAACTATACGAAACTTAAAATATAAATCATTAGAAAGGGTGTGGTCTTTTATCATTCGGTCTCTTTCATCATTGTTTCGGTCTCTTCAGAATTATTTATGTAGTGTTAGGGAGGTCAAGACCATGAGAGGACTGTCAAAATCACCTGTCGCAATCTGTTGATCAGAAGCCCCTAAAGGACATGGATATTGTGTGGCCCAGCACGGACAAAAACTAAATAATAATATAAAAACACGTGTTTTATTTGAATTTCCATCATGGCTTTCATTTCTTGGCATTTTTCGGTGGGAAAACATCAATTTTTAAGAGTATTATTTTGTCGTTTTTTTTTTTATTTCCTTCTTGCAATTTAATGAAATAAGATGACAATTAGTATTATGTTTATTGTTCTGCCTCGTTGGTCTAGTGGTCGCAATCGCTACTGCTGAGCATGAGGTCCTGGGTTCGATTCCCAGGTCGGGCAACGTGTTATTGGGTTTTTCTATCTGGAATTTCTCAGTAGCAGCCCGAAGTCTGGATTTGTGCCCGGTAGATGGCAATAGGCTCGCCCCCTATTACATGGGACTTAAACATAACTGGCGAAATGTGGGTGTACTATAGGTACACCTCTGCCCAACCCTTCGGGGAAACAAGGCGTGGTGTTATGTTATGTTTATTGTTCGAAACGACAAATATTTACTTAAAAAAATTAAGCTTGTTTTGTGTTAACGGAACTAAAAGTAAATTATACACATACAAATACAAAACATATTTCTGCATGTCAATAATTAATAATACATACATACATAAACTCAGTCCTTCTTCCCATGGGGGTTGCAGAAACCACAGAACGCCACCAGCTACGATCCTTACATACTCCTTTTGCCTCGTTTACGTTCATAAATCTGGTCATACACGAGCGCTGGTTACGAGTACTACGCACCTGACCTTTCTGAAGAACATCACCAATAAGGTCATTATCTCTTCCTAGGGCGTCCCCTCCCGGCGTTTCCACTCACATCTGCCTTGTAAATACCTTTCAACATGACCAAACCATCTAAGCATACTCTTTTCAATTTTTGTCACTCATCTTCTTTTAAACCAAACCGTTGCCTTATCACATCATTCCTCAGCCTATCATTCAAAGTCACATCACACATGCTCCGCAAGGAACGAATTTCCACATCATTTATTGCGCCTATATGAATAGATGTATGGACGTATACAAAGCAAAGGAGTACGTAGGTAAGGGTCGTAGTTGTAGTCATTTTGTAGTTTCTGCCTACCTCCATGGGAAAAGGAGTGAGTTTATGTATGTTTATAAACATATTAAAGCTAGGTATGTGTGTTACGGGTTTTATGTCGTTTGTCATGACAGAGACAAGACACGTCTTTTATTAAAGCCATGAAAATTTAAGAGCATGTCGACTCATGAATTGTCCACACAAACGTAATACCTAAATCACGCTTATTCTCAAATTTGTAACGTTCTAACAAATGCAAGCGTTTTCTTCAAAATAATAAAAAAAAATCTACTGCTGCACATAGGTAGGCCCTTATCATGGTTGACTTATGACCTGGAAGTCGTAGGAATTCGCGTATGCGAGAAACATAGGACCGGTCTATGTGATACCTATAGATTATTGCACACAATCATTTAGTTAAATATGATTAAAAGTAAATAATATCTTAAAATTGTAATTTTAAGATATTAAACGTATAGTGCTTTGACATAACAAGGTCCCTAACATTGGCTATAATATGATTAATATTTATAAACTATATTCAAGTATCAATAACAGTTCCGAGCAGTAGCTCCAGTTTCAGCGTATAAGGTCAGTTTAAGTTGTTAGTCAATTCACTAAATCACTTTCCCTTTCTTTAACTAAACGAACAAGACGACAATTAGTTCAAATGTTACCAGTAACAATGATGATGTTACGAACTACATGTCGTGGAGTGGTAGAGGCCTGCTAGGACGTGCTGGCGCCTAAATGACAGGACAGCAGGCGTTGTTGGTAAAAATGTGTGCAATGTCACAGAAATTACATTGTTTTAATAAGATGGTGGCGTTAAATCCAAATTTTGGCCAAATAAACTTTGTGGCGTTGTATATAGTTGTCATATTGGTGTTAAAGCAAAAACCTGAGGGGCTCGTGGTTCAATGATAGCAGAGGTCAATCGAAGGTTAAGCTTCACGTGCCGGGGTCGGCTCGTGGATGGGTGACCATCCATTATATTTTGAGACTTCTGCGTCCGTCGGAAATCACGTTTAGCCGTTCTGGCTGGGTTCCGGCGGACAGCCCTTACGGGTATGAAGAAATGATGTTCATCACGTCGGGGTCACCAGTGAAGAGATATGAGGAACAGGGTGTAAAGTTCACTCACTCATACTCGAAAAGGGAGGATCCTCCGACCAGATGGATGTCGTATCTGGTGGGTTAGAGGGTAAAGTCTGACAACCAGTGATACCCAGGAACTGGGTATGGTCAGTGAGGCCGTCGCTCTGTGTAAGATACTGTTATTCAGCTTCATCCGGTTAGGCTGGAAGCCAAGCCCAACATAGTTGGAACTAGGGTAGGCAGATCTATTGGTCTTAAAGCAAAAATAGACTTTGACGTTTTGTGATGTGCAAGTGACACTCAACCTTCAGTCAAGCAATTATAAAGTCGGATATACTAAACAAATAACAAAGAAAAGAATGTGACAATGCTAAATATATCCGACTGCATATAAGAGATAGCTGCGTTTTTTCATAATGATCACCGGCGGACCTCTATACATTTTTAAACGACTAGTTCTACAGCTGCATTATCAACCCAGTTGAATTATGTATGAAGTATCTTTTTTTTTGCATAATAAGAAGTATGCACTCATTTTGTGCTTAGTTCTAAAAGAGTCTCTGATTCTGTTTCGGTGTTTTTTTATATCTGAGAATGTAAGAATGAGCTTTATCTAGTTTTAAATAATGTATTATTATATTTTTTCAAAGTGTTTTAACAAATAATTTCCGAAATAAAATATCATTTATGAAAGGTATGTTTAATTTTTTTTTTTTTTAACCTTTTTTTCAGGGTTTTAGGCTTTCGAAGTTCGGTTTCTAGACATAGGCTTGTGCGTAGGTGGGTAGATAGAATATGCAAAATGTTGACTAACGGCTTTTGCTGGTTTTAATGTTTATACTTATATCACAGTCCCAATGCATATAAATCTACAGGAGCTTAACCGCGGATACTGTATTATGTCATAGTTTCAAAAGCACAGTCAAATAATTTATTTCAAATAGGCACAGAAAAGGCACTTTTGAACGTCAACATTTAAAAGAAAATAGAATTCATTCTATTTTCCCTTTGCAAAAGAATGTTTTTTGGAGAAGGAGCAAACTCCACAGATACTATTTTAAATTGATATAGGTACAGTATTTTGTATATTTGTTCATTTCTAAATAGTGATTGAAATATCCTAAAACAACACATTTGCCTAACAGACACGTTAGTGTACCATCACTCGGGGTGTTTTGATTTCGTTTCAACTGACTGTAATTAGAACAGCTAAAGCATAATTTTCATTGAAATTGTCGTCGATTATATTGTTTGCCAACAACTCTGCTGCCTGTACACTCTAGGACAAAGTACACTATTAAAGTAACTGCTGCAGCATGATTTAAAAGTCAGCTCTACTTAACAACAGTTATTTGTGGAGTTATGTGTAATTCACTCTGAATTCTGCTTACTCCATTTTCGAAAAACCGCAAAGATAAGGTGACAGCACATTTTTAACGACGGTTTCTGCATTTGAAATTTTATCTTTTGAAGAATAATTCAGTTCTAATATCATAAAGAACGTTATGATTCAGCAAGTTATGTGCCCTAATTGGTGTGTTAAACTTGGTAATCACCAAAGTGGCGCAAGACCTATAACATATGGCGTTCCACAGGGATCAATTTTAGGTCCCTTGCTCTTTCTAATATATATAAATAATATAAATGAAATAAGGTTGCACGGTCACCTTACCTTGTATGCCGATGATACATGTTTATTCTACTTCGGGTCTTCGATTCATGACATTATTTCACAAGCCCAAGAAGACTTAAACTCCATATTCATGTGGTTTCAGTTCAACCTTCTTACAATAAACACCTCCAAAACATGCAACGTTATATATAAGGCAAAAAATAAACACATTCCCCCATTCAACCCACTTACAATTAATGACACGCCGCTACAGCTTAAAACTTGTGAAAAATATCTCGGGCTTAGAATAGATAGTTCCCTTTCCTGGAATGCTCACATTGAATACGTGAAGAACAAGCTCTCGACACTAGTCGGAGCTCTGCACAACATAGTTCAATGCATTCCACGAGGGATGCGATACACCATCTATAATTCGCTAGTGAAGCCACATCTACTATACTTGGTCGAAATATGGGGTAGTGCCGCAAAAACGAAATTAGCACAACTACAAATTTCCCAGAATAAACTGATAAAACTGCTCTTTAACTATCCACACTTAACATCAACGACTAAAATATACAGAGACACAAAAATGATGAACATAAAGCAGCTATACATTTATAACACATGCATCTTTATCAGAAAAGTACTTAACAAAAGCATTCGCACAAATATCACACTTACCCAACATAGACAAGTTAGTCAACGAAGCACACGACGAGCAAGTTTACTAGTTTTACCAAAAACCAGGACAAAATATGGCAAAAAAATGCTTACATTTGAAGGAGCACAGCTATACAATAAGATACCCTCACGCATAAGAAACCTACACACTCATTCAATGCATTCAAAAGTCAGCTTGGCATGTATCTAATTGCAAACCGGACATTACTAGAAAAATTAATGCGCTGTGTGGGTCGAGTTTCGGGTAGTATTTATTTAGTATGTGACGGATGTTGTCGAACCTAATATTAGTATTTAATTAAGTATTCGTTATTGTTCTCAAGTAAGCGACATGTCATGTTTTTATAGAGAATAAAGTTTCTTTAAACCCAATCGCTTATTTACGCGGTTGAATGTAAGATGACATCAAAGAAAAGTTTTTTTTTGTTTGCTCAAAATGTTTGCCTTTTCATTAGATTGCAAATCACTTGATGCGTTTTAGCGTTAAATAAATTTCAACTATCGTTCTGTTTCAGTCATGCGTTTGAAGATGACAAAGACAGAATTATGTTTTAAATATATCATAACATCACGACTGCTTCCCCGAAGGGTTAGGCAGAGGGGTGTACCCAGATAGAACACCCACATTTCGTTAGTGATGTTTAGGTCCCAATGTTACAGGGGGTGAGCCTATTGCCATCAACCGGGCACAAATCTAGACTCCGGCTGCTACTGAGAAATTCCTGATTGGAAAATTTAATTATCGACCCGAACCGGGAATCAAACCCAGGACTCCAAGCTCAGCAGTAACGCTTGCGACTACTAGTTGCTAGACCGACGAGGCAGTTTTATTTAGTTTAGTGCCAAAGTGGTTTAGTGATTTGGGTTGCAAGTGTGCCTCCATGCTATTAAACTTCGGTAATAATAAAAATCTGTCTTTCTTCTGTTATTCACTTTTGACAATAACTCCCAGCAATTCGAAACTGCACTATGGTTAGAAATATGTGTCTCATATATAAACTGACCTTACAAGTGACATCCAACCTTAGGAATACTATGGTGAAGCCGTAACGAGGTCGACTGTACCATACATACAGTACTAATCAGGAGTACCGCAGCATAAATTCCAACAGTGAAAAATCAAATTTCTCCCACCGCGTGTCTGTCTTTATGAATGCGATACACTCAAAACTTCCCGAACGGATTCATACGGTTCACCAATGAACGGAGTGATTTATAAGGACGGCTTAGGTGTACAACTCATCATAGTTTTCTGTAAATCGCCTGAAATACGAGTATGACGATGGTTGTAGATGATGTCGTAAAAAATCATGCTGATTGGCGCTTTAATTTTTTGTGTGGTTTATTACTAATCGCACCAATACGATCACGCGATTTCACAGCGCCTCAGGCCGATTGTCCGATTGGCCGACTAAGGACACATCGCTATGTGCACTCACACAAATGCAAAGCTTAGGCCTATAATATGACATCGTTCAATAGTTGGACAAACAGCTCTGTAAGGATTCCATTTAACGTCTGTCACATAAGAGAAGCATATCACTAGTGCTTCGTTATCCAGTCTAGATTTCTAGTTTATTTTATTTTAAAGTTCGAAAGAAAAGAAAGAAGAACGTATAATATAAGTAAAATACCGCAAACACAAAAAACACGTTTAAGTTTCTTTTCAAGTTTTAGTTTGCCAATTTCTTCTCGAGTTTTGATATTTTTTACTGATTCGCTTTGTTTATATAGAAATGCGGCCTGTATGATAATGTTTTTGAAAAGGATTAAATTCAAAACAAATATTATGTGTATTAAACGTGCATGACATATTTTTTCAGTTTTCTTTAATTTGGTTGGCGCCTTTGCTCTACTGCTCACTGTTGCGGATTTCACCTTGATGCTTACAGCACAAAAAAGTCAGCCTGTACCTATAAACTGAAATAACTCAGTTCGGACGGAAATTTAACGTAATTAAGTATGACATTTTTGTTTGTTATTTTATTTTGAGGCTACCTTTTAAAGTTTAATTAATGGTGTCCAAGTAAAAAGGCACCATTGCTACTAACAATTGGTCCATTGTCCTTTATGACTTGAAAATATTGTCTATATGACTTCAATAACACTATGCTATAGCACATAATTCAGTAGCGTCTAATTATGTAATAATAACACTGTAAAATACAAACAAACAATTATTTTATTCCAGAGCAAAATGCTGCGAGATTTTCTTCGAAACTCTGAACACTCCTGCATTATGCGTGAAACCACAGAGTGTGTTAGCTCTGTTTGGATCAGGATTCACTACAGGCCTCTCTGTAGACCTGGGCTTTCACATCACCGAAATCCAACCAATCTACGAAGGAGGCTCCATCAGCTACGCTAACATGGAGACCAAAATAGCTGGGGATTACCTATCTGATTACATGATAGATAGCTTCGGAAAGCGAGGTCTGCACCTTGGCAGCCACGTGGATGATGTCATTGCAGACTTGAGGACAAACTATCTTAACGTCACCAAACACGGAGCTGTATCAAGAGAAGAATATCTGACGAAGTATAAGCTGCCAAGTGGTGAAGAAATAGATGTGAGTGAGGAGATTTACATGGCTGGTGAGATGTACTTCCAACCAGAGTTGGTGATGGGGGAGAAGACGGATAAAATTTCTATACAAGAAGCTCTTGTGACTGCAGTATCAAAATGTCATCCTAGACTACAACCTGAAATGTATGCTGCCATTGTGACTCATGGAGGAATGGCAACCATGAAAGGCTTGAATAACCGATTATTACTAGAAATTGAGGCAATTATTCGCAGACCCGTGAAGGTAAAGGACAATTCAGAATTTTATTCGCTGGCGTGGTTCGGAGGTGCCGTCTTCGCAGGAATAGTGGAGGCCAGGAAAGATTGGGTAAATAAAAAGCAGTATGAAGAACAAGGAGAGAGAATCCTAAGGAACAGGTTCTAAACATGCTGCTCCAGTTACCTATAAGGATTTTGAAAATATACAGGAGACGAGAACACGACAGTAAATAATGACGTTAGCACTCCACAAATTAAATACTAGTATTTAGCTGCATCAGGTTAGACTGGAATCTGGTAATATCGAATTTGGAATTTTATTTCAGTTTTTTTTTACGTAGTGGTGTAGTGGTTTAATTAAATACGAATATCGTATTGTCGTAGCCACACGGTGTACAGGGCCCGCCAGGTTATTATTTTGAAAAGTAAGTACATGGATTTGAACTTAACATTTCGTTATTTTGTAACATTTTTTTCAATTTATTTTAAATGTTTTTTTTAATTGTTTATTAGCTATGTTGTTTGCATATTTGGTGTGACCTGTGATTTAGAAATAAATTTATTTTTTGAAATTGTTATTTTTTGTAACTGTTGTATTTCACTATTGACAACACATCTGTTTAGAAAAAAGTAGAGCAGATTAACCAAAAGTAAACTATATATCTCAGTTACCGAGATACCAACCTGATATGATTGGCTGCCTCTATACATGATTGGCTGGTATATAGCGACTAATTGTGAGTGCATTGTCACCGGTAATCGGCTCATTACCTACCCGAGTATCTCGTGTCAGAGACGACTAGCAACTATCACGCTCCATGCTAATATTGTTACCTGCGGGGAGCATGTATGGTGCATTTATTAGTCTACTTCAAAATCTGATATTCTTTCCGACAAAAGTACAGGTAACGATTGCATCTACAAAGACGCTTTAAGAAGCCGAGAGACACTTGCTATTTCCGTCCTTGATAGGTTTTTTTAACTGGACTTTCCTGGGAATCTTCTGGTTACTTATATAGATAACGATGATCTAAGTTTCAACATATTCAGACGTATTATTTTTTACTTAACTTTTAATATCACCACGACCTCAGTGTCGTTGCATGCACCCATATGCGTAATGTTTTGTTGGCGTTACATTGAGCGTTTTTTCACACCAATATTAAAAGTCGTTTTAGAAAGTTGTTATCACAAACGGTCACTCAGAAATCATTAGCATAATAATAGCATAATCAGCCTATAACGTTCCCACTGCTGGGACACAGGCCTCCTCTCTATGAGAGGTAGTGAGCCGTAATCTACCACGCGGGCTCAGTACGGGTTGGTAGATGTCACATGTCTTCGAATTTTTGGCTCTGACATGCCGGTTTCCTCACGATGTTTTCCTTCACCGTTTTGAGAGCAGTGGTGATTAAATTATTTACACAAAGTAAAGCGCCTGCTTAGGTTCGAACTCACGACCTACAACTCGTAAGTCGGGACCGTTACCACTGGGCCACCACTGCTCTCGAAATCATTAGGCTTAGTCTAAATACATGTAAATTATCTAGGATTGGGTATTCAAGTTTTCACTAATTAACTGATACTAATAATTTTGAACAGGATGAAGTTGCATGCGGACAAAGTTTTAACCCTAAAATGCTCCGTTTATGGTGAGGGTCAAAAGTTGAAACACAAGCACCAAGAGTGCGACCGAATTCTATCCCGCGCATCGTGCGTCGACTTCTTAAGATAAGCCAAAAGTCTAACAGTCAGACTTCTGCGATTGGAAAAAAAAACAACAGTATTTTTTACCTAAATAAAATCACACCTGCTCCACATACCTTCTATCAACTTGCTATGACGATTTTTTACATTCCAGAATAGCATGCTGCGAGGTTTTCTTCGAAACTCTGAACGCTCCTGCATTGTGTGTCAAACCTCAAAGTTTCTTAGCTCTTTTCGGATCAGGGTTCACGACAGGACTCTCTGTAGACCTGGGAGAAGACATCACAGAAATAAACCCAATCTACGAAGGAGGATCCATCAGCTATGCTAATATTGTAACCAATGTCGCTGGATTCGAAATAAAGAGGTATATACAAGATAGCCTGGAAAAAAGAGGTTTTGACCTTGGCCATGATAGCGAGTCAGTTATCAACGATATCTGGAATTTAATGTACATCACTGAAAACTGCGCAGTAACAAAACAGCAATATAAGAAGGAGTACAAGCTGCCAAATGGAAAAGTTATAGATGTGAGCGAAGAGGTCTTCATAGCTGGTGAGATGTACTTCCAACCAGAGCTGGTGTTTGGGCAGAAGACTGATAAATTGCCCATACAAGAAGCTATGGTGACTGCGATATTAAAAGTTGATGAAGACCTTCGGCTTGAAATGTACGATGCCATAGTCACTCACGGAGGGCTTCTGACCATGCCAGGGTTCAACAAACGGTTATCTCAAGAAATCGAGGGAATAATTCACCGACCTGTGAATATCATGGACACGTCGGAACCGTGGTCGGTGGCTTGGATGGGGGGCGCAGTGTTCGCAGGGATGCTGGATGCTCCTAAGCTGTGGGTGCTTAAGAAGCAGTACGAGGACTACGGGGAGAAGGTTGTGAGGGCCAAGTACTTATAAGGCTTGTGTTAAGAATTATCTTTAAAATAAATAAACGTTATTTATTGTTCAAATAATCATATTTTGTTGTATTATTTTTGTATAAAATTGTTTTCTGACTGCCCCGTTGGTTTCTACCAAGGTCGTGGTCTATCTGTGTGCCAAATTTCATCTACATTTGTTAAGTCGTTTTAGCGTGACAGCGTAACAAACAAACAAATAAACAAACGTACTATCGCATTTACAACATTTGTAAAGAACAAAGGCGAGGAAATTGTTTATGGAATTAGTAGGCGTCTACTTATGGCACCGTGATAGATACTGACGAAATAATTGACTAAGTTTTATGAAATCTAGATTATGGCCTATCGAGGCCGAGCAAAAAAATCGTCATTAATGAAAATTCAATTGATTATTTTGTTGATGATATAAAATACTCATGGCTAATTTTCTTTTTCTGGCTTGACTGGACGTTTAATGTTGCCATGTAATAAAAATCTTAGTCAAGTAACATAAAACGCTTTGCTTTTCATATTGCAATAATATACTTAGGAAATACATTTCTGCATCAGAATATAAATGTGAAAATAAAAATAATTGTTTGTGCTATATTCGGTCATCATTTTGAATACATAAATTAAATCGCAGTATAATTCAAGTATGGCAACATCGTTATCAAAAAAAAACATGACATTTCATAATATAAGTAGATAATAAGTAGCCTTATGTTCCTACCAAGGTTGTGGTCTATCTGTGTGCCAAATTTCATCCACATTTGTTAAGTCGTTTTAGCATGACAGCGTAACAAACACACAAATAAACAAACGCATTTATAACATTAGTAAATTTAGGATCAGGTTAGTCAATTTGATAGGCGATGCTTTTCCCTGATTTGAGTTATAACTCATAGTAGACGTCGCTGTGCTATGATAACGTTTTTCAAAAATAAGTTTATTAGAATATGAACACAATTTTACGCGGCACTAGCTTCGCTTAAGTTTCTTACCCCAGTGTCCGTTGTCTCCAACAGTTAGAATTTTCAACGAACCAAAGTCCGAGGTAAAGTCACAACGGTATCAAATTCATACAACGGTATCGCCTTCGGTACAACGGTATTTGGAAATAATGATGATTCTACTATTCAAGAAATTTCAAGTAACTCGAGTAAGTTATAAAAAAAACTAGGTGTCTTTGTAGACCAGGATTCACGATTCCACGATTTCCATACGCATCACAAATACTTTCTAAATTACCAACAATGGATACAAAACAAATCACCGGAGCCAAATTTTGACACAAAAATAGACTTTAAACTTTCGTTTCTTAAGGTTATGAATGAAATAAGAAGATTTAGATTGTACGTAATTGAATCTTAGCTGCGAAGGGTTCTCTTTTAAATATCAGGGTTTGTGTCTAGGAGAGAGATGCGAGTAGGTTGGTGCCTGTGCGTTATATGCGCACGCGTGAAGGTCGTTTGAATAAAGGACTGTGATAAAGCCCAGCGGCGCAGTTTTGAGATGCGCTTCAAACATTACTATGCCACCACGAGTATGTGCTAGGAAAATATAAATAGTTAAAACTTGCAATTGACGAAAGCTGTAACGATGATACCAAGCTGTACCATTATGGTAAAAGATTGTGGAAACTTAGAATTAAATTCCAATAGATACTGTTTGAAAAATAATTAACATGGCTGAGAATGATGAAGATAAGGGAGAAATAGGAAAGTTAAGTTAACAAACAAGCGTTTATTTAATCGGGGTATTCTGCACTGAGAAATGTTCCTGAACGTGATCTCTCTTGCTAGCCGGCTATCTTTTACGTATAGGCTTTGGCCCATCACTTTTCAACATTAAATAACCCCATTTGGTGGACCCATATAAAAAAATTGACCCCTGATTTATAGACGGACAATATGCTTCATATACGTACAGTAGACTACACGTCTGTGGAAATAGTACCTATCTGGCCTAGCATTTTATTGAAACTATGGACTACGCTAGGCCGGGTCAAGACCACAGGGTTACCACCGTCGCGCGTCGTGTGGTCTACTGTACGACGCATAGAAGTTGGAATAATGAATATTATGAAAACAATACTCACTTTACATTGAAAATAATATTTTATTAGAAATCACACAGTTAGACTGGAAGCCGAACACATAGGAACAACATTAAGAAAAGGCTAGGCAGATAATGGTGATGATGATGACGTCGTCAAATTTATTTGCAATAAAGACTAGTTTCATACAAAAGTATTGCAGCTCTTTCGAGAAATAGGATATTTAATCTAGCTGGTCCCTTAAAATGAATTGCCACAGCATTTGTAAACCTAAGGGCCTTCCGTTTCCTTTATGATAAGGAAAAGTTTACGAGTTTTACAAATACATTGTAATTTTATTGCCAGCCCAGACCTGAAGAGTTCGAAGACTTAAGATTTTTCACCGGTATATTATGATGATGCCGTTGACCTCGATACAAATTGTCTGAGGTAAGTTATTAATGTGTGGCAAGGGATGGAATTGATTATGTTGAAGCGCAATTAGAACTGTAGCTGCGTGTGTTTTCTTTTACCGTAGAAGTTCGTTCCGCTAAACCTGGTCGATTGTTTTATAAGTACTCTATAGAGGCTTTTTTTAACAACTTGCATTAACAAATCTGTCTTCTAGCGTAGTCTGTCACTACTTTCGAGAGATAGATTGCTGTGGATCAAAAATACCCGTGCGACATGAGTATGTAAGTATGAGTGTGTGCGGTAACAAAGAGAATTACTATCACTGTTTTACTAGTTGTGCATGACCCGCGGTGGTCCAACGCGTATCAGATCAATCTACTTAATAAAAATATGAAATTCATTCATTCATTGTCAGCCAACGGACTGCCTAAGCCGCCTGGTCTAGAATCATGAAATTTTACACAGGAGTTCCTCATCGGTACAACGAAAGAGGATGGGGCATGAAATTTTGAATAGAATTTTACCATTATTTCCGATGGGAAAATCACAGCTTAGAAGTTAATAAATAACTTGTAAAGCATCCATGAAGCAGGGCTAACATGACACACGCGACACTTACTCACTCTCGCGTTTTCTCGTCGCGGCCTTATCTGTCACTTTTCTGGTTTTCTGATACTCGACTCTTATACCTAAGCCTTATCAAATTCGTGAAAAATTAAATTGATGAAAGGCAATTTTGGTTGATCCACACACTCTTAAAACGTTGATTTCCTCTTTACACTGTGTCATTTTGAATCGAAATGTTGCCATTAACCAGCAGAAATAGCATAAAATCATGATAAGATGCAGTGACCTAAAATAAAAACCTTCATAAGTATAAACACATACACCCTACACCCTAACAAGACATGTTGAAGACGTAACTGAAAATGTTAAAAGTCTCCAATCTCGGAGTCATCCACTGTATTCTACCAGATTGAATATTATGCGAATCCAAAAAATTACTCCTTAAGCGAAGCGATGCTACGAGTATACCATACTTAATGCAGCGTCAGTTCTTCATTAGAAATAGGGTAAAAATCTGTTGTTCATAATCGAGTACCCAAGGTAAATTGAAATAAGAAGATGCAAATGAAACGATGTCCGTGAGCGCCGGGGTTGGTCGGGAGAGCAGTAACAACAGATATCCAGATACAAAGTAAAGGTCGTCGTAACACCACATAAACTGACTAATCAGGCATGCAAGGTATTGAAGTAATAGATGTTGTGTGCATCCATGTTTTACCAAAAACGGCGTACAAATTTTGTAGGTATAGAAGATTACATTTAATTGCATTTTACTTAATCATTTCAATCAGAAACCACAACAAATCATTCAAGATGCGAGCCACAAAAACCTATACACCAATAAATTGGGTACACACGAATGACTCTGTTATTTAGCTAAATAACAGAGTAAATAAATGTCGCTTCGAACAACAAACATATACTAATTGCCATTTTATTTCAAAGAATTGTAACATTGGTAACTCACGGATGGAAATCAAAACTAAAATAATACCCTTTAAAATTTTCCCACCGAGTTATGCGGAGAAATGAAAGCGATGATGGAAATTAAAATATTATACGTTGTTTTTGGTATATTATTAAGTCCTTGTCCGTGCTGGGCCACAGAAAATCCATGTCCTTTCGTTTTGAAAATTCAAAAATATTTTTCCTGCCTACTTTTCGATTTTGCTTTATGATTTGCGACTTTAAGGTTTATAATTACCTAGATTGTCGCTCATGATTCCAAAAATCCCGGCCATAGGACACTGAACGAACTGTACTCAACTGCAACAAAATAATACGAGTAACATTTAAACAATACATGATAAGCTGTTAATTTCAAACATTAAAACTATTACATATGCATGAAAACTTCAGAAGAGGTTGGCCACCCCCGCCTCGGGACCAGAGCGCGCGATTATACGAGTACATATTCATATTTTTGTTTATTTCACGTCCACATCCCACTAGTACATTTAAATAGAGATACTACTAGCAACAAGGCCCCCTGAAAACACAATTTTACTTCGTTTTACAGTGTTTAATAATGCAGTTTCAATGTCAGTTCAATTCAGGAACCCTGGAGGACCCACCTACTTGCAATAAATATGGCGGCATGGCGTGTGATTTCTATGAAAAGTAGGAGTCGAAAGTGCCCATAACCAATGGCTCCAAATCTAAGATATGATTAATATTCTATGAATGAAAGGCAGACGCTAACCTTATGTACGGGTATTAATAATTATATGGGTTTACGTGGAGGGTAAAAACCCCTCGTTTCCGCCGATCGGTGTTTTTGCTCCCACAGTCGCAAACTGGTGTCTAATTTGAATTTATGCCAGCAATAAATATTTTTGCTGCCTACCAGAGAGTTATTGGGTACAATTTATTATGTACGTACAATTTTAAAGGGTTATATTTTTAGAGATAGACCGATGTTGGCGCATTGTTTTGTGCTAATCTGATATTGATTTTTTGCAGCAAGTACATTGGACTGCATTTCTGTGGTAGTACTTTGACCTTTAACTGGCCTAGCGTAGTGTGGAGTTTCTATAGAATACAAAACATGTTCTGTTTTATAACCACTGATGGTCGGTCGACTGTGCCTACAATCGGTAAACAATGTGGTTCAGAAAACTAGTCGGGAGCCACTGCGTTATCCTGTTAGTAACAAAGAGGCTGTGGGTATCTGAGATTCAAGAGAATCTGATCGATCAAGCTTAATACTCAATCAACATCTGTGGTTGAGCATGTGATTACATTGTTCGTTCACCCCATCATGTCATTGTGCTCTCTGCTATTTACGTAAGAGTTATTCCAGCCTGGTCTGCAAATGGGTTCACCTTGCGGCAGCTTCAGGAGATCAGGTCGAAGTAACTGAATTCTAGTGAAAAACGTGGGACACTCAGAAAGTTTTGCAAAAATAAAAATAAATGTTCTGTAGGTAAATATTTTTATATTAAGTTTTCGAAACACTTTTTTCAGACCGCCGTAGGCACCTGCTCGAACGCTTACAGCGCATTTTCCGACTACGAAAATTGTATCCCTTTGAGCAGATTTTTTATTTTCGGGAATAAAAAGAAGGCACACGGTGCTAGGCTCAGTGCTGTAAGGAGGGTGAGACCAGCGTGCTGTCCAGGAAGTCTCTCGTTTTGAGAGCGGTGTGCGAAGGCGCGTTGTCGTGGTGGAGCAGTAGCCCGCGAAGCCCTGTGTTTGGTCGCATACTGCTAACAACAGACAAAACTTCTGCCAAGCATTTGGTAGTATACCATTCAGCGTTGATGCTTCTTTGGTTCCGTAAAGGAATTGACACAAAGTAGCCAATCAAATTGTAAAAGCTCGCGATCACAATCTTCTCCCCGCTTCTAGATCACTTCACTTTGGTAGGAGTTTATTCGATTTAAAACACCCAAACCATCCACAGACGCTTAGTTTCTGGGCCGTGTTGATAAATCCAAGACGCATCACCTGTATTGATGACGTAAACGCGCCGAGACAGGCCTGCCATTCCACCTGGGCCTGCTTCTGAGCATCGGTGAGGTTGTACGGCACCCAGCGTGAAACTATCCTCCTCACGTGAAGATGCACGTGTAAAATTTCGTGAAGGCTTTCCAATCCAACCAACAGTATGTGCTGAATCTCTTGATACGTAACTCGCCTATTTTCTTGGATGAAAATATTCAATGCTAGCACGTTTTCTTCCGTAACAGCCGTCAAAGGGCCACCACTTCTTTCTTCGTCCCCTAAAGTCGCTAGAATTTGTTATACCAACGATACACGGTTGCCTTAGAAGAGCCTTAACCCATTAGTACCATTTGAAGTCTATCGTACTATTCGTCCGGTTTCAGGCGACACTTGAAATCGTAAAAATCATAGCGTGACAATTTTCCCGGCTCAGATCTATTTTTTTTAGAGACACAATATTTTTAATTAGGTCGCAAACAATTTGGTGGGAAATTTTTAAATTGGAACGTACCTATTTTTACTTACAAATAACCATATTTTCAAAATAGACTATAACTGGCTAGTCTCTCATACATAAAAACTTTTTTTTGCTATATATTCTGAGTGACCTGGTATCTCTAGTGAACTAAGGGTAAGATTCACAGATCGTAATTTGTCCTTACTTTGGCTAAGTAAAGTAAGCTTTAAATTGTTAAAACATTATGTGCATTGCGTATTAGCAAATGTAAACGAGCGTCTCATACGAGTATGTTACTTACCGCCATACAAATAACGTCCAAATTCGTATGGGCGCTTTGCAATGTTAAATCATAGTACGATCTGAGAATCTTACCCTATGATACGGTGCGGCATTCTGTTGTACTACGCCACATTTGCTCAATATAATAACCATTCAACATCAGTAACTTCTAAAAATCTAAAAAATCTAAAGCGAACTTAAACTTGAATGTTTCGACAGAAATGTCTTTACGCACTCAAATACGAAACTATCGGGACCAGCCATTAGTTCCCTGATCAAACAATAACAGTTAGTTTTCGAACGTTCGACGCCCTAGGTCGAAATACAAAGGAAGATTTCGGGTACGGACGTACCGACGCAGACGTCGATTTTAATTATCCACATCAGTGCGTCGCATATTATATGAACGAGAATGTTTACTTTATGACAAGAGTGTTGCGTGAACCAAAGTTGTAAAAAGGAAAGTTTCTTATCACGTTCACGTTCTTTGCATGTTTCTTATGCCTAGATGGCATTTTATTTTTCATCATAGAGCCTTTTCAGACAAGACGATTAATCCAATACATTGAGCCCAATGCAATCTTCAAAAGAATCTGTACACGTAAGGTAAGTATTTTTCTATTCCCTCCACCACAATTTTAGTTTTTGAAGAATACAGGGTGGAAGGGACATCTACGCACAACCTGATACCGTGGATTCAGTACATGAAGCTGGACCCCTTGGAGTTGAAATTTTTAATTAGTTTTCAAAACAAAAGTGTAAAACCTACGCGGTCAAAATGTAGGCAGAGCAATTTTTTTAAATAACCGACAGCAAATTTCAACGCAGGGGGGTTCAAAATCATGTACTGAGTCCATGGTAACAGGTTGTGCGTCGATGTCCCTTCCACCCTGTATAATACTTCGTTCCGCCACTAAGTATTTATGTATTGGGGGCCACTGTTTAATAAACCATAACAAGGCCAACTTCACTATCATTATTGTGGGTATCGCAAAAGACGATAACAGAGGATGCGTAACTACCGAACCGCTATAACAACAATCTGTGAATACCAATACGGCTGCGAAATTCAAGATTATGGCGATGATATTGATATTATACGATTTCCCATTAAAAGGTTCATTCAAATGCCTCATGGGTTGATTTATAAATGCTCCAATTAGGTCTAACATTCAAATATTTGGGCAGCAATAGGCTCCTGTCAGATATTATCACCGATCGGACAATACCTACGAAACGAATTGGGACATATATTATCACAATTTTAAAACTATTCTGCTAAATATTTGATGGTTGCCTATAAAGGTAAATTTATACAAAAGAACATAGAACAAGATCAGTACTATTCTGTTCTTGATGTTTTCGTATGGGCAGGCCAACGTAAGAATGCTCTGTCCCTATTAAAACGAATTGTAATGATCATAATTGCATGTAATCAATTCTTCTAACATTTGAACAGACAGCAGTGCTGCTGGAGAGTTTGTTGCGCCACTTCTTCATCCCAGCTGAAGCACTAGGAAGTTGTGAACGGCGAGCGTTTTGGGGACTGTTTTATGTAATTTTAACTTTCAATAGTGCTGATCTCAACTTATTTTGAATAATAACTTTTATTTTTGCGTGCACATTTTTCTGGTTTGGACTAATCCGACCTTGACATTATTATTAGATCCGAGATAGGTTTTAGTAACGAAACTTATAGCATTGCTTTACTTCACGGGAACCTATTAAATATGTAAAGAACGCATAACATTTGAACTAGTAATATAGTTGTAGTGTGTAGTAGTGTAGTTTGATATAGTTCAAAGGTTATGCGTATACAGTCTTGAAAAAAAATGGTTCTTAATGTAGATAACCTAGGCTTTTAGCGATAAGATCGCCCATCGTGGCAGCCTATGTTAAGTTTCTCTATTTATTTATTTATTTATCTGAAGGCGAATACACTTACTTGAAAAAACGTTCAAATACAAGTCACAATATCATCTCAACGACAATTAATATCAAAAACTTGACAAAAAGGTAAGTAAATTGTTTGAGACTGAGAAATGCGAACGTTCGTAAAAATATGGGAATTGACCATCAGTATTTCTTATGGTGTACGTAAAAAGGATTATTTTATTATATTCTATTCTACGTAACAAAACAATAGCTGTTACCCGCGACTTCGTCTTCCGCTATTTTATTATACAAATATCCTGGATGTAAAGTAGTATAATAAAATGTCCTTCTCGAGGTTCCAGGCTATATATGTGATACATTTTATAACGATCAGTTCATTGGTTCAACCGTGAAATGGTTTTAGACACACAGATTTATTTAAATATTTTTAACATTAGAGAGTATGGACTACTAGACGTACCTGTGCCCCCACCATGCCCGTCTTCAGCCTCGGCAGGTCCGTGTGCGAGTACTTGGAGATGGACCAGGGTTCCACCATCGTCAGATCAGTGTTCAGCTCGAACTCGTTAATCTGGTTGCGCAGGAACTTCCTGATATTCCATGGAAGATCGTTGTGTCTGAGGGCAGAGAAAAGGTTTTCGTGATAAGAAATAAAATGTGTCTTTAGAACTATCGTGGAAATGAATTAGGCCATTGTTAAAATTCAATAGAAAAGCATCTTCCTTGTAAACAGGGTGGGGATTTAGTCACTTGCATCCATCAAGAGCTCCGAGAGGTCGATCGAAGGTACGCTTAAGAAGCTACGCTTATCGCGGTCGGATGGGTCACCATCCACTGCATAAGTCCGTGATAAAGCATGTTTAGCTGTTTGTCCCGACTGTCATTCGTAGATTCGTCTTTGACTGTAGTAACGGGTAGTCAGTAGCCCAAGAGGACAGTTTAAGATGTCACGTAAAGATATGAACTTTGTTCTTTCATCAGTGAAGAATACTTTGTATATCAAAACCTTATGAGCTAGCAGTAGACCTAGAGCCTTAAGCTGTAGGTCAACTGCACTATGCCAATATAAATCCATCGTTTCAAGATTTTTTCAATACAACGTTCCATAGGGTCTGTTCTTGCACGCACAAAATGCCTTTAACTTTCTTTTGAAGTCCAAAATCATTATTTCCATCCGTATACCCTTTAACAAGATAAACAAAAACAATAACAGTTTTATGAATGTTGACAACAAAACATTTTCGTGCTGCAATTTTAAGTAGAACACTTTTTGTTCTAGAAAACTTTTAAAAGCTATATCTGGAATTTGGCAAGCAGACAAACAGACATTGCGACTGGATCTAAGGTCGTGGCTACAGAGTGGGTGGTTAGGAATCGGATTTGTGTCCCCTCTTCATGTCGCATCACATTTTGCAACTACTGCCGCGACTCGCCGCGGGCTTGGGTTCAGCTCTTTTTGTGGCGCGGGGTCAAGTAGTTATTTATCTGGCGGTTGCTTTAACCTTTTGTTTTTCACAAATAGAATAGTAGTTCACTTAACGAAGAGTTCTGATGACAGGCTGCTTGGCCACGTTTGCTTTGGAAGTATGACGATCGTTATGTGTGTTTTTCGGTGATCTTGTAGCAACCTAATTAAGTGCCGATTTCACCAATGAAACTGAACGCGTTCAGCACAACTAAAACGCGTTCAAGAGCAGTCAGTGTCAAAATTGTTATGGAATATTTACAATGACAGCTCTTGAACTAGGTATAAAGTGATGATCGCGTTCAGTTTCATTGGTGAAATCGGCAACAGTTCTCTCTTTTCTGCCAAATGAAATATTTTTATTATGTCTCAATCTATAAGTAAGAAGTTTACTTGTGTAATTGTGAAATGTGTGTATTAGTAGTTTTGTTTCCGCACCTTGTTTCCGCCTCACAGAATACTTTCTGCGAGCGGCTAAGAAGCGACGCGCTCCTTCAATGACTGCTTCCATGTCCGTACCATTGATGCCCAACGCTTCCAACATACCCAAATACTTTAAATGATTTTTATTTCTGTAAGTGGGTTTGTACAAACACTTTTACACGTCAAACTTTTTTTTTTAAACTAGATGAGGTCGGCGTTTCCTATCTGACTACTCTGAGAAGAAAAGCCGAAACAAACTCAGAGGTCACAGTCTCTTTTAAAGTCCAGACATAATCTTGGTCAGATCATGTTAAGACCATGTGGATTGATGTCTGAAATGGTCTTTTGAGGAAAGAACCACACAGATTGAATGGGCCTGTCCAGTCAGTGCACGCATTTATCAGTAATCGTACAGCTCATCTCAAAACATAAGGAGCTCAACGATTCGACGAACAAAACCAAAGAAAGGACATTGGGTAGGCCGCATAATTACTCAAACCGCCACACCAAGATTACGATTAAAACTAATTGAGAAAATAAAATAAAAAAACAAAAGTAAAAAAAATAAAAATGACCCACATAGTCTTAACATTCACAATAATAACAATAAAATAATACCTAGGTTAGTATTCATGTCATTGTTTATTTTACAGATCATAAGAGGACCATGTAGTTGTGTCTGAAATGGTCTTTTGAGGAAAGAACCATACAGATTTGAGTGGGCCTGTCCAGTCAACGCTCGCATTTGCCATTAATTTAAAATATATTAATTATTATATAAATTATAGTTTTCGGATGCGGACAGGGTTCTTAGGTTTATGGAAGCCGAGTTGGGTTGGCCGACTGTCAAGTTGACGGTTTTTTTTTCTTTGTTTTTTTTAATTGTTATTTTTATAGTATTTTAAACATAAATTATACAACAATGTTTTGTTATGTGTTCCTACAACATATTTGAAGAACCTGAATCGATAACCATAACATACTCTACCAAGATGAAACCATAAAATAAACTACCATAATGACTTATAATCACACGGAGGATAGTAAAATGTTAAACTGTTGACGAGAAGTCGGGCGCGAAGGTTGATTCAAACCACACTCCCAACATCTTAGGGTTCGTCGCTCAGCTCCACCTCGCAGTTGCCGGAATCTGCTCCAGACGAGAGTCCAGTGATAACGACCTCTGCAGTTGCGTCGAGTTCGAGTGACGAATACTTGTCGCTGCCGACGTCACCACCACCGACGACACGAGTAGCCAGTATAGGATACCGAGGCCCACCGGCCTCTGATAGGGTCTCCGCTCCCCGTGGAAATGTTCAGCGCATGAGGTGGACACAAACTGTCAATGAAAATGTAATGCGCGCAAAAGAGGGGCAACAGAGGGGGATGCAACTTGACTGCGTACCGTGGTCGGATGCTCTCCCTATTTCAGGTGCTTGAGCCAGCTGTCAATGTGTCGGATCAGGTGTGGGTCATCCAGCGTAACCATTATGCTGAATGATATCGTACTCGATCGACTACGCCTCGAATCACGGAATAGCCATGATATGCCTACTTCGCCACAGGTCGCGGTGCAACTGCAAAAACCCATTGTGTCACCGCGACCTGACCGTGTTGAAGAAGAGGATGATGATGGGGCTATATATCCGTGAGTTCCCAATGCAATGCAGGATTGAGGAGCGCTTTGGAGGATGCTTTCCGGGAGTATCGCTCCATTCCGTCTGAAGTTAGATCACGTTTACCTCGTTTGCCCATGCACAAAAAAAAAGGCTTTGATGTGACCTCTAGACTCACAACTGTCAAATTGTTTTGACGGCAGCAAAGATCTTGCCGATACCCACTCGATCTTGTACTGTGCAGCTGTAGTGGCATGTCGTGTTGCTCATGTTAAATTTCCCAACAGTGACAGAACTCCACGACCAACACCAGCTGTATCAGCTTGGCAGTGCAGGCTTGAGCGTCGTATCGGTGAGACTAGAGCACTCATCGGCAAGCTAATCTGCTTCCGGGAGGGCAATACTAGCCCTAGAATGATTCGCTTTGTGAGGCGGGCGATCTCGGGGACTGATATTAGTTCTCAAGATTTTTTGACCAGCAGCTCAGAGCGTATCGATTTCCTGAAGCAGAAGATCTGTGCATGGGCAAACCGTATTCGTCGGTACAGACGAAGAGTGGAGCGGTACACTCAGAATCGCACATTCCAGAACGATGAACGGTGGGTTTATAGGGCTTGGGAAAGACCAGGCCAGGGTGTGGATGACACGCGCCTGCCAGATGATGACGCCATGTGTTCGGTGTCTGTCAAATACACCGAAGATGATTGGACTAGGGAGATCGAGCGTGCCTGTGATCATATACCGGAAATGGGAGCACTTACCATCAGCCCCCAAGATGTAGCTCGTGCAGTCCGTCCGTTACCTAACTGGAAATCTCCAGGGCCGGACGGGATGCACAACTTTTGGATAAAATGGTTACAAAGGTTGTACACCCGCGTGGCATCCCAGTTCCAGTCAGCCTTAGAGTCGAGAGTAGGGTGACTGCCCCAGTTTCTAACGACAGGACTAACCCACCTGCTCCATAAATCGGGTAGTACTGCGGAACCCAAAAATTATAGACTGATCACTTGTCTACCGATGGTCTATAAAGTTCTTACATCCATTTTGAGAGCTAAAATTAATATACACATAGACTCCAACTCCATCATGTCAGTCTCTCAAAATAGATGTAAGAACGGGTCCCGTGGTACTAAGGAGCTGCTCCTAATTAATATGACCATTAGACCAGGTTCGTCGTTTCCGAAAGGATCTGTCGACATGTTGGATAGATTATAAGAATGCCTATGACTCAGTCCCACATACATGGCTCATGAAGGAGATCATGCTGGAGTTGTATAACGTAGATGCATCTCTACGCAATTGATGTCGTGTATGTGGCAATGGATAACTAAGTTTATTTTGTAAATTCGTTCTCAATTATGTTACTAGACTGTATTTACGAATCAAGACAAAGGATTACACAAAATATAAAAGAATTAAATAATATATTGACTACAACACAACCATATTTTACAGGAGGGAACAAATTGTATTGTCACGCTCGTTATGTAAAATTTCTGCGAACATGGCGTATGTGTGAATTGACTTGCACAACGACACGGTCCATTGTGATCGTAGATACAACTTGTCTCAATTGTGGTGGAGGAAACATTGATTCACACGCGACAGAGGAAATGCAATGCAAGAATATTTGCAGCGTTACATGTTTACAAGCCGTGTACCCGAAGGAATTTCCCGTAGGCAAAAATGACGGACTTCCATTCAAACTTTCATCCTCTACATGTTTATATAAAATATATAAGGGATGAATTTTCAAAAATCCTTACTTAGTGCTCACTTTCGCTATATGCGAAAATTTTGTGTCCAATCCATTATGAAGGTTGTGCGTTGTCTGCCCGTAAATAAACGAGTGATTAAATATAAGGGTTTCATTAAGTGGAATCTATTTTATGACGTTTACATAAGATTCTTACAAATTAGTCACTATTTAATCACTAAGCGGATACTAGAATTAAAATGTTTAATTCTAATTCAAGTACTAAGCGGTTCGCTAAGGATGGTGACAGCTGTAATTGTATCAAGTCTCTCTCTCAATTATTGAATACAGGCCACCCGTTAAACGCACGCGTTCACGCACGAAAGGATGTCGCATTTCAACATTGGAATGTCTGACGCGATACATAGGTAACCGGCTGTCGGCATAGATAGCTCGAGTGCTTTAGTAAACCACCTGGTATTGCGTGTGCGTTGACGTATATTTGTCACTTACTATGGCAGGACTCAGAGATATCTTAAATGATTTTATTTCTGTAAGTAGGTTTGTACAAACACTTTTACACGTCAATAGTTATATTTAAAGACTAGATAAGGTCGGCGTGTGCTATCTAAATACCCTGAGAGAAAAAGGCAGAAACAAACACAGAGGTCACAGTCTCTTTTAAAGTTCAGACATAATCTTGGTCAGATCATGTGAAGACCATTTGGATTGATGTCTGAAATGGTCATATGAGGAAAGAACCACACAGTTTGACTGGACCAGTCCAGTCAGTGCACGGATTTGTCAGTAACATTTGTTGCAACTACCTTGACTTGTGTGCACAAATATATGTATTTGATCGGATTTTTTTATATGAGTTCATATACTCTATCTAGGTGATAAAGAAATTAAGAAATCAAAAAAAAATATCTCTCCCTAAGTTTGAAAGTCACTTAACCGTCATGAAATAAGAAGTTCTTTTTTGATTTCAAACCAGAGAATTTTAGATATTCCCATCAATATTGAACATTTGTAAAAAAATGAAATTAATAACTCAACTCTCAATTCTTTATTGCGTACCATAATAACACAACAATAACATCACGCCTTGTATCCTCGAAGGGTTGGGCAGAGGTGTACCTATAGTACACCCACATTTCGCCAGTTATGCTTAAGTCCCATGTAATAGCGGGCGAGCCTATTGAGTAGGCTTTATTAGTGATTATTTGTAGATGCCATTATAATTAAGTTACTTATAACTTATCATTTAAGTATTCACAAATACCAAAGTAGCATTTGATTACAAGGAAAAGCTTCAATTGATTGATAAAGATGTTATTCTTATTTTTTTAAATCTTTATTATTTCGGGTAACTTATTATAGATTTTATTGACATGATAAAGGAGAACATGACAATGAAACTATTGGAGTGCATTTTTAGTCGCGATGTTGATAAGTTTCGTCTTATTTTATGTCTTAAACCATTTTTTGTTTGTATCACCTCTCTTTTCGTAAAGAATTCTGGATACTTTAGCACGAACTAACAAACTTATGCTACGGGTACGTATAAAAACCTAGTTCCTGAAAATGAGGTTTACAGCTTTCGGTGACTTCAATATTGCTAAGATTCTTTTTTTTGTAGGGTAAATAGCGTGGGTGTATCAGTGCTCTTGTATTTAAACCATGCGTAGGCGAACGCGTAGTACGTTACTAGTGTACTTTTAAGGTCTGTAGTTTTTTTTATCTCGCAGAGGGCGTAAGAATATTTAGATATTTTTGCTCTAACTTTCTGAATGTGTGACTTCCAATTTATGTGTGTATCAAAGTTTAGGCCCAGTAGGGTGAAATTATCAACTACTTCTAATGTATTATTTTAAAGCTAAAGTTTAAATTTATTGGTATATTTTGGCGAGGGTCGAACGAAATAATTTTTGTTTTATTGTAGTTAATTTCTAGGTTGTGTTCAGTCATATAATTTATTGTAGAATCTAGTATGGAATTTAATTTATCATTTAAATAGGTGCTATTTTCGCATGAGGTAAGTATAGATATGTCGTCCGCAAACAGGACACATGGCTCATTTATATAATTAGGAAGGTCGTTTACGTAAACAAGAAATAAGAAACGTCATATTACGCTTCTTTGCGGGATTGAGGCGGTGATTTGTTTGCTGTCGGATCTGATTAATTCTATTTCAGTTTCTCTGTTATTGTAATGTTCGATTTCAACTATTTCTTCCCTAGTTTCAAATAAGATGCAAACCAGTCATAACAATTGCTGCGGAGTCCTTTACTATATAGTTTATTTAATAATATTTCAAATTGTACTTTATCATAGCTTTAGCCATGTCTAGCAGAGGGCCTATTGCGTACTTTTTATCGTTTTTTAATATATTTGTAAACGGCAAAAAAAAAACCGTTCCACTAGGTTTTTTCGGGAACCGTTTTGGTAATCATTAAATATATGATATTTTTCACAAAATGAACTTTACTCGATTACACATAGCTTTTTCGAATATTTTGGAAGCTGTCGGTAAGAGGGCAATGGGGCGGTTATTATTCGGATCAGTTTTATAATTCTTCTTGTGAATAGGCTTTATAAAAGTTTTTTCACGAGATTGGAAAAACTCCTTCTTCAAATGATTGGTTTAATAATTTATAAAAAGGTAAGGTTAATTCACATGCACATTGTCTCAATAAGGCAGGTGGACGTTCATCAACACCGTGACTTTTTTTATTTTTCTAACTTCACCTTTGTGTTCACAAAAACATTAATTCTGTTTGCTACCTCTTTGGGTTCATAAGCGCTATTATTCGTTTGTAGGGTTTTGTTACATTTGTCACTTGCTATTTTTTTAATTTTACGTTCATTTATTATGCTCCACATTGTCATAGCTTTATTCCTATTAGATTTAATCTTATTTTTTTGTAGTTTATTTTCCATGCTGTCGTTACTGTCTTCTTTAGGTTACGAGGAGGTATTAACGCAGGATATACATTTGCGTTTTTTCCTAGACGGGACTCTAACCCACTACCAGTAGCGAAGAAAGGCTAGCATTGTGCCATTTCAGCTGTAGCTTTAACTTTAATTTTAACTTTTAATTTCTCTTTTTGTATTTTTTTTAAGACGACGTTTGTACATAAGTGCATGTTTTTTTATAATTTGCGTCATAATTGTGCAGACCACACAATTCTTTGTTTTGTCTTTGTTTTTATACGTACATGGATACACGGACTATCGATGCCGCAGCGGTGGGACTTAGCATAACTGACGAAATGTGGGTGTACTATAGGTACACCACTGCCTAATCCTTCTGGGAGTACAGGCGTGATGTTATGTTATGTGTTATATTATAGTCCTTAAGATTAAGCGCAAATCTATTCATCACTACATTTTCTACGGAATTTATAAACGTGAGTTCCCACCTATATATGTATTAAGTACTCTACTGTTCAGCCAATGCATTAAATCATTCTTTCAACACGGCGTAACTAACATAATGAGAAGAAACCCCGCGCATTAACAATCTCCTCTCTCTGGAACTAAGTCAAGCTTTTACTTAATTATTTCTAACGTGGTTTGTGGCGCCACTCCACGTGAACATGGGCTATGTTTAATGTATTAGTTTTAGTTCAGAGCTATGTAATGCGTCAACTTAACAGGAAATTGACTTGGGAATCTCCCAATGGAATAGTAAGAAACGAAATTGATATTATAACTACAAACAAACCAAAACTATTTAAAATGTCGAAGTTGTGACCCAGTTTAACTATTATACTGACCACAGATTACTTCGTGATCAAACATTTACATAATATAAAGCTACCGATTACACTTCCATTGCCGAATAACACCTTAGAATCTTTAAAAACTCAACTGAATCAAATAAATGAACCCCAAACGATCCTGGCAAAATACGATGGTTTATAAAAAGAACTAAAAGTAACCAACAGAAAAGTAGAGAGGGACAAATCGTCAAAAGATAGATTGGGACCAAAAGCAAGAGAGTTAATTGAAAAAAGGGCTAATTTATTAAAAAATTGAAGGGAAAATAAACAAAAGATAACAAAACTAAGTAAAGAAATTAATTTTGAAATAAGAAAATACAGAAAGAAAATTAGAACCGAAACAATACAATTGCACATAACAAATTCAGGCGGACTTAAAAAAGCATGGAAGGAGCTTAAAGACCAATCATGTTGGATTAGTAATGAAACACATCATAGGACAAAATAACATAAATCTAAAAGAACGGAAATACTAGAAGCAGCGATTGATTTCTACCGCGAACTTTACAATGACGAGAGAACAACACCACAATCAAGCAACCATGAAGACATTGAAGAACCAATTCCAAATAAATTAAAAGACGAAGTAACCAAAGCCAACCAAATCACAAAAGAGAGGTAAAGCCCCAGGGTGAAGATGGCATTTCAAACGAAATCTTAATAGGAACATCACAGATTATTTGAAATACAATAACGGATTAATTTAATAAAATTTTAAAAATTGAATATCCCGCATCAATGGCATTTCTAACTACAGACCCATCTCGCTAATGTTTATTGTGTATAAAATATTCTCTAAGATAATGCTAGAACGTTTAACAAAGACTTTGAACGAGAACCAGCCAAAAGAACAGGCCGGGTTTCGAAGTGGCTATTCAACCATGGACCGCATTCCTACCATAAAACAATTAATTCAGAAATGCAACGAATATGGAATAAACTATTACTTGGCGTTTATAGATTACAACAAGGCTTTCGACTCTTTAAAACACGTGAAAATATGGGAGGCTCTCACCTTACAAGGAGTCAATAAAAAATATATACGTATAATTAAAAACATATACGGAAATATGATAGCTAAAATACGCACAGAAAAGGTAGGAGAATGTTTTCCCATTAGACGTGGAGTTAGACAGGGAGACCCCTTATCACCAAAACTCTTCTCTGCAACCCTAGAACATATATTTTGGAAACTAGAATGGAGTAATTACGGAATAAATGTTAATGGAGTATTACTAAACCATCTAAGAATCGCCGATGATCTTATACTAATAAGCGAAGATCCAGCGACGTTACAGAGCATGATTGAACAACTGGTATATGAAAGCGAAAAGGTGGGATTATCTATAAATACAAGTAAAACCAAATTGATGGCAAACCACACGGACGTCCCAATAAAACCTCACGGTACTGAGCTGCAATATGTAAACGAATATACTTATCTTGGTCAAATAATATCTCCAAAAGATCTCACAACAAAAGAAATTAACAATAGAATAAACATAGGGTGGAAGAAATACTGGGCTTTAAAAGAAGTCATGAAAAACTCGGATATACAATTAAAATTAAAAAAGAAAGCAAATGACACATGTATTCTGCCAAGCATCACATACGGGTGTCAGACATGGAGCTGCACAAACAAGGATATTAAAGCTTTAGAAGCCTGCCAACATAGAAAGGAAAGAAGTATACTCAACATAAAATTAAAAGACAAAGTACGATTAACAACAATAAAGCAACAAACCAATTTTTTTGACGTAAAACAACAAATTGATCGATTGAAGTGGAAATGGGCAGGCCATTTAATAAGAAGTAAGGAAGAGAAATGGGCCAAAGAAGTGACAGAATGGTGTCCAAACTATAAAACAAGAAGAAGAGGCAGACAGTATCGTACATGGAAGATGACACGTTCTCCCCAAGCGTTCTCCACGCCTATGCTGAAAAGCAAGACAGTCAAGGAACCGGTGTCGATTAAAAAGATACATTATAATCTAACATACACGTCGTAGTTAGTAAAAATAAGATGAAATGTAACTTGTATGATTGTTAAAAAAGGCTATTATTATTATCTCCTTTATTACATTTTACAAGCTTATAATTTACATTTTTAAATATTTTTTAAAAAATCTGAGAAAAAAAACCATTTAAAATAAAAAAAATTGTTTCCCATCGGTATCGGGAACAGGGTCCAAGCTACCGGCGGTCAGGGCTCCAGAGAGAGGAACCTCCTGACAATGCGAGCCGTGTCCAGAAGTACCGCTTTCTGAATCAAGCCCTTGATCCAGCTGCCCAACGAGAGCCTCCTCAGGTGTTTGTCGAGGCTCTTGGCTATTAAGCCATTGGCTGTCACGACTATAAGCACAATGATTGCTGAGTCCACATCCCACATGTCGACAACCTCGCGAGCCAAATCAAGATACTTGATTTCTTTATCTTTCTCGGCTTTCACGAGGTTACCGTCATGCGGGACCGTTATGTCAACAATCATTATGCGCCGCTCTACTCGATCCACCACCACTAGATCAGGCTTATTGGCAACGATAGTCCTGTCAGTGATGATAGATCGATCCCAGTACAATATGATATTTCCATTTTCGAGAACTGGGTCGGGCACGTACCTGTAGTACGGTACTTCCGATTCCACAAGGCTGTATTTGAGATCAAGTTGCTGATGGATAATCCTGGCTACAAGGTTGTGTCTATACAAGTACTCTTCGTTAGCTAGACGAGAACAAACGGAGATAATGTGTCTTATTGATTCCCCCGGACGGTGTCATGCCCGACAGATGTCAGCCGTGCCGTCTTTCACAATAAATCTCCGGTAATTGTTCGTCATCATAACTTCGTCCATAACTGCACAGACAAAACCTTCGGTTTGTCCAAAGAGGTCACCGAAACGCAGCCAGGCTACGGACGCTAGAAGATCTACATCGGGTCCATGTAGGGCCCGGAAAAAGCGTCCATGAAGCTCCTTACTCTGCCATACTTCCATGCCATCATTAGTGTCAAGCACTACAGGTTTGCGCCAGTTCTCTTTATCCAAGGAGAGCTAGGTGAGGCCCTTATCCACCGCGACCACATCACGATGCATCCCCACGTCGGCTTCTAGGAAATATTCCCTGAGACTGCATATCTCGCGATTGTGTAGGGTCTTAGCGTTTAAAAAGCCTCGACCACCACACTTTCGCGGGATATACAGTCTCATTACCGATGACCGTGGGTGATGCATTCGGCTGCAGTCAGCAGTGTACGGACCCTCCTATCCAGGGCGTCGAGTTCGGTCTGAGTCCATTTGAGTATGCCGAAAGAGTCTATTAAAACTGGGTTAACGATTGGGTCATGACCCAATCGTTAAAGGCGCGCACCTTGTTTCCGCCTGACAGAAGACTATTTAACACTTTCTTCAGGCGGCCAAAGAAGCGCTCCTTCAACGATTGCTTCATGTCAGTACCATTGATGCCCAACGCTTCTGACATACCCAAATACTTATAGGTTTCGGATGCGGACAGGGCTCTGATGTTTCCGAGAGTTGGGTTCCCACGGATTCCACAATCTCCCCTCGCTTTACATGCATGACCGCACAATTGTCCACACCAAATTCCATCCTGATGGCGCTACTGAAAGTTTCAGTTACTTTCAGTAGTTCCATTAGTTGCAAATTGTTGGGGGCAAAGAGTTTTAGATCATCCATGTACAGAAGGTGAGATATAACCTGACCACCTCTCCTCAGCCGATAGCCTAGACCTGAATCGTCCAGCAGTGTGCTTAGAGGATTCAAGGCTAAGCAGAACCAAAGCGGGCTCAAACTGTCGCCCTAAAATATACCTCGCTCGCTCCTTATCGGCTCGCTATTCCTCAGGATATTCCGACATCCTGGATAGCGAAGGACCGTCCTCCATCGCCCCATACATGAGATCAAGAAGGTGCGCAGAGTTGCATCGACTTTATACAACTCCAGCACCCTCATGAGCCACGTATGTGGCACCGAGTCATAGGCCTTCTTGTAATCTATCCAACATGTCGACAGATCCTTTCGGGAACGACGAACCTGTTGGCTAATGTCCATATCAATGAGGAGTAGCTCCTTAGTACCGCGGGACCCGTCCCACATCCATTTTGAGAGGCAGACATGATGGAGTTGGTGTCTATATGTTTGTTAATTTTAGCTCTCAAAATAGATGTAACACTTGATCGGCCTATAATTTTTGAGTTCCGCGGTGCTACCTGATTTATGGAGCAAGTGGTTAACTCCTGTTGTAGCCCCATAGTATGAGCGCATGACGTTTTCATTGATGGATCGTGTCCATCTCATGCGCTGCAAACTTCCGCCGGGAGCTGGGACCCTATCAGAGGCCGGTGGGCCTCGAGGTCCTAAGCCGTCCGGCGGCCGGCGTCCTCCTCGTCGACGAGCAGGTGGGGGCGTCGTGGGCGGGGAGAAATACTCGTCCCTCGAGCTCGACGCAACTACCGCGGCTGGTGTCGTCACAGCGCTCACAGTAGTGCTGGGTACCAGCGGCGGCGAGGCGGAGCTGAGCGATGAGTCCGAAAGTGGTGGGCGTGCTTGACGTGCGGCTGATCTCGTCAACATAGTTTCTTCATTTTTCAATTTCGTCAGTTCTTGTTCATGTTATTTAATGGTAAATTATCGGAGGTGACATCTGTCATGTCACCTCCGATTCTGTCGTTTTTTATTATTTTTTTTACATTTTGTTATTTCGTGTTATGGTCACTTTTTTTGGTTTTAAAGTTTGTTTCAAGTTTCACGTTTGGTTTCTATTGAAAAACTATTGTAGGATTTGGTCAAAATTAGTTTCACTGAAATGAATATTTAGCAAAATTGGAAATTCAGACGTTTTGTTGACTCGGTGCTGCCATTTTATTATTATTATTATGTAATGCGTCATTGGTAAAAGTGCGAGTTGTGGCGGGGATGGTCTTGTGCTGTTATTTAGCATAATTTCCTTTACTATTCACATAATAAATAACCTTTCGAGCAACACACAAATAACGTCATGTTGGAATATGTAAATCAACTTAAGCCGTTTATACGGTTACGTTCTTAATACAAAGCAAGGTTTTTCTTTTGGCTTGTTTTAAGCCTTTTATACATATAAATAATAACTTAGCGGACGTGTTTTAGAGCTGTATGTGTCAATATTCCTCAGAAAATAATGACACTGACAGCCTTTAAACCTAGTTTATGTGCTGATTGTGTTCAGTTTCATTGGTGAAATCCACCCTTATCTATCTTAACGCCTCCCCAGAGAACTTTACCATATTTACTCGGAACAGAGATCGAACTACAAAAACTAGCTCGAAAGTTTAAAAGGGCTAAGGTAATAAAATGCCTCGTCAATTATCGAACCTAAGCAGACGCTTTACTTTGTGTGATTTAATTAATTACCACTGCTCTCAAAACGGTGAACGAAACCATCGCGAGTAAACTGGCAAGTTCTAGAACCAAAAATTCAAAGACTTGTGATATCCGCCAACCTGCAGTGTTCCCGCGTGTTGGATTACGGTCCACTCCCTCTCATAGACAGGAGGCCTTTGTCCCAACAGTGGTAACATTAAATTTAGTCTGATTCACTTAGGTATTACGAGTATTATTAGTGACAACTTTTTCACAAGGATTTAGGAAAAGACTGGCCTTCATTATATTGCGTTACTTGAGTTGTTATAAGGTTCCGTTCCGAACTAACTTGGCTCACAAAACGAACCAGTATTTTATCTAATGAAAAATAGATTGGAAGCATGGAGCTTCAACAAGCTTAGTTGGCAGAATCAACCGGAGCGCGGCAAAACGCAACTCGGAGCGGTGTTCTTTGTATCAATACTTATATTATAAATGTGAAAGCAACTCAGTCTGTCCTGTCTGTTACCGTTTCACGCCTAAAGCCTGAGTAAAATCGTGCGATTGAATTGCTTGTGGCATACCACAAGTTATTTAGATGAACTTTTCGCACACAAAGAAGGTACAAAGGCGGACATACTCAATTTTTGATGCCAAATGAGCTCGTCCGTTTTTTTCTTTAAATACACATACACATGTTTATATATTTGTATTTTGATGAGAAGATTATTTTAGAACAAAAACATAGTTTTTTTTTAGTTTATTATAATAAATATTATACTTAAAATAGTACACAAGTACATTAATAGGTTGAAGCAACAAAAAAACTTGTATCGCCTTAACACTGTTTAGACGATACAAGTAATTTGCTGCTTCAATTTTATTGCATGCCATGGCAAAGTTGCATCGCCTAAATACGAGTAGGTCTTAATGACTGAGTGAATTTCGATTTGGCACACAGACTTGACCTTGACATGTGTTGGACATTTTTAACTCGATAGTCCCTGTGGGATAAATTCCAACTAGCTAGTATTTAAAACAATGATGCAATAGATGTATAAGACACATATATAGACCACAGACACACGGACAACAACATGGAGATTACTATCAAGTCCTACATTCTACTTGTAAACCAACCAGGCAAAGACTACTTCATCTCATCAAGACTTACCCGTCAGTAAGAGGCACCTCCTCCAGGATTTGCTTAGCGATCTCCAGTCGCTCCCGGTCGTAGGAGGCGGCGGCCACCACGGCTATGATAGCCAGGAGAAGGCAGGCCACAGAGCGGCGCTCGCACGGGTTTATCATCCTTGCTGTAAATAATAGAAGAGATATTTTAATAAGCTGATTGGGTTGTAAAATAAACTCAGGGGTGTTACATACTGCAAGTCAATAAAAGACGAAAAGTCATGCTGTGTCAAGCTATTTTGAACCAAACGCTTTACACATTGACATAGCATCCAGTCTGGTCATCATATCATCGAGTTTCCTAATATTTCCCATAAAATAATGTATACTGCGTCGTTGGTCTAGTAGTTTCAAGAGCTACAGCTGAGCATGAGGTCCTGGGTTCGAATCCCAGGTCGGACAAAGTGTTTCTGGGTTTTCTATCTAGAATTTCTCAGTAGCAGCCCGGAGTCTGGATTTGTGCCTGATTTATGGAAATAGGCTCGCCCCCCTTTATTACATGGGACATAAGAATAACTTGCGAAATGTGGATATACTATAGGTACACCTCTGCCTTACCCTTCTGGGATTATAGGCGTGTTGTCATGTATGTATATTTTATATTTAAATAGGTACGTATAAATAAAGATTTGGTGCTGGGGTTTGCCGCAGCTTATCCCTGAACAGGTACTTTTCCTTTATATTGAGTATCCATATGAAGTTTTGAAGTAGAAAATGGGAGAGTGCGAGTTAAGATTACTGGATGGCTTTGACAAATTTGAGTTCACGATACGCATAATATAATCTGCAAGTGACGACGTGAAAGACATACCATGCTTCTATTTGTGAGTGTGTAGACATCTATTTACTAATGACTTCTGCCCGCGATTTCGCTCGCGTGGTAGTCTACTACACTATAAAACATACTCTATGGCACTTGGCAATAGTGTAGCTTTCTGCAAGTGAAATAATTTTAGTAATCGGATCAGTACTTCCAGAGATGACCTCCAAGACAGAGTTTACCTGTTTATAATATTACCAGCTTCTGGTTTGAATTTGATTTCCCTGTTAGCCCGACCCACCGCATCGCGTCGCATCGCCTGCCCGCGCTATCATTTATTTTTCACTCAGCGTTCTTTCTGACTTTTATTATTTTGTCTTGGCTTTTAAAGGTCATAGCGTGATGTTTTAACGCCTAAACTTTTCTTAAGAATTGAGCTATCAAATACAAAAAGATTATTTCAAAGCCGACAAGCAGTTCTAGAGATTTGCCCCTACATACAAACTTGCAAACAAAAAAGAACTTTTTGTTTGTTATTATAAATGAGTGTAGATTAGAACCTAGCCACCATGAAAAGGAAGAGTTATCTCGCAAAGTTTGATTGATGGTGATTTGACTGTTTTGTATCAATGTCATCAAATTATACATTTTGACAGATTTACATCCTTTGAACCCAATTTTGAATGTCAGAAGATTCTCATCAACCAAGCAACATATGCTTCCAGATATTATGACAGTTTCCAGTCACTACACGAGCGAGTGCCAGCAGTACTCAATATATTTGGGGTCACAAGTTGTAGTGTAGGCTAGCTATACATCATACATATATGGTTATAGTGTATGCTGGCTATGTGATTAGGTGTATTGAGCTGGAACTGTGCCCAACGGCTCTGCTGGTCGATGGCATGAATTTCGAACTACCTTCTCTCGCATGCCAATCATAATCAATATTTGGGTAGATGGTATATGCGCATCAAAAGTTTCTGATGATCTTGACAGTCTACCTAAATAGTACTTTTGTCAGGCCAAATCTAAGGGCATTCACATATCGCACTTAGACGGTACTAAGTAAGCATTCCATACGAATGAGAACCTAAATGCTACTTTATGATATACAATAATACTTTACATAGAAAAGTATAGTCAAAATGCAGTCTGTGAATCTTGCTTTAAATTGAACTTGGATACAAGGTAAATACGTTTTTAAAATAGTATGTGGTTAACGTAATGTAGCTCTTCTTAAGAGACGCTGATTTGAGCTTAGCTAAGAAGATATAGTTAGTGAACAATGTCAACAGAAAAAGTTTTGTAAAAAACATATATTGTCGTAAAGTCAAAATCGGATGCTCAACCAGTAAAACTAGCTGAAATCTTACATTCATATTAGTTAAAATAATAAAACTTTACGAAGGTAACCGTTAGATAATCTGAGGGAAGATTTTACAATGTAGAACCACCCCGTACATATTATCTAGCGAGTTATAAAAGTGGATAGAATGGAGAGTGCTTACTATACAGTTTTAGGCACATCTTCTTTAGTTCAGGTTTTAGCGAGGACGCGGGTACACAATCTAAATAAATGTATTTGCATCTATTTATTTAATAAACCTTCAACCACCATTACGGTTTTTGAAAATCATAGAAAGCACGTATCTCGAATATCTACGAAACCTACAACGACTAACATTAGAAGCACTCTATTTGCGTCTAAGATAATCCTGTTTCCAAGAAAGTTGGCGCGGCATCCAATTAAACCAGATGCGGCTGTAGCAGTTATAAATTTTACACACACGTATATCACGGCATTACCCACAGCGGCGTCCTTCGCACCATAATCCCCAAGGCTAAGAATGTCGCCCCTTAATCACCATTCCTGAATAACTAACACGATTTACAGTGAACAACATCAAAACACTCTACAGGTCGCCAGCTTACCTCTACATGTCAAAAACAGGTCAGAGCAAAAGAGACGCAAAGACAATTCTACACGTAAGCGAAAAGGTTCGAGAATATATTATGACGCGTACCAGGTAATCCCTGTCTTGTACAGAATACATAATACAGGTCTAACAAGGTAGCTTTAGAAGTAATTAAAATGCTCCTGCAGATAATCTTTTTTAACGAAATTGGTGTCTCTTTGGATTAGGGAATGATCTAGTACAGCTGAGACCCTTCTCATTTTCATTATTTTAGGGACAAAGAAATTTACGACGGAGAGGCTTCTACCTACATACCAAAAAAAACTATATCAATTTAGAAAACTGAAAGTTTTTTAAGATTTTTTCTAAAAGTGATGTGTTTTTTTTGTAAAGTGCGCTTTGTTAGTGCAGAAAAAACTAATTTTCTTTCTTTTCTTATTTTTCTTCTTGAATAGTATCGCCTCCACGGTTAAAAAAATTGGTTAAATTATTAATCAGGAGATTAAATGGTAGCATTTAGGTACATTGTTTGTTAGTAAGAAAATTAGAAACTGTAAAAACATTTAGCTGAAGCAAAACTACCATGGTAGAAAAAATAAAATGTATTTTCGTACTTGTCGGTCGGCTTGGCAGCAATCCCTGAAAATGAATCTGTACTCAAGCGCCCCAATTGAGTAATTAAAGAATCTCATTAAGTATTTAAAGTAATTAGCGAATTAAGAAAAACAAACGGACTTCAAATAAAGACGTTTATTTTAGTAAACGTTTGAATTATGCCCAAAAGAGCTTGTTTAATGAATCTTTTCAAAACATATATTATTATGAAAGGTCGCAGGGAAATGTTTGCGTATCAACCATGCACGGCAAACGAACATTGGTGACAGCGGAACGTATTTTTATCGGAAACATACTTTGCCAATCATCTGGATTCTGTCCAAATGATTGGCCAAATATGTTTTCTTCAGTAACTTTTTATAAGTTTCAGGTATCATAAAAGGGCGACCTTAGTTTGTCACATGGCTGCAGTAACAGGGCAAGGCGGCGGAACCTACATCCATAACTTGGTTGTCTAGAGTCACAAAGTGCGACACTTTTGTTCAATTTCTCGAGTAATACATTAGGACCAACGACGGCTGACAGTCACACCGGTTTGAAGAAGTGATGAATGTAAACATTGTTTTGTGTGAGATTCAAAGTGAGTGTTTGAATCCGATAAAAGTTGTTAAACAAACAAGAACATACGTCATGAATAGCATAACATCTTATTTGCAAAGTTTGTAGGTTCAAAGTGTTATAGCATTCAATATTCAAAATCATAATGTAATTGGATAAAAAACGGGAATAGTGTCTTAACTATCCCATTCGCTATCCTAATTGCACTTCTAGTATTCTAAAGTTAAGTAAACATATTGAATATTTTGTACAAATTGAACATTCAAATCTTAATTTTGAGCGCAAAATTTCAACACAGACTTTCTGCAGGCTGGCTTGAAAATCACCAGGTACACGTCACATAAAATATTCCTACTCGTCGCAATAACTTCAATAACTCTGCTGCCGAACAACTTTCTGAACACTTTCGTAGAACATGACGGAGTGAACATGCGGAGATAACCTGAACTTCTAACTAAACTGGATGGAATACCTCCATAGCTCTGACTTTACCAATTAACTATACCCTATCTGCGATAAGTTATTATTGCTTTGATTTTAAGTTACTTATCAGAGAGGACATTTCACTTAAATCAACACAACTTATAACAAAACCATAAAAATCTCAGCATTTTGTGTTAAAACATATTTTAAGGTTCCCTACACAAAAAAAAATCCGTCTACAACAAAAGTTTGATTTGGAAAAGTTGACTCAATTGTATGTTAAAAACACATCCATAAAAACAGACTGAAAAAACTTGGTGCAAGTCGAATTGGTGCGATTCGGAACGTCGGTTCGACATCACATTCAATATGCACAAACAGTCCCACGTAAGCTCATTCGACACTCGGATAACTTCTCGCGTACCTACTTTCAACGCACGGTCCACAACTTATTTAGAACATATATTTGTACACCCGATTTTATTTTACGCTGAGATATATGTTTGGTACCTTAGATTTTTTTACACATTGGCAGTTTCGGTTCTGCCGTGGCACAGATTATTTCAATATAAAAAAAATAAGTTATGTGGGGATTTAAAATATAAATGACTGACTGATGAAATGTGTATCTAAATAAAATTAAGTGTTTTTATACTTTTTTTTTTGTGGATAAATCCCATAACAATCTCACTGATGGGACACAGGCCTCCATCTTCTGCGCGGGCCCAACGCTGGTTGGTAGATGTCACATGTCTTCGTATTTTTGTTTTAGGACATGCCGGTTTCCTCAAGATGTTTTGTTTCACCGTTTTGAGAGCACTGGTGATGAAATAACTTACACAAAGTAAAGCAACTGTCTGGATTCTAACCCACGACTACAACTCGTAAGTCGCGGCCACGCAGCCGTTGGCAATGGGCGGCCACTACGCCTAAACTTGAACATCTTTGTGTAAAAATCGTCAGACCAAACCTCTTGTCTTCCAGTGTAGCAGAATGCTATCAACTCTTTCTTCTGATGCGTATGCTTAATAATTTTTCGGGAACTAAAATAAAATAAAAACTTATTAACACTGCCGATAAATTCCATACCTACTGTGCATGTATAAAGTTAATCCCAACTTCGGAATCGTTACACTACGGTGCAACAGGCGGCCCATCGTTAACGATTTATTGTGACGGTGTTAATAGCTCTTTTGAGCTACGTTGGGAGCCGAGAGCAGTGGGCCGTGACGAGCTGAGACTCAGTTTCATAAGAACTTCATTAAATAGCTCTCAGCGGTAAATTAAATTAATTTGTTTTTAGGCTTTGATCAATGTCTAAATGTAAAATGTTGCTGAGAGAGAAGTTCATTTCATTCCCAACATAAATAATTAATTTGGTTTAAAATTGTTTTTTTTATTTTTCTTTCATAAAATGTAAAATTTTGTAAATGTGAGAACGTTGTAGGCCTTGTAGATTGTAGATTTATAGACCATTGTCTATTTGTTCGTTTGTTCCCACTAGTTCGACTCATTAGTTCGATCGTCGAACTAGTGAGATTTTTTTTCTCAACTGGTCGACTGTCACGTGATCAAATATATTTACCGCAATAAAAAAAAATATATAACACCAACTTTTCCGCATGTTAATTGTATTTGAGCATCAATATCTTAAGCATATGGTACTTGATGACAGGCCTACACTGTCCTCCCATACCTATTAACACTGTAACTTAAAAACATTGTATAAGTCTAATATTTTTAAAAGAGTAACCATGGAGTTTCTTGCCGGCTCTTCTCCATAGGAAACGACCAATTGGAACCGTGCACCTAGAATCTGACGTTTCATAAGTGCCCATGTAGGTTTATGTGAAATAAAATATTTTGATTTTGATTTGACTACTTTTGACAGATAGGCTGGGACCTGTGGAAGGACATAGACTACTTTTGACAGATAGCCTGGGACCTGTGGAAGGACATAGACTACTTTTGACAGATAGGCTGGGACCTGTGAAAGGACATAGACTACTTTTGATAGATAGCCTGGGACCTGTGGAAGGACATAGACTACTTTTCATCCCGAACCGCAGACGATGTCGCCGGCAACGGTGAATTACATATGGACAGTCCACTCTGTCAGCAATAATTTTCAGAACCCTGTTAGGACTGGCCGTGAGTGACTTGAGCCACCATTGATGCTCCATACGACCGACGCCTGTGAATATTTCTCCCGCAAGCAGAATGTTTATAAGGTGGTACAAAATGATCTTAAGAGCGTCACATTTACGTCTGCAGTACAACGTGCAAACCTACAGGCTATCATATTCGCACGCACGGAAAGAGCCCATTCCCTTTCAATGTCAACATTGTCTTTAAGGTCAGTGGCGGCCTACTGACCTAGGTATTTAAATTGTTCCACTCGTACAAGCCGTTCAGCTGGATAGAAGGCACATCAGGATGGTATTTGGTCCGCGCCTCAAAAATAATTTACTGATTTTTGTGAACGTTACTCGAAAACTCATGTTCAGTTGAATAACGATCACATGTAGCAAATAGTGTCCTTATACCGCCGACTGAAATACCTACCGCACTCAGCAGCACCATGTCGTCCGCGTAACTGAAATGATTGACACATACACCGTCAATAGTACAACCGACATCATGACTGCTAAGCACTTCAATCAGGGCATTCATATATATATTGAAAAGGGGCAGGGGACCCACTGTCACCCAGTGTCTCACCCCGCACTCCAAAGCCCCAGACAGATCGAGAAAACAAGCGAAAACAGATGCTCTACTTTTTGTGTAGTACCTGACGGCCTGCTTGAGACACACAACTGCACTTTCTGTAGAAAGTCCTGGCCGACACCCGAACTTATTGTCGTACAGCACGCGACGTTCGTTTAGCTCAAGCACCTTAGCGACTTTGGTCGTTTGAGAAATAGGTCTATAGTTAGTTAATTTAAATGGTTCAGAATCACGTAACAGTTTGTGTCTCGATGGGGATGCCATCCTGTATTGTGTCATGATTAACTGCTTAGCTCCTTAAATTTATAGCTGGATGATAATCTTTTAAAAGGTTAAGTCTGTAATTATTTGCAATATTCTAACCTTTTGGCTCGCCCTTTTAGATTTTGCGGTAAATTATAGAAGAATGCAATACGAATAAATTGCAATATTAATCGCAAATAGCGAGATAATAAATAACCTACAGACTGACCTGGACTAAGTAATAGGGAATATATATGCAATATTTGAAAAAAATCTATTCTTAGGTAGTTTTTAGTGATGCTGATACATTCAGACAAACAGACAAAATTTCCCAGATTTCTCAAAAGTTTTCAAAAAAGCAATGGACAGTTTTACTTGGCTACAATTATAAAGTATGTAGAGATTATTTATCATATATATAATTATAGAGTGTGTAGATATAATGTGTAGATTTTTTATTTTTATTTGTATGTTCCTCTTTCTTTTATTTTCAAGATTAGTCTACCTACAAACAACACTACCGGCAAATACACCTATTTCCTCAATCGCCGCATTTACGTAGTAAGCGCTTACGAATTTAATTTTTTTGATAATTAACTTCAAGCTTCTGAACGTGAAATTTAAAAACAAATATCCATTTCAGCTAAATGGATGGGAGGAAATTACGTCATTTGGTTAAGTCATTAAATCCGGCTGGGCGGGTTGCCTCGAGTTCTTTTCCATAATGTAGGTTTTACAACGAACGAACATTTCAGAAAGACACAAGGTAGCCTAAACTATAATGAACTAGAAACTGCCGAAGACAATAAAGTTAACAAAATAAGATAGAAGTTAACTACGTTGGCCGACCAACAATATAATTTAATTGTACAACATAAAAGTCCCGTGTGGAGCGCTAATAAATGGGCCTACTACCCGACCGGCTAACAGAACGAGCGATTCGTGACAAACACCAACCGGTGTGGCCTCGGTGCGTGAAAACTATCCCCCGAGTTGCTCCCGACAACCACACGACGCGACCGGACCGACCCAATTGTAACTTGTAAATTGTAACCACACACAACGACTCATAAATTACTGAAGCTTTACCATCGCTTTCCGGACAAACTATTCTTTGTTCAGGCATATTTATGTAAACTGGCAGCTGATCGTAAAATCGTAGGAGGTCGCTGAAATAAGGAGACGACCTTTTTCCCACATTTTATAGGAAAGTACCTTATGGCTCAATTGCCGCTACAGCGTAGATACGGCACGAAAACCGCCAATATTGATACGTTGTCACTTCCATAAAAGTTTCGTGGACTTTGTTTTTTCCTTTTGTGATTTCAAATTGGGGTAAAAATAACCCTGCTGGAAAAAAAAAACAATGCGAATTTAACTTAAAATACCCAGGTACTGACATCAACAGTTAACAGCTAATCTAAAACAGCAAAGCACAAACATGGAGTGAACTGGCGGGCATTTAGTGCTACAGACATCAAACCTGTATGATCGCTACACAGGACACTTCTACACTCAGCTAGCAAATGCATTTCCCAGATTTTCATCAAATATTTCGAGTACTGTATTGAAATCTATACATTAATTTAATAAAATATTAACGAAGTCAAAACTACACATTAAAAAAAGTTATTGCTTTTTAGAATTATTGTTAATTTCCCCGAATATACATATTTAATATGTATGTTCTGAATTGGCTTAAAAATGGCAGAACGGATTCGAATAAAATTTGCTATCCCGGTAGTACGTTCCCGTGGGATGATGTTTGGTTGCATTGTACTTGCGGCTTGTGGCGACAATTTTCGGCTGTTTGGTTCGATTGAACATAACGCAATTTTCTGCCGTAAGAAGTCAAATCTTTACTTATGCATATTACAATGTAGTGAATATAGTTTAGCAGCCTCAATGCACGTGACACTTCAAACCACACATTAGAGGGGGTTACCTATCAAAAATTCGAAAATATTTGAGCGAATTTCATTCTCCCTAAAGCTCTCCCAAACAGGCGCAAAGCGACAGTGCGACACAAAGGGAAGCCTTACAACTTTTCAATTATTTTCGTTTTGCTTTTTTTTCTTATTTTCTAAAACACTTAACATATTATAAACAAATTGGTTTTAGCCACACAACGAAAACCTCTCAGGGTTTATCTGTTGCTGGCGAACCGTTGATTAATATTTTTATTTTGTACATTTTACAAACTTTAAAACATTCAAACTCAAACTCAAACTCAAATCATTTATTTCAATTAAACCATTTACAGGCACTTTTGAATTGTCAAGGAGTCGGTCAGTCAGAAATATGAAGCTAGTTGCCCATTCCAAAGCGTAGTAGGTACCTATGGAGAAGAACGGGCAAGAAACTCCATGGACACTCTTTTAAATAATAATGTTTTTACATATATCTTAGTTACATCGATTAATGTTGACACTATAAGTGAGAACGATGTACAAAAAACCGTACACGTTAAAAGCGTCCAGAGTGCATCAAAACATAATTAAAACAATCCAGCTAATTAATTATTAAAATAAGCCGTGGCAGCTAAGAGATGGCCAGTCCCAACTGACGGCGCCCGTTCACGAACATGACGCATGGATCAGCACCATTCAGCTCAACCATTTTGAAGGGAGCTAAATGATCCGACACACGCGCCACCGTCAGCGAGACATTTGAGTGAGCATGCCATACTATCAGCCGCCAAGGCACATTCAAGTCAATCTATGACATTACCCGGTAAATGGTAGCTCTATAGTACAAAGTACTCACATCTGTGCAATGCATCTATATAATAAAAAGGAGATTGAGTTTATATAATGCAAATAAATTCTTACTATCTTCAGCAGCTTCAACAGTGATTCGAATGTCAATTAATTAGTTGTGGTGTGGAGCAGGACCGGCATTAAGCCAGGCATTTTTATCAGTTATGTAATCCTCCAACCTATAATATGCCTGCCTGAATAGTGTGCGTTTGACAAAGGATTTGAATTTTGTCTCATTCAGTTGAAGTATGTGGGGAGGTATTTTATTATAACATTTTAGACAGTACCCCATGAAAGATGAGTCTATTTTAGCCAGTCTGAAACCTGGTTGAACTAATAGGTCCCGATTTCTAGTACTATAATTATGTCTTTCACCTCTTTTACTGTAAAGATGTAAATTTTTTCTCTTATGAGAAGTGTTGTGTAAAGAAACGTTTTGATTTCTACTTATAACTTCTCGAACTCGTTTTGTATAACGTTTGCAAGTCTTCTGGAAGTTTATTAAGAAAAAAAGGTATTAAATATTCTGCAACCCGCATACCGTACACATGATTGATTTTTGGTAGGATGTATTTATTTTAAGTGGTATCGTTCTGAGAAAGTCAGGTCTTGTTTTTTCGGTTAGCAGCTCAGGTCTATTAACTTCAGGGCCGCGGGTTATTCCACAGAGAAAACCGTGGCCCTGGCACAGGCAACTGAAGGAACACGGGTGGGTTTTAGTCAGTAAAAGTCTGACACGCCCTCCCGCTCCACCCAGAGCGGGAGAAGTCATTTGATGATTTCCCACCCAAAAAAAAAAAAAAAAAAAAAAAGGTCTATTAACTTCCGCAAGAGTAAAAAATTCAACTTTATGGAACACATTCATAACATTACGGTATTTAAAGAGATCTTCGTTACTGTTTTTGAATTTCTTCTTTAAAAGTTTTGGTATAATAACTTTTAACATTCTTAATGTACTTTTAGATATCTGTCAGGTACGTATGATAAGTTCTCCCATAACTGCTGAGTCCGTAGTTTATAACCGAGTCTGCTAGGGCCATATATAACATTCTAAGCGTTTTGTACGGCAGTTTATATTTTAGTATGCTTACCTAAAATATACCTTAATTTGTTGCATACGTAATCTTTGTGCGGGCCCCAACAGAATCGGCTATCAACTATTAGACCGATATACATGTGTTTATCAACTACTTCTATTATCGGACATTTGCCTACATTGGACAACCTACGTTGTAGGGATTCCTCCGCATCATGAATGTTTTTATTTGCGACCAATATACACGTGTGGTCTGCGAAATGGTATACAGAGCCTGAATTTGTAGCATTACTCATGTCATTAACGTAAAGTAAGTATTCCGTCGGACCTATAATTGAGCTCTGGGCCGAGCGTTGTGTGGATGGCAACTTTATACTATACGCATTTTGTATTTTAACAGTGCTGTTTGTGTGATCGTTTTAATAGTTCTAATAGTGGACCTTGTATTCCATTTTGTGACAACTTCTCATAAATTGTGTTTCAACAGAGCAGATCGAATGCTTTGCTGAAGTCTATAAAAAGTGTCAAGCCATGTTTTTTATTATTAAAAAGTATATGGATCTCATCGATAAATTCTCGTAATAATTGTGTCGTACTCTTATTTTTCTGAAATCCATATTGTTTATTGTTGATTATTCCGTGTGTTTGCAAAAAGTTGTTCATCTCATTAACAATGTATCGTTCTAAGATCATATCTATACAATGTAGTATATTGATAGGACGATAATTGTTGATGTCATCACGTGAGCCCTTTTTGTGTATTGGACGTCTCCCCCTACCTTTAAGAGATCAGGATACGTACCAGTCGGCAAGCAACCTTTAATTAAGTGTGTTATAACTGGTATTACATTAGCTGAAGCATACTTAACTTCTTTAGCACGTATCCCGTCGTAACCTGGGCTTTTCCTATCGTTCATTTGCTTGATGATTCGTTCAACCATGTCTTCTCATGCAGGTTTCACTCTTATCGACCTATCAGGAATTATACCGTACGTGAATTTTATCACATCGCAAGAGTTGGTTAGCTTCTTGATATTAAAATTAAATTCAGTCATGAAAGTGCTGGCCAATGTTGATGGATTCGTTCGAAAAGTTATAAGTAAAATGCTTTCAATACATTGCGTAATGTTGCCGTTTAAGCTATTAACAATGTTCCAAATCTTTTTGCTATTTTTAATTAAAATTTTGAGATACTTCCATCATTATTTGTTTATTTCTAATGCAATTTGTGAATTTTTTGTTTTATTTCTACATTTATTGTATAACAATCTTTTTTGTGGGTAATTTTCACCTTTGAGCCAAATTTCAAATAATAAATCCCGCTTCACGCACAACTTACGTATGTACTTAACACTTTCATTTGGGCACCCGTATTCAAGGGGTATACTCCAGTCCATGTTATTTAGTTCACTGTGCACTCGGCGATTTTCGATCTTAGTTATTATTTGACTAGAGGAGTGTGAGTCATAAGCGCGCACATTATCGCACAGCCAGTTATGCAGTGATCGGCCGGTGAAGTGTTCACAACAGATGTGTAAATGTTATACGCACTAGCATTGCGAATAAACACGTGATCTATACGTGACTTAGAGATTCTGTCACCGTACTTTTCGATGCGTGTATACGAATTAACGACATTAATCAAACCCAGAGTGCACAAGGAATCTAAATATTGTTTTACCAAGGGCTTACATACTTTAAGATCAATATTCATATCACTCATTATTACATCATTCTGTTTTACAGGATATTTCGCTATTAGGGTCGACAATTCCTTTATAAATCGAAGTTTGCATGTGTCGGGCGGTCTATACATAATCCGAATTTAAGACTATTTATACTTAGTTCGCAGGCAACACTTTCAAACTCCTGTTTACACAAGTTACTATATCTCATAAAATATGCAGACTTATGAATATACAATAGCACACCCCAACCTCTTTTATTCGTTCTTAATTCTGAATAAAGGTTGTAGTCAGGGAGTTCAAACATTTGCACCAAGTCATTTTTTACATTTACTTCAGATAGTAACAGAATGTGTATTCTATGTTTACTATTTGACACTATGTACTCAATTTGAGCAAAGTTTTTGCTTGATAGACTGCATGTTAACATGCAGAAAGTACAGACTGTTTTCGGGTACCGGTATACAAGAAGTAAAATCATCCCATGTTTGACAATTGATTTCTCCTATATTATGTTCTGTTGTATCCGGCATAAAAAATATTATGTTTAGGTATTTTAACGACAATAATACAGGTGTACTTACTTATTGTCCATCATGTGATGATTTTACCTTTTTGATATCGGCGAAAGTGTCCAAGAAAAAAAAAACACAATCCGGTCGGGATTGTGTTTTTTTTTCTTGGACACTTTTACGCAAGATATTTTTCCGTGTTTATACCATATAAAGTTAAATACTCCTTTGAGTTCTACTTTTGTTTTCCATAACAGGTAGGCCGTCGACGGCGTCAGACACTTCCGGAGGTAAACTTTATTAGCACCGTCATGCTAGCAGCAGATATCGTGGTATTTTTGGCAGCATCTATCCATAAATCTCGGTTTCCCTCTCGGAGTATCACAGTGATCGGAGTCGGACCTTTGTTTCTCGACACATTTGCTGGGTTTCTCGTTTTTCGATAGGCTTTTACGAATTCATCCGGGTTTTGCGTTATGGTTACGGCAACTTTCTTAGCAATATCATCAGGATTGTCTTTCTCAGATGGGTTTATACCACATATCTCAATTTGGTTGGATAATTGTGCTTGCTCCATTTGGTTTAATTTGTTTTCCAGAACTTCATATTTGATATTTGTGTTTTTGCATGATTTTGTAAATCAGTGCAATGATTTTCAAACTCCTTCATTGACTTCTCGTATTTTTAGATCTTAGTCTCTAAGTCTCATCATACTCATCAATTTTATCAGAGTAGAATTGCAGGGTACGTTGTAACTCTTCTTTGATAACTTGCCACACTTCCCTGCGCAGGTCTCGTAAAATTTGTTACATCATGTTGTCTGCAGGGGTACCAATTTGTGGTGCAGCAGACTCTGTATCTGTTTTTTCGTCCCCTTCGAAATCGGGGATGATACATGATAGTCTTTTCGGTTTCCCACCTCCGCTGCATGATTTTCATTTTCATTTCCAGTCCACTGAATCTGTATCGTGCAATACACTTAGCTGGTTGGGTGTTATTGACGCACAAGAAGCATGAAGCCACTTATTACATTTGCTGCACTGCAATCCAGGAGACTTTTTGGTTATCGTTTTACACATTTTGCGCATTTCACCATTATTCTTTGGTATGTAGGGTCATGGGTAACAGTTATCGATTGCTGCGTACGCGACTGCTCTCGATTGGCACGCGTAAGCGACTGATGATTTTGCTTCATCGAAGTCACGTCTGCCACTGTATCAGCTGACCTATTATTAAATCGCTTTTTGTCGTTACTCCGACGTTTCATTTGGTCGAAAATCTTTTTTCGGAAGTTACACTTAGCTGTAATAATATTTATTGGAACTATTATGTTTCCGAACATTCATTATAGGCACCACTGTTTTAATGTAATATTGAAAATGCTGCCAAGTAACTGGCTATATATTTGTTAACAAATAATATTACGTAAAATGTTGTTTCGGTGTTGAAAATATGGCAAATAAATCATTTGGCAAATTAAAAAAATTCAAAAGAGGCTTCGGCCAATCGCAAAAAGTTTTTTGTAAATCGGCGAAATATTTATAAAATAATAACTATGACAGATGATACTTCGAATATCTAAAATTATGACGAAAATGCATATAGCAAAAAAGACGTCGGTCAACAGTTTTACGAAAATGAAATTCGAACAAATTAAAACGGAATAGTGATTGGTTCCCATTAGAGGGTCTTGTTATTGTAGTTACATGATGTGTGATGCGTGCTAACCCTCCTACATGGGGTGGTAAGGTATTGCTAATAAATTGGTAAACGATATTGCTCCCAAAACTATCGACAGTTATACATTGAGGTAGTCAATTTCTGTTAGAACACAAAAATATATAAAATAATAAAATCGTCACACCACTGAAGTGCCAACACAACACTTCTATAAACACTCCCGAATAACCTTCCGTTTACTGACCTCCAAATTCCCAAAGATAAAGTGTAATCATACGAATACAAACTATCCGGAACAGTAATGGCTGGGTTTTGTATGCGATCATTGTTTGCCGTCAATATATTACTTATATAACAGCCTACCGATACCAGGGCTATGAATTAATGGCGTTAGGAAACTGTTTTGATCGTATTTTGAAAAGGGATTTGCTGGCTTTGCGCTTATTTTAGGGTTAAGTCTGCGTCAAATGGTAAGCGGAGCGGGCAAAGTTGGGGAGTTGTGTAGGGCTGAGAGGGCGGAGTGGGCAGTGTTTAGTGAGCTGACCTAGAATATTTTTATGAGCACGTTTTTATGTGTTAGTTGTGTGGTGGCACGGGTAAAGAATTTTCTGCAAGGAATATACTAACATCGGCACACCCAAAGTTGTTTAAATAGTAGCGACAGTTATACAGTCAGTTAGTAGTAATAAGTCATAGAAAATTTATAAAAAAAAGCATTTATTCGAATTAGACAGAAAATCTGAACTTTTCTAACGTCAAAATTACATAAGACAGTCCTCCAAAACGCCCGCCCTTCACCACTTCCTAGTGCTTTAGCTGGGAAGAAGAAGTGGCGCAACAAACTCCCCAGCAGCACAGCTGTCTGTTCAGTTAGAAAAAACTTGATTCTATACAATAGTAAGATTAAACTAAATTATTTGCCATAGGTCCATGCCATGTGTCATATACCAATAAATACATTGGTAATAAACTCAAGCTAAAAAATAAAAATGTAAACAAAACTTAATACATAAATAAAAGCCTCGAGACATAAATGGCTAGACAGCTTGGATGTGCAATGCTGGATTATGTATACACAAAAATGATAAACTAGGACCATCCAAGTAAAATAAATAAACAGAACATTTACAATAACAATTATTTTCCATGACTTTGCAATATCGTCTGTGTACTGTGACCAGCATTCAGTAATACGAAGAATGAAATCCACAAACTGGTGATCGCCAAGGTTGAATTTAATTAACCCTTTCCCCTTCATATCAATCACTCCTCGATCAACTCTTACTGGCGTAATTATTCCCCGGAGCCTTTGAAGTGGTCTGCGAGCTACCATTTTGAATTCTCGTTTGTACCATGCAAGTGGGCCACGAAAGAAACTCGTTCATTAATATCAGAGAAAGGATTGAGGGTCTCCGTAATAGAAAGGTCGCTGGATGCGGTGCCAAGTCATTATGTGGGCTGATTTAATAGAATTAGATTACTGTGCTTAACTGGACGATGGTAATCTGAACTTTGGTAATGAGGACGACTTTGGAGGTCACGTTAGGAGGGTATTTTCAAGGGCGACGTGATTTTGTAAGACTTTGGTTGGATTTAAAGAATTATTTTTTGTTCATCACCCCGGAGTTAATTCTGCCAATTTAAACTTAAAAAAAAGTTTAACTGAATTTAAGGGTATCTTTACTATGGATTTATTATAAATCATTTTATTTCAGAACAATTTATTTTCCATAAATTGCTAGTAAAAAAAACTTTTAACTTTGTAAATAAAATTATTTAATTAATACGGGGGTGAGGTTGTGCCTATTGAAACTGCATTGTTTGTCAAGTCTCAAATCAAATTACATTTGTTTCCAATTGTTATGATTTTTTAAACCTCTTATTTCCTTAAAATAATATTTATTATTGTACAAACTACAAAATAATACTTTAGTAATACTGTTGCTAAACATTGAACAATACTGTAACATTGCTGGATAAATCATCCACAACCCAGTGGCTGGGTAACACGATGCGCCTCGGCAAGACTGGTTGTCAGACTGTCGAAGACCTACGAATGACAGCCGGGACCTCAACCTTTTTTTTTTTATCCCGGGCTGGAAAATCCTCATGGATGTCCTCCGCCCTGGGGCGGGCGGAGGGGTCTGTCAGACTCTCACTGACCAAAAACCACCCCGGTGTTCCATCTCACACCTACGTCGTGGTCGCGGGAACATATGATTCTTCCGCAACCCCGACTGGTGCCGGCCCGCCTCTGCGGGCCTCCTCAGGTTGGAGGGGGGAGTGAGGTGTTTGACTCCCCCCGCAACGTCTAAGAGGGGCGCGCGTGGAACACTACGCGCTGCCACCTCGGGTACCCGATGTTTGGGGGGCGGCGGACGTCCCCGAGTCCGCCGTCCCTGGACCCATTTAGGGTGGCTGGAAGAAGGCCTTGTCCGCCCTCCGCCTGCGCCCGGTGCGCCTGCTGCGGATCGGGAGAGTGGACGAGATCTCTCTCTCCCTTTCCGCAGCCTCCTTCTGCGAGATCACTGTTTCGCAGAAGTAAACCACCGCGTCCCTGGACTCGACGCTGCCGACCATCGCACTCACTACGGCCGGCAGCGACAGGTCACTGCCTACTTCAGAAGCCGGGACCTCAACCTAACCTAACCTTTAACATATCTCGGAAAAGAACAATCAAAGAAATGTTACACAACAAGCACAACAAGCCGATAGACGACGCTAATGTCTCGGATGCAGTTCGCAATTAAACTTTCCAAAATTGTCAGGTGGAACAAAATATAATTACAGTATTTTTATTTTACGAAGCGACGCAAATTCGTACGTATTTTACACTAACCAACCATAGAGTAATTACAAAATGTGAAATCAATGTCATAAAAATTATGTTAGAAGTAAAATTTGCAAACAGTTTGGTTTTGTCACTCGCTTTACTTGTGGTAACACACTGGTTACGTGGTTTGTACACAAACACGCTGTGAATGTTTGCGCGAAGACGAGTAGCGTCAGCACATAACGATCATACGCACACACGCAGACACACTTCACCATTGTCTCGGACGGTGCCAAGAGCTCCTGCGCTTACACACACATTCACAATGTGTTTTATAAACGACATGAAACTAGCTCTGTATTATTAGGGTTCCGTACAAAAAGGAGACAACGGGAACCTATTACTGAGTCTCCACTGTCCGTCCGTTCGTCCATCTTTCACAGGACTGTATCTTTTGAACCGTAATAGGTAGACACTTAAAATTTTCACAGAGTGTGTACTACTACAGTCACTATAACAACAGTAAAAAAAAAAAAAAATATATAAATTCTACATTGACATCCACATTGGCGAAGAAGCTGACAGAAGCTAGTATATTATATATTGTATATCTTACGACTTCCACGAGAACGAAGTCCATATCTACATTATTGAAAACATTTGTCATCCAATATACCAACTCCTACCACCTAAACTTATTAACAATATACCTAACCTCACAACATATATATACTCGTAATAGGGATAATTACTATTTTTAATTTTTAGCTTAATAACATATTTGCCACCAAAAATAGTGCAAACAATATTATAAAAAGTGTGCAAGCTTAAAAAATTGCCAAGATATAACCGTTTTAAATAAGTATTAGACAAGGACAGTACTATCGTAGAAGTGACGTTACGACTATGCAACTTCATACTAGCGCCGTACATTGTCCGTACCGCGCGACAAGAACGGGAATAATCCCCTCCAAAAACTTTTAAAGCGTGTAGCTTCTTCATATTTACATAGATTTTTTTTCTTTTTTTCGATTACCTCAGTTTCACCATGCCTTCTTTATAATTACATGATTTTTTGGAAAATTTTTTATATCCCTATTGAATAGTAGTACATCGGTAGATATAATGTAACAGGTAAGTTCATGAAATGTGTTTCTGAAAGTACATTTACTTTGATGTTGGTCAGTTAATTACGTACCTGGAACAGCTATCGTAACTACATAAAGTATTTATTAGACTGCAAATACATTTTCCTTTGACCTAACAACCAAGCTAGTAATTACGACGAATTTCACCAATAAATGTTTGTTTAAAAATGTTGTGGAATATTGACACTGACAGCTATTGAACGTGGTTTAGATGTGCTGACTGCTGACTTCTTAATATTATTGGTGAAATGCGGCCTTAGAAACATTTGCACTTACGATTTACCTACATTGAATTAAAAAACCAAAAAAGAAAGAACATTTCAGACACCGGTCTACATGGTCCTCAAATGATCTGACCAAGATTATTTCCGGATTTTTATATACACGTTGACATTGATGCACTATACATATATTTAAATATATATATATATTGTTACAAGACTAAAGAAGTTGGAGGGAACAAGAGGCGTGGTTAAGGCAGCTGCGTTGAAAGTGGGGATAGCGAGCGGCAACGGCAGACGACGAGGAGCGCTCGCCCTCTTTCGGATCGACAGTCGACGGCGACGGACGTCTATCTACCTCAGTATTGTGTTTTCTCGGTGCCAAGTGATCAGCTTATTAATAATTCAATATTTCTATCAAGTTTATTAGGTTTTCCTTTTTTTAAGTTTCGTTTGTTAATAATAAATATAGTTGATTGGTGGTGCGTATATTTTTTAATAAAACCTACTTCTGTTAGATAATAATATATATATATACACAATGATATGAAAATTTACAGTGTAAAGTATTATATTATTTTCATAATTGTGAATGTGAAGACAATATTTTTTTTCTTCAGCTAGTTCTAATCATGGTCTGATAGTTTGAGTATATTTTGGTATTGTTCATCGAATCGTTAAGATCCTTAAGCTCTGAGTTGGTCTGCATGATTGCTGACAAATGCGTGCACTGACTGGACAGGTACACTCAATCTGTGTGGTCCTTTCCTCAAAATACCGTTTCAGACACCAATCTACATCCTTTTCACATGATATGACCAAGATTATGTCTGGACTTTAAAAGATACCTCTGAGTTTGTTTCACACACTCGACGCTCGACTCTCGCCGCGGACGGACGTGTCTGTGCGCTCTCCCGCTCCCGGCCAAGTGTTGTGTGTCGTGTTTATACTCGTCGCTACCACGTGACGTCATCGTAGTCGCCCCGACTACTCCGACTCAATCAAAAAGTGCCTTTTTCAAGGCAAATCTCTTTTCTTTAGCAGACTTTCGTGAGAAGCTTCACTAGGCCCCTTCTGGGTAAAACCACAGTTTCGTGGTCCTCGGTTGAAACCTTACGGTGTCAACGAAGCCGACTGGGGTGTTGACCCAATCACACCCGCCGAACCCCTTCAGGGCGAGGCAGTTAGTTGGACGGGTCCCAGATAACCGGCCTTGGGGGATCTCCTAGTCGGCTCTGATGACAGTTTTGCTTTCCAGCTACTCACCTAGTGTCTTTAGGGTGTGTCTACACCCTTCGCGCTAGACTGGTCAGGGCCCCGTTCGCACAATAAGACTGGCGACGGGTTACAAGCTTAGGGCTCACCAATAGGTATTCACCTCTCTGTCTACACCCGACAGAGAGGGTCACACATCTCCGGGCCCATCCACCCGGGGAGATAGGTTGTTAGGTGTAGGAAATAGGCACAAATGAGTCATTTTCTCATTTAATAGATTTTACCGCTACCATGACGGACACTAGCATCCTGCTAGCATTCGTCAGGAATGTCCTCCTAAAGGACCCCGACATCCTCGCCAAATATGGCAAGGAAATTGTTGGCCTACGCCAATGCTCCACCCCCACTCCGTCCCAGGGCGCACTCGCGAACTTCAGCGACGTCCTCGAAAGCCCGATGTCGCCACCCGTTGCCGAACAAGGCATTCCAGCCTTTGTTCCGGCAGCTATTGTTCAGGCAGACAATGTTCCGGCCGCTATGTTGGCCCCCATTGTCTCTCCCGCCATCGCACCGGTAGTAATTACGCCGGCCGCTAATCCGGCTTCTATTGTCGCGCCCGCCTTTGTCCCGGCCGCCATTGTTCCGGTCACCATTGTCTCGGAGACAACAAACACGACGCAGCTGCGCACCGCAGAAACAAACTCGACTCGCCCGGAGAGCATGGACACGTCAGTCCCGCTCTCCGAGTATGAAGCCCGCACCTCCTCCTCCAGCGATGACGACTTGCAAGTCGTCGTTAAAGGAGGCAAGCGGAAGGCTAAATCCTCCGCCCCCGCTGGCCCGGTCACCAAGGCCCAGAAACAAGATACGAATACCTTATCGTCCATTTCTACTTCCGCCCCTAGACCGCGGGGCAATCGCCCGGTCAGCCCTACGGCTTGCCCACCCGCTCCTACCGCGAGGAAACAAAAGCCCCCTCCCCCGATTTACATTTAAGACAAGTCTAAATGGACTGAAATCTCAAAAATGTTTGGTGATCGCAAGATCAACTACACAAATGCCCGTTCCACCCTTCAGGGGATCAAAGTTACTGTCCCCACGTCTTCGGACTTTAGGGATCTCTTCCGCGCCCTTCGTGAAAGGAACTACTCCTTTCATACCTACTGCCTTCCGGAGGAAACCCCCACACGCGTCGTCATTAGGCGCGTTCCGCAAGAAATCTCCACCGAGGAGATTAAGAGCGACCTTGTCTCACAAGGCATACCAGTTTCCGCCGTCCATCGCTTACATAAAGCGAGACAGGGCCTAGTCTACGACATGGTCCTGGTCATCTGTGACCCCACAGACGGTCACCACCCGATTTTTAAAGTTAAGTCGGTATGCTCTCTGTCAGGCATCTCAATAGAGAAACCCTATAGAGCGCACATGATTGGGCAGTGTCATCGCTGCCAAATGCACTGCCATTCACAGTCCAACTGCTACGCAACACCTAGATGCGTCAAGTGTCTTGGTGAGCATGGCACGGCCGACTGTTCTCGTCCTAAGGATAGGGAACAATGCGTTGAGCCTCCTAGCTGCGTCTTCTGCGGCCAATCCGGTCACCCGGCAAATTATCGGGGCTGTCCGAAAGCCCCGAAGTCCTCCTCTCCCAAACTCGCGAAACGCGCGAGCGACTGCCAGCACAGGGAAAGCCCCTGGGGTAAGCCTCCTTCCGCGCTGATGCCGGAACGGCTTAGTCCGCAGAGGCCGTCTCCCTGGGCTAACCTTAATCACCTGAAGGCTCCCGCAGCTTCGGTGCCATCAAAACCCGCGCAACCAGCGCAACCCGCTCAACTTCCAGCGCTGATGGCTTCCGCCATCCCAGCACCTTTGGTAGCCCCCGCGGCCCCTACGGCCTCTCCAGCGGCACCTCAGGGAACCCAGGGCCGAAACAGTGCCCAAATTATATTAAGTACATACGCGGCTCTCTTCACCAGCGCCGCGGATAAAATGGCGGAAGAAATCGTTGCTGCAAACGGCAACGCAATTCGCCTCATGGAAATCCTCAGCGCGTATCCCGAGATCGCGCAAGTTCTACACTCACTCAAATATTAATTCTCAATGGATAATACGAGAGTAAATAGTAACAAACCCCGATCCCTTAAATTAGGCTTTTTCAACGCAAATGGCGTTTCAGGTCAACGCGATGAGATCGCCGCTTTCCTCCGCGACCATCAGCTTGACGTCCTCCTCATACAGGAAACCTCTTTAAAACCTCATGACCGAAACCCGAATATTGCTAACTATAAACTAGTTCGCAATGACAGGTCTCGATGCTACAAGGGCGGCACACTCATATACTTTAGGAAATCTTTGTATTGTATCCCTATAGACCCACCTCCTCTCTTCTCCCATCTGGAGACCTATATCTGTCGGCTCGGCATGACCGGCCACCAACCGATCACCATCATCTCCGCTTATATCCCACTCGACAATGGTCCGGAGGATCCGATCTCGCTCCAAAAGGACTTCACTGCCCTTTTCGGTATGAGTGACTCCGTCATCTTGGCGGGGGATCTTAATGCCAAGCACCCGGCGTGGAATAGTAGCACAACTTCAACCAGAGGTAGGATAGTTTTCAAGTTAGGCGAATCCCATAACTTTGACGTCATCGCTCCAATGAGCCCGAGTCATTTCCCAGGAAATCCTAATCACCTTCCCGATGTTCTCGATGTAGCGCTGCTCAAGAATGTGAACCTCCGTTTGCAATCGATAGAGACGTTCCACGAGCTTAACTCTGACCACCGCCCTGTAGTCATGCATCTTGCACCCTACTCGGGCCCGATCGACCCCACCCGCCCCCCTCAGACCCAGATGATCCGACCGACGAACCGACTGGAGGAAAGTAAGCGAAAGACTGAAATCCACCACGTCGCCTCATTTGGACACCATCCCCGATCACATAGTGTCAGTCGCCGGCACGACGGCCGCAATCGACTCGTTTACAGAGCACGTTCAATCCGTATTGACGGATTGTTCACGGGAAGTTCCTGTGATGGAAGGCCATCGCTGAAAACAACCTACTGACGTACGTGAACTGATAACCGAGAAGAACGCGGCCATCCGTGCCTACGACTCCTTCCCTTGTGGCGCGAACAAAGCCCACATGCGCCATTTACAGCGTGCTGTAAAGAAACGCATAGGGGAGGTTCGCTCTGAGGGCTGGAACAAGATGCCCAGTGAACTCGAGCCCAGTCATCAATTCTTCTGGCAATTACAGAGGAAATTGCTCAGAAGAGGTCTCAATGCCTCCTCGCATCCGCCCCGACAAGAGTGTCGCTTTCGACAGTCCCGATAAGGCTGAATGTCTTGCTGACAGCCTAGAGTCCCAATGTTCTCCCAGCTCTAAACCAGTAGACCAAGCTCACCTGAACAAGGTCGACGCTGAAGTCGAACGGAGAGCCTCCCTCCCTCCCGTCGAAGACCCTGATGATCCTCTGCCTCCCGTCACTCCAGACGAAGTGCACGACATTATTAAAGGGCTCCACGCTCGTAAGGCCCCCGGTTCGGACGGTATTACCAATAAGGTATACAAACTCCTTCCTGCCCCGCTAATAATGCTTATGACCGCCATCTTCAATGGCGCCTTGAGCAACAACATCTTCCCACAAGCGTGGAAAGAAGCAACAGTCATCGGTATCCCAAAGCCAGGCAAGCCGAAGTCTGAGCCCTCTAGCTACCGCCCTATTAGCTTACTCAATGTTCTCGGCAAAATCTACGAGAGGCTTATTTATAAGCGTCTCAAAGACTACGCCGAAGCAAAGAGCCTCATACCCAACGAGCAGTTTGGTTTCCGTAGCCAACACTCGGGCACCCAACAGGTCCACCGTATCGTAGAGCACTTATGCGCTGGTCTGCAGGGTAACGCGACGACGGGTGTGCTATTCTTCGACATAGCGAAAGCCTTCGACAAAGTCTGGCACAACGGCTTGATATACAAGCTCTACCAACTAGGAGTTTCAGATCGTCTCGTGCTCATCTTACGAGACTTTTTGTCGAATCGCATCGAGGGAGCACTCTCGTCCCCTCATCCTATTCGCGCCGGTGTCCCTCAGGGTTCCGTACTATCTCATCTCGTCTTCACGCTGTTCATTAGCGATATCCCAAAAAGTAAAAAGGCTCAGTTGGCTCTCTTCGCCGACGACACTGCCGTTTACTATACCGGTCACTGTCCCAACGCTATAGCTCGTACTCTCCAAACCTCCGCAAACGTCTTAGGCGCTTGGTTCCTGAAATGGAGAATCGAGGTCAACCCCGATAAGAGTCAAGCGGTTCTCTTCTCGAGACGTCGTCGATTCCCTCCCCCACTTCCCAGCCCGATCACTATGTACGGTAAGCCGATCCCCTGGGAGAAGCAAGCCAAATACCTAGGCGTGATCCTCGATGGAAACCTTACCTTTAAGGCTCATATTAAAGCGGTTCGCGCGCGCGCCTCCTTCGCTCTTAGCAGGCTCCACTTCGTACTAACAGCCCGTAGTAAACTGTCCCTTAAATGCAAGTTCCGCATTTATACCGCAGTCATCCGTCCCATCATGACCTATGCCTGCGTTGTGTTTGCGCACGCTCACCCACGTCATCTCCATAAGATGCAGACCCTCAAAAATCGTTTCCTCAGAAGGTTTACGGGTGCCCCTTACTATGTCCGAAACATAGATCTTCACGTCGACCTTAAAATGCCAACCTTAAAACAGTTCATGAAACGCTTATCAAAGCGTTTCTTAGACTGTGGCATCAAACACTCTAACCCCCTGATTACAGCGGCCGCCCGCTACACTCCCTCTCGCATTAGCAGTATTCGCCGACCAAGGCATACTTTAATCGCCCCCGACGACGCCACTACCCGCCTCCAGGAGAGTAGTAAGGCCACCAGCACGCTACATAAGCCCAAAACCCGATCGACGTCCTACCGTCCTCGCCGCCGAGGCCCGCCGCGACGCCCAAATCCACGCCCCTCCCGACCTTTGCTCGAGCCAGCCCGCGCCGCTGAGCCTGTAGCTTTAAATTCGTCCCAAAATAATATCAATCCTGATCCAGCTACTCATTTGCTGCCCTCTTCCAGCGACGCCCTAAGCCGAGGTTCGTACCCCACAGGGGGTGCCCTTAGCGTTGTCGCTTAGTTTTAGTTAGCATTAAGTTTAAGTCCTGGCTGGAGGCCTTAATTTATTAGGGCAACCACAGACAAATCCGCTTAAGCAGACGACAACCTCTAGGTTGACCTGCGAGATGACAAACAAACAAACAAATGAGTTTGTTTCGGCTTTTTTTCTCAGAGTATTCAGATAGAAAACGCCAATCTCATCTAGTTTTTAAAATATGATTGACGTGTTTGTACAAACCTACTTACAGAAATAAAATAATTAATCATTTATTTATAGTTATCCTAAAAAAAAATCCAAAAATCTGGATCGGAAAGTACTTTGTGACGATGAAAAGCTTCAGTGAAAGGTACTTACCTCCAGCTAAGAAGCCGAGAGACTTAATTTTCTTTTTAGGAGCTGCAACAAAAGAAAGGATCTTATTAATTAGGTGACCACGTGAGTTGGATTAATTCCTACCGTTTTTATATATTTTCCTCAATGTACCGACTGTTTAACTATTTGACCCGCTTTCTTTTACTGAAGAACACACATAATTAAATATAAAAATTGACAATCCTGATATTAATGTAGAATGGTCATAATAGTGATCACTGCCTATGTATACAACCTTACTCGGGCGATTTAATTATTCCTTCTCTTTAATCATTACCTTTCATAAAAAGTTACTACTTTTTAATAAAATGTTACTAGTTTTTAAACAATTTACATGACTGCGGTCGTTTATGGTTAATCACGCTGAAATAATTAAAACGTCGAACATTATTTCAATTATATTCGTATATTACTCACAGGAAGTTTGATTAATGTTAACCGCTTGTAAATTCAGTACTTAATAGTTTTAATTACTGTGCTTTATTTACCTATTTCCAGTTTTGAAACTGATATCTTTAACTTTATGAAAACTGCGATGTTGCAGATGGTGGATTTTAAGACGGGGCAGTAAGGATAGGTACCGTAATCGTTGTAGTTAGTTACAGAAAACGGTCTAAGACTGTCCTGTTTTTTTAAATAATTTAGATACCTATTCACACATTTTGAAAATATTGTACTTTCATCAAGAAAATGCTCCAATTCACATTTTTTACGCTAATCAACCCTTTTACATAAATGGACTAACTAACAAACTTTAATGGACGAACTGAGATTTGAGTACCAGAAAAGTCAGCAATGACAAAAACACTTTTCCCATAAATGTCGTAGGAAATGAAACTCCAACTTACTTTTTATTATACAACTATGGCATAGCCAAAAGTAAGGGTTATGATTTTAGCAGTCTATGTGTGTATGTAAGTATTTAAGTATGTATTAGGTCTGTACATATGAAGTTGCCGTTTCACAATGCTGCCCAATTGAAGCGTAATTTATGTATGGCTGGCAATACATTCTGAATTCAAATGAAATTAAGTTTGTTGATTAGAGTTTGGTTTTCACTAAATTTGTATCTTTTTCATCAATATGGACACGAAAAAAATACGAGTAATTTTGGAATACGAGATCCGTCGCGATGGCAATGCCGCACAAACGGCTCGCTACATTAATTACGTGTACGGAGTGAACACTTCAACCGAGCGCACGACTCGTTATTTGTTAATTATAAATAAGGTATAAGAGCAAGGGTTGGAAGTTTTGCGTCATCCACCGTACTCACCAGACAAGGTCTTCTACTTTTCTTTTTCCGAAATACGGACAACTTCTTGGAAGGGAAAAAAATCAATACACGAGAGGCAGTACGAAATGCCTTTGAAGAGTTTGTTGGCTCTCGTACACCTGATTTCTTCAAGAAAGGTATTGAAAAATTACCACTACGCGGGTAGAGATGCATCTATAGCATGTGTGCATATTTTGATTGATCAATAAAATACATTTACAAATAAAAAATACATTAACTTTCTATAAACTAAACTGCAATTTCATAGGTAAAGACCTATAATGATTGTATGTTTGTATTTACGTGTGTTCTATCATAGCACCAAAACTACTGAATCGATTTAGATGGATGAGGCATCAATAGATATGTGATAATGGTATAACATGTATGGTATTAACAGAAAGGTCTTGGCGAGCACGTAAATGAATTTGTTAAAGTAAATAAATATGTATAAAATTCTTTTAGACAATCAAAACTGAGACTGCGCAACATACGGCGCAGCTGTACAATTAATACATATTATACAATAAAAAGCTTGATTATAATGATACCAACATGCAAATAATCAAATCTTATTAGAAAGTAACGATTTTTCATTTAACTTTTAAGAAGATATAAAAAACGAAAAAAGTGTAAAATAAAAACTAAGGTTAAAAACTGTGACCCGACCTCCGAAATTATAATGACATGCGACCACGGCTTCTCTTTGACCATTTTTGTTACTTTGTCTTGATTTCTGTCTAAAACTTGTTCTTGTTTCATACTTTTCAGATGAGTTTTATCATGGATAGACACTGGCCACTCAAAAGACAGAAATCGGAAAAAACTTTTCTCAAAACGTTTAAGTCAAAACGTTCTAAACTACTGAAGGAAATTTTTCTCAGAATAATAGTAGTCACAAGCTACAAAATAAATTATCTTATTTCTGTTCTCACGGAAAATAAAATGATAACGCGTTTTTGTTCGAAATCTAAAGGTTTATTGTTTTTAAAATCTGTGTAAGGGGATCAAAATTGTCAAAAAAAAATGACGGTCTCCTAAGACCGTTTACCTGTTGCTGTCTGATCTCAAAAACCCATCCTGTATAGTACTGCGAAGTTAATTTGCGCATGCCACAGTCTGTCTATTGGTGGAGGCCATTATTAATTCATAAAGACCCCTTCGTGCATAATTGTAGAAAACTATGAATAGTTGAAAGTTTGTCAGCTTAGGACAGCTGTCACAAATTTATCTATTCATACTTTACAATTTCGATAAATATTCAATTCAGCCCACCGAAGGCTGCGTCACATAACTCTGTCCTCCACATTTCGCATCCAACCTGTCCCACCCACCTTTATAAGGTTGTCAGTCCATCAAGCTGGGGGCGTCCAACACTACCCTTGCCGACACACGGTCTCCACTATAGGATTTGTCTTCTCCACTGGTCACCGTCTTTGGACAAACATGGCCACCAGTGCCACTTCAGATTGCTTATTCTGCAAGCTACGAGTAAGTCAGTAACGCCGGTCCTTTTCCAAATAATTTATTTTCGTCAGTATTTATCTAACGTACTTCTCAGCCATTTATTCAAAGATAAAGTCAAAGCATTTATGTCAAATAGGCATATAAAAGGCACTTTTGAACGTCAACATTTAGATTAAAATAGAATTAATTCTAGGCGCCCCTTCTAAAAGGTAGTTTCGTATGGAGAAGAAGAGGCAAGAAACTCCACCGTTACTCTTTTAAAATGATTGCAATATTTTGTGTAGGTACGTTTTTTTTTAAAATGTGAAGTCGATGCATCATTAATAAAAATACTATACCACAATTGGTACAAAAGAATTTAAAATAAAGCAAAGACAGATAAATCAATCACGAGATAGGTACATAGTGCTCACATATTTACAAACATTGTAAAAGTATATGATTTTCCTAAAATATTAACTAGGAATAAGTCAGTGTGTGAGGTTAGTAGAAATAACAAATTCAATAAGAATTCAGTATGATTTTGTCTAGCCTCTAGATTGTCATATGAAGCAGGACCAGCATGTTTCCAAGCATTGTAATCCAGGATATAATCCTCTAATTTGTAATATGCTTGCTTACAAAGTGTACTTTCAACACGAGTTTTGAACTTTCTTTCATTTAATTGCAATATACCACAAGGTCTTTTGTTGTAACATTTAACACAGTACCCCATCAAAGATGTGTGTACTTCAGATGATCCGAAAATCGGTTGATCTACTTTATCTTTATATCCAGTCTTAGAATTATGTCTATCACTTATTTTATTAGTTGTGGAAATCAGAGAGAAGTGCTTATAAAGTTTGTCGAAATTGACGTAAAGCATCGCCGCCCCGTCGTCATTTTAAATGATCCTATTGGCTACCGATAGAATGGTTTATGATAAAATTCGTCAGCAATTTATACAATTAGCTACACTAATATTATAAAGAGGAAAGATTTGATTGTTTATTTGTATTGAGTAGGCTCCGAAAATACAGGACCGATTTGAAAAATAGATTTACCATTAGAAGACGAAATTATGTCTGATAAACATAGGCAACTTTTTGGAGTTCCACGCGGACGAAGTGCTAGTCTTTAATAAAACTGTCCACTGTAGACGCATACCTGAAATAAACCTGCATTTTAAAATTAATCCGATTCACCCTTCGGTCCATCATTTGCTGTGAGTTCCGCAATGAATATCGGAAAAACACTTGAATGTGTCACAGCCTAATAAAAAAAAATAAAAAACCAAAGTTTAAGTGGTTTTACCAATACGCAGCCATACGTACTCAACCCAAATTTAGTTTTTTTTTTAGAGATTAGTTTGTTGGTCCCATGGAGGAAATTGTTCGGTTTGATGGTCTGTACCACACCTTTCTGATACAAGCTGTACTTCTGTATTATCCGCGAAAGGCCTGATCAAGTCATTTTAATACAAAATATCTTGAAAATGATTTTGAATTAATATGGAGGCACCATTAAAAACATATTAACGATTTTTTTTAGCTTAGGTATACCGACAATTATTTTATGGGATTTCAAATACAATAGGTGCACGTGTACCTCCGCCCTTTGTGTTCGAATGTTGAATGTCGCGCATCGTAGGTGCATGCATTGGCCAAATAATATGCAGTACACAAGCTTCACGAAAACCAGGTTTATACATTCCATTATTTTTTGGGCTGACACGCTATTCGTTTCGTTGATGTTAGCAGCAGATACAAAAAGAAATAGAACTTTTTTTCAGTAGCTTTCACGAAAAATTGGTAGGAGCCTACCAATTTTTCGTGATAAAAAGCAGCTAATGTCACAGACAACAATGTCACTCTCCGGTCCAAGAACTGTCGTTATTAATAAATATCCGTGAATCCTTTGCTCCTGCATGAAAGAAGAACAATCCAGCCAACACAGTGCCGCATTGATGTAGAAGGGATTTGACATAACAATACCACAAGTTATATTAAAATCAAAAGAATTATCATTGTGCAAAGTGATACTGGGTTTTTCTATCAGCAATTTCTCAACATAAGCCCGGAGTCTGGATTTGTGCCCGGTTAATGGGTATAGGCTCGCCATTTTTTACACGGGACTTAAATTTAACTAGTGTAATGTTCTCACATGACTAACCCTTCGTGGAAAACCGGCGTGCTATTATGGTTTTTTGTGCTTTTTATTTTATGTTATAAAAACTTTTATTCAATAGTGGATCAAACATTAAGAGGCATGACACATTCCTTCATGGCTGGTAATATCACTACTTGATAAGCGTCAGTTGTTAACGCGCTGCGACTCTCGGTGACTCGAACATCACGTACTGGCTGTCAGTACTGCCACCTGAATGTATTGACAGTCGTACCGAACAGTCAGAATACCAAATATGACTGACAACGGGTTTTAATCGGACTCACTAGCATAGAACAGCTTTACCACTACAAAATATAAAAAGGGGGATTTTAAAACAAATACTAGCAGCGTGTAGCGATTCCGTAGAAATATCAATATATAAAGTATTAATTGAGTTTATAAACTATCGAAATAAAACAGGGCAGGAACAAAATCGCGCTATCCTTGCTAAGTTGTTTTTAATTTAATTTTTTATTTTTAACTTCATGTATTACTTTTATAATTATTTTAGTTTTTGTTTAGTATATTAAATTTCAAGGCAGCAAGATATTTGTAATCAATGTTATGGACGCCGAAATTGTCATGTAGGTAGATTTGTCCTTTAGTCATGAAGATTATTTCTAGCTTAAGTTAAATGTATGTTATGTTGCTGTGCTTAAAAAAACAGTTTGCCAAATTTCATCAAATAACAAACACCCAAACATAAATAAAAAACTTTCACATAAATAATGTTAGGAATTAGGAAGTAGGATCTGATTTTAAAGTACAGGAAATTAACTGTTAAGCAAACTGACTACTAAATTTAATTTTTCATACTATGTTCAAATCACAACTGGTATTCTTTGATAGTATACGTAGTATCAAATTGCTACAACACTGCAAATTGGCGTAGGTTACCCATTTCCTTTTTTTCGCTTGCAAGTATCAAGCGAGCTCCATCGGCAGAATGGTAAGTAATTCGCGGTAATTAATATTCTACGAGTATGAGTAATAGATTGCTTAGCTTCTACCAATTCACGATATGGAGAAATCTTAAACTTGAAAATCGGTAATTTTCAAATAAAACTCTGTTGGTGAAGAATTGGTGAAACGGTTTTTATATTGAAATTGGGACAGACAGCTGGGTCGGAGCTCAGTGGACATAGTAGCACTAAGTGATGACAGGACGGAGGTACACCGGGATCGAATGTTGATTGCGTTTTAACTATGATTGAATACCGGTTGGCTGCTATATAATGTGATCCCTACATTTGTAATGAAGTTTACAGAATACTGGAACGTTAAACGTGGATGCAATTAATTCCTTTGCAGAGAAATGTGAAGCAATGTGTTAAAAAAGGACATTCATAATAAAACTAGAAGCATTTGTATCAATTAAACCTATGGAAAGTGGAAAGTACTTTCCACTAGCCCCTATACAAAGTTTCATGCGTCTGAACCAGTTTTCGAAACACTTTTTCCAGTCTGCCGTATACACCTCGTTTACAGCCTGCTCGAACGCTGACAGCGCATCTTCCGGCAATGAAAATTGTATCCCTTTGAGCGGGAATAAAAACAAGTCACAGGGTGCTAGGTCAGGGCTGTACGGAGGTTCAGGGTCGCGGGAAATTCAAAAGAGATAGGTGGCCCTGGCACAGGCAACTGAAGGAATACGGGTGGGTTTTAGTCAGTAAATTCTTACACCTCCCCTCCCTTTCCACCCAGAGCGTTAGAAGGTATTTTATGATTTATTTGATTGTATTTGAGGAATAAAATACGAAACACCGAATATACATTGGAGACTTCACGTGGGGTCATAAGCTCTAACTTAGAAGTAGCTCAAGAATTTGTAAATTATTTTACTAATATACCATCTAAAACTACGGAAGCTTTACATTTCTCACCCAAAGTCTCAATCATTGATTTATTAAGAGCGAACGTTCCAGGTTGCCCGGTTGAATTTCAATTTAAACATATAAACCCTATGATAGTTATAAAAGCTTTTCGGCAAATAAAAATCAAGTTGAGTACATCCATAATCAAGACTATAGCACCATGCTTAGCTTTAATATTTAATTTGTGTGTAGATCAAGTAGTCTTCCCGGATTTAATGAAATACATTGAGGTTATACCACTTTTTAAATCTGGGGATAGCAAAGACACCAACAATTATAGACCAAAATCCCTGTTGCCGGTATTCAGCAAGGTGTTCGAAAAGGTAATGATGCTTAATCATTTTAACATCAACAAAATCTTACACGAACAGCAATACGGTTACACCAAAGGCCGTTGCACGACTGACGCTGGTGTCACTTTACTAAAACACATATTTACAGCGTGGAAGGAGGCCCAAGATACCATAGGAATTTTCTGTGATCTCTCCAAGGCATTTGACTGCGTTAGTCACGAAACCTTGTTCCTAAAACTTGAGCATTATGGACTAGGTAAACTTGCGCTAAGTATAGTTAGATCTTATTTAGAAGATAGACAGCAAAAAGTTCAAATTTATAGTATCAATTCACTTGGTTTAAAAGTATAAATGGCTGTTCCACAAGGCTCGACATTAGGTCCTTTCCTCTTTTTAGTATATATTAATGATCTACCCCATTTATAAAAAAACAACCACAAATGGTGTTATTTGCTGACGATACTTGCTACATCAAATCTTGACGACGTAAATAACGCCCTGCTGCAGGTACAAAATTTCTTTACTGCTAATAATTTAGTATTAAATCGGAAAAAAACAAAGTGCATAAGGTTTGCTTTGCCGAATGTTAAAAGTACTGATTGTGACATAGTATTGAATCAAGAGAAACTAGAATTCGTTGATAAAACGGTTTTCTTGGGGATCAAGCTCGACTCAAGGCTGCAATGGGGTCTCCATTTAATATCTCTTGCAGGACGGCTAAGTTCAGCAGCATATGCTGTAAGAAAAAATCGTCAGTTTACTTATGTAGATACCGCGAGGCTAGTCTATTTCAGTTACTTTCATAGTATCATGTCTTACGGTATCTTATTATGGGGACGCGCTGCAGACATCGACTATATTTTTAATCTGCAAAAAAGAGCCATCAGAGCAATATATGGCCTCCGCAGGCGCGAATCTTTAAGGGAACTGTTTAAAGATATTCACATCATGACCGTACCTTGTCAATTTATATATGAAAACATCATGTACGTAAATTAAATCATTTCAGTTAAAGAGGTGAAAAACACAACTATGGGACTAGAAATAGGGACCAATTGGTTCAGCCGGGTTTCAGGCTGGCTAAAGTAGATTCATCCTTCATGGGGTACTGTTTAAAATGTTATAATAAAATACCTCCCCACATACTCCAACTGAATAAAACGAAGTTTAAAACTTGTATCAAACGCACACTATGCAGCCAAGCATATTATAAGTTGGGGTATTACATCTCTGACAAAAATGCTTGGCTCAACGCTGGTTCTGCTCCAAAAGAGCGCATAAACTAATTGATTAGCAATCGGAAATGTTGTTGGAGTTGCTGAAGATTGTTAAAACTATCTTTGCACTGTATAAATTCAATCTTTTAATAATGTATAATTGCAAAGCACACGTGTGAGCACGATGTACCTACTATAAAACTACCCTAATAGACTGGGCACGTCTGTCATTGACTTGAATGTGCCCTGGCGGCTGAGAGTATGTCGCGCTCACTCAAATGTCTCGCTTGTTGGATCATTAAGTTCCCTTCAAAATGGTTGAGCTGAATGGTGCTGATCCATACGTCATGTTCGTGAACGGGCGGGCGCCGTCAGTGGGGACTGGTCACCTCTTGGCTGCCACGGCATTTTTTTACGATTTTTTGATTTTTTTTATGTTTTTCTGTACGGACGCCTTTAATGTGTACGTCTTTCTACATCGTTCTCACATGTATAATTTCAATACGACTGATGTAACAAATTTTCTGTAACAATATTATTTAAATGTGTGTCCATGGAGTTTCCTACCCGTTCTTCTCCATAGGTACAACTAGATTATAATAATAGTAATATTAATAATAATAAAGGGCTGTAAGGAGGTGACCCAGGAGTGTTACCGGCGGCGTGCAGTCCAGGAAGTCCCTCGTTTTAAGCGCGGTGTGCGAAGGCGTGTTGTCGTGGTGGAGCAGTTGCTCTCGGAGCTTTGTGTTTGATCGCTTGTTACTCACAACAGAGAAAACTTCTCCCAAGCATTTGCCATATACCATTCAGCGTTGATGCCTCCTTGGTTCCATAAAGGAATTGACACCAAGTAGCCAGTCAAATTGAAAAAGCTCCCGATCAAAATCTTCCCCCCGCTTCTAGATCGCGCCGAGACGAGCCTGCTTTAAATTTGTTTATCATTTCACCCGGGCCTGCTTCTGAGCATCGGTGAGGTTGTGACCCAGCTGGAAACTGTCCTCCTCACGCGATCGTGTAGAATTTCGTGAAGGCTTTCCGATCCAACCTGCAGTATGTGCTGAATCTCTTGATACGTCCATCGCCTATTGTCTTGGATAACATTTTTCACTGCTAGCACGTTTTCTTCCGTAACAGCCGTCAAAGGGCGACCACTTCTTTCTTCATCCCCCAAAAGTTAGTCGACTGCGCTTGAATTCACTATACCAACGATACACGGTTGCCATCGAAGGGTCTTCATCCATTATTGCCATTTGAAGTATCGTCCGATTCGTCCGGTTTCAGGCGACACTTGAAATCGTATAAAAAATAGCGCGAACATTTCCCTGGCGCAGATCCATTTTTTATGAGAAACGAAAATCTAAATTAGCTTGCAAACAAGTTGGAGGGAAATTTTTAAATTGGAATCTATTTTTACTTACAAATAATCATATTTCAAAATAGACTCTAACTGGCCAGTCTCTCATACATATAAACTTTTTTCGCAATTCTTTCTGAGTGACCTGGTATGATGCGGCACAATTGAGTGGTAACATCGAATAAATGTACGAGCTTACGACTTATGGAGCCAAAACATGGACACTCACGCTATGGCTGGTCCATAAATTTAACTTCACTCAGCTAGCTATGGAACGAGCTATGCTTGGAATCTCTCTGAGGAATCCGGAACCAGGTGATCCGGCAGAAAACTAAAGTTGTGGACATACTCGTAGCTCACCAAATAAGCAAGGTGAAGTGCCAATGGGCCGCCTATGATAGCCGTAGAACCGCTGACCGTTGGGGTTGAAGTGTTCTTGAGCGGAGACCGCGAATTAGCAAACGTAAGGTATGACGCCCTCAGGCAAGGTGAAGCGACGATCTTCGCACGGTGTCGGGTAGTAACTGGATGAGAGTTGCCGAGTCAAGCTACAGTTCGATTCTCGGAAAGTTGGAGAAGCCTGTGAACTCCCCCCCGCCCTTTCTTGCTGAATGTGCCACTAAATCAATGAGGCGGTTAAGAAGTACACGAAACTCCAACTGCGGCTTTCGCGCGATTTAATTTAATTGCAATTGTTTTCACACTCTCTTCCACTTGAGGTAAATTACTTGGAAACGAATTTACCGCTTTAGTTATAAATTCAGAACAATCGCTTTACTTGTCTATTTGAAACTGTGTCTGTAGCTATTTTGGCTTATTTCACGGTTTTCGTGACATTGGAGAAAGAATTGGGCTTCTATTACGATGTCTTAGGATCACTTAAACGTCACCATGGATTTATTTATTTTCTATGTTTTCTTTTTGATAAGGACAATCACTCTTCCTACTTATATAAAATTGCAGTGCTTTCTTCTGGCTCACTCTGTCTCCTTTATATTACCCAATAAAGCACATAGAAAAATAAAGTACACAAGATTAATCTATTGCCCCGTAATCAAAACTCCACCACCATCCACTCAGGCATCTGAGACGTAAACTTGGTAGGTTCATCATCTACTTAAATTAATGAATACTAGTTATTTTTTGCGCATTCAATGTGCAAGTAGGCTAGGCAGGAGTGTGATAACGGAAGCAAGTTCATGCAAGTGAGAGGCACCGATCGATCCCCCCCACACAAGACTAATGGGGACGGAGTGTATTCATCTATGGACATGATTCGTCTATGAATATATTTCATCTTTGGATATAACTGTGGTTATGATTGAGAGCATCTTTTGTTATGTCTGGTAGGTGTTACCTACACTGGCGGCACTGTATGATGGGTTGTGATGTTTGCACGTTCTTATGCTTTATGTTACCTATTATTTGATGTTAGGAAACAGATGCTAAATGTCTGTATTTCATACGTATTATACATTATTGTACCTAAGGCCTGAATAACAACATACAGCTGGCAATTTATCGAATGGAGAAGCTGCATTTATATAATTTGTAAGCTGTCACGGGTGCCATCGTACAGTGCCGTAGTTTCGACACGGCGCGGCGTGGCGTTGGATTTAATTTGACCGAATTGCTGGTTGGCGTCTAGACTTTGCTATCTGTTTTCAAGGAGCATTGCTCAGGGTGGTGGGTTGTATCAGTTCCACTATTGACATAAACTCACTGCTAGAAAAAGCAAAAGTTTATCATTTTACTTATACTCGTATGTATAAAGGGTTAATTCGAAAACTAACTACAGTTTGTGTGCAAACCATAAAGACTAATAATAAATAAATACAACGCTAAATCACGTCGTAAAGGTTCATCTGTAAAAAAAGAACCAGCCGAATAAATAACCACCTAACAGGTAGACAGTGATGGACAAAGTGACCATCAGTATCAAAATATTTAAAGCGATCATCACCGCGTTGTTCTACTAAACTACGAACAGATTTTGATGCGGTATTCACCAACGACATACATAATATGGCTTACATAATATGGGTAATAAAGAAATCACGATGTTTTGTTAAATCGTAAAAGCCGTGCGAAGCAAGGGCGGGTCGCTGGTACACAAAAGGTTACAGTAGTTAAACTTGCACACCATTTTACTCCAAATAAGCACTTCCGAAATCAAATTATATGTATCAGCAGCCATCCTGCAGCATGCAGCCTATATACAAATAGTGAGTAATGGCACGTCACTAGTGATCTAGTTTTAATCTATTCAAACCTCACTGCAGTCTAGATGCAGCGACGAAACTGGGACGAAATTTACTTCAAATTAGTTCATTTGTATTTTAAACAGAATTCGGTATTGGAGAATGGGAGGCTTTTGGTCTGTATTCTTAAAGTGATTGCCACATGAAAGAGTTTATTATCAAGTAGCACACTGATTGCGTAAAACACTTTAAATCATAATCCGAAAGATATTGAAGTCAATTGTTAATCCATTGCTTCATATTTTTGAAAAGTTCGTCTCCTCCACAACGTGAATAGTAATATAATAATAATAATTGCTTTATTTTCAGACAACTAAGGCCCATAGTCAAAATTAACAAAATAATCTTACAAAAAATAAACAATGCATAATAAAAACATGACTTTACAATCTATTTACTACGAGTACGTTGAGTCGGCGAAGTATTGCGCTGAGTCGTGGTGTGTGTAGCGTTCCGCGAAATCGCCGATACACGACACCCGTCGACCAAAATTCCTCCTTCCTTTAAGTTTCCAGGTGATTGGTCGGAACCCACACTACAAAATATTTGAAGTTAAATTTATGGAGCGACTCCAACTTCTCGACTCTCAACGTGAAATTATTGGCTAACCTAAAATACATAAATAAATAAAACTTGGTCTTCGTCCTGATGTACTCCACGACCGTTTGCCTTCGTGGTGTGATGTAAACGTAAAGCTGTGTTACATGTCGGGACCAGTCAATGCCGTACCGCACTGATTGCGACAAGCAGGCTTCTTCTTCTTTTGCTTCTTCTCCAAGCGAATGAAGCCTTCTTCATCGGCCTGTCCTTGGCTTATTACCGGTAGTAACGTGCTTCGAACTGCTTCGGATGACCTTTGGTTACCCCTCGTATTATTAGGTTGCCGCTGACATTTTGCGGGAATTTTTATAACGGCAGCCGAGTAAGCATGTCCCGCTCTTGACGTGCGAATATTGGTCGCCGTCCCAACGATGAGGGATAAATAAGTAACGCAATCAATGTTGTAGAACTGTTAAAATCTTGCTGCTACCATAGACACCTGTGCAAACCTCACTGCCACCATAGTCACCTCTGGAAACCTCGCTGCTACCATAGTCACCTGTGCAAACCTCGCTGCTACCATAGTCACGTGTGCGAACCTCGCTGCTACCATATTCACCTGTGCAAACCTCGCTGCTACCATAGTCACATGTGCATACCTCGCTGCTACCATAGTCACCTGTGAAAACCTCGCTGCTACCAAAGTTACATGTGCAAACCTCGCTGCTACCATAGTCACCTGTGCAAACCTCGCTGCTACCATAGTCACCTGTGCAAACCTCGCTGCTACCATAGTCACCTGTGCAAACCTCGCTGCTACCATAGTCACATGTGCATACCTCGCTACTACCACCACTACTCGCTGCTACTACAAGAATACAGATGGCGCCACTAGGTGAACATCTAAGTTTGATAAGCTTCGTGTTAAATATTCTTCTATTATTATAATTACTGTGAAATTTCAACTAAATTTGTAAATTACGTAACCAAGGACAAATATCAAGTGAAAGTGTTATTCAAGCTCTCTGTGACGGGCATCTGTGAAACCATCGGAATTAAAATCGCGGGACCAAGTGCAGTTGAACTACGAATATAACGTTTAAAAGTGCAAAAAAAAAAGTTAATCCCAAATAAAATAAACATAACGATTATCTGCAAGAAAATCGTAATAACGGTTTCAAAAAAGCTAGCTAGAATCATCGTAAACAGTGAAAAATTTTGTGGAATGTGTGACAAATGAGTCAAATTTTTTACTTTCACAATATTTGAAATTTAAAATCCGAGCAATACGATGGCAAATTTTATCAAATTTACGAACGTTCAAGTGGCGCAGCGAGCTACTTACCGATTGAGATTAAACAGATACTAAAGTGAACCGAGTTCGAGCCTAGCGCTCTGATATCATTTTTGTAATTTGTTGTTTTTGCAAGTTTTAAGGAACAAGATATTACAACGATAATGGCCAACGAATGTGCTGGTTGTATGAATACAATCGCAAGTAAAGATTACCTGCAATGTTGTATTTGTCAATTACGGTACGACTTGCTGTGTTCGAACGTACCCGAAAAGCAATTCAAAACAATGGGTATAGCCAAAAAGGCGACTTGGAAATGTCCTGACTGTCAGAGCAAACTACCGAAGACCAATAACACGGATTCACCAGTCCGACCAGCTGCACGAGGCGATTGCTCCAAAAATGATACATCTCAGCAACTTCACAGACACCATTTTAGAAATCTCAAAAGATTCCCTCAGAGAAATCATAAAGCAAGAGATCGCCAGCGCTCTTAAAGATGTTGTAGCTGATCAGTTTAAGCAAATAAGCGACTTTATAGCAGGTTTTCGGGTTTCCCTTGACTTTTTATCGAAATTCAGAATGTGCCCGATAATATTGAGCAAACTTTATAAAGTTTTTGTAGTTTAATAAGCCTCATTCGATAGTTCACTTCGGATTTATTATCAGAATGTACGCGGCCATACTTTATATTTTTACCATATTATGTCCTTACAAGATTATGACATAATTGTGCTTACGGAGACTTGGCTGAACGGTGGTGTTTACGACGCCGAATTATTTGATGACAGGTAAGATATCTACATACGAGATCGCGAATCTAGTCGATATTGAGCGCGCAGGGATGGTGGTGGCGTCTTAATAGCGGTTTCTAGGAAGTCAAAGTCTTGTAGACAGCCGCACCTGGAAAGTTCATGTGAGGATTTGTGGATAAATATTGAAACCGCCCCGCGTGGCATAAAATCACAAAAAAACCGTATTTGCGGTGTTTATCTGCCCCCGCCTGTGACCCTTGACCACGATAATCACACACTTATCTTAGGGGACTTTAATCTCACTAGTATAACTTGGAAAATCGATGAGCAAAACACAGGTCTTGCCCAACCATATCCTAGTAATAATAGCGAGGTGATTAAATGTTTCCTAGATTTTGTTTCTTTAAATGCTTTAGAGCAGTTTAATCACTTACCAAATGCTAAATTTAAAACATTAGATCTTGCCCTCTGTAACACTACGATAGATAACCTTAGCCGTTGCACCTGTCACTTGATTTCAGAAGATCCATTTGAATATTCTATATCCCTTACCATTAACTCAAACAATCTTCAAGCTAAGCCAACAACAAAACCAGACTTCTTTAAAGCTGACTACGATAGAATCATGATGTCACTTAATTCTGTAGACTGGGAAAAAGAACTGGAAGTTTACCCAACAACTGACAAAATTATCGATAAATTTTACAAGGTGCTGCACGATGTCATCAAAGAAAATGTCCCGATGAAAAGAATATTGGCCAATAAATATCCACAGTGGTATTCTAAAGATCTTACACGTAATCTAAAAAAAAAAACGTGTAAAAATGAAAAAGTACAAAAATCTCCTAGACATCATCTCATTTGAAACACTGCGTGCAACATGTGGTAGGCTTATGGATGTCTGTTACAAGAAATATATATGTAGTTAGAATGGAAGAATCACTTGTAAAGGATCCGAAAATGTGGATGATCAGGAGAAAAGCACCAAGTATCCAACTATCGGCCCATCTCTATTTTAAACTTATTCGGCAAAATACTTGAAAAGTTAGTAACCACACGCCTAAATGCACATGTTAAACACTGTATTACTACCCACCAACATGGTTTTATCAGTTCAAGGTCAACCTCTACAAACCTTATGTGTTATGTCTCAGCCATATCAGAGTCTCTTGATAAAAGAATCCCGGTAGATACTGTATACACAGACTTTAAGGCATTCGTTATGGTTGACCACAATATACTACTGAATAAACTAAATCAGTTGGGAATAGGGGGGACAATGCTTGAATGGTTCCATTCTTACCTGGTTGGCAGGAATTCAAAAGTGGTAATTAATGGTCACCATTCAGACACCTTTTCAGCAACATCAGAAGTCCCGCAAGGCTCTCACTTAGGCCCTATCCTCTTTAACATCTTTATTAACGACATAAACGACTGCCTCGTTGGTCTAGTGGTCGCAATCGCTACTGCTGAGCATGTGGTCCTGAGTTCGATTCCCAGGTCGGGCAACGTGTTATTGGGTTTTTCTATCTGAAATTTCTCAGTAGCAGCCTGAAGTCTGGATTTGTGCCCGGTAGATGGCAATAGGCTCGCCCCCTATTACATGGGACTTAAACATAACTGGCGAAATGTGGGTGTACTATTGGTACACCTCTGCCTAACCCTTCGGGGAAACAAGGCGTGATGTTATGTTTTTTATTTATTATTAACGACATTACGTTATGTTTCAAGAACTCAAGTTTTTACTTGTTTGCCGACGACGTCAAAATATTGAAACCAATAGCTACCAACTTAGATTCCGCACTGTTACAGGCTGATCTCGATAAAATGGCAGATTGGTGTCGAATAAACAAAATGTCGCTTAATGTCTCTAAATGTAACTGTATGCAATTCTCTCGTAATAAAACAGTGCAAACCAACAATTACACACTGAATCAGCAAACACTACAAGAGGTAGACGAAGTTCGTGACCTGGGAATTGTGTTCGACCAAAAACTGAGATTTGATAGGCATGTAATAAACGTTCCCTCAAAAGCGTTCAAGGTGCTAGGATTTGTATTGCGTAATAGTAAGGAATTTTGTAAGGCTTCGACTAGAATTCAACTATATAACGCACTGGTTCGCCCTCTGCTTGAATACAACAGCACCGTATGGAATCCTCACTATGATATCTACATTAAACGCCTGGAAAGTGTACAAAGACGTTTTCTATACCATCTTTGCGACTTGAGACTACAATATTATAAAATGTCCTCGTTGGTAAATAGAAGAAGGGTTCTAGATCTCACATTTCTTCACAAACTTTTCAATTGGGTTGTTGATTGTAGCGAGCTTCTTGCAAAGCTGCAGATAAGTGCACCATCTCGCTTGCTGCGGAAATGTAACTATAACCTTTTCTATGTGCCGGGATCCAAAACAAATTTCGGACACTTCGCCATTTTTCCAAAGCTCTGTAGGCAATATAACGAAATATCGAAGCTTAATGAATTAGATATTACAAGCAAATTATCAAATTTTAAAATGGACATAAAAGTTATAGTATCGAACTCGAAATATTTTGTTATTTTGGTCCGTTGTTTGATTATAAATGGTAAATGGTTCTTTATTTCTTATACTTCTTTTGTATTTTAATTATTTTTAATTTTCTTTGTTACCTTATGTTTTATGATTTATTTTTAAAATGGCCTTGTCAAAGCTAATGTACCTAGATTATAAGCAAATGATTTGGTCTCCTATAATTAGAAGCGCACACTTGTGCATCCTTGCATGCAATTGTGTAGCCTCTGTTGGAGATCCAATAAATAAATAAAATAAAATACCATAGTCACCTGTGCAAACCTCGCTGCTACCAAAGTCACCTGTGCAAATCTCGCTGCGACCATAGTCACCTGTGCAAACCTCGCTGCTACCATAGTCACCTGTGCAAACCTCGCTGCTACCATAGTCACGTGTGCGAACCTCGCGGCTACCATAGTCACGTGTGCGAACCTCGCTGCTACCATAGTCACCTCTGCAAACCTCGCTGCTACCATAGTCACCTGTGCAAACCACGCTAATACCATAGTCACCTGTGCAAACCTCGCTGCTACCATAGTCACATGTGCAAACCTGGCTGCTACCATAGACACCTGTGCAAACCTCGCTGCTACCATAGTCACGTGTGCGAACCTCGCTGCTACCATAGTCACCTGTGCGAACCTCGCTGCTACCATAGTCACCTGTGCAAACCTCGCTGCTACCATAGTCACGTGTGCGAACCTCGCTGCTACAATAGCCATCTGTGCAAACCTCGCTGCTACCGTAGTCACCTGTGCAAACCTCGCTGCTACCGTAGTCACCTGTGCAAACCTCGCTGCTACCTCACCTGTACAAACCTCGCTGGTCGTTCAAAGTTAAACTACGCTGGCCGCGGTCCCGTGGATGACGCGATTCACGATCCCAATCCACATCTCTATCTTAAAATATTATGAACCTATTTGATTTTGGATCAAAATTCATACCTAGAAGCCTATGTCCAGCAATGGACGATTATGAAGATATGATTTATCTTGGAGATTTCCTTCGATAAGTTTGTTATAATCGGATTTTTTTTTATGATTTTTGAAAAACTGTTCAGTCTAATAGTGGATTCAGTCAAATCTGAATCGATACATAGATTTTAATTTGCACCGTAAAACATCCCTAGAATGTACTGTTTCTTTTACGATTCAATTTACTGAACTCTACAGTAACATCAAACAATATGAAACAACTAAGATTAACTCTTAGCACCGCGGCCATTAACTAGCTCATTTAACTTAACCGAGTCACGACGGTACCTTAGCAAGACGTAATAAGGTATATCGGAATATAATTAGGCGTCGCTATAATTGCACTAAACCCGAGCTGCAGACTATGAGTAGAATCTGTTTGTGAAGTTATATTAATAACATGATGTAATTATTTTCAGGGCTCTACTGCCTCGGTGTTCAAGTGGTGGCAAGCGCTTTTGCTAAGCATGAAGTCCTGGGTAAGTGCTATTGGGTTTTTCATGGTAACAGCGAGAAATTACTGACGTCTGGATGTGAGCCCGATTGATGACAATAGGCTCGCCCCCTATTACACGGGACTTAAACATAAGTAGCGAAACGTAGGTATACTTCTGCATATCGTAATTTATATTCAGGGGTATGCCTTTATAGAAAGCTAAACGATTCCCGCGTTCGCTGGTCCATCTGCCATTGAAGTTTTTCTCAAAAACTGCTTGAATTTCTGGCTTGATGATCCCAGTAGTTACTAGTTATGGGTATCCTGTTGCCGAGTAACTCGGTTTTGGAATTCAGACAAGCCGTCGCTATGTTTCTAGGTGAGACTAGAAGCCATCCTCAACAAGATTGGGAAAAGTCTAGGTAGATGACGATTGATGGGCTGAGCCCCCGAAAAATGTGAGAACAAAAATTTTGCGAGCACGACTCACTCGTCACCGGTTTATATTTTATAAGTAGGAATTAGTGTTTGTAATTCCCTGTATATCGGGTTAGCGCTGCAGAGAAATAGAGATCGTACTTTAGCCGTTAATGTTTTTGAGTGCATCAACACGAGCCAAGAGTAAAATGAAGTAGGTAAGTTGAAAGGAGATTAATTCAATATTTTTAATTTACAGAGCATTCACAGACTAAGTAAAATATAAAGATTGTCGAATTTTCAGAAACGTTTCAGTAAGAGCTCTGACATCCTTATGTCTAACTAGCTGCTCCCCGCGGTTTCACCCGCATAAAAAAGGTTATAAACTATCTGTGTGCCAAGTTTCCTCCAAATCAGTAGTTTTTGCGTGAAAGACTAACAAACATCCATCCAAACTCACAAACTTTCGCGTTTATAATATTAGTAGGATTACGAAAAAAAGTGATGTAGCAGTTGTCACTACCCTGACTAGCGGACATTTTGTTTTGAGCAAATGTTTTCTGTTCTGCCGATTTCGCTCAAAACAGAAAACATCTGTATTAGTTCTAATCAAAAACTCGTACTGAACAGTTCGCTGGCGCAGCTGCGTTCATTATCACTCTGTATCATCTTGGAACAAAACGTACGAAAAGGGCGGTATTGGGTGTCAAGTTTTTCGGCGGTATCAGGTTCAAATATTTTTTAATTGTATAAAAAATATTTGAACCTGATACCTCTATAACTTTCAATCAATTGCAAAATTTATCCTTGATTCCACTCCATGTTCCCGTCGAATGTAAAAAAAAAACGTCCAACATCGAGCGGATGCACAGAGCAACAGACTGCTGGCTCGCCGGCAACGTCGTTTTCAATTAATGAAGGAGCGAGCGAGCAATCGATGTCCGAGTCTAACCGATCATCACTTACAAATAACAAACATGTTGGCTCACTCAAGTGTTTTCATTTACAGCGCAAACAAATACTTGTTCGCTCAGAACTGTTTAGAAGTGAAAACGCGGCTTTAGAGGAGCAAACGAACGTACATCAAAAATAACACCTATTAAAATTAACCTTAAACTTATTCTTAGGGGAACCATAAAATTACAGCACAAGTTATACTTCCTCAATGCTCGAGGGAAGTGGAGTCTAAACTAACATTTAGTGTTAGTAAAGTGGCGCCACCTTTCGCAGACTTTGTCACAATACTGCAAATACGAGACAAAACGAGCCATTAAAATCTATGTCAGGTAAGGTTGCCAGACATCTAAGAATAACCGAGTATATTTATAAAATGGTTCCCTTTTGTAAACCTAAAAATAAATGGTCTGTCTGGGGTACTGGGCCTTTTCCGTGTAATATTTACAATATTTTAAGCACATGACCCTTTTTAGAGGTGCTTGAGCTTATCCTTTTGTAGGAATATTACACCTGCCTTGCGTAATAGTAAGTACATTAATTTATTGTAGCTCAGTTTCATGAAATAATATGTTTAATAAATAACTTCAGTTAAGCTGTGATTATTATCTAACTGCTTGGAAGTTAATTAAAATACAAGCAGTGTGCCCGATACGGTTTCCCATCGCTATGCAGCTATCATACCACGGGTTGAATTTTCTCAAGTTCGTTGTTAGTACTCACCTTCGTTATGAAAGGAGCTTGAAGAGTTCTTGTGCAAAATTTCATGGTTCTAGACGCAGTGGCTAAGGCTGTGCTTTGCGTGTTACTGAATGAACTAAGATTTTTACATTACATACATACATGAACTCACGCCTTCTTCCAATAATGGGGCAGAAACTTCAGATGTACCTCTGCTACGATCCTTAAATTTATATTACTTTTGCCTCAGATTTTTATTAAGTAGATTCGACATGCGTATATTTTGTCATCGCTCATTCTCGACTGGGCTCTGGTTCAAAATAGTTATACTAAAAGACTGACTAGAAATCCGGAATAAACCTCGTTTTCTAGGTACAGAAAAAATGGCTGCAAAATTGTCGGGGACAAATGTCCAGATGGTCCGATCTTTACTAAGTCCAATCCCTGGTCTGCCAACCCTAATCCAAAGAAGAGGGGCAGCAATGAATTTACGTAATTAGTTCCCCAGAGGTTGGCGACGGGCGACCCGTTACAAATGCGCTGAAAAAATAAAGAAACTGAAGGATTCGTGTGTTATCTCTTTGTGTGAGATAGTTGGGGCACTCCCCCGGGTGTGAGCAGTGTTTTCTGTCAATTTCATATTTGCCTTTGAAACGAATTATGGAACTACAGTCACCGGGCGCACGTCTATGTTTAGTACCTTGTGGTTCCTCTATCACCCAAGGTTGATTGTCACTTACACGTTATAAAACGACAAGGTCAATTTGTCTATGTGACGGATGCATAATTTCAAGCATATTGAAGTTTCTTAATAGTGGGAATAGAAGTCAAATACTTTAGAGTACTTACGAAGCAAACAATATTTTTTTGGGCAAATTGTATCTTTAGCTACAAAATTGATTTTTGTACTTCCAACTTTACGATGTCATATTTTATTTTAAAATTGATACAATTTACGCCAGCCATGTTAGTTCATTTATACGACTGTTGTGAACGTATAATTAAACAAATTGATACGTTCACAATAGGCGGCGGGCGTATAGAGCTACTTCTATATGTGCAGTCTAGTTCATTAATATATTAGCACTGTCAAGGATTCAATATATTATGAGCGTTGGAAAGCTCCATAAATTCTATAAAACAAGATCAGAAATATGTCCGTATGTGAACGGTTCAATAATATATGTGTAATGCACATATATTATTGAACCGTTCACATATGGACATATTTTTGGCAATGATATGTGATCACCCTTTTAAAAAATATATCTAAACTGTATATTTGCTTTAAACATTTCTGAGCAGCCTAAGCTTCTTAATTATCTATAGATGCATGAGAAAGTCAATTATTTGTTCGAACAAATAAGATCTAGTTTACATTGTTACAGAAATGACAGTAGTTTCTATTGTTTTGCGTTCATGAGTTGTTTTCCTAGGTCGGCCATAGTAAACATGTTTTGTAAGATTTTGCCACCTTTTCCACCATAAGGTAACAGTATTTTCTGTTAAAGAACAATTTTATTAAATTGTCACATTAGTAATTAGATAAAAACATGGAAGACTACCTAAAATTACCTAGCTTACCAATAAGCCTAATTCTTCTGCAATGCCTGATTTAGAAACACATTCCTCACACTTTTAAACTATTTTAAGTTTCGTATGCTCATCATTACTATACATTTTTATTTCAAATGGGCAAGTATGTTATAATTGAATTGATATTTTATCGTAACTCGTAGAATTTGATTAAAGCGTTGAATGAAATATGCGTCAGTTATAATTTTATTTAAAAAAACATTACGTCATTTGAAGTTTAGCAAACTCCTTGACCATGCAATTTTAAGATTGCTATTAAAATCATCTTAGTGACGTAGTGATAAGGTCGAATTTGAATAACATTAACTTGCGCAGATATTATTGTCACGTGTGCATACATAATTGAGAAACCTAAACTGTTCAGATAATTTGATCATATAGTTGTTCATATAATGATGTGCCTATGGCTGTGTACGTGTTACTGAAAAAAAAGCAGAAACATTTTAATTAATCTAAATGACCAAATTAATCTTTAATGATGCTTATAGTTGGTACAATATCATGAAGTTTTTTTACGTTCACATATTTTTAAGCCTGAAATGACCAATATATTTTTGAACTCGAATGTACAGTAACGGGAGCTTACACGTTAACTATGATATTTGCTTGACTATTCAATCGTTTTTACACGAATTTTCATGAAGTGATTCCATTTTATTTATTCTTAGATACTTTGAAGTACAACTGCAGTAGATTCTTGTCACAACCTTCTTGTCAAACACCTCCAATGTAGTGATGAAAGCGACCGAGTCAAAGCTACACCGTAGCGTCGTAGCTCGTAGTGCGTAGCTCCTAAATTGTTTACTTGAATTTTGAACACAGAAGGAGAGCGATATTATTTGTTTGTGAATTTTCTGTTTTGTTATACAGTTACCGTTTTTATATAGTTTTTAGATCAAAAAGCAAGAGCTGGTTAAAAACGTTTTCGATTTTTATTACTGATTACAAAAATGTAGATTACAATGTTGTTGAAGAATTTGGTAATTTATTCTTCCGTTTGGTTCTTTGAACACAGTTAAAAAAGTACGCCTTGCTTGATCATAAGGCCATTACGTTTTCTTAAAATAATTATCGTCTATAAATTGACACTCTTAAGGTCGATATTATTATTCATCCTTAAGAAGAAAAACGTAAAATATCACACTAAAACAAAGCCTTTAAAGGAAAAGTCTTTGCAATTTCATTCCATCCCATCATTGAGATAGGTCTCCGCTGTGAGTGACACTTAGATAGGCTCGCTGAATTCTAATCCAGTCCGTTGTCCGGACAGAACCCGGACAGTGGCCCGGACACAGAACCGCCCGCGCCATACTGTCCAGACGTATACATAAAGCAGCAGCGTTTTGAAGGATATAAAGCGATGTATTGATAGGTTATCACAGGGCGACAATTTCTGTCGACTTGCCTGAATTGTAAAAATATTGATTGCAACGTTCAAGTGATTGGATAAAAGTAGGGCATAATCGGCTCAGGAATGTTTTAGCAATTCAGGTATTTTTTATAAAAAATAAAAATAAACTTTTATTAACAGACTACATAGGTCCACATTGTGTTAGTGTCTTAATTATCTTGTAAACTATATTAGTACGTACTTGAAAACAAAAAGCAAAAAAAAATTTATACCCACAGATAGTTGCGTCAAGCCCCATGTAATACATGAAGCTTGATAAAGCTACCCATGGTAGACCCATCCAGACTTTCAGCAAAAACCCTCAAGATACTATTGGTGCTTCCTCCCACTGCGAATCATCGACGCCACCTTCTTACGCATTATTGCAACACAGTCGTCAGAGTGCGCATCGTGCGAACATACCGACGCACTACAATCGGGTCAGCCTCAACAGCACCCTGAAGGTATTATTATATTGTATTTGCAGGGCATTGTTTGCTTTTTGGGTATAATTAGCCTAAAGGCTGCTGGTGTAAAATGTTTGGCAGTAAGCCTTAAATAGAGTAATTTTTACTGGTACTGAGCAACCAGCAAACCTTCGAGCCACCATATTTCCCCTCACAGCCAATGCCCTGCGCTCCCTTTCCATATCTGTGTCGTCTGTCAGGTGCTAACCTTTTAGGTTTTATTCTTTGAATTGTTTTTTTTTTTAAAAACATTAAGATTTACATGTTGTGTTATAAATTCTAGCAAGATAACACAATCTTTTTTAAACACTGTGGCAGTATTAGCCAGCTTATATTGGTGTACTGCCTCTTTGGTCCAGTGATCCCAAGAGCTACTGCTGAGCATGGGGTTCGAGTCGGGTTCGAGTCCCAAGTCGGGTAAAGTGTTATTGGGTTTTTCTATCTAGAATTTCTCAGTATCAGCCCGGAGTCTGGATTTGTGCCCGGTTGATGGCAATAGGCTCGCTCCCTTTTACATGGGACTTAAGCATAACTGGCGTTTGTGGGCGTACTATAGGTACACCTCTGCCTAACCCTTTTGGGATTACAGGCGTGAAATTATGATATGTTGTTGGTAATTTAATCAACGACGTGACTTTAACAGAATATTTTCTCAAAGCGTAGCGTCACATAAAGAACACATCAATGTATAACAGAGGACAAGTTTTCAAATTACAGTCGTCACATAACTGCTATAATCCGCTGAATGTTTTATAAAAATAAATAAATCCTTCGCTCACAAAGACAGAAACTTTTGTATTGTAACATACAAACCGTAATACTCTGAGAGAAGTAATTTCAGGAGGAAAGAATAATTTATTTTTTCGTTGAAGACGAATCTGTGAGGGCGGTGTTTGGTGCAAGTAAGGACGGACAGAAGGCAATTAATACTTAAATAACTCCAACTAAAAAGCTTCAAGAATTAAATCACCTATTTTGAATTGTTGAAGTTGTTTACGTTAACATACATCACCGTTGGGACACACGCCTCCTCTCTATGAAAGGGAGTGGGCCGCAATCCACCACGCGGGGCCAGTTTGGGTTCGTATATGACACATGTCTTCGAATTTTAGGTTCTCAGACATTCGGGTTTCCTCACGATGTTTTCCTTCACCGTTTTGAGAGCAGTGGTGATGAAATAATTTATAAAAAGTAAAGCGCCTGTCTGTGTTCGAACCTACGACCTACAACTCGTAAGTCGTGGCCGTCGGGCCACCACTGCTCTTGAAGTTGTTTAATTAGATCTAAATCCAGTTTCGATTTTGACTTCCTCATGAGAACAGTAGGTTATGAAAAAGTTTATGAAGATCAGATTTAGTAACAGCGCATCCCTATGTGTTGAATGGTCACTTTCTCCGGATTGTGAATTTGGATGAAATCTCCTTAACACGTACATAACATTCCCCGATCGCTTGGGCACATCTGTACCTAGGTTTTGTGGTGCTCACACATTTCGTAAGTTATAGACAATCCGAAAGTTAGACCGATTCGTTACTTCTATATTAGATGACTATTTATTACTTCATAGTATTAGTAAACGGTGAACCGTTTACTCGCACAATGACATAAATGGCGTATAGAAACTGACGACTTTGACCGCCATTCAAAGCCGTGGCAGAAGTTGAGCACTCAACATACTTTCGGAGTCACGAATTTCATAAGTGGTGCTCTATACGCTGCCGGCACCGCGACTCTGTGTTTTGCGATGCACACCGTAAGTATCCACGCAATCTGCCCCCGCGTCCGCTCATCACTCAGAACGACTCTTGCAAGACAAGCGCCGCCGCCGCGCTACCATAAATCTACACACTTACTTCTTTCGCCCGGCGTCGATTTCCTACCGAACAAAAGCACGTTTCTTAATACTAAACACGTATTTCCTGGTTTGTTAACCGACTTCGAATAGGTTGGTTGTGTATCTTAGTCGAAAATTCGTGTGAAAGTAACTAAAGGCGTTAGCCTAAATGTAAGTGAAACTGTATAGTCTGTTGGATTTTATCTCATGAGACTCTTGAAACAAGTCCAGAGAGGAAGATATTTATTGTAAACTTGAAGTATTCGTTTTAGAGGTTAGGGCAACGACGTTTATTTACTCCTCTATGAATAATTTTCACATAAAACGGGGCAGAGAAAAACTACAATTTACTTTTACTACTTTTTCTAAATGCTAATGTTTTTACGTCATGTAGTTATTATTTTTAATCATTTTTTCAGACTAGGTCCATAATTTGTTAGTAATAATGTACTTAAAACTAATGTTTGTATTGGCAACTAAATTAAATTAAATTACGACATGAAGCCGCACCCACCTTTGCATCATGGGGGACTCCCACCGATCAGTAAAAATACCCAGGATAGTGTTGGTACTGACACGAACGCGAGCGAGTAGGGTGGCGCATCTCTTCCTAACGATACCGGCAAAGCCATCCACCCGCTCCTCAGCACATATCCCTGACGCAATGCAACGCCATGGCAGCCCCAACTACTGTTGGGGCTGCCATGGCGTTGCATTATTATATTGGACACGCATGTCGATGTATGCCCGCTGCGAATAACGGACCCACAGGCTGAAAGTGTAGAAAGATTGGCAGTATGCTTTAAAAGACGTGATTTTAACAGAATTGGTACACCGTGGAAACCTGCGGGCCAGCATGTTACACCGGACAGCCAGTGACCTACGTTCCCTTCCTATGTCTAGATTATTACTTAAATAACCAACCCAGTGACCAAAATTTTTAAATTTAGATGCCCTTCATAGGGGAGTGCCACACTGTGATGCATTGGGGAATGCTGGGTAAGAAAAACCACGGACTTTAAAGAACATCAGTTCACTCTTCCCAACATTATATTTAAGCCCATGAGCCACCACAATTGATTCACATGTTGACACTCATTGACCTCGTCGGAGCATTAATTGATGAACTCAGCAACAACATGTCGTCTGCGTAGGTAACTCAGATTATTGGTACACACTCCGTCAATATGTAATCCGACCTTAGTGCTCCTGAGCTCAACAATTAGGCGTACAATGTACAGGTTGAACAAGCGAGGCCAGCTTAATCCGCCCTGCCTCACTCCGCATTTCAACCGGTATACACTCGACAAGGAGCCGTTCCACCTTACACAATTGCGTTGATTGCTACGAGTATATCAATACTTTAACCTTTACCTTATGTATTGCTTATGCTTGGCTCAACGCTGGTTCCGCTCCACAAGGGCGCCTAAAATTTTTATTAGCATTCGGAAATATTGTTGGAGCTGCTGAAGATTGTAAAAACTATCTTTGCACTGTATAAATTCAATCTATTAGTATTGTATAATTGCAAAGCACACGTGTGAGCACTATGTGGTACCTACTATAAAGCTACCCTATACTGGGCACGTCTGTCATTGACTTGAATGTGCCCTGGCGGCTGAGAGTATGTCACGCTCACTCAAATGTCTCGCTGGCGCAAGTACAAATGGTGCCAAATGTGGCGTAAATGTTGGATCATTAAGTTCCCTTCAAAATGGTTGAGCTGAATGGTGCTGATCCATACGTCATGTTCGTGAACGGGCGCCGTCAGTGGGGACTGGTCATCTCTTGGCAGACACGGCTTATTTTTATTTTTTTTGTTTTTAATGTTTTTACTACGGGTCATTCTACATCGTTCTCACATGTATAATTTCAACAAGACTGGTGTAACAAATTTTTCTGTATCCATATTATTTAAAAGGGTGTCCATGGAGTTTCTTGCCCGTTCTTCTCCATAGGTACCTACTTTCGCTTTGGAATGGGCAACTAGCTTCATATTTCTGACTGACCGACCCCTTGACAATTCAAAAGTGCCTGTAATTGGTTTATTTGAAATAAATGATTTGAGTTTGAGTTTATTGTATTATCATTGTTATATGTTTCTAGGACCAATGAAATTAACATTTCTAATTCAAAATCTTACAACAGCGAATTCAAAGTTGAAATTCAAAATTTCTTCAAAATCAGTTGACTTCAAATATCTTTGATATGTGATCTTCATCTGAACCAGTAAAATGCCAGAAACACCAGTGCCAACGGTATCGTCGCAGGAGTGACACACTCCACATTTATCAATAGCCTCGTACCGCCCGGTGACTGAAAATAACTGCAATCTTTAATACCGAAGCCTGCTTTGCGGACGTTGTTCAAAGCAAACCACGATTTACTTCGCGATTAAAGGGGTATACCACAGAATATGGAAACGCCTCGGCGACCGCTGCTAGATACGGTAAAGTCAAAACTTTTCATATAAAGCAGTGTTTCAGTGGGCACCTCCCACCGTTTAAAAAATGACTCAAAATAACCTGCGTCATTTAATATCGGACGATGGAAACGAGGGTACTATCCAGACCTGATATTTTTCAGCTCAAATATTAGCCTGAGGGGCAATTCCCGTATTTTTAAGAACGTTCACATTCTAATGGCAGTCTCAATCTACAAAAAATACAATCAATTTACATATATTTTTGACATTTATTTAGTATCGCTGAGATGACATTGCGACTTGAATTTGTTTTTTTTTCGAGGTACGAAAATTGGCCTCAAAAATACCATATTATGTCTAGCATTCGCTTTTTTTGGGTGGGAAATCATCAAATGACTTCTCCCGCTCTGGGTGGAGCGGGAGGGCGTGTCAGACTTTTACTGACCAAAACCCACCCGTGTTCTATGCCAGGGCCACGGTTTCTCTTTGAATTTCCCGCAACCCTGAGACGTCGGCCCTATCGGACCCCATCATATTGTGCTGACATCTCTTTGAGGTGCGCGTGGAACACGACGCGCCGTCGCCAAGGCCCGGCCTTGGCCTTACCGGACGGCGAGATAACCATTGCTCGCCACCCGCAAGCCCGCGCCTACGGTAGCCGAGAGTCTGCTTGCGATTTCCGGTGCCCAGGGTATCTCCTGCGATGACTAGGGGCATGAGGGCGCAAGGCTCTCTCCCTTACGCGTTCCGCCTCCTCCTTCGCGAGCATTACTGCTTCGCAGAAGGAGGTGACGGCTTTCTTTCCCTCTCGCTCCGTACCATGGCCTGGACCAGGGCCGGAAAATGTGATCTTTGGCAAGAACTGCTTAAACCTCCTGATTTCTTTATTGAGCCATTAGAGTCTCTAAGTTTTTTACTGCCTTTCTTCACAGAGTAGTCAGATTGTAAACGCCGAACTCATCTAGTTTTTAAAAGATTGACGTGTAAAAGTGTTTGTACAAAACTACTAAAAGAAATAAAATCATGTATCAGAGAGGTTCCCATCCGGCCACAAGTTACCGAGGCCTATTTGGAAAACCTTAAATAGACTTCGTACCCAAGTAGGCAGCAAGGACAACTTCAACAAGCCGGAGGTCTGAGACATCCATGAACCTTAGGGTTGCGGCGGTGTGTATGCGGCGTCTCTCCACAGACAATGGTTGATGTGTATAATATATATATATATACAATCTCATCATGCGCCGCATGTCACCTGCACACGTAAGTAAGGACCTAATGACTGTTTATTTATTTATTTTCCAAATTAAAAAAAATATGCGTGAACTCAAAATATTGGGAAACAATAGTAATATTCTATACGTGACGTAGGTACTACTTGAAACACACGCGGCGTCGCGCGCTGCCGACAAAGAATAGCGATTCTTAAATGATCAGAGCAAAATAAGTTTTGTTTTTCACAATTATAAATCTGCCACTGTTGATTCTTTTTTGTTTTATTTTCACTTTTACGGGAGAGACAGCGGAATGTCCAGGAGATTTTTATAATACACACTTGCAGAAAACGGAACGCAGTCTGAAAAATGATCCAAAAAAGTTTTGGATTTATCCTACAATTTTATCGCACAACAACGTAACATTATTCGAAAGGGCAGGAAAGTTTCGAGGCTTTCAATTACTTTTTCCACGACGGTTTTGGTGAACCTTCTGACTATTACTATTATTATATTGTTGGATCATTAGACGAGGACAAAAAAGATCATTGTACTGACACTACATCCAATTTACAATTTACGTCGATAACCGTGGAGAAGTCATTGAATGCTTTCAGCGTCGAAAAGGGTCCTGGTTGCGTCGGAATGCCTCCAGTATTTTGGAAGAATTGTGCGAAGTCTCTAGCGTTTCCAATTTTTTCATTTTTAATCTCTCTTTAAAAAGGGACCTTCTTTCCCAAATATATGGAAGAAAGCATTTATTGTTCCAATACATAAAAGGGTTTGCGAATAATTATAAGAAATTATAGGGGAATTTCGTATTCGCAAAGTATTTGTAAAACTAGTTTACAATGCTGTCTATCCATACATACTCAGGGGTATTTCCTACAAACAGCACGGCTTCTTGAAAAAATGCTCGACTGTATCGAATTTGGATAGCTTTTCAAATTTTGTCCTTGAGAATACAGATGGCGGCGGGCAAGTTTAAAGTGATCTACACGGATTTTGAAAAACCATTTGACCGCGTGCCATCCTGCTCAAAAAGTTATACAGATTGGATATACGCGGAGATCTTTTACGATGGGTCAAATCATATTGATTTAAAAGATCACAAGCTGTAGTAATAGGAAGATACCGTTCTAACTTTATTGAAATCCCTAGAGGTGTTCCACAGGGTTCCCATTTGGGCCTCTCTTTTACAACGCATATTTATTTGATAGCACTGAATAAAATAAGATCACTCGATGACTGTAGAGCTCTTCAAGAGGACCAAAATAACTTATTACATTAAAACAAGATAACGGTAAACGTCAAAATGTGTCAATGAATTAGATATACACGTAAAAAAACTGTTGTGTACTCATACAATTTTAATTAATAGAGTCATAATAGTTCGGGATTTGGGAGTTATGTTTGACGATAAATTAACATTCTCAGATCACATAGACCTTGTTAGCACAAAAGCTTACATGAACTTAGGCTTTGTTATTAGGTCATGTAAGGTATTTAAAAACATCTAGGCTATTAAATCAGTGTATTTTGCATATGTGCGCAGCGTCTTAGGATATGCGTGCCCAATCTGATCCCCTAATTATTTATAAAAACCAGCTAGAACGGGTTCAAAGAAAATGTATCAACCATCATAACTATCGCCTCCGATGACCTATGAGAAAAGTTGTCGAACACATGGTTTGCTAACACTCGATGAAAGGCGCAAAGTTATGGATATGTTTGTTATTGGACATAATCATTGGACGCCTCGATTGCTCGGAGTTGGTCGCACAAATGACTTTTAACACTCCCCTACGGCGCACCCGTCACACGACAATGTTACACGTGCCGCGTCACTCGACAAATTACGCAAAAAATTGTGTAGTCGTATTGCTCGAATTTATAACGCATATTTCTTTCAAGTGGAAATATTTCACTGTAATAAACCAGCATTCCAAAAAGAAGTAACGAATACCATCATCGAAGGCAAATGAAGGAGCTAATCTCTAAATGTTCAACCAATTTTTTCTCTCTTTTATTAATAAAACTTTTTTTTAAACTCTAATATATAAAATTTTAACATAAGTTAAAGTTAGATATCTAAAATTTTACCTATTGTATTATTATTTTTTTTATCTGTAGTCCGTTCGCATGTTTTATACTTATCCTGGAAAAACAGGGAATCCTATTATTAGCCATACAATATTGTAATACACAAACTCTGTAACATGCTGTGTGAAACGCTGTTGGTTGCCTATATAAACAAAATAAAAATACAATAGGCCTTGTCGTGATACAAATATGGGCCACTTAAGTGGTATCGGGACTGACGGGCCAGTGCGCGGCGTTCATTTAAGTCTCACCACTTGTGGGGCTGAAGTGGTAAAAAGGCTACTTGGGCAAATAATTGCGGTCAACTTTCGAATCAAACGGGGCACGTTTATGAACAATGCCCTTAGTAAACAATTAAGCTCGGCAGACGGATTGCAGGTCGTGGTTCATTGCTCTCACTAAAATCTTAAATTCACTGACAAAGATCTCATTTTTCTTTACGATAATTTAGTGGGGAAAGGGTCGCCTATTCTCTATCCATGATTTCATGGCACGGTTCTTAATTAGGAGAGCGTTTTAACTTTGACTACTTTTTGATAGTTACACAACTCTTTTGTAGTTTGTAATATCAAATATGAATAGCGTCGTCAATCATCAGGGCTATTTATATTACTAATTTGGGACTGACACAGTGACGACACTTACGAATTATATTAGTTCACAAATTCACAAATATTCAATAATTTTGCCGGCGGAGTATGAGAAAAACTATTTTTTAGTCTGTGCTTATACGTGACCGGAATAGGAAAGTACGTGGAGTCGCTTATTGAATTGTGCGGTCCTTTCGTGGCCCGATACACGTACTGTTCTGATTTCTGACTTCTTCCGTGGGTTGGAATTATTATATTTTATTTTACTTCTCTTTAATATTTCGTTAGTCATGGCTTTGACTTGGTGCTAAAATGGTTTTACTTTTGTATTCTTAGAAATAAGTTAGTCTTATACTTCTTAGTCCTAGCCAGTTTGACTAACCCATATTTTGATGTCAGACAGAAAAGTATAATTTGTTTAGTAGTTAGTGACACTTCAGTAATGAATTAAAATATTGTGAATAAAGCCACTTAAGTAAAATTGTATACAGGTTACTACTAAGATTGTTTCACTAAGGACTGCCACGTAATACAATTATCAGAATAACAAATTACAATCTCATGTACCTTCAAAGAAATAACCCTTGGCGACGACTGCAGGGTCATTTATCGCTTACGGACAAGCAGGACAACATTGCGCCTATGTTGCTTTTAAACATGTACTTTTTAGTCACCATCATCTGGGTAGCCTCCCCTATTCATGTCGTGATCAGCTTCGAGTCTAACCGGATACAACTGAATACCCAATGTAATATTTTGTAAACAAACTGCCGAGATTGGTGGTCAGACTTTTGCGCTTCTGACGACCCGTAACGACTGTCAAAGAACTACGACTGACAACCGGGACCAACTACTTAACGTGTGTTCCGAGGCCGTACGTAATGGATGCTCACCCATTTACGCACCGACCGACTACGAAAGTACTTGTATAGCACTCGTAAGTAAATAAATAAACAACCGACACTCACCACCGCTGTTCTCGTCAATCGAGGAAAAAAATCGGAGAAAACGCATGACATTATAAGATCGAGCTAATCTGAACTTATCCTTACAGTGCTGCGGCTTTACCTAACGGGGAAAGTGTTGCTATTTATCTAAAATATTCAGGAAAGAAAAATGGCGATAAAAAACGTCTGCTAGAGTACTTTAGTAAAGTCTTTTTGTATAAAAGTCTGTTCACTTTTGCTCTGGGGGAAAGCGAGTCTGTGGATATCGTTCAGACATTTTCACATTGTGTTTTAAAAACTGTATTACTGTAAAACTAGAAAACAGAATATAAAACGTATAAAGTTGTAAACATGTTGCTGGGGACAATAGAGTTATTAATTTATGACCGCTGGAATGATAGGTGAAATAATTGCTATGGTCAGACCCTTGTCTGAGGGAATTATTTTAAAGTTACACTTTGCGTTAAATATTATGAGACAGGACGTTACACTCACAAACAATGATATTTTCAACACTAATTAATTTGTGTTCAATAAAATAAATACATTTTCAAAATCTTATTTGAAAAAACATTGTACAAGGTAATTTTAAATTTCAATCACATTTTCCTGAAACACTCGCTTTTTAATAAAACTCCACTCAGTTTATAAATATTAATATCGCTGACTGTACTCGCAAAAATATTTCATAAATAATTATGTCAATATTTTAGTGAGATACACATTTCAGTAAAATATCTGACATTTTTCTTCAAAAATGTTGAAGGTAACGTTTAACATTTTCACGGGAAGTAGGTTTGAATATTGTAGACACGAGTTTTTCAATTAACGCCGATGATGTTTTCAAACCAATTAAAATAAGAGCGTCTTTTGATGGCTTTATCAAATTGCATTTGGATAAAAAACTGGCATGAATGCGGGTGATTCTTCGAAAGGCATCATTTACTTTTTCCATGATTGGAAACATGTACTGCTTGTGGCTAGCGTGTTTTTAGGTATTTCCATAATAAGGTTAAGAAATCGTTCCGTAATAGCCCTGGAGTCTAGATTTGTACCCATCTATGATTTTTTTTCAAGACAAATTATAATTTGTTCGTGTATGTCTTTGTAAACTGGTGTTCTACACGAACCTATCGCTGATAAAGAAAGCCAGACATGCATATGTATAACTACAGAATATTCCAGATGGACCTGTGCATATTGCGCAATTACACTTGGAAGGCATAGCGGTGGTCTCAATTCAACCTCCTAAAATAATTGACCAACATTTTACTCCTTACTTCTTCGTGTTCCTTTTCAGTTGAATTTTAGTGAGAATGCCCCATTCATCAAATAAAAGATTTGATTTTAAAACCGATCAACTGTTGACCGAAAATATGGATCCAGAATGAAGAATACATAAAAGCCCGCTTTGCAAAGAATTTTGCTTTTAAAAGTGGAGCGGGGATACTCCAGGCAATTTTATTTCCAGCCACTGTCGCGACGCCATTGTAAAGCTAGTAATGGGTGATTTTGGATTTTTTTATTAAAAGACCGCGGACACGAAACGGAATTTAAGTGTCCATTATAGAAAAATGAGCTGTGCTCATGTAGCGTTTTAAATTTTATATTAAAGCACTGTTTTTATTTTGCTGGAGTTTATAATGATGAGGATCGCATTACACGATAATTTTATACTAACGACGGCAATAACTGCGGGCAATTTAACGTCATTTGGTGCTGAGTTGGGCACAAACATGGCTGAACTTCGGAAAATGTTACTGGAGATGTAACTTCATGAATATTATTATGATCATATTAATTATCTACCTGTGCTCGTATGGTTTCGCTCGTTTATAATTTGAAATGTAATTCAGATTATTAAAATATATTCAAATTAGATTAGATTCTCCATGGTGATTCGAAATAAAATCATATGTTAATGTGTATAATTGAGATTAATTGGAAAAAAAAACCTCGACAAGTATACAATGACCTCACAATAAAGTCTAGTGGCCTCAACATTGAGGTATGGAATTATATTTGGGGCAATGCAACGGGTAAAGAAACAGTGTTTAAGTGCCAAGAAAGAGAACTTACAAACTACAGACAGCTGCAAACCGTTTTTTAAAAATATGAACATATTAACAATGCCTTTGTTGTACATATTTGAAACTTCCATGTTTGTCAAAAATTATCTGCACTTTACAAGAGTAAGTAGCCAGCGCCGTTGTGACCGGTTGCAAACATTAGGGTCTAAAACTGCACTATATAAAAACAGTGTTTTCGTAAAGGCTCCAAGGATATATATAATAAATTACCGAAATGTATACGGAATGAAGAGAATTTAATCTGGTTATTTACTAAAATTAATGAGCCACCATGTACAGCATTAACTCTGCTGAATGAACTACCAACCTGGTGATTACTAAAATTGAACTTGAACTGGTGGCTTTTAAGCCAATATTCTGTTATACAAAGAATATCTATATTGTTACAATTCAGGAATAATTCTACTTCTAAATCTTTGTTTAAAAACCCTTGAATATTTTGATGCACCAGGTTGATGCTATTTAAATTTTTTACACACACATTTGATTTCTTATTTGCTTTCTTTACATTTTTGCAAGAGGCTGCCTCTATTGTCCTAATTTCTAATTTAAATTAAAATCAATGTCATCAATTGGTTCCAAATTATTGGCAGAAAATTTTAAGATGTCATTGCATTGCTCAAAAGAAGCAATTTGTTTAGCCAAATTCCTGGCTGTAATTGAAAAAAAATATGATAGCGACACAGCTATCTGTCTTTTGTGACAGTTAGAAAGATAGTACTTAATAATATTATGCCTATCTTTCGTCAAATACAAATTTCTACCAACGTAATTGTTAGTATCTACTAAATGAAATTGATTATTATTTAATGTCAGATTATGCAATGTCATATTTATTATGTCTACAAATTTATAAGTAATTTGATTTTGTTTTTATTAGACAAGACGTGTTACTCTATTGAAGATTCGTACATTTCAAAACCTGATAATGAAAGTTTATGTATATTTATTCTAGTAGAAACACTATCTGTAAGTTAGAAAATAATGTATTATGGCCATTTTCACAATTGGAACGCTACGAAGTCCATAAAATATGAATGTTACTTTTTAGGTTAGGATTTGCCGTTATAAAGAAATAAAATGTGCTAAAACGAATTATTTAACACTCGAAGTTTAGTCTAAAATAGTATTATTTACATAATAATACACATCTATGTTCTAAAACGTCTATTTTACTTTGTGAATTCCTTAAAACCAGCTGCCCTTAAGTCACTGCTTAGACTCTCGATGATTGTCACTATAAATTGAGTGTCGAGCATTAAATGTCAAACGTCAAAAAATACGTTTCAATCGTCCTTACACAATTACTTATTGCATGATTCATTATTTTAATTATTCGTTCATTTTTAATAAATCTGTATTATACATTGACTAAAAAAGAAATACTAACTGAGTAAATAAAACGTAAAATAATGTATGAAACTCAGAAACAGAGTTGAATAAAGTCAAGTATCAGGGTGTAAAATGGAACGTTGTAAAAAAGGGTAGTTGAGATGCGTTCAAAACATGGTAATATTTTGAACGCATCTCAACTACCCTTTTTTTTCTCAATTACCCTGGAAGTAGAATAAGCATAAAGAAAAATTAAACATAAAAAAATCCTGCGTTTCTTTTAACATTTTGATAAGCGGAATTACTATACAATTTAAAAAGCTGTATTTTAAGATTTATTTCATTTCTATACATAGTCAGGTGAAAAATGGGCATTCCTCTTTGGTGAATATTTTACTACTTGCTGCTTACCTAAGTTCACATAAAATTATCAAGGTTATCGCTGTCCACAGCCATAATATCTAGCAGCTATCCTGTCTATATACTGTGTTTATGTAAGCTGTGCTCACTGGTAGGCTAAGTCGATTGATTATGTGGTAATGTGGTCAGATTTCATTAGCATATAAATTATGCGTTTGATTGCGTGACTACAGCCACTATTTGAACGCTAATCCAATATAAACAATATTTGGTCAACAAAAAGGACTTAAACCTAATCTCAAGAGTACTCTAAAACCACTTTACTACTTTGCTGCAGCTGTAATCTGAAACACTTTCATTGATTTTTTTTAAATTTGTATTCCTTAAAAGGAGAAAGTCCAGTTTCTTTGCGAAAACCTACAAAGTTGAGGCTCTTAATTAAAGCGAGAGATACAAAGTTTAAAAATATGAAGGAATTTATTCGCATTTTATGGCGTGGCATGCAGCCAAGAAACCTATCTCCAGATTTCAGGGTCCAGTTAGCAAGGTTTCAATAAGAAGTGGCCGGTAAACGGGATCCGACAAAAAATATTGGCTGGACTTTCGACACTGGCGAGTTTTGGCTCAGATCATGACTATACACAAATTGTGTTTTTTTTTTTCGAATTTGCGATATTTGATGGATGCTGATTTATCATCAGCAGTGCTGGTCAATAAGTACACAGTCAATCATACATACTTTAAAACAAAGTAGTTTTTCGTGTATGTCCGTATGACCGCTTAGTTCTTCTAGACTACAAAATGGACTTTATTGCGATTTTCACCATCGCGAGGATATACATGTTACGAAAAGGTAACATGTAAAAAATACTTTAATATTTAACTGAGACAGAACAGAAATTTCGATGGTTTGGCATGTCGTAACATAAGTTGATTACACCCGCAAGTAGCCAGGGCAGGGTCACAAGTCAGTCACACGTCCTTCGTAACATATGATAAGAACTTCGTAGATAGAAATCTCCTGACAATGCGTGCCGAGCCCTTGTAACGTCTGCCTATCTTCATACATACAGCCATTCAAAGGGATGCCTTGTCCTTGATCGATATGTGATGGAAGATTTGCCCACAACGTCTTTAACTGAAGTTAACATCGCAAAAGTGAAGGAAATAGCGAAATCCTCGTTCAAGTTTGAGAGAGCTAGCCGCTGAAATATTATGTCTGGCTGTTTTCCTTGACTATCGCGGTGTTGTGCACTCGAAATTCTTGCCGAAAGGTCAAACGGTAAAAAAAATGTTGAGCGTCATGCGACGTTTAAGAGAACAAATACGACGAAAAAGCTTGATTCGAAGAAAAAAAAAACTTGGATCTTGCATCACGATAATGCGCCTTCGCACAAGGCCATCATTGTGAAAGATGTTTTGACCAAAAACTAAAAAAATACCATCGAGCAAGCACCTTATTCACCAAATATATCTTCAGTCAACTTCTTTCTTTTTCCTAAACTCAAATTAATAGTTTGTGGCACCAGTTTTCATTCGGTAGAAGACATAAAGGAGAGGTTGCGTCGAGAACTGAATACAATTCCGGAACAAGCGTTTATGTTCTGATGATTGTATTATTTGTTGGCATAAGTGTATCGTTTCTGAAGGAGCATATATTGAAGGCGATAAAATTTTGATGAATAAAAATGTCTCTCTACTATCATAAAAATGTTTTTTGAACTCTCCAAAGAAGTTGACTGCGTTAATCACGATACTTTACTTGTGTAACTTCAGCATTATGGACTAGGTAAACTTGCGCTTAGTTTTGCGCTTGCACTTAGTGAAATCTTATTTTAATGTTAGACAACAGAAAGCTCAAATAAATAGTGTCAATTCTCTTGGTTTAAAAGTAAAAATGTGTGTTCTATATTGGGTTTTTCCTCTTTTTAGTATAGATTAATGATCTACCTCATTTATAAAAAAAAACAACTAAGAACAGGTTTTTTTTCTGACGATTGCTCCTTTATTTTTAAGATAAGTGAACGTGCATCAAATCTTGATGACGTAAATAACGCCCTACTGCGCAGGCAGGTACGAAGTTGGGTCACTGCTAATTATTAAGTATTAAATGGAAAAAAATATGCTCCACTCCACAAAGCGAAATCCGATTTCGGCGATAAAACTGTTTTCGAAGATTCAATTGGGTCCTTATTTAACATCTCTTTCAAGACGGCAGCATATTTGTGCTGTAAGTAAAATCCAGCCATTTACTAATGTAGATACCGTGAGGCTAGTATATTATAACCCGTGGGACGGGCTGCAGATCTGCGGGCTGTATCGTTAGCCTGGGTGGTAAGATCCTGTAGTATAAAAAAACTTGGACACCTGCCTTCTTAACCTCGGTGCTTGTGTCTTTGTGCGCGTCGACGACGAGTACAATAAATTCAACGGATTGTTTCATCATCCAGATTCAAGTAGCTGACTTGCACAATAAAGATTTAAGGAGAGATGACCAATTTCAATTATTTTCTCAAAATAACGTAACTGTTTAACAAAAAGGTTGGTGTAACTCCTCAGGAGTTTCACCAACCTTTTTGTTAAACAGATATGTAGACACATGATATGTAGACACAACAAACATGTAGATCACACACCGTGTGTTAGTACCATAAATTTAGATAACTCACATTACACACACAGTTGCACAGTGTCCTTAATTAATTCTACATATTTTGTGAACCGTTTAAATCTCACACTGGACACTTTCCTCGTTCGACTATGTTGAGTTGCTTGAGGTTTTAAATATTTATACAGTACCTACTTTATTTTGTTTGTTCGTACATAATATTTTCTTTTTAAGTACTTTTCCAAATTTTTGATGGAGTTCCTTGAGGTCGCTAATTAGAAAGACCTCTTACCAACCAAAAAACTCATGCGTTCTCTTGTCTTTTTCTAGTTGGCAACACTTCTCATCACCATTATCAATCATTTGGATTGAGATTTTAAATACAGAATCTAAATTATGTACGATTATAGTTATTTGTTTATTATTTTATATATTTTGAGTAGCCTCTAGCGCCATCTAGTTATTTTAGTGGTAAACTTTTGCCATATTTATCAAAATTTGCTACTAAAATACGTACTGGCCATAGAATGGTGATTGATGTTCATAATTGTTACAATATTAATTATTATAAGTCGGGAGATTAAGTCGCTGACAACAATGCTGGGCTCTACGCTGGTCTTGCTCAACAAGGGTGCATAAACTAATTGATTAACATTCGAAGACGTTGTTGGAGCTACTGAAAATTGTAAAAACTATCTTTGAATTGTATAAATACAATCTCATGGTCTTGTTTATTGGCATAGCACATGTGTGAGCTCTGTGTACCTTCTATAAAGCTACCATTTACTGTGCACGTCTTTCATTCACTTGAATGTGCCTTGGCGGCTGAGAGTATGTCATACTCACACAAATGTCTCGTTGGCGGTGTCATGTGATCATTAAAGTCCCTTCAAAATAGTTGAGCTTAATGGTGCTGACCATTCAGCTCAACTATTTTCATGTACCCATGCGTCATAAACGGGCGCCATCAGTAGGGACTGGATATCTCTTAGCTGCCACGACTATATATTTTAATTTCTCATTTTTTTTTTCTTTTTTATTACGGACAGTATAATTTCTACATGAATGATGTAACCAATTTTTTGTAACAATATTTTCATTCGTGGCGTATTGCCGTTCTTCTCCATTGGTACCTATTACGCTTTGGAATGGGCATTTTGCTTCATCCTTATGACTGACCGACCCCTTGACAATTTAAAACTGCCTTTCACTGGTTTATTTTTAAATAAAGTTTTGAGTTTGAGATACATGTAGTTTTAACATCCACATCTACCAAGCCAACATTGATAAACAGTCACGGAAATTTGTTGTCTAGCAAATTTTGCACCCCACGTCAATTTACCATGTTAAAGCCATTTCATACAAAAGTCGGAGAATGAGAGATGTAATTTGAATACGAGTATCAGGACAATTTAAGTTGATAATCAATTTGTACAATAAAAAAATATCGACCTATTCGAACCTTACATATCTATTTGAAAATTTATTGCATTTCGTTAACTTAGCTTGAGTAAAAACTTCGACAATTATTACCACTGTGAGATAAATAATTCAGAAGGTGTTTCTCTTATTTTTGTGAGATGTCTCTATGATTTTAGCATTATACCTTCGTCATGTAAAACCTTTTTGAATTTGGAGGTATCAAAATCAGTTTATTCGGTTGAAAGGAAGAGACAAACAGAATAATTTTCTTGAAGATTGATATTATATGTCATACTATGTACGGTATTGTTCGGTACGATAAAAGTCGATGTGTTTGAGACTTGCAAACATCTATTGTTCCATTGTATCGTTTTAGAAACTGTTTGGTTTGGTTAGACAGGTGAATTTTGAGGTTCACATTGACAGTACAACCCACTTTCTCAAACCAGTCTACATTAGCGCCAACACTTCTACCCACTTTTACAAACTCCAAAGAATTTCAGTACTTTTACTTTCTTGCATGCATGTATGTTCTTGTATGTATGACACATGTTTAAGCAAATAAATATTATCTATCTATCTATCTAGATATAGGTAATTCATAAACTGTTTTCTGATAGGATGTCTGTCTCTAGGTTACCTTTACCACGTTTAAAGCACTGAATGGATTTCAATAAAATTTGGCAAAGAGATAGATAGCATCTTGGAAAATGATGGCTCAAAAAGTAAGGGATATTGTAGAGAATTACTTGCTTCCACGTTTTTTTTTGCAAAATTACCTTCAAGGGGGTAAAATAAGGGATGATTTTAAAATTAAAATGTAATCTTGTTTTTTTTGTATAGGAACTCTTTTGGATTGGAAATATAGTCATAGTCAGGATCTTCACGTCCATAACAATATATTGTTGAAGGTACAGTAACAGCAATCCTTTGCGATGAGATTTAAAACTTCATTTTTATCGTTACTATCCCCGCTAGTATGGGTATCGACTAAACTAGAATTTTAGCTCAGGCCCTGGTAAAAAATATATTTAGCTTGTGATCAGGTTAATAGCCTCGCTGCATGCCCTGCGGGATGCGCCGTCACTCGAGCATGTCCTATTGTTGCTTTCCTGATAGCCAATTTGAACACAATACCTAGTAAATACTGCTTAATCTTGGAAAAAATATTAACGAGTTAAAGTTCTGGATTTATTTAAGTTGCATTACTGCACACACCGTTACTATCTTCTTCGTGTCGATGGCACGACACTTGTTTAAGTACTGTTGGCCCAAAACTTTTTTTTTTTCCACCGTTTCTGTGAATTCAGTACATGATTCTAGAGACACCGCACCGACACACACATTTACATTTTTCGACATTTATTTTAAAAGTCTGCTGTTTCATACAAAAGTGAAAAAAGTCATTGTTGGCGGGTTTTGAATCATGATTGTACTATAGTAATCATGATTACATGAAAAAAATACCACGAAGGAGATGATGGGGCGGTTCGCTAGCTTCGCTCGCTCACTTAACCCATCAATCTCCTTTGTGGTTATTGTCTTTTAAACCATTCAGAAGTAGGAGCGTTTTCTGTCAGTAAATTAATTTATGAGTTTTATTTAGTAGATAATAAACGGAACTGATATTATCTTTAGCTATATAACCGTTAGTTTGGAGTTCATGACGCCATGCACTAAACTTGAGAGGGGGCACTTTACTGGCGCAGATTTTTCACTACACTAACCTATTTGGCACGAGCCGATATTCAAGCTATATTTGTACATATTATAAGCTAACGCCATATTGATATGTGGTAGACTTTGTTAGGAAACTGACCTATATTATCTACTAGCGACTTGAGAAAACGTGAAGATTTCTTTATAAAATTTTAGTTGAATTGAAATCTTCCGGAGTAAATTACTGTAAGATTAAAAACAGTATCAAAATCCATTGCGTAGTTTAGAAGAACAGCGCGATTGCACAGACAGAAACACATAAATTTATAAGATAGAACATCCATATGTTCAATGTGCCTCCAGCGCAGGAAGCGTCCGGAAGCGAAGCGTGGAGCATACGGTGGAGGTCTGCCCAGCTTGGGCGGAGCACCGCAGTGTCCTAGCGGAGGCGATCGGCGGCGACGATCTCTCGCGTCCGGCCCTGGTCCAGGCCATGGTACTGAGCGAGAGAGAATAGAAAGCCGTCACCTTCTTCTGCGAAGCAGTAATGCTCGCGAAGGAGGAGGCGGAGCGCGTGAGGGAGAGAGCCTTGCGTCCTCACGCCCCTAGTCGCCCTGGGCGTCGAGAATCGCAAGCAGATTCCCAGCCACAGTAGGCGCGGGTTTGCGGAAGGCGAGCAATGGGTAGCTCGCCGTCCGGTAGGGACCATGCCCTAGTCGTCGGCGCGTCGTGTTCCACGCGCGCCTCAAAGGGTGTAACGAAACGTTTAGCCAGCCGGCTAAACGTTTCGTTCATAATTTCATTTTAACTTAAATATTTTTTAAATATAAAATACAAAAATATTTAGAAAAAGATTATGATCTGGCTGTTTGAGTACTTTATGCGGCCTACCCAAATGTCCTTTCTATTGTATTGTTCGTCGAATCGTTGAGCTCCTCAGTTCTGAGTTGAGCTGCACGATGATTGACAAATGCGTGCACTGACTGGACAGGTCAGTCAGTGCACGCATTTGTCAATCAGACAGTCTACAGGGTCCTCATATCATCTGACCAACATTATTTTCGGATTTTAACATTGATGGACTATATATTATACAATGACATGAAATTTTACTTTGTAAAGTATTACAATATTTTAATTATTGTGAATGTGGTGAAGGCAATGTGGATTCATTGTTATTTTTTTCGCAAAATTTAAAAAAATGTAAGTTTTAATCATGGTCTGGCAGTTTGAGTAATTTATGCGGCCTATCCAAATGTCTTCTTTAGCCACGAAAAAGTCTTGGTGGGTAGACCCACAATACCATTTAACAACACTAAGACTATTAACTAACGATGATTTATCTTACACTTTACTATGTGATGTTTGTTGTTTTTATTGATTTTTATTGTTTTCTGTTTTGGGTATATTGGCGTGGCTAGCTTACATATGGCATTACCTTATAATTGTACCTATAGTTCAATGGTTTTTATAACTGAACAGACAGCTGTGCTGCTGGGGAGTTTGTAAGCCTATAGCGTCCCACTGCTGGGCCAATGCCTTCCCTTCTGCTTTATCCACGTTTCTACAAAAAGAAGTGAAATCCCACCAAAACATTCTGTAAAAAAACTAGCCAAGTCTCGATGGAGCTGCTTGTTTATCTCTAAAAATTAATAAAATCTAGACAAAGTCGTGCCAAGTCTAAGGTTCCTTACTGCGATTTCTTTATTATCATAGTTAATGTTGTGTGACTTGGCCGTTGAAGGGTACACAAGGGTACGACACCAGGTGCTTCATGACACCATTGCACCTGTCGCCAGAACCGCTACACATTGACGATGGACAATTGCCACTTGTAATGTATCAGCATTGTCAATGCTGAATGTATGTGTTGCAGAATCAACAATAGCCTAAAATGAGACACTAGCGTCCAATTACCAATACCAGTTTGGGCTATTATCTCGCTTAACAAACATTACAACAGATATAACATTACGTGTAAACAAAATTGACTTGTACACTCTTCTTCACAGCTAGAGCACTAGGAAGTGGTGAAGGGGGGCGTTTTGGGGGCCTGTCTTATGTAATTTTGAAGTTCGAAAAGTGCTGACTCACAGCCTAATTTGAATAAATGACTTTAGATTTTGATTTTGAATTGGCATTCGCATCGAAGCGATTCTATTTTTATTCGATAGCTTAAATATGTCAACCCCATACATTGTTTGACTTTTCTACTAGCTTATCGAAAGTTATGAACTGAACTGTTACTTTGTATTGGTCTATCTATCTCGTATAGTTAACTTGTAAGATCATCTTTTTCAATGTAATCGCTTGAAAAACTTTCATCATTTTAGTAATTCAATGTAATGTGAGCAAAAACAAAGCAGTCAATAAAAATTCTATGTGACACGGCGCGATGTACTCAGGGACAGCCAACCGTCGAACCCAAACATATCACTTTCTTTTTATTGAACAGAACTTTACCAAGTTGGGATTCTCAAATGCTCAGTATCCATTGCTTTAGTTTCCCCGTTTCTTTCTACTGTTTTCGAGGAAAGTGCGCAGCGCATTTAGATTCGGGATTTGAGTTGTTAGTTTTAATGTGCTACTGGAACTTTGAGCAGAGGTGGGGCAGTGGTATCGGCCCCGATTTACTAGTTGTAGGTCGTGAGTTTGAACCCATGCAGGCGCTTTACTCTGTGTAGATAATAATTATAATCACCACTGCTCACAAAACTGTGAGGGAAAACATCGTGGTAAAACCGGCAAGTCCTAGAACCAAAAATTCGAAGACATGTGACATTTACCAACCCGCACTGGGCCCGCGTAGTAGATTACAGCCCACTCCCTCTCGAAGAGACTTTGCCTGTGTCCCAGCAGTGGGAACATTTTAGGCTGATTATGTATGTACCTACTGGAACTTTAACCTTATGGGGTTTGAATCTATAGAAATATACGCAGGACTAAAGTCATTTTGGAAGGTTAGGGGAACGTGCCATATAAACAATGAAGAAAAAAAGCGAAGTCCGCACTTCCAGACGTTTAATAACGTTAAAGAACTATTAATGATGGTTAATAGAGGTCAATGAGTAAGGTTGTCTAAAGTTGGGATATCAGAGAAGACGTGATGTTATTATAGACCACGTGGCGCTACAATGGCGACATTAATTTAACTAACGGGTAAAGCTAGTGGCAAATAATAGAAAAGAAATTCATTCGTAAATTGAAAACTACTATCAACGCCGCTCGACGGACATAAGGCTTTCTCTTTCTTTCAATTCTCCTGCTCTTTGCACGTTATTCGTTTTAGTTTCATTGATGCGAAGTTATGATCCGTGACCGCTGCAAGTTATCTATACGCTACAGTTCTCTGAGTACAGGTTGTTCCAAGATGCTGTTATAGAAAATTTAAAAAAAAACATTATGTATTTATGTATATAATTATCTTTTTATAATTATGTTCATATACGAAAAGCGAAGTCGCCATTAAAGTTCCATGCTGAAACCTCAGATTAAATTTATTTAATCTGAGGCTGAAACTATTTCAACATCGAGTGGAAACTTGCATGGATTTTCATTTGGTGTAACTTTAATGTTTATGACTTTAATTTGATGTTTATATATTTCCGGTGTAAAAATAACTGGTTCTAATTTAAAATAAACCAAGATACTAAGCTTGTTTTTTTTAATTGCCATACTTGGTTTCCGTGCGACCCTTTCGGGTAACCACTGAAAATCAGCGCTGTGGCTCCCTGCAGCACAGCATCATGCTGAGTGGAAGCTTGCTTGTCACAGCCATGACGTGCAGCTGCCGACTATTTGTGTCCTGATTATAAATCTATTTTGTTTCTATTATTTTAAATTATATTTTTATGTACGTGTTTCTGTGACAAATTACTTAACCATTTTTTTTTTCTTTCTTCTTTCAAATGTTTACTTTAAATTAGACCTTGTCTCAGTTCTCTGTATAGGATTCAGGTCTTTCACTGATTCTGAACGAATGTTCTTTTATGACTTCAACTGAGTTAATAACCCCTTTTCCGAAGTGGTTATACAACTGTTGAATTGAAAACTTTCTCTCTACCAAGGATAGTGCATAAACGATAGCAAGGATATTTGATTAGAAAATGCCTCGTAGTGGCTCAAAATTTTAATAATGTCTTATGTGAATATCCATATCTCTCTCTCTTCTTCGACCCGTATTCACCCAATGCCGTGGTGTGTATGTCTTTATTGCATGTTTTGTTTCCCTGTCTTGAGTCTCCCACATCCCGGACCAGATCGTCGGTCCACCGACACCTATCTGAATTTATAACCACTCGGTTATTAAGCTGATGTGGGTAAATTGTTATTATTATGTACTATTACTGTTATTAAGCTGATGTGGGTAAATTGTTATTATTATGTACTATTACTAGCTTTTAGTCGCACAAACATAAAGTGTAGTCTTTGGTCTCTTGGCTGACTTTCGCTTATTAGCCTTCTTCATCGGCCTGTCCTTGGCTTGGCCTCGGAGGGCCTTTGGGCACCCCTCGTATTATTAGGTTGCCGCTGATTATTTGCGGTAGCTTTAATAACGGCAGCCGAGTAAGCACGACCCGGTGTTGACGTGCTAACATTGATCGGCGTTCCAACGATGGGGGCCGTGGATAGGGTGGAGCGCGGTTGTGCATCGCTTGCAAAGACGGCGGCCGGCGATGAGTCGAATATTGCTGACTCGAAACCCAGCTGCGATGCAGTGAACGCGCCGTGACGTATGTTGACGTTAGTAGCTGACTCGTGTGACCTACATACCGTCTTGCGTAAATCTGCTACTTCATTACGTAGATCACTGATGGTGGATTGCGATGCTTCCAACTTCAACTGCATCTCGATCAGGCTTGATCTTAGGGTTGGGATGTCCCGCAGCAGCCTGGTGACGTCGACGTGGTCGAATGCGCAAATCCTTAGCCACGAAAGCCGGCACGTCATCCGGGTCGGTCTCCTTCAACACTTTTATGATGTCTTGGAGACTCCGCTGTCCCTTGTTATCCCTCCTGCGGGACGGCATTCGGTCAGACATAAGTAGCGACTCATAGAGCAGAGTTTTAGCCCTGCGTATCTCTTCTTCATTAAAGTTTGATGTGCAGATCTGGATCACACTGACCTAGACCATGACATCCAGCTGGTACTGCAGGAATACCAGGACCTCGTTCGCCACAATTTCTAAGGAACACATGGTGGCAGCGGCATTTCCCGAGCTCGGCGCAAAATAATAATTTCCGCTTACAGTGCAAGCGTGTCTGATTACAACGGCCGATGGCACTGCATGTTTTGTTTGTCCATTTGTCAGTCGCCAAGGCCTCCTCCAGCATTCTACATTTCCGCCTCTCTCGGGAAAGTCTGCCCCATGTTGTTCCAGCGAGAGTTGTTGAGTCGATTGTTAGAGGCCATGTTTATGACAACACCTGACAATCATCTACGTAACTCGCATATTGTCTTGGATTACAATTTTCACTCCTAGCACGTTTTAGGCGTCAAAGGGTGACCACTTCTTTCTTCATCCCCCAAAGTTAGTCGACCGCGCTTGAATTCTTAATACCAATGATACACGGTTGCCTTAGAAGGGCCATACATGAATGCGATTTGAAATCTATCTTACAATTCAGTTTCAGGCGACACTTGAAATCGTAAAATATCATAGCGCGTAAATGTTCTCGGCTCAGATCCACTTTTTAATGAGACACGATAATTTAAATCAGCTCGCAAACAATGCGGTGTTTTTTTTTATTGGAACGTACCTAGTTTTACATAAATATTTTCAAAATAAGAAAGAAAGAAAAATATAATTATTTGTCACGAAACACGTGCATACAAACGAACTCGATTTCAAAACTAAAAACCAAAGCAGATTTATATATTCTTTGAACTACGAGTATAACTGGCCAGTCTCACATACATCAAAACTTTTTTTCAGAATACTTTCTGAGTGGCTGGCACGTGTTTCGTATGGTGACTTTGTGAACTTGCCGTACCACGCAAAAGTGTTTTAAGAATCTCTTCGGCATGCTCGTTGAAGCTGTGTGCGGCAGTGAACACCTATTTAGGTATGCCTTATTAGAGCACCCGCACCAATTTTATATACACCCACATAAATGTTTTTGTTCGGACCTCCTACTACAATACCTGCTAATATAATTACGAATGGAAAATCCCCTTCTCCTTTGTGAAATGTTTAGGTTTTTTTACTTCGGTCTTGTTTACAAAACTGGAGACTGTATTTGTTAGCAAAAACAACAATAATCGGATGTTTTGTTTACGTGAAACGATAAGTCCGATTCGTTCCAAATAAGAAACAAGTCAGTTGTAAAGTTTTTGTTATGTACAAAATGTTTACACAAAGTGTTTTTACAGATAGCACGTGAACATATCCAGAGGTTTTTTGTGATTTCGTATCTAGCTCAACATCTGACTTTCCTCATTAGTAGTGGTGAAACACTCGGTGCAGCACGCAACAGCGCGCGGTGTTGCGGTTTCGGTGGATGAGCTACACTGCTGCAAACTTTTTTCCGTTTGACCACGTACGACTGCCTCGATGGACGGCACCAACAACCACAGCTGCTTTATGTGGCACCGCTTTTTTAGTGTTGAGTTATGGAAACGCAGATATTAGCTCTATAGTACTAGATTGTGAAATTCAATCTCTTATTTTTATATTCTACGTTCGTTTTGAAATGAAATAAAAACCTATGAATTTAATTTGGTATTCCGTGAGACTTGCTATAATATAATGGTTCTTACAAGTATAAAATAAATAGATTTCAGGCGTTAGCTGGGTTACTTAGCTCGCAATTTCTTACTTTTCAATTTTTTCTATTGTCTGGATGTCCATATTAAAGATACCTTGTTGCTAATACATGCTTCAGAAATGTCAATCTGAAGCATGTTCTTAGCTATCTGTCAGAGCAGTGGTGATCCAGTGGTAACAGCCGCGACCTACTAGTTGTAGGTCGTGGTTTCGAAACCCAGACAGGCGCTTTAGTTTGTGTACATTTTTTCTTCACCACTGCTCTCAAAACGGTGAAGAAAAACATCGTGAGGAAACCGGCACGTACTAAAACCAAAAATTCGAACACATGAGACATCTACTAACCCGCACTGAGTCCGCGTGATGGATTACGGCCCTCTCACCGAGAGGAGGCCTGTGTAGGCTGATGAGACAGTATAGGCTGATTATGGTTATCCTTGGCTATCACAGAGCCTTTACACAGTCTGTTTGCCTGCTATGTGTAGTAGCTTTAGTAATGTATCCATTCTGTGACTACGAATGAGTTCTCTCCGTGTGCAGGTATCGTCGTAGAAAACACTGGCTCTTGGCCAAAGAAATTTTAAATTGGATTTTATAATGGCAAATGTTGACTGTATCGATAATAGGTATCCGATCCAGACCATCTTTTTTAGTGTGTTACCTGTAGATGATGATATTATGAGTATAATATACTTGTACGAGTATATTTGTGAAAAAAAGTATGTACTTAATCGAACCTCTAACAACTCCCAATTTTCGCTACTAAAAATATTATTGAACATCTAATATAATATTTGCGCCTCTTTTTATAGACGTCAAATAATTCCTATTGTAGGTCCCAAAAATACTAAATTGCCAAGTAGTTAACTGCGACAAATTTTTGTTTAGCGCTTTTAGTCACAATTCTACCTAACCCATTTGATCAGGGTACCCCTTGCTAGCTTAGTTACTTAATTTACTTAAGAGGTTCATTAGTTTTAAAAAGTGTCCATTATTAGAAATTCAATAAGTATTTTACAGGAACAGTTAAATATTTCTCATTAATAACTTTCAAAAGACTCGTTCGCAAACAGAGTAACGTGATAATTACGATAGTATGTTAATATGTCTTCATAGCCAGGCACAACTGCGGACTATGGGGAATTCTGAGTTCCATAATGAGAAAACAAATCAAAAGACATAATGCTCGCTCAACCTTCGCTTACGACCGCTAAACCAACCAGGCAGTAATATAATATGGTAACACGTCCAAAATAAAAAAAATAAACAAAGTCATAAAAGTCTTTTATTAGAAAGATGAACTAATTAACAACTTCACGACCAACTACAGTTAAACATACAGTCATGAAATCAAACGATGCTACCTACTCTTAACACTAATTTGTAATATTACAAGTGATAACTTTTTCTTCACAAATGTCAAGCTGTTCTTGTAAAGTTAAGTTCGGTTTATTCTTCCCCGATCGAATTACGTGACTAATCCAATCTTTATAAGGACTTACAGGCGTTAATCCATTCGACGATAAAAACGTTTTGGGTATTTGAAAATTTAAGGACATCACACCAACTATTTTACCATTGTAAATAAAGGGCCCGCCGAAGTCACCGTGCAGTGGCTGATGCGGTTTCACTGAACACTTTGGGGCAATACATAAAACGTATTTGGACCACATCGTCAGTTCCATACCACAGTTGATGACGATGCCTTCACCGATCTGTAGCGGTTTGAACTGCTCTCCCGCAAGTTGGCTCATCGCGAGTCCTCCTATGTTCTTCGCGAGACCCCCAGTTTTCTTCCTGTGACCTACTACGTACTTCGAGGCAAGTCCAAAGTACCTTGCGGCACCTCCAATGTACTTCACAGTAAGTCCATACATCTTTGAATGGTCAATAGTCGACAACCTTCCATAGGTTGGCAAGATAATTTTCCCAACTTTTAACAGGCTTATGTCGTTATCGCCAAAGAAAAACCCACGCGCAGTGAATTTAGTGTTGAGAAAATCTGGATGTATGTAAATCTTCAGTACTGAAGAAAATAATTTCGATTCTAAGGGCGACGTAGTGAAGTTTCCGTACCAAGCGTAGAATTTCCTGTCGAGTAAATCGTAGAAACAGTGTGAAGCTGAGAGGACCCAAGTTGGATGTATCAGTGATCCAGTGCAGTGCCGGGTCACCACCAGCTTTTCAATTAATGCCAGCGTTACGATGAAGGGATACTCTCCATCCGCCACGTCATGGCTGTGCCACATTACCTCATTAAATTTCATATCTGTGTTTATTGCATTTTTAATCACTTCATTATTAATTTTAGAATTTCCAGCGACAATGCAAGTAAAAAAGCAAAATCTCGATAAAAATGTAAACATTCTTGTTTCAGTAGTTTACGAAATAATAAAATCTATTGGTACGAAAGCCTATTGCGATAGGCACATACGTGAATTACAAAAGGTTTCAATTGCGTTTTTATGTTTTATGTATTTCAGTTTTATGACTATATTCTTTACCCACGATTTCTACTAATTTAAAACGAAATAAATTTAACGACTCTCAATATCAATTCTGAACAATATTCTCATAACATGTTTGATACATTTCAGGCATTAGTTTAGGTTATTCACGGGCTTTTCTTTTTTATTGTTTATTTAAAGTCACAAGTTCTTGGTTTCATCGATAACTATCTGGTTATCAATTTACATGAAACCTGTGCATAGTTATTCTGGCTAACGCCTGAAATACATATTACTTAAATTATGTAGTAAATATTTTGGGACACTACAAATCAAATTCGGTAAGTGTTATTATTACTCATTTTCTAATTTTGATCCGTCTAAGGCAAAGGCAAAGGGGTGATACGTACATAGTAAGCGTTTAATAAATGGAAGTCAGTTTATAGCCTAGTTCAGGCAGATCACTTCAAAGAGTGTTTTCGTATATTCATTGGTCTAAAAAGTATACCTAACCACAGGAAATCTCATGAACTAACGTAACTTTAAAGTAACAATATAGTACTTTTTCGTACTCTCTAAAGTAACCGCTAGATGTTAATGAAACTAACATTTTAGTTCTCCTTTCTAAGTCGGGTTTTATTTCATTACTGTTGTTATTTTTGTGGGTGCGTTTAGTAATATTATAACCATCTTGTTTGTTTTCGTCAGGAGCACTCTTTTTACAGCTGTTGCTTCACGCTTTGAGACTCGAGGTGCCAGGATAATATGAAAATGTTTTAATTGATTTTCACATAGGAAGGCGCATTGACAGACAGCCTAGCTGTGTTGCTGGGAAGTTTGTGGCGCCCCAGTTCTTCTTCTCTGCTAAATCACTAGCAAGTGGTAAAGGGCGGGCGTTTTCGGGGACTGTTTTATGTCATTTTGACGTTAACTAAGTGCTGTTTCTCAGCATGTTAATAAAACGACTTTTGATATGATTTGATGTACAACATATACGTGAATGCTCTGATTGGCGCTCTTAGCAGTGTGCGTGTCGGATGTCATATTGATGGCGTGTGTTGTAATAATATTCAATGAGCGGGCTTAGGAAACTCGTAGCTTAATTGCGAGCCATATTCCAGACTACATGGTCTGTCACATAATGTAAAGAAGAGTGTGGTCAAGGTCTTTGGGGCCCGGGGTGAATACCCGGTAGAAGTACCTTCAGTTAGGTCACTTATTTTCCACTGGATTCAAAGACGATGAGGATATAAACAGGGAGCGGAGTGGGAAGTGTGTGAGAGCTAACATGATTGCCCGCAGATACAGGCGAACCTCTAAAGAGGTCTAGTGCACTATATTTAGTGCTTACTGTCTTTTTACACTTGCAGTCTTCATTAGGTTCATTCTACTCAAATATCATACAGCGCCCTTCGCGTCCAATACAATAACGCATTCAGGGTGCTGATGGGGTTGCCCCGATACTGCAGTGCATCAGGAATGTTCGCTGAAGCACACGTGGAATATTTCTACACGATGATGCGGAAGTGGTGCTCATCCTTGGTCTGTAGGGTGCGGGGCAGCGAGCGCCAACAGCATCTTTTCTGTGATTGCAAGCAGGCTTGATTGTGCGTGCCTTGCAGCAATGACGTCACAATCTGTTTTTGGTTTTGTTTTTGTCTTTGTAAGTGACTACTAACACTACTAACACTATGAGTCTTGTTGCTCGAAATAAATGATTAAATATATATTTCGGCCATGGCGGCCAATCATACCGGAGACTAGCTTTAGACGAGGGAGATATTATTTATTTATTAACACTTTATGCACAAGTAAAAAAATACTGTAAAAAGGCGGACTTAATGCCTAAAGCATTTTTTTTTACATTTTTTTTTCTATTATGGTGCACAAGTGTGTGCGCGAACTAAAGTGTACTCTCTTCCCTCCCTCTTAAAGTCCGATAGGACGCCACACAATCCGACACGACCGGAGAGAGACCAGGCGCAAGACTGAGGCTTAACGTGATCTCCGAAGCACGGAGGTATAACACCGCCAACTTACAAACTCCGTGCTGTTACTGGAAAACCTCAAACACTTCACCCGACCTGGGAATTGAACCCAGGACTCCACGTTTAGCAGTCGCGCTTACAACCACGAGACCAATAGGCTCATATTTATAATGGATCAGTAATACATTGATCGTATAGAGAATATCCAGAAAAGGTTCATCAAGTATTTGTGTTATCACAGAAAGTGCCCTACCGGTCTGAAGATTACCTCAACCTCTGTAAGAGATATCATATATTACCCCTAATTAATCGGCGAGCAATCTCAGACTGTATTTTTTTATTTAAAATTTTCAATAATTCTATTAATAACTGACATTCTATCCAAATTTTATTTTAACGTTCCGGGAAGGTCGAAGCGATGGAACGCACCGTTACGCGTTCCATTTACCTCAACGAATTATAGGCAAAATTCATTTATAGTGCGTGCAACGAGAAACTTTAATAGCATGTGTAAACAGCATGATTTTGATACATTCTTGACAGGTGTGTCCTCGGCCAGAAAGTGTCTGAGCCTTGGCTTTTTTAATTTTTAATTTTTGATTAAGATTTTGTATTTTTAGGTTTTTATTATTGTATAATATGAAATATGAATTTTGTTAAAGAACTCCTGAATGTTATACTGCTTTTTTTCTTCTATTTTTTGTTAGTTGTGTTGTGTTGTTCACACTCTTTCTTTCCATTCCGTTTTTAGAAGTGATGACTTGTAATTGGCTGTCAGTATCATATGCAATTTTTTATTCTGTAAATTCTAGCTGTAAATCAGCCATAGTTCATAAATAAATAAATATTTAAAAAATACATGGACATTGGCCTCAAGACTTCCAAACTACCGTTGTTTTCCTATAGAACTGTCAGCGTTCTTCAGCGCGACCCTTCGCAACGGGCTAAATGAGTCGTGAGGGTCGATAGAGGAAGTTCGCAGTGATAAAATGAATGATAAAATTTTGCAGATTCCTATGATAAACGACCGGCGCGCTGTTTGACGTTATGATTTACGTGAAAAAAATATGGCTCCCCGTATATTTCTCTTGGAAACTTTTCAATACTCAATACTCAATTCTATATTGCGTTCCACAATGTAGACTTAGGTGGTAAACTTTTTTATTTTTTTAAACAATCGTGGACCCTGTCAGGCACAGCAAAAGTAAAATATGTGGAGAGGACCTAATATGTTAGTAACTTATATCTTATAAAAAAAATCCCTACTGTGATTCGATTTAATTTTCTGCTATTCAAGTTTTCGAAAAGACAAGAATAGTTTTGAGTTTTGAATAAAAAACTAAGTCCTTAAATTCAAATTAATACCTGGAAAAAAAAGAAATTATTACGACTGTTATTAAGTCATCGGGTAGGCACACCACAACAACAAAAAATAAAAAAAGGGGTGTTACAATGAGCCGTAAGTATCTTTCAAATAAGTAGATAGTCAAGGGAAAAGTATTTGAAATGATGTCGTAAAGTATAAGTAAAAAACTGACGCAGTTTTTAACATCGAAACATATTATCTAGTAAATAAATCTTTATGTCTTTCTCACCAGCAGGATCCCTCAGGGAGCCAGGGATTTGTACCGGATCTTTTATCTGATGTCCATTCTTTCGCAAAGGTTTCAGCATAACTACTAAGACACTGCTGTGGAAAACAAAAATACAACTTAAAGGTGTATACAAGTATATATGGGTGACAAATGGAAAAATACTGGCTAAGAGAAAGGATGGCGATAATACAATATGGATAAGAAGCGAAAACGAACTGAGTCAGTTTTCAAAGTAAAATAAATACTTAATTCTAGGCTTTAAATAATGTTAAAAATTAAAACTATGCTTAGCCGTGATTAGTCGTGATGCACAAAATTCGCTGACTTTAATAATTTTGATGTCATAACTGATAATACAGTAAACTATACCTGTGCTAACGACCTGGGTAATTGGATAAGTTCAATTGTACGCAATAAAGGACTATGTATACTGCATGTAAATATTCGCTCTCTAAAAAAACACTTCAGTGAACTACTTTTGACTATAAATTCATGTATAGATCATCTAGATGTAATTGTACTTACTGAACCAAATATTAACCAAGCCTTAGTGTCATTATTTCCAATAAAGGGTTATAGTGTAAATAATTATACGCGAGTGGACCGAAGCGGTGGAGGGGTATTGGTGTACACGCGCGAGGGGCTGAGTGCGCGTGTGTGTGAATTGACACAGTCCACAGGAATGTGTTCGGCAGAGTGCGTCTCCATAACACTCCAGTTCAATAATGAGAAAGTACATTTAATAGCAATTTACAGACCACCGCGACTAAATAAACAGACTAAATTAAACCAATTTATGGATGAATTCCGGAACCTTATTGAAAAAATACCTATAAATTCTAAAGTAGTCTTCTGCGGGGATATAAATATAAACCTGTTAAATTGTCATGACAAATTTGTGATATCGTACGAAAATCTGTTATCTGAACATGGTTTCACAAAGTGCATAAATGACATTACTAGAAAGGAAATTGTATCGGGAAAAGTGGCCAAATCTTGTCTCGATCATATTTATATTCGAGCAAATAATGCCGTCATGCATTCAGCTGTAATAAAACAAAAAATATCAGATCACTATTTCGTTGCGGCCAACGTGCAGTGGAGACGCACACCGTCGAGGCAGTCGTCGCAAACTCGCAATCCATGCGATGCACAACCGTCTCCGCTACGACTCGTGACCACTAAGCGCGTCCTTGACAATAACAAAGTTCGAGAGAAATTATTAAGCACTGATTTTGACCACCTGATGTCATTAGAGTGTCCTATTAAATTATATAGAGCATTTAAACAAATATTCGTGGGTATTTACTCTGATTGTTACGTAAATAAACGTATTTCTAACAGTAACAGGAACAACAAAAAATGGATTGACAATAAGTTGAAGTCTATGATAAAAGAAAAAGACAGATTATTTGAGTTATGGAGTAATGAGCCAAAGAATATGCTAAAGAGACTTAATTATACCAAATTTAGAAATAAATGCCAAAAAGCTATAATTAAAAGTAAACATATTTATGATAAAAATTGTATATTAGAGTGTAATAAAAACATTAAAAAAATTTGGGATAGGATAAATACTATGATGGGAAACCATAAACAATCGGTAGATGAATTAATTCTATCAAATATGGTCGGACAAGGAAGTATAATAGACATAAGTAATAAATTTGCGTCTACCTTCAGTAAGGAAATAGAAGATATAAAACATAAGTGTCATGAGATTTTGTTGGACAGGCATACCTATGTAAAAGCTACGGACTTGTCCATGAGGTGGCATCCAGTAAGCTCGAAATATGTCAAAAACATAATAAAAAACATGAATACAAATAAATCACCGGGTAGCGATCTTGTGCGAATGTCCGACCTTAGAATAGTTATGGATAAAGTGAGCCCCGTTTTAGCTAAACTAATAAACCTAACTGTCAAGAGCTACAAATTTCCGAACAAGCTGAAAGAGGCAATAATCCGCCCAATTCACAAAAAAGGTGATCGCAAAAATGTTTCAAACTTCAGACCTATATCAATTTTATCTAGTATAGATAAAATTATAGAAAAGTGTATCGTCAACCAATTACGTAACTATCTGCAAAAAAACAACATCATTAACGAGTGTCAACACGGTTTTTTAAAAGGAAAAAGTACAAATACATTGCTAACAAAATTCACAGACGAAATTAACAGTTACCTTAATGATAAAAAAATTGTTATTACTATCTTTTTTGACTATAAAAAAGCATTCGACACTTTGCAGTCAGATACCCTCCTCAATGCAATGGAGGAGTGTGGGGTGAGAGAACCACTGAACCCATGGTTCCGTGATTACCTCACCACGCGCTCGTACCGTGTGAGGGTGGAGGACGTGCTTAGTGACAGAGTTGAGGTACGGAGTGGGGTGGCGCAGGGCTCAGGATGTGGGCCAATTTGTTATCTCATGCATGTTAACAGCTTGTGCCGAGTGCTAAAGCATTGTTCAGCGTATATGTTTGCAGATGACTTGTGCATACTTCGCTCCGGAACTAATTTGTACGATACCTACCAGCTAGTTCAACAAGATATAGACGCTGTTGTTAAATGGTCTCACGACAATGGCATTGTGTTAAACGCTGATAAAACTCAATTATTGCTAATTCATTCACCATATTTACGACCACATGATGTGACTCCACCTTTATTTACACACGATTATATGTGCCACCATAATAACTTACTGGACTGTAAATGTAAACCTATTAAGAGAGTTGACTGTGTAACCTACCTTGGCATGAAAATAGATGAGAACTTTTCTTGGTCCCAACACGTAGACTACATTTGTAGTAAATTAAGAATATTATTAAGTAAAATGTACCACCTAAGCTTTAAGGTTCCTATTTGCATATTAAGATGTATATACATGTCATTAGTAGATTCAATTATGAGTTATGCTCTTGACAGCTATGGATTAACATTCAAAACTAACTTGGAAAAATTAGAAGCTCTTCAAATTCGATTCTTGAAACTACTTGTTACTCAAAAAACGAAAAAAAGTTGTAAAGGAGATTATAGTAAACTATTTAAAATATGTAAAATTCTACCGATCAGTTACAAGCATAAGTATCTTTTAGCAGTTAGCCACCATGGTACCCAAGAGCATAGCTTAACACACATATTCAACAACCATAACACGCGATCTATGGCTGCTGGCAGATTCAATGTACCCAGAGTCACTAATTACTTTGGTGACAGAACCCTAAAAAAACGAATACCATATTTATTGAACAGTCTGCCGGCAGACATAAGGAATGAAGCGAGTATAAATATTTTTAAAAATAAATTAAAAAGGTATTATTTAGAAACGTGTTAAAGTGCTACCTCGAAATAATTATTAGTATTAAGTACAAAATTTAAGAATGAGTGTGTAGACTCACCGACCCCACAGTCAAACCATTACTAAGGTTTTGTGGGGCTTAGTTTATAAGTTATTTAATTACCATTTAAAATAAATAAATAAATAAATAATAATAATAAATAGTTTTTATGACCGTACTTGTCCTCGAACTACTTTATTTTTATTTTCACTGCCTTTTTGAAACTGTGGCCTGAAAGCCAACGGCCAATAAGTTGTTATTGGGTATTTTGTTCGGTTTATTTTACATTTATAAACCTTTTATTTCTATTTTGGAGAATTCATAGAATTGGGGATTATGAGTGGTTTTCGCAAAATTAAGGATTAAAATGAGTAGGTTTACCTAAGATTTTCTGTTGTTACCACACGTTCTTATTGAGATCTCGTAAATAAGAATATTTTCACATAATCGAATAGCCCGTTTTGTATGAGTAATAATTGTGAAGGCACGCAGTATCTCTAAACGTTTCCAACCGTTATCAAACTCGCTAATGTGAACCAAGCCATACCATTGCAGTTAGTCAGAAACCGAATTATTTATTCCGTTTCTCTATTGGTATAGGGCTAAAAAAAACAGAGATTCCATTAAAATAATTAAAATAATATTGATGCCCTGTGGCATCAATATTATTTTTGGATCCCACTTTGAGAAGGGTCTAAGTCAATTTGCGAATTAATTTCACGTTATATAGGGCAATTAAACCTTTAATGTGTTTGAATTTTACGAAACTAGCTTATAACGATCAAAGGGCGTTATTGTTTCTGTTCGTTTAATTATTCATGGCTAAGGCGGCAGACAAGTCAGTTTCTGAAATTTATAATACGACTGCCTTAGAGGGTCTTATTATTTATTCGCAGCATAGCATGACCATTATCTCCTCTCTACGAAGAGACAAATCACATTCTAAACAAAAAGTTATCCTTTCCTTGAGTTTTGACATCGCACCATAGAAATCTTTCTACAGTCTGTCATTTTGTCTCTCGTTTCTTCCCTTTGTAAAGTGGCCATGATACGCATGCTATATCAATAAAATAATATTACAAAACATACAAGAAAAATAAAACAAATAATAATAATATGTGCATGTGCATTAAAAAGGAACGAATCATAGCATCAAAGAGTTCGCCCGTATCGCTGTTAACAGGAAAAGTGCCCAAAAACCTGGTAGAATTGCCATGTTGTATGGCAATGTTGATTCTTTGGCCAAAAATTTGCCAGTTTTCTGGTCACTTGTAGAGTCAACGAATCGCTTGGCGATGTCTCGAAAAGCCATGACGGTACATGACAAAGTTCTGTTCGCGTAATTACGTTATCTTCAAATCGATTTGGAATATTTATGCCTATACATAAATATTCCAAATCGATTTCGAAACTTCGAATTTTGTACTATTCAGGACTATTTGAAAGGCTAACACTTTTTGACACACCATAAAGTCTATTTATCGTATCAATATACTCAACGTGACTGCACGTGTCAGTAATAATTTTTTTACTTTAAAGATACATCTAGGTTACTGAATGCAGTGTGGCTGAAATGTTGTAAATGGGAACTACACGCACCAATGGTTCCGATGTGTGCACGAACTCTGGAGCAGTGTGACTCACCTGAAACAAACAAAGCGTATGCTTTTAATGCATGGAATGTGTTTAGATAACAACTATATAATCAGCCTATACTGTTTCCACAGCAAAGACACAGGTCTTCTTTCTGTGACGGCGAGTGGGCCATAATCCACGAGGACCCAGTGCGGGTTGGTGGATGTCACATGTCTGCGAATTTTGGTTATGGGACATGCCGGTTTCCTCACGATGTTTTTCTTCACCGGTAAGAAAGTAGTGGTGATCAAATTAAATACACGAAGTATGGGTTCGAACTCACACCTACAACTAGTAAGTCGGGGCTGATACCACTGGGCCACCATTGCTCAGACCCAAAAGATACAAACTTAATTTGTTTAATTCTAAGGTCTAAAAGGTCCTTAAATCATTACATGTAAGTACAATATTTAAAAGGCATCTTAACTAATGAAGATAATACAAAATAAATTCTATTGTTGGCATATACAATTTGTACAAATAAAGTGAAGATCTGACTCCTGCGCAATGTCAAAACACCTGTGTTACAGGAGCCAGTGTATTTTCCCAATCAGTAGGTTCCGGATTTATGATATAAATTAAATTACACATAAAATGAATGGTTGTTCAGAACGATCAAAGCTACTTTCCCCATAGATAAAAATGCATGACAAAATGAAAATGTGAGTGCCGCATATTATATCGTGAAAATTAAGGTAGTGTTCAATTATTGTATTCTGGAGACATCCATGGATCAGATTGCAGCCGTTACGTGACAACGGCATCTGGCATCCGACAGCTCAGGAAAAATATGACAATAATATTAAGATAAGAGAGACAGATACCGGACCGGATAGTGCCAGACGAAAAAACAACATTTGCTTAAGACCACCACGAACTAATTACGGAAGAAAATATAAACTATACGAAGGAGCAGAGCTGTATTAATTACCTAATGACATTAAAGAGATTCAGTCCGTTACTTTATATAAAAGAAACGTAAATCACCACATCTTTCTGTAGGTTTTAAATTTAACCCACCACACTAATTTAGAATACATCCTCATCGATTGTTTTATTCATTATTTACTCATTGGATATGTATACAGAAAACTGGAATACCTACTCTGCATTTCCGAATCATTACAGTACATATAAATAGTTAAATGTGTAATTTATTGCCATTGTCTTGCCTAAAAGATATGTAATACACCCACTTTTTCCTTTTAACCGCAACACTTTATAAAATGTGTGTCTAATAAGTACCTTATTTATTCACGAAAACCTACCATCCTCACAAGTATTTCTTATATTTAGTTTTAATATTACCTTGTATTTTTCATTCTTTTTGGGAAATAAATGTCTAGAGTGTGGGAGTAAATAAATTATTTAATTCCTGTACACATAATAACACGCGATCAATGTACGGAGGCGCACCTTAGCTTGGCGTATTCCATATTCTTAATATTGCAGGGTTTTGAAATACCAGCAAATTACTTTTATGAAAAACTTCTAAACCGGAAAACATTCCTTATTCTTTCAAAGAAATGATGTTACAATATTCAGATAATTGTCTTGCCTATTATGAAATGCAACTCCTCTATTCTTTCTTAAAGAGATATTGGTTTTCCGATTGTCCAAGCCTGGACAATAGATACTCATAACTCAGATGTTCATTCAGTCCTGTTCGTTTGTATTTGTTACGATCTTGGGAATTGAAAATGAACTGTCTCTCGTTGAAGTCGTGGTATTTTACATTTAAGAATTGCACGAATAAATAACTTGTATTCGATAACCAAGTTTCACGCTTTCGGCTTCAAGGTCCGCTGGAGGTGAAAAGCACAGGGCCGGTCGATAAGGCGACGCTTGGGGCAGGCCTATGTCTAGCAGTGGACGTCTTTCAGCTCAAATGATGATGATAAACCAAACTTGGTAGACAGTTCAGTAATCGAAGTATGGAAAGGAGAGTGCCAAATTTGTCTTTTAAAAGTACCTGCAAAACCTACCTGACTCTCTCATAAGAAAGAAGAACTATCATCATTAACACATAAATAATAGGCATAAATACGTTTATAAACCCCCCACATCATTACATCACTCAAATTCCCGAACTTCTTTTACAGCGCTTTCTTTGAGTAGTTGATATCAAGCTACGGCTGTGATAATCGCTCTTATTACAACGAGTACAGGATACAATCTTTCACGGCACAGGCTAGGCTTCCGTCGTTTCCTATGATTGTGCCTATTAAACTAAATTTTCCTTCGGTGAACGAAGGCAGATACTCGTAGGTTCAACTGGCTGGTTTTAAATATTGTTTGTTCTTTTCTTTTTGTTTTTATATTAATCTATACAAATTAAAAACAAAAACAGTGTCTCTTTGTAATGTCAAAATTACAGCATTTGAATAAATGCAAGTAAATACGGTACTTATAACAAAATACTTAACTTTTTTTTAAACTTATATATATCTGTCTGTTGGTTCCACTTAACCAACCAGCTGAGGGGCAATTCTCGTCCGTTTTAAGAACGTTCGCATTCTAATCTAAGTCTCAATCTGACAAAAATGTAATCAATTTTCATACATTTTGACAAGTTTTAATAAACCTTTAATTTTCGCCGATGTGTGACTGAAACTAGCTTTTGAACGTTTTTAATTACGGGAATCGGCTTTCTGTTGTTATAAATATTACATAAATAGGTTACTTTTTATCCCGGGTGCACATTCCTGTGGGATTAAATCCGATCACGACGCGGGCGAAGCCGCGGGCAGCAGCTAGTGCATAATATACGCAGTGTTGAGTTGATGGTATATATCTAGAAACAGAGGACCTAGAAAAATTGGCATTCTATCATCGTTAATAAATATAGAAAAGTCAATAACATTGCGGCCTGACATAAGCTCCCGAATAGCTTTTGACTATCCCCTCGAAAAGTACTCGTAACGTAGAAATACGAAACGCTTTGTAAGCAGTTTCCCCTTGTCTAAGCCCTTTGATAATAAATATCCTTAAAACATTTTGGTTGCTAAAGTTGTTCATTATTTCTGACTAAATGTGTTATGACAGGGCAGTGGCCAGGGGTTTAGTTGAAACAGGCCATCTGTTTCACCACATTCGGATTTTTTACGATTAACTGACCAGCATTCGAAGAAAGACGACCATAGAAACAAGTTTTGTCGACGGAAGAATAAACAAAATTTCAGGTGAATTAAATAAATCTGCCATTTTACACTATACTTGATTTTATTTCGTCTTTTCTTCCGGCTATGCAACGCGTGCTAGTAGATACAAAATCTATTATATATTTGTTATGTCTCTCCGAACAAACCCAAGGCCTACATTTAAAAGTTAATAATATAAAAAAGTAAATTTTGTTCATATTTTATATGTTAACATACTGTATATTAAAGTCGCCGTTTCGTGTATGTCTGTGTGATTGCGTTGTTACATCATTGACATTGGCATTTATTCCGAAAGGTTTATGTTACTTATCATAACATCACGCCTGTAATCGCAGAAGGGTTAGGCAGAGGTGTACCTGTACACCCACATTCCGGCTCGGAGTTTGGATTTGTGCCCGGTTGATGGCAATAGGCTCGCCCCCTATTACATGGGACTTAAACATAACTGGCGAAATGTGGGTGTTTATGTTAATATTAAAATTACTTTTAAGACATTTCGATGTTTTGTCCGAAGGCACGGCCGTGTAAGAGACGGCCGCTAGTTACATATACCGGCAAAATAGTGTAAAATATGAATGCCTACTCCAAACAGGCGCGTTAAGATAAAATTTTAGCAACATGGTCTATCCTTGAAAACGTATCGGTCACCGGGGATGCAAATCAGTTCAGCGCCACAGCAACTGCGAGATAAAGTTAGCATTTTATATTAAAACGTGGAACTATCTTCAAAACATTTTGCTCTGTGCAAAACAATTTTTTGTGTAGTTGGTAGTACAGTAGAATAATTCAAAAATATACCTAAAGTTGCAACATTTAAATTTAAACATTTCTTGGCAGTCCGTAGTCCGCATGTTTTATAATTATCCTAGTTATAATACACAGAAACCTATTTTAATTAATTAAGTTGGTTCAGTTTCCACTGCAACCTGCATCCGATACCAGTTTTTTACACCCTTGACTGCTCTCCTGACCACCACTTACACCATTGACTGCCCTCCTGACCACCACTTACACCATTGACTG